>CM060409.1:30593997-31291497 GCA_030545235.1 Helianthus tuberosus
AGAAGGATGATGTGGATTATGCCAAGAAGTGTGATGCTTGTCAGAGACATAGTAATATCCTTCATTAGCCAGTAGAACTCTTGTATCCTATATCCTTTTCTTGGCCATTCATGAGATGGGGAATGGATATAGTTGGTAAACTTCCCAAAGCACCAGGAGGAAAAGTGTTCATGCTTGCCATGACTGATTACTTCTCCAATTGGATAGAGGCTGAATCCTTTGCTCAAGTCAGAGAAAAAGAAGTGATATCATTTATTAAAAGAAATATTATTACTAGATTTGGTATCCCTTCTGAAATTGTTTGTGATAATAGATCCCAATTTATTGGGAGTAGAACTACTAACTTTTGTGACAGCTGGGGGATTAAGATGATAACATCAACACCAGTCCACCCACAAGCTAATGGTCAAGCAGAATCATCCAACAAGATCATCATCAACAACTTGAAGAAGAAGCTTGGATCCAAGAAAGGAAAGTGGGCAGAAGAACTACCTTATGTACCTATGGGCTGATAGGACAACTCCCAAGAATGCCACTGGCCAAACTCCATTTTCTTTAGTATTTGGAGCAGAATCAGTGATCCCTACAGAGATGGTGGTTCCTACTGCAAGAACAAGCATCCGTGATCCTGAAGGAAATGCTAAAAACTTGGTTCAAGACTTGGATACCATAGAAGAACTCAGAGATTTGGCAAGGATAAGAATGGCTAGTTATCAACAATGGATGGCTGGAGCTTATAACAAGAATGTCAGGATCAGAAAATTTCAAGTTGGTGATATGGTATTGAGGAAAGCATTCCAAAACACCACAAATCCTGTTGATGGCAAGTTAGCACCAAAATGGGAAGGCCCTATCTTATTGAAGCTGAGGCAGGAAAGGGGGCATATCGATTGCTGACAATGGAAGGTGATTTGCTACCAAGAGCTTGGAATGTTGTCCACTTAAAACGATACTTCATGTAATAAGGATCCAGGATCCTTAGCCATTTTCGTGTCCGAAATTCATGAAGGATCCTTAGAGGATAAATGATCCTCATTCTAGTAATGATCTAACCTCAATTTATCCACTTCTTTAATTAACCTATATATGAGGAGAAGGATCCTGGATCCTTTATCCTTCTTTTACTTAATTCTGAGTTTTGCAAAAGGTTGATATATCCTTAGCAAAGGATTGGGTATCCATAGAAATCTCCAGTTATTTGGGCTTGACCCCAGTTATTTGGGCTAGTCCCCAGTTTTTGGGCCTGTCCCCAGTAGCTCCAGTAGCGCACGATGATCCTGGTGCAGTTCAAGGCAATGGGACCAGTACCCGCTTTAGGGGCTGGCAAATTCATTGTACTGGCTGTATTCAGGATCCTACGTATAATGGTAGACGTACCATACATCCGTTCCTAAGGTTTCTAACGTTTTCGTGTTAGCTAAGGTTTTTGCATTTTCATGTCACTAAGTTTGGATAGTCGCCAGTGATACTCCAGTTTACACAAGATCCTTTGGGCTTGTCCCCAGTTTTTTGGGCTTGTTCCCAGTGTTTTGGTCAAAAATCACACAAGGATAATGCAACCAAATCTGATTTTGTGAGGTATGACGCTTGGTTACTTGTATGAACGACAAGTATATGAAATCAACGATGAACACCGAGATTTATACGAGGAAAAAGCCCTTGATCTTTAGAAGATCTCCGGCATAAAAAACCTCGGGTGATGGAAACTACCGATCACCAAATATATTGCAAAAACAATAATGATCCTTGTACAACTTCGGAAGAAAACAAGCTCAATACAATGAATTGCTAGTATAAGTGTGTGTATTTCACTAAGTGTTTGTAGAGAATTTGAGTGTTGTGTGTGTGTTTTTTTTTTCTGGTGTGTTCGACCTATGCCTCAAATGAGCTCGTTTTCCCCTTAAAAGATAAGAAATATATAGCAACAAACTTTCCTAAAAAGGTGGAGGTCACCCATGTTCTCCCAAAACAGTTATTTCTTCATCAAGCACGTGCCTATGAAGCATATTCCACGAGATTCTAGCAAAGACTAAGCCCATGTCTTCCATTACCTGCATATAAACATTAAAAACGTGACAATTGTTAGAAATCATAAGTTCTGTTAAGGATCCTGGATCCTCAGACTACCTGCATCATCCATTAAAGATCCGTGATCAATGCCCAGTCTCAGGATAGATGATCCTTAGCATAAAATTCATGCCCTAACAATTGCCCCCAATATGGCAGTTGTGATAAGGATTCACAACTGTCATATTTCCGTTAGAAGCGGACTAGCCGTTGCTGCTGGTAACTAGTCGTTACACTGCATGTCGTCACTGATAAGACCTGCTATAATCATCATTGCATAATATAGAGTTAGAGATAACTCCTCAAATGCCTTTACGGACAAGAAGATCCTTCCGTTTGTGGAGAATGAATCCTTCTACACAGTTCGCTATTAACCTTCCTGCACTTTAATTTCTGCATAGACACTTTAACTGTTAGATAGCCCTGTCTGGCCTGGGTGGATGATCCATGGTTTTGCTGGTGAAATCCAGGCCAGATGATTTTGATACATAATGAATAGGTAACAACATTAAACTTTTTTTAGCTACATCTGTTGTTGTTTCTTTCCTCTTTACTTTTCATGTATGCTTTCTATTTTCAAAGATATCATCGCCAAACAACTGGAAAGTTATTGGAAATCTGATGATAATGTTAAACTTTTAATAGAAAACTTGAAGTGTTCATATAAATGTGGATCAATGATCCTTAACCAAAAAGGATAAGAGACAACTTGCAGCTTAGACAAAGTTAGAATAAAACATACCAGAGAATCCAAGTTAGGATTCTATATCCTTGTAAATTAATACTGAATAAACAAACTGTGAAAAGTAAAGTTTTCGAGGATCCAGGATCCTTATTGTCAGAACTTGTATAACTTTAGAGCTCCAAGATCCTGTAAGAAAAACAAACTTGGGACCAAGCCAAATAATTGGGAATGAACCCATAATAACTGGGGACAAGCCCAACAAACTGGGAACAAGCCCAACAAACTGGGAACAAGCCCAAATAAACTGGGGACAAGCCCACATAACTAGGGACAAGCCCAAAAAACTAGGGACAAGCCCAAAGGATCTTGTGTAAATTGGAGTATAGCCCTCACTGGCGACTATCCAAACTTAGTGACATGAAAATGCCAAAACCTTAGCTAACGTGAAAACATTAGAAACCTTAGGAACGGATGTATGGTACGTCTAACATTATACGTAGGATCCTGAATACAGCTAGTACAATGAAATTGTCAGCCCTTAAAGCGGGTACTGGTCGCATTGCCTTGAACTGCACCAGGATCATCATGCACTACTGGCGAAACTGGGGACAGGCCCAAAAACTGGGGACAAGCCCAAAAACTGGGGACAAGCCCAAAAAACTGGGGACAAGCCCAAATACTGGGGACAAGCCCATAAAACTTAGGAGACTTCTGTGGCTACTTGATCCTTTGCTAAGGATACATCAACCTTCTGCAAAACTCAGAACTAAATGAAAGAAGGATAAAGGATCCAGGATCCTTCTCCTTGTAAATAAGTTAATTAAAGAAGTGGATAAATTAAAGTTAGATCATTACCAGAGTGAGGATCATTTATCCTCTAAGGATGCTTCAAGGATATCGGTCATGAATATGGCAAAGGATTCTGGATCCTTATTACATGAAGTATTTCTTCAAGTGGACAGCATTCCAAGCTCTTGGTAGTAAATCACCTTCCATTGTCAGTAAATGATATGCCCTCTTTCCTGCCTCAGCTTCAATTAGGTAGGGACCTTCCATTTTAGTGCTAATTTGCCATCAGCCGAATTCGTAGTGTTCTGGAATGCTTTCCTTAGCACAAAATCACCAATTTGAAATCTTCTAATCGTGACATTCTTGTTGTATACTCCAGTTATTCTTTGTTGATAACTGGTCATCAAATCTGGTAATAATAGGATGTAGGAGCTCCGCTGGTTGATGAAGGATATTACTATGTCTCGGACAAGCATCACATTTCTTTGCATAATCCACAGCATCCCTCTTCATAGTAGGCCAATAGTATCCTGTTCTAAGGGTCCTTAAGAACAGTGCTCTGCCCCCAGTGTGGTTTCCACAATCTCCCTCATGAAAATCCTTCAAGACTTCTTGAATTTCAGGATCCTCGATGCACCTTAGCTATGGACCTGCAAGAGATCATTTATACAACCTGTTATTTAATATTGTAAATTGAGATACCTTGACTTTGAAAGCTCTAGGATTTTCTCCTGTAGGGATCTCTCCATGTTGTATATATCTCAAGATTGGAAGGATCCATGATCCTGAATTTGACTGTGCACCATCATTAGGTATGATTGCAGAATCCGCCACTATCTTCATAGCCGTGTGATCCTCAATAGCAGGAGCTAAGATGTGGATAATGGGAATTTTAATATCCTCTGGAATCTTTAGGGATGATCCAAGGTTAGTTAAAGCGTCTGCTTCTGCATTCTCTTCTCTAGGTACATGTGTTAAACTGAAAAAAGCAAAAGAATCTGGCAGTTTCCTGACTACCTCTAGGTATTTGATTAGTTTTTCACCTTTAACAGTATAGGAACCATTATAATGATTAGTAATTAATAGAGAATCTACGAATATTTGAAGATACCTGATCCTCATATTCTTAGCTAATTGCAAACCTGCTATCAAGGCCTCATACTCTGCCTCATTATTAGTGGTTTGGAATTCATATGCAATGGATTGGGGTATAATGTCCCCCTGTGGCGATTTTAGTAGTGTGCTTTGTCCAGTTCCTTTAACATTTGAAGCTCCATCCGTAAAGAGTGTCCAAGGATCCTTGGTCTTCTCAAGTTGTTGAACTTCTAATTCAGCTTCCCTTTGAAGATCACTACTGAAATCAGCCACAAAGTCAGCTATAGATTGGGACTTGATGGCAGTCCTGG
Organism: Helianthus tuberosus; assembly: GCA_030545235.1. NCBI lineage: Eukaryota > Viridiplantae > Streptophyta > Magnoliopsida > Asterales > Asteraceae > Helianthus > Helianthus tuberosus. The sequence goes on from CM060409.1 coordinate 30,598,945, forward strand.
GTTCATACTTAATGTCATATGCAATAAGCTTGATTGCCCACTTTGCCATTCTACCTGGCATTTGAAGTTTCCTGAGAACATTCTTGATAGGAAGGTTAGTTTTCACAATAATGGTGTGAGTTTCAAAATAATGTCTATGTTTAGCGGAAGCCATAATTAAATCAAGAATTAATTTCTCTAAATGAGAATACCTGGCCTCAACATCAAGTAGAATTTTACTTACATAGTATACCGGATGTTGAGAGCCTTCATGATCCTTAACTAGGATCGCACTTACTGATTTAGCTGAAACAACTAAGTATAAGGATAATGATTCTCCATTTTCTGGTTTCATCAGGGCTGGTGCTGAGGATAGATAATCCTTAAGAGCCTTGAGTGCAGCTTCATGCTTATCAGTCCACTCAAACTTCTTATTCTTCCTCAATATGTCTTACCTGCTGTTTTGGTCAAAAATCAAGTAGTGACAATGCAACCAAACTTTCTGTTGTGAGGTATGATGCTTGAATTGATAAACAACAATAAGGATCACTATCAAATGTATTGAACAAGTGACACAAAGATTTATACGAGGAAAAAGCCCTTGATCAATGAATGATCTCCGGCATAAAAAACCTCGGGTGATGGAAACTACCGATCACCAACTCAAATTAAGCAAGAAATCTATTACAACTTCGGATGATAGCGAGCTAAGTACAAGGATCACTATAATGTATTGTGTAAAATAGTGTGTAATCGCCAAGTGAGTTAACGAGAGCTGGTGAGAGCAGTTGTACGAGTGTGTGTGTAGCCAAAAATAGCCAAGTGTTTTCTAATTAGCTCGCTACCCCTTTAAAAATGGAAAATATCTACTCTAACTAACATTCCGCAAATGGTGCAAGTCTTCCACGACTCCATAACGTCCACTTCTGACCAAGCACGTGCGGAATAAACATAGAATGTGCTCCAGGAATATCGCCAAGACCAAGTCCACATTGATACTCCTGCAAAACAATTTCGAATTCAAAGTAGACAACCGTTAGTACAAGGATCCTTATGATGATCCATGATCCTGATCCTGCAACACTTCTGTTATGGGTGAAATTCTGAGCCCATATCCTGGAAAGTATCTTGATTTATATCTTGGTTATATAGTATCTGTTTACATCCGGGATGTTGGTTCAGGATATTGGTAACATCCTGAATGGTATCCTCAGGATTACTAACGGATCATGTGCAGGTATGTGGGTTAGAAGTTAGCAACGTTCACAAGGACTCATTCCGCGGAAGACTCTGTCCAAGTTGTTCAAGGAAAGACGTTAAGTCCGCTTTATTTGGTTCCAAACGGCTACTTATGGAATATTCGGGAGCATCCCATATTTATAGGAATTTTAGTTTCTACTTTGTAACTATAAATAGGTGGGTATGCCAGATCGAATAGGACATCACATTTCCACTCGCTACACTCTAACACTTGCTCTCTAGCAATTTTCACTTTCATACAAAAGCATTGTAACACTTAGCGATCTGGTCTATATCCTGCACTGTATCCTGAAGTTGAAAGCAATAAGAAGAACAAGGCAGCTGCGATTGTCAGCTCCCGAGGTTTTATGCCGGCGATCTAGATTGATCAAGGGCTTTCCTCGTACATCTCGTGTCATTTCCTTTACTTTTTACTCATTGTTTGATCGTAGATACAGCTCAATATCCTGAGCCGTATCCTGAATACTGATTTTCCAAATAACTTAACCGGCATATTTTCAACACACTTTTTAGCACACTACCTCACTTTACTAATTTGATCACTTAATTGCCTCGGTAATTTTTGACCAAAACAATTTGGCGCCCACCGTGGGGCAAGTGGTGCTCTCTTTGCTAAAAATCTTTGGGAAATCGTTAATCGGTTTTCTATTTTCAAAACTTTTTGCCGCATTATTTACAATGGCCTCAAGATCAAACATGAGTTCTTCCACTGTGTCTGCTATGACTTCTGCTACTACCGGTTCGGTGCTTCCACCACCTCCTCCAAGGATGCCAGCCTCTTCACGACCTCAGGATATTATCCCTACTCGCAGTGTTCAGGAATCTGCTCCCATTTTAGCTTCTAATGATGAAATTCTAACCTTATTTGGAAGTGTGCAGGAACAAATGAGGCAGCAACAGGAAACAAACCAAATGCTATTGAGGGAAATACAACTCCTGAAGTCTGGCTCGAGCAGATCTGCTGAGGATATTGTCACTCCATTACAACCCAGAACTTTGAACTTCAGTTCAGCTGTGTATACTGAGGATAACAGGGGGAATATTGTGCCCAGCCTTCCTCAGAATCATACTCCTGAAATACCCTCCTCGGTCAGGATGTCAACCATGAGGAGCTCAGGATATGCTTCAGGATATGGGCAAAATCCTCCGACGGGTAACGTGTCAAATAATAATAATACTCATGCTACTAACAATAGTGGATCTTTGCAGGATACAGGTGTAACATCAGCACTTACTAGGGAACTTCAGAAGTTGAAGGATATGATATCTAGTGTACCTAGGGTGGTCCAGCCGATCCCGGAAGTGTCCCAAGACAGCCACAAGATATCTCGTTTTGCATATCCTATCTGTGATGCTGAGATCCCAAAGAGATTTCAAACCCCCAACATGAAGCTTTACGACGGAACTACGGATCCTGAGGAGCATATTGCTCAGTATAGGGAAAGAATGGAGATTAACCCTATCCCTTCGGATCTCAAGGAAGCATGCTTGTGCAAGGGTTTTGGTTCTACCTTAACAGGATCAGCCTTGAAATGGCTCTTGAATGTTCCTCTGCATTCGATTACATCTTTTGCTCACTTAGTAAATTTATTTAATAGTCAGTTTTCTTGTAGTAGAAGCTTTGAGAAACTAACAAGTGACCTCTACAGGATAACACAGGGGCCTCAAGAATCCCTTAGGGATTATGTGAACAAGTTCAGCCGGGAATCCTTAGACATTCCACATCTTGATGTTGCAACAGCTGTGCAAGCCTTCAAGATGGGGCTGCAAAAAGATTCTCAATTTTATCAAGATCTTGTAATGAACCCATGCAGGAACTTGGATGAAGCTCGAAACAGGGCCCTAAGATATATTCGATTGGAGGATGACAGAAAGATGCAAGAAAGGATGAACTCATCTAACACTTATGAGTCAACTAACAGGAAGTCAGAATCCTCATTTAAGCCATATCGCTCTAAGCCATATGGTAGAAATGAAAGCAAGAAAGTGAATGCTGTTGAAGACGAGGATCCTGAAGAATATCCTGAACTATCTGAGTATTGCTTTTCTGTTAACATTCCTGAATTAATGTATCCCATGCAGGGTTTAGGAGACAAGGCTAGGTGGCCTCGAAAGAATCAACAAAAGGCCGATTGGAAAGATAAGTCAAAATGGTGTGCTTTCCACGAAGATTTCGGACATGTAACTGAGGATTGCATTGCTCTAAGGAAAGAAATAAGCTATCTTCTAAGCAAGGGATATCTGAAAGATCTCTTAGGAAGAAAGAAGAATAAGGGTCAGGATACTGAGAAGGATCCTGAGCGAGCAGCATCACCTCCCGCGGATGCCAAGATAATCAACTTCATTTCGGGAGGATCCGACATTTGTGGGACTTCGTATTCGGCGGCAAAGAGACATGCAAAGAAGCTAAGGCCGAAAGGGGAGACAAACCTGTCAGGATGGCTACCCTCACAACCGACAAAGTGATCACATTTGATGCTGATGACAGGGACACTGTCCAGGATCCTCACCATGATGCTCTGGTAATAACATTATATGTGGCTAACCATTTTGTACGCAGGATATTGGTTGATAATGGCAGCTCCGTTAACATAATCCAACTAGAGACTCTGAAGAGAATGAATGTATCTCCAATGGATATCACTTCAAAGTCTACCGTGCTTGTTGGGTTCAGTGGAGAGGCTAGAAACACAGTGGGAGAGATAAAGTTACCAGTATACGTTGAAGGAGTCAACTCGATACAACGTTTCTGTGTGATGGATTCTCTATCCTGCTATAACATCATACTGGGAAGACCATGGATCCACGATATGAAGGCTGTGCCGTCAACGTATCACCAATGCATCAAGATCCCTACCCCTTGGGGAGTTGTCAAAGTTCATAGTGATCAGCAGGAGGCGAAAGAATGCTACTCATCCTCGATGAAATCCTCAACCAAGCCTAGTACAGCATAGCAATTAAAGATACGGGCCCAGGATATCGTGGAGGATTCGGAGCAGGATGTGAAGAAAATTATCCTGGATCAGGATAATCCTGATATCTCGGTGCTCGTAGGAACCAATATCCCTCAGGATATTGAAGAACGGTTAATTAACTTTTTGAAATGCAGGATGTCAACGTTTGCATGGAAGCATAAGGATATGACAGGCATATCCAAAGACATTATCACTCACAAGCTTGGAATTGATAAATCATTCAAGCCTGTTCAGCAAAAAAGAAGGAAGTTTGCTCCCGAGCGGAATACGATTATCCAAGAGGAAGTTGAGAGATTATTGAAGTCCAGGATGATCAGAGAGGTTAAATTCCCAAGGTGGCTAGCAAACGTGGTTGTGGTACAGAAGAAAAATGGGAAATGGAGAGTTTGTGTAGACTACACAGACTTGAACAAGGCTTGTCCTAAAGACCCATTTCCTCTTCCCCACATTGATGCAATGGTAGATGCCACTGCCGGGCATGAAATGCTGACCTTCATGGACGCATCCTCAGGATTTCAGCAGATCCAAATGGAGCCTTCTGACCAGCAGGATACTGCCTTCATGACACCAACAGGTATTTATTGTTATACAGCTATGCCTTTTGGTTTGAAAAATGCAGGTGCAACATACCAAAGATTGGTAAACATGATGTTCAAAGACAAACTGGGGGACACCATGGAGGTGTACATTGATGATATGGTGGTAAAATCAAAGAAAGCTCAGGATCACCTCCAGGATATTAAAGGAGCATTTGATATCCTGGATCAGTATAACATGAAGCTAAATCCTGCTAAGTGCCATTTTGGAGTGGGGGCAGGAAAATTTCTAGGATATATGGTGACCAAAAGAGGAATAGAAGCGAGCCCGGAGCAGATTAAAGCCATCTTGGATATTAAATCGCCCTCAAATATGAAGGATGTTCAACAATTAACAGGGCGAGTGGCAGCATTAAACAGATTTATCTCAAGATCCTCAGAAAAATGCAAAGATTTTTATGATATCCTGAAGAAGAACAAGAAATTCGAATGGGGTGAGAAGCATGAAGCGGCCCTACAGGATTTAAAGCAATATCTTTCAACCGCACCTCTACTGATGAAGCCTGAGAATGGTGAACCATTATCCCTATACCTCGCAGTATCAGGGAATGCTGTAAGTGCCGCCCTTGTAAAGGACCATGAAGGTCAGCAATATCCTGTTTATTATGTTAGTAAAAGCTTGTTAAATGCTGAAACTAGATATTCTCATTTAGAAAAATTGATACTAGCATTAGTTATGGCATCAACGAAACTTAGACATTACTTTGAGACACATAGGATTCATGTTAAAACCAATTATCCTGTTAAAAGTGTGCTTAGGAAACCAGAAATGTCAGGCAGGATGGCTAAGTGGTCGGTAAAGTTGAGTGCTTATGATTTAGTATATGAACCTAGAAATGCCATAAAGTCTCAGGCTTTAGCTGACTTTGTGGCTGATTTTAGTAGTGACATTCAGGATGAGGTAGACCTAGAAGTTCAACAGTTAGGAGAATCCTCAGGATCCTGGACATTATATACTGATGGTGCATCTAATATAAGAGGAGTAGGATTAGGAATACTACTAAAATTGCCACAGGGGGACATATTACCCCAGGCTATTAGGTGTGAATTTCCTGCTACTAATAATGAAGCAGAGTATGAGGCTTTAATTGCAGGATTAGAGTTGGCTAAGAGCATGAGTATCAAAAATTTACAAGTATATGTTGACTCTTTGTTAATTACTAACCATTTTAATGGATCCTGTGCAGTTAAGGGTGAGAAATTAATCGAATACCTCGATATTCTTAAAAAATTAGTAGGATATTTCGATGTTTTTACACTTGAACAGGTACCAAGGGAGGATAATGCTGAAGCAGATGCCTTAGCAAATCTGGGATCGTCGATTAGGATACCAGAAGGGACCCAAATACCGATATTACATATCTTGTATCCTGCAACGAATCCTCAGGATAAAGAAGTAGCGGGTATTCAGGATCCTGATGCGGAGTATCCTGAAAAGTATCCCAAATCCTGGACGGCGCCAATCATGAGATATCTCAAGGAAGGACACATTCCCGGGGAGGAAAATCCTAAGGCATTTAGGATGAAGGTATCACGATTTACTATTATAAATAATGTGTTATACAAGAAATCTCTTGCAGGACCATATTTGAGGTGCTTGGAGGATCCTGAAGCCAAAGAAGTACTTCAGGATATACATGAAGGGGATTGTGGTAATCACACTGGGGGCAGATCATTGTTCTCGAAAGTATTAAGGACAGGATATTATTGGCCAACGATGAGGAAAGATGCTGCAGAATATGCTCGAAGATGTGATGCATGTCAAAGGCATAGTAACATACTACATCAACCAGCTAAACCACTATATCCTGTAGTTTCCCCTTGGCCATTCATGAAATGGGGGATGGATATAGTAGGGAAGTTACCAAAAGCTCCGGGAGGAAAAGTCTTTATGTTAACAATGACGGATTATTTCTCTAAGTGGGTTGAGGCTGAAGCATTTGTTCAAGTTAGAGACCAAGAAGTAGTATCCTTCATAAAGAGGAATATCCTGACTAGGTTTGGGGTACCAGCTGAGATCATTTGTGATAATGGGTCCCAGTTTATAAGCAAAAGGACTACTGACTTTTGCAAGAGTTGGGGAATCAAAATGATCACATCTACTCCGGTACATCCTCAAGCGAATGGGCAAGCTGAATCCTCAAACAAGATAATAGTCAATAACTTAAAGAAGAGGCTTGGAGCCAAAAAAGGAAGATGGGCGGAAGAGTTACCCTTTGTTTTGTGGGCTGATAGGACAACGGTAAAGAATGCAACCGGCCAAACCCCGTTTTCCTTGGTATTTGGAGCAGAAGCAGTGATTCCAACAGAAATGACGATACCTACTGCAAGATCTATTCTACAGGATCCTGAGCAGAATCCTGAAGTCTTATGTCAAGATTTGGATACTATAGATGAAAAAAGAGACGCAGCAAGACTAAGGATAGCAGCATATCAACAAAGAATATCCAGAGCATATAATAAGAACATAAGGACTAGAAGATTTCGAGTTGGTGATTGGGTGCTAAGAAAGGCTTTTCAAAATACCACTAATCCTGCCGATGGCAAGTTAGCTCCGAAATAGGAAGGACCATATGAAGTCGAGTCAGAAGCAGGGAAAGGAGCATATCGACTCAAGAATATGGAAGGGGATATACTACCAAGATCCTGGAATGCAATACATTTTAAGCTCTATTTCAAGTAAGAGTAGAATTTATTTTCTATCTCGGAATGGTATGTATTCTATTTTAAATATATTTGTTTATTATCTTGAACCCAATACTGACTTAAGCATCGGAGGGGTGTTAGCTGAGCTAACACCCACCTTAGTTTACAATTGTTTTGCAGCATATGTCTCAGGATATAGCTCCAGGATATGTACTCAGGATAACTCGAAAGATTAGAGGATTGGCCCCCTCTCTCACGTTTAAGGGATCCTGGTCCCTTCAAAGGTTTAAAGGTATTCACCTTTCTTTCGAATTGGGTTTAAACACCTCGCCTGGAGCGCAAGTTATCTAGGTATAGTTCAAAGTAGCGGGACCAGTTCATGTAAAAGTGGCTGATAATTTCGTTACTGTTGGCTATATCCTGGATCCTAAAGGTATATGAGGATTGATCACCCTCTCTCACGAAAGAGTATTTTCATACTCTCTAAGGTTTAAAGGTTTTCACCTTTCTAAGAATTGGAGTTCATACACTCTCGCCTGTAGCGCATGAAATTTAGGGTTTATCCCCAGATATCAGGGTTTATCCCCAAGATATTAAGGGTTTATCCCAAGTATGCTAAGGATTCATTTCAGGATATCAGGGGTTTGTCCTGGGGTATTCGGAATTTATTCAAGTCAAAGTATGAATACATTTGCGTTTCTGTGTCGAACACAGGGGACATACATTATACTGTTCAAAGGATGGGTCCAAGTTTATAAGTATGCACTGGGGACAAACTTATAATGGAGGATTGAAATTGATTCTCTAAGAATCTCTGGTATGATCTCTTCTTTTTATTTGGACAATTTATAGGTTTGTATTTCAATATTCTGATCAAGATATCTTTCAGGATATCTTCTAGGATACGTTTATAATATATTCCTAAAAATGTTCAAACCAAACAGTTTTCACAAGTAAAATTTGTATATCAATGACAACAATAATAAAGTCAAAAGAGAAGTTATATTATTAACATACCAAAAGATGTGCTCTTAGTTTCACCTCAAAACAAGGCCCATCCACTAAGAGCACTAATAGTTCCTTACCATATTTACCCAACAGTTGAAGGTTTCATCTCAAACCGAGACCCATCCACCTCCAACTGTTGTATTGTTCAAAAAGCATGCAGGAAATGTAAATTGTTCAGGTGTAGAAAAGTAAAGTGCAGAAAAGTAAATTGTTTAAGGGATCACAGACCAACATTCAAATTTAAAAAGGTGGGCTCTGGCCTTGGCACGTATATCCGTCATTGCCCACCTGAATGCCCTCACACAGCGGCATCTTCTCCAACCTTCTCAGACTTCTCAGCACCAGCATCCTGAGCAGCATCCTCACTAATATCCATCCCAGCATCCGCTCCAGCATCTTTCTTGTCTCCAGCCTGGATCACCACCTCTGCTGACTTAGAAGACTCACCAGCTTCAACAGGAAGTGGCACAGCTTTGCCTCCGAGCTCCTTTAGCTTGGCCACCCAGGATTCAACTGGCCAAGCTGGACAAACAAGGCCCATCTCCTTGGCCTCATAGGCCATCTTGATGCGTGCTTGTAACAGGGAGACGATAGCAGAAGCCTTGATTCCCTCCCGGAAATTGACCAGGGCTTGATCATGATCCATTTGAACGGTGGCAAGTTTGAGCTCAGCGTCTTGGGTGACCTTCTTCAGCATGCTTTCGTGGTGCCGGGTCTTCGCTTCGGCAATGGCACCTTGGTCAGCGACGGTGCTTTCAAGCTGTTTGATCCTGGCTTCATGGAGTGCAACAGTACCACAGGCATCATTATACAAGTGGAGCAAATGCTGGAGGCCCTGCACATCAATTTCAGGTATGAGTTAGAATATATTGACCAGGATATCCTATTAGGATACACGTGCAGGATATATATGCAGGATATGCGTCAAGATATTACCTTGTTAAGGAAGGATGTCATTGGCTCTAAGGAATCAGAGAAACTGAGTTCGTCATAGGAGAACCCTTCTGAACCTGGAGCATTGACTTCAAGACCTTTCCTTTTTTTTGCTGTGGAAGCACGAGTCCTTGGATTGGCCTTGGGAGCCGGGAGTGGCTTGGAGCTAGTAGCAGCAGGAGTTTCTTTCTTGACTGTGGCTGGAGTTGGGTAGCTGTCGAGTTCGTCGAGGTCTAGATAGACTGGAACTTTGCTGGAGTCTGCACACAGGGAGTAAAATTCTAAATCTCTCCTAAGGATATCAAATGAAAACATATATGTACAGGATATTTTGCAGGATCCTTACCAGACATGTTTGCACTTGAAAAAGGACTTGGAGTTGGTGGGGATGGATTGAAACTTCTTTTAGCCTCTGGAAGGAGTCTGATGGCGTCTATTCTTTTTTGAGAATCAGCAAGAGGAGGTACAATCTTCCTGAAATCAGCTGCATACACAACAGAGAAAATAAAATTGGTCAGTTCAGGATATAAAGTAGGATAAGAGGTAGGATCATCTTTAAACCCTAAATCCTACCCTTCTTCAACCATCTCATCGGATAATCCGTTCCACCAGGGATTGAATCCCTTTTTACAAAGAAAAACTTGGATTGCCAACCATCCTCATTCCTGGTGGCACGAAGTATCAATGGGTCACCGGAAGTAGAATAAAACAGAAATCTACATGATCCATGGCATCTAAGTTTGTAAGCTAAGGGGAGATCATGGACGGAAAGATCAGGAATGTGGTTTCTTTTGATCTGGTCAAGAACAGACAAAACACGCCAGAGCATTGGCATGGTTTGGCTGAAGGAGATTTTGGTGATATTAAAGAATTCGGTGATGACGTCCGGAAAGGGGAATTGTAGCCCTAGGGTAAAAGGGAAAGCACTGAAGCATATCCACTCGCTGGAGACCATATCCGACCGGATTTCCCGGTCAAACGGTCTAAATACGGTTCCTTCCGGGAAGATGCCGGAGGATTTTAAGGCTGACAGGTGGGCACTATCGAAGGTACATACTTCCTTCTCCGGTTCTTGGAGAAGGTTCTGTTGGATGAATGTGGGAGCCGAGTCACCTGAACTGGATCTTGTTTGCCTTGGCATTTGGTCACCTGAATTTTTCGCCGGAGAAAGAGGATAAAGATGAATATGAAGATGAGAGATAGAATGTTACCTTTTCCTTCTCGATTATGATTAAAAAAGAGATGAGGATGAGAAGATATAGGGTATGATGAGTAAATATAGGCTGGGTAGTTGAAAACGGTCACATCATTGGTCTTATCTATTAATTACCTCGGTCTTCGTGAAAAATGTAACCGTTAGTGCAGGATAACAAACGGTAACATTTTTGGGGACAATTGTTATGGGTGAAATTCTGAGCCCATATCCTGGAAAGTATCTTGATTTATATCTTGGTTATATAGTATCTGTTTACATCCGGGATGCTGGTTCAGGATATTGGTAACATCCTGAATGGTATCCTCAGGATTACTAACGGATCATGTGCAGGTATGTGGGTTAGAAGTTAGCAACGTTCACAAGGACTCATTCCGCGGAAGACTCGGTCCAAGTTGTTCAAGGAAAGACGTTAAGTCCGCCTTATTTGGTTCCAAACGGCTACTTATGGAATATTCGGGAGCATCCCATATTTATAGGAATTTTAGTTTCTACTTTGTAACTATAAATAGGTGGGTATGCCAGATCGAATAGGACATCACATTTCCACTCGCTACACTCTAACACTTGCTCTCTAGCAATTTTCACTTTCATACAAAAGCATTGTAACACTTAGCGATCTGATCTATATCCTGCACTGTATCCTGAAGTTGAAAGCAATAAGAAGAACAAGGCAGCTGCGATTGTCAGCTCCCGAGGTTTTATGTCGGCGATCTAGATTGATCAAGGGCTTTCCTCGTACATCTCGTGTCATTTCCTTTACTTTTTACTCATTGTTTGATCGTAGATACAGCTCAATATCCTGAGCCGTATCCTGAATACTGATTTTCCAAATAACTTAACCGGCATATTTTCAACACACTTTTTAGCACACTACCTCACTTTACTAATTTGATCACTTAATTGCCTCGGTAATTTTTGACCAAAACAACTTCTGAGGATCACTACTTCAGACAGAATTGAGGATCACTAAACCCAACAGTAAATGAGGATCACTGATCATTTAGAAATCCACCCCTAACAATTGCCCCCAAAATATAAGGAGTAATTATGTAAATAAATGAGTTATATTTTGTTCTTATCCACAATTAACCAACGGATAACTAGCCGTTATAATCGGACTAGCCGTTGCGAACATGACGTCACTGAGGTGACTATCCTGCAGAATCATCATTATAAATAGGAGTTAGAGATAGAGATCATTTCACATTTAAATTCAAGAGAACTCCCTTTAAATTCACATCCGACGATTAAGCAGGTATTTCTCTTCCTCTTCTTCCTTTACGTTTTCTTTCTCTGCTCCTACTTTCTTTACCTTCTTCAAAACCAAGATGATGCTAAGATCCTCATCAGCCAAGGATCATAAGAAGGACAGCCCTCTCAAGAGCCAGGGGATCATTAAGGATTCGGTGAAAGAAAGATGTTGCTTCACTGACCCTCAAATAGACAGAATCCGACATTGCTTCCCGGCGAACACCACTTTCAAATCGTTTGATCCCACTGTTCTGAGTGATTACGTTTCCGAAACTTGGGTAGCTTTCCCAGTCACTCCTTTCACAATAGGATACTCGTATCCTTTCCCTGAATTCACCCAATCCTTTTTCTCCCTCACCGACATCTCCTATATTCAAGCTATGCCAATGATCTAGAGGGTCTTATATACCCTTGAAAGGATCATTGAGCAAGAAGGAATCGACCTAGGACTGTCGGAGTTGGCCGAGATGTATGACCTCACCACATTTGGATCCCACCGATATCTATTCAAGCGTAAACCCGGAGAAGAACATCCCATATTTAAAGCTACTAAGAATGATACCAATTGGAAACGGCGGTTCTTCTTTGTCAGAAGGGATTCTATCCCGGATGGAAAGGATTTGCCAAGGAAATGGAGCATCCATGGTAGGATAGAGGATCCTTAGAAGGATCACTGAGTAAGCTCATTTCTGATGATATTTACTAATATGCTTCTGTTTCTTTTGTACAGCCATCACTATTTCACATATTATACCCTCACCTGCCATTGAGGAGAGACTTGTTGCTTTCAGAAAACTTGATCCTGCAACAAGATCATTCAAAGCAAATACCCAGGATTCACAGGAAGTATCCTCAGGTTCTGTTACTATGTCAAGTAAGTATCCTGTACTTTTTATATTTAAATGTTTAAATAAATAGTTAAAAAGGAATAGGATAAAGATATTTATCTGTTTTGGATGTGTAGGCGCTGGAAAGTCATCAAGATCTGCATCCAAATTCAGTGTCACTGAGCTTGACACCGTCCGATCCAAGAAAAAGTCTGCTGCTAGCCCTTCCGTTGTAATCCCCAAAGCCACCACTTCAAAGGGAAGAGGTGGAAAGAAGAGAAAAACCTCCGAAGCTGACAGCCTCCAAGGCTTACCTCTGATTCGTCATCAATTCCTCGAGTACTTCAATGATGTAAGGATCACTGACTCATTTTAATTTCCCTATCCACTTGAGGATCACCTGATCCTAATCTTTGCATTGTCTTTATTGTAGAAATTTGCGGAGATCGAGGATTATGTTGGGAATGTTGAAGAGCTAGAGGAGAAACACTCTGACCTCCAAAAAGTAGCCATGCTCAAAGACCTCAAGATCCCTTCCCTTGAAAAGGATCTCAACGATGCCAAAGCTCAAACAGCTGCCATTCTGATCAACTTTGATTATGAGAAGAGCGAGATCACGGAGGATGCTAAGGTCTCCGCTGCCATTGCCATGTATAAGACCAAGCTACAGATGGCTCAAGAAGCTCAGGATCCCGCATTTGATAGGAGCAGCTGGGACATGGAAGGCTGGAAGGCCAGGCTGGCTGAGTTGGAGGATGAGGATGAGGCCGACAAGGTCCTGGCGATCGAGGCTAGTGGTAGTGGAAAGGATCAAGTGAAGGATACTGGAGCTGGAGGGGATGATGATGCAGCGAAGGTGTAGGCTGCATGAATGGGCGATGAAGGACATTTCTAGACGTAGCCAGAGCCCATTTTTTAGTTTGGTTATGGTTTTTATTTTGATGATGTTTGGATGAACAATGGTTGGTCTGTACTTAAATAATAGTAACTAGGGATAAAGATCATGGATGATCCTTTGAACAATAGGTAGGATAATGGGTGGTGGATGGATCCTCTGTTTGGGGGATGAAGCCACTTATTATCCTTCCGTCTTTAATTTCCTGCACTTGTTAGACCTATGAACAATGGACACCCTTTGCCAACCCATGTGGACGGGCCACGTTTTGCTGGTAGAAACGTGGGTTGGCAATTTTGACAACCTTAAAAGGGTTTAAGCTTTTGTGAATAAAATAACCTTAACTTTTTGGCTTATCCTGTGTTGATATCCTTGTTAGTATTTTACTTTCCAACTGTTGTGTTGTTCAATTTGTTTAAACTTATCAAGTAAAGAAAGAATTTAAGAAATATCCTCAAAAAAATTTAGGATATGATCAAGAATCACATATCCTATAATCGATAAGTTCTGAAAAGTAATATAGTTTAAAGATCACAAGTTCAGTTGTCAAAGGATAAGGGTTACTCAAATAAATAAATAATACAATCCAAATAGTTAAGGATCATACCTGAGAATCCAAGTTAGGATCCTATCTTTTAACAATTAACATCAGGATACCCCAAAAAACAAACCTTAGTAGAAGGTAAGGATCAAGGATCCTTGGTCGTTTAGCTTCAAAAACCTGAAATAGGATATAACTTGGGACTAAGCCAATATAAGATAAAAGTTAGCAACTGGGGACAAGCCCAACAATTCTGGGGACAAGCCCAAAGGATAACTGGGGACAAGCCCAAAGGATAACTGGGGACGAGCCCAAAGGATAAATGGGGACAAGCCCAAAGGATCGTATGTAAACTAGAGTATGGCCCTCACTGGCGACTATCCAAACTTAGTGACATGAAAATGCCAAAACCTTAGCTAACGTGAAAACGTTAGAAACCTTAGGAACGGATGTATGGTACGTCTACCATTATACGTAGGATCCTGAATATAGCCAGTACAATGAAATTGTCAGCCCCTAAAGCGGGTACTGGTCCCATTGCCATGAACTATACCAGGATCATCGTGCGTTACTGGCGAAACTGGGGACAAGCCCAAACTGGGGTCAAGCCCAAATAACTGGGGTCAAGCCCAAATAACTGGATACTTCTGTGGATACTCAATCCTTAGTTAAGGATACCTGAACCTTCAAAACTCAGAATCAAGTAAACGGAGGATAAAGGATGCAGGATCCTTATCCTTATATACAAGAATAAAAGAATGAAATAGTTTGAGATTAGAATGTTACCAGAAGGAGGATCATCTGTCTGTAAGGATCCTTCAAGGATACTTGTCAAATGAGGATCATGGATCCTAGTCACATAAAATACTTCTTCAAATGGACAACATTCCAAGCTCTTGGTAGCAAATCACCTTCCATTGTTAGCAATCGATATGCCCCATTTCCTGCTTCAGCTTCAATCAAATAGGGGCCTTCCCACTTTGGTGCTAGCTTCCCATCAGCAGGATTGGTGGTATTTTGAAATGCTTTCCTTAATACCATATCACCAACTTGAAATTTCATGATCCTGACATTTCTGTTGTAAGCTCCAGCCATCCTTTGTTGATAACTGGCCATCCTTATCCTTGCCAAGTCCCTGATTTCCTCTATAGTATCCATGTCTTGAACCAAGTTTTCAGCATTTTCTTCAGGATCACGAATTCTTGTTCTTGCAGTTGGAACTACCATCTCTGTAGGGATCACTGATTCTGCCCCAAATACCAAAGAAAATGGAGTTTGGCCTGTGGCATTCTTGGGAGTTGTCCTATCAGCCCAAAGCACATAAGGTAGTTCTTCTGCCCATTTTCCTTTCTTGGATCCAAGCTTCTTCTTCAAATTGTTGATGATGATCTTGTTAGATGATTCTGCCTGACCATTAGCTTGTGGGTGGACTGGTGTTGATGTTATCATCTTAATCCCCCATCTGTCACAAAAGTTAGTGGTTCTATTCCCAATAAATTGGGATCCATTATCACAAATAATCTCAGAAGGGATACCAAATCTAGTAATAATATTTCTTTTAATAAAGGATATAACTTCCTTTTCCCTGACTTGAGCAAAGGCTTTAGCCTCTATCCACTTAGAGAAGTAATCAGTCATAGCAAGCATGAATACTTTTCCACCAGGTGCCTTAGGAAGCTTTCCAACTATATCCATTCCCCATCTCATGAATGGCCAGGAAGAGGATATAGGATGCAAGAGTTCTGCTGGTTGGTGAAGGATATTACTATGCCTCTGACAAGGATCACACTTCTTGGCATACTCCACAGCATCCCTCTTCATAGTGGGCCAATAGTATCCTGTCCTCAGGATCCTTGAGAATAATGCCCTGCCCCCAGTGTGGTTTCCACAATCTCCTTCATGGAAATCCTTTAGGACTTCTTGGATTTCAGGATCCTCAATGCATCTTAGATATGGTCCTGCAAGAGATCGTTTATACAACATATCATTCAATATTGTAAATTGGGATACCTTAATTTTGAAAGCCCTAGGGTTTTCTCCTGTAGGAATCTCTCCATGTTGTATGTATCTCATGATTGGAAGGATCCATGATCCTGAATGAGATTGAGTATCATCACTAGGGATGATTGCAGAATCCTCTCCTATCTCCATAGCCACATGATCCTCGATAGCCGGGGTCAGGATATGGATAATAGGGATCTTGATATCCTCGGGGATCTTCAAGGATGATCCTAGATTAGCTAATGCATCAGCATCTGCATTCTCTTCCCTTGGTACCTGTGTCAAACTAAAGGATACAAAAGAGAGTGCCAATTCTTTGACTATCTCTAAATACTTGATTAGTTTCTCACCTTTAACAGCATAGGATCCATTAAAGTGATTAGTGATTAATAAAGAATCTACATGTACCTCAAGATACCTGATCCTCATATGTTTTGCAATTTGCAAACCAGCTATCAAGGCTTCATACTCAGCCTCATTGTTGGTAGTTTGAAATTCACACGCTATGGAGTGGGGTATTATGTCCCCCTGTGGCGATTTTAGTAGAATTCCAAGCCCTGTTCCGTTTACATTGGAGGATCCATCAGTGAACGGTACCCAAGGATCCTTGGTTTCTTCAAGCTGTTGGACTTCTAATTCAGCCTCCTTTTGCAAATCACTACTAAAATCTGCCACAAAGTCAGCTAAGGCTTGGGATTTGATGGCAGTCCTTGGTTCATATCTTATATCATATGCACTCAGCTTTACTGCCCACTTAGCCATCCTTCCTGACATTTCAGGTCTCCTGAGGACATTCTTAATCGGAAAATTAGTCTTTACAATAATGACATGAGTTTCAAAATAATGTCTTAATTTAGTAGATGCCATAATTAATGCAAGGATAAGTTTTTCTAAGTGTGAATACCTGGATTCAGCATCAAGTAAACTCTTACTTACATAATAGACATGATGTTGTGTACCTTGGTGATCCTTAACAAGGACCGCACTTACTGCTTTTGAGGATACTGCTAGGTACAAGGATAATACATCCCCTTTTTCTGGTTTCATCAAGGCAGGGGCTGAGGATAGGTAATCCTTAAGAGATTTGAGGGCATTTTCATGCTTCTCCGTCCATTCAAATTTCTTGTTCTTCCTCAGGATGTCATAGAATTCCTTGCACTTTTCTGAGGATTTGGATATGAATCTGTTCAAGGTCGCGATCCTGCCTGTCAATCTTTGCACATCTTTAGCATTGGCAGGAGATTTGATATTCACAATAGCCTTGATTTGTTCTGGACTTGCTTCAATGCCCCTCTTTGTTACCATATATCCTAAGAATTTACCTGCCTTCACACCAAAATGACACTTAGAAGGATTAAGTTTCATATTATACTTATCAAGGATATTGAATGCTTCCTCTAAGTCTTTAAGGTGATCCTTAGCTTTCTTGGACTTAACCACCATGTCATCAATATAGACTTCCATAGTGTGTCCAATCTGCTCCTTGAACATCATATTGACTAGCCTTTGATAAGTAGCACCTGCATTCCTTAATCCAAATGGCATAGCAATATAACAGTATATACCAGTTGTTTTGGTCAAAAATCAGATGAGGATAATGCAACCAAACTCTTTGTTACGGGGTATGATGCTTGAATTGGTAAACAATAATAAGGATCACTATGAAATGAATTGCACAGGAGACACAAAGATTTATACGAGGAAAAAGCCCTTGATCAATGTATGATCTCCGGCATAAAAAACCTCGGGTGATGAAAACTACCAATCACCAACTCAAATTAAACAATAATTCTTTTACAACTTCGGATGATAGCGAGCTAAATACAAGGATCACTATAGTGTATCGTGTAGAAATGTATGAAGAAATGCTAAGTGTTTTGCCGAGAGCTGGTGAGTGCAGTTGTACGAGTGTGTGTAGCCAAAAAATAGCCAAGTGTTGTCTAATTAGCTCGCTACCCCTTTTAAATCTAGTAAAATATCTAAATAACTAACTATCCGCAATTCATGCCTTCTCCCCACGATCTCCATAACGTTCACCTGGTCAAGCACGTGCGGAATAAGTGTGGAATATTCTTCAGGAACGTTACCAAGACTAAGTCCAAGCTGTCATTCCTGCAAAACAATATCGAATTCAAAGCAAACAATCATTAGTATAAGGATCCTTAGGATAATCCATGATCCTGATCCTGAAGCACTTCTGAGGATCACTAACTGACACAGAAGTAAGGATCACCAAAGAGGATAACAATTGAGGATCACGGGTTGTTAAGAAATCCTCCCCTAACAATTTCCCCCAAAATATAAGGAGTAATATTGTAAATAAACGAGTTGTATTTTGTTGATCTTATCCGCAACAAACTAACGGATAACTAGCCGTTGAAGACGGACTAGCCGTTGCAAACCTGACGTCACTGAAGTGACAATCCTGCAAATCATCATTATAAATAGGAGTTAGAGATAGGATCAATCTGCATTTAAATCCGAGAGAAACTCCCTTTAAATTCTCAGTCGAAGATCAATCAGGTATCTCTTCTCTTATATCTCCTTCTCTTACTCTGTTTTTCTTTCTTTACCAACATCACGTTAAGAATGATGCTCCGGTCCTCCCCCGCCAAGGATCACCAGAAGGATAGCCCTTTGAAGAGTCAAGGGATCATCAAAGACTCAGTGAATGAGAGGTGTTGCTTTACCGATCCTCAAATAGATAAGATCCGGCACTGCTTTCCGGCGAACGCCTTTTTCAAACCTTTCGATCCCACTGTTCTGAGCGACTACATTTCTGAAACATGGGTTGCCTTTCCGGTTACCCCGTTCACCATAGGTTACACCTATCCTTTTCCAGCTTTTACCCAATCCTTTTTCTCCCTTACCGGCATCTCCTACATCCAAGCTATGCCGATGATCTAGAGGGTCTTATACACCCTTGAAAGGATCATAGAGCAGGAAGGGATTAATTTAGGAATGTCAGAACTGGCAGAGATGTATGATCTCCCGATGTTTGGATCCCACCGATATCTGTTCAAGCGAAAACCCGGCGAAGAACATCCCATTTTTAAAGCCACCAAGAATGATACAAACTGGAAGCGACGCTTTTTCTTTGTCAGAAGGGATACCATTCCAAACAGAAAGGATCTACCAAGGAAGTGGTCCACCCATGGTAGGACGGAGGATCCTGAGAAGGATCACCAGGTAATCTTGCTCTTGTAATAGGATCACTAACTCCCTTTTGTTTTATGTTATGCAGCTGTCACTGTTTCACATCTCATACCATCTCCTGATACTAAGGAAAGGCTTGCTGTTTTTAGAAGACTCGGTCCTGAAACAAGATCATTCAAGACAATCACCCAGGATTCTCAAGAGGTATCCTCAGGCTCAGTCACCATGTCAAGTAAGCATCCTGCTTTTTATATAGTTAAAGATTTAAATAAATAGTTAAATAGAAATAGGATAAGGATACTTATCGTGCTTTGGATGTGTAGGTGCCGGAAAAGCTTCCAAGCCTGCCTCCCAGTTCAAAATGGCCGACCTTGACACCGTCCGATCCAGAAAGAAGAAGACCATTGCCAGCCCTAGTGTCTCCATCCCCAAGGCAGCCACTAAAGGAAGGGGTGGCAAGAAAAGAAAAGCCTCTGAAGCTGAGGATCTGCAAGGTCTGCCCCTGATCCGCCACCAGTTCCTTGAATACTTCAACGATGTAAGGATCCTTGTCCCTGCTTTAGGTATCCAGCTTATTTGAGGATCACCTGTTCTTGAACTGTTCTTTATCTTTTTTGCAGAAATTTGCTGAGATTGAGGACTACGTGGGGAGCGTTGAGGAGCTGGACAAGAAGATTGCTGACCTCCAACAAGTTGCAGTGCTCAAGGATCTTAAGATTGCTGATCTCGAAAGAGCCCTTCAAGACGCCAAGACTAAGACAGCTAAAATCTTGATCGACATCGACTACGAGAAGCATGATCTCATAGAAGGTGCAAAGGTCTCTGCTGCCATCACAATGTACAAGACAAAACTGAAGATGGCCGAGGAGGCTCAAGATCCTGACTTCGACAGAAGCAGCTGGGATGTTGAGGGCTGGAAGGCGAGGTTAGCTGATCTAGAAGATGATGAGGAGGCTGAGGAGGTTTTGGCGATCGAGGCCGGAGGCAGTGGAAAGGATCAGGTGAAGGATACCGAAGCTGGAGGGGATGAAGATGCAGCGAAGGTGTAGGCTGCATGATTGGGCGATGATGGACATTCCTAGACGTAGCCGGAGCCCAATTTTTAAATTTGGTAGTAGTTTGTTTTGTGGTTGTGTTGTTTTAAAACAATGATGGTCTGTATTTGAACAATAGTTTTAGGATTAAGGATCTAGGATCCTTTGGACAATAGGTAGGATTACAAATGGTGGAGGGATCCTCTGTTTGGGGGATGAAGCCATTGTGATCCTGCCGCCTTTTGATTTCCTGCACTTGCTATAACCGCATAAACAATGGACACCCGTTGCCAACCCATGTGGACGGGCCACGTTTTGCTGGTAGAAACGTGGGTTGGCAATTTTGACAACTTTTGACGGTTAATCCTTT
The DNA here is from genome assembly GCA_030545235.1 of Helianthus tuberosus. Classification (NCBI taxonomy): domain Eukaryota; kingdom Viridiplantae; phylum Streptophyta; class Magnoliopsida; order Asterales; family Asteraceae; genus Helianthus; species Helianthus tuberosus. The sequence continues at coordinate 30,619,633 of CM060409.1, forward strand.
GTTAATAAAATAACTTTAAACTTTTTTGGCTTATTTTGTGTTGTTATCCTTGTTTGTCCTTTTGATTTTCAATTGTTTTGATGTACACTTGTCTGAGTAAGAAAAGTTGAACAAATTAAAAAATTAGGATATGATCCAGGATTAAGTATCCAATAGTTGAAAAATTCCAAAAAGTGGTATATCTTAAGGATCATGAGTTCAGTTGTCAAAGTATTGGGGTTATTCAAATAATCAATGAATAAAATCAGAATAGTTAAGGATCATACCTGAGGATCCAAGTTAGGATCCTAACCCTTAATACTATAACCAGGATACTCATAGGACAAACCTTAATAAGAGGTAAGGATCAAGGATCCTTGGTTATTTAACTTCGAAGACCTGAAATAGAACATAACTTGGGACTAAGCCATTATAAGATAAAAGTTAGCAACTGGGGACAAGCCCAAAGGATAACTGGGGACAAGCCCAAGGATAACTGGGGACAAGCACAAGGATAACTGGGGACAAGCCCAAGGATAACTGGGAACGAGCCCAAGGATCGTGTGTGAACTGGAGTATGGCCCTAACTGGCGACTATCCAAACTTAGTGGCATGAAAATGCCAAAACCTTAGCTAACGTGAAAACGTTAGAAACCTTAAGAACGGATGTATGGTACGTCTACCATTATACGTAGGATCCTAGGTATAGCCAGTACAATGGAATTATCAGCCCCTAAAACGAGTACTGGTCCCACTGCCATGAACTATACCAGGATCATCGTGCGCTACTGGCGGAACTAGGGTCAAGCCCAAATAACTGGGGTCAAACCCAAGTAACTGGTTGCTTTTGTGGATAATCATCCTTTTGCTAAGAGTACCTGATCCTTCAAAACTCAAAATCACGTGAAAGGGGGATAAAGGATGCAGGATCCTTATCCTTATGTGAGAAAGTAAGGAAATGAAATAGTTTAAGATTAGAATGTTACCAAAATGAGGATCATCTGTACTTTGAGGATCCTTTAAGGATAGTTATAATGTGAGGATCATGGATCCTTATCACATGAAGTATTTCTTCAAATGGACAGCATTCCAGGCTCTAGGTAGCAAATCACCTTCCATTGTTAGCAATCGATATGCCCCCTTTCCTGCCTCAGCTTCAATCAAGTAAGGTCCTTCCCATTTTGGTGCCAACTTTCCATCAGCAGGATTGGTGGTATTCTGAAATGCTTTCCTTAGTACCATATCACCAATTTGGAACTTCCTGATCCTGACATTTTTGTTGTAGGCTCCAGCCATTCTTTGCTGATAACTTGCTATCCTTATCCTTGCCAAATCTCTGATTTCTTCTATAGTATCCAGGTCTTGAATCAAGTTCTCATCATTTTCCTCAGGATCACGAATACTTGTTCTAGCAGTTGGAACCACCATTTCTGTATGGATCACTGACTCTGCCCCAAATACCAAAGAGAATGGAGTTTGGCCAGTAGCGTTCTTAGGAGTTGTCCTATCAGCCCAAAGCACATAAGGTAGTTCTTCTGCCCATTTCCCTTTCTTGGATCCAAGCTTCTTCTTCAAATTGTTGATGATGATCTTATTGGAGGATTCTGCCTGACCATTAGCTTGTGGGTGGACTGGTGTTGAGGTTATCATCTTAATCCCCCCAGCTGTCACAAAAGTTAGTAGTTCTGCCCCCAATGAATTGGGAACCATTATCACATATAATTTCAGAAGGAATACCAAATCTAGTTATAATATTTCTTTTAATGAAGGATATAACTTCCTTTTCTCTGACTTGGGCAAAAGCTTCAGCCTCTATCCACATGGAGAAGTAATCAATCATAGCAAGCATGAACACTTTTCCACCAGGTGCCTTAGGGAGCTTACCAACTATATCCATGCCCCATCTCATGAATGGCCAAGTGGAGGATATAGGATGCAATAATTCAGCTGGTTGATGAAGGATATTGCTGTGTCTCTGACAAGGATCACACTTCTTAGCATACTCCACAGCATCTCTCTTCATAGTTGGCCAATAGTATCATGTCCTCAGGATCCTTGAGAATAATGCCCTGCCCCCAGTGTGGTTTCCACAATCTCCTTCATGGAAGTCTTTTAAAACTTCTTGGATTTCAGGATCCTCAATACACCTTAAATATGGTCATGCAAGAGATCGTTTATACAACATATTATCTAAAATTGTGAATTGAGATACCTTAATTTTGAAAGCCCTAGGGTTTTCTCCTGTAGGAATCTCTCCATGTTGTATGTATCTCATGATTGGAAGGATCCATGATCCTGAATGAGATTGATTATCATCACTAGGGATGATTGCAGAATCCTCTCCTATCTCCATAGCCACATGATCCTCGATAGCCGGAGTCAGGATATGGATAATAGGGATCTTGGTATCCTCCGGGATCTTCAAGGATGATCCTAAGTTGGCTAATGCATCTGCCTCTGCATTCTCTTCCCTTGGTACCTGTGTCAAACTAAAGGATACAAAAGAGAGTGCCAATTCTTTGACTATCTCCAAATATTTGATTAGCTTTTCACCTTTAACAGCATAGGATCCATTAAAGTGATTAGTGATTAACAAAGAATCTACATGTACCTCAAGATACCTGATCCTCATATGCTTAGCAATTTGCAAGCCAGCTATCAAGGCTTCATATTCAGCCTCATTGTTAGTGGTTTGGAACTCACAAGCTATAGAGTGGGGTATTATGTCCCCCTGTGGCGATTTTAGTAGTATCCCAAGCCCTGTTCCTTTGACAGTTGAGGATCCATCAGTGTAGAGTATCCAAGGATCCTTGGTTTCCTCTAGCTGCTGGACTTCTAACTCAGCTTCCTTTTGCAAATCACTACTGAAATCTGCCACAAAGTCGGCTAATGCTTGGGATTTAATGGCTGTCCTGGGCTCATATCTTATATCATATGCACTAAGCTTCACTGCCCACTTAGCCATCCTTCCTGACATTTCAGGTTTCCTGAGGACATTCTTGATTGGAAAATTAGTTTTGACGATAATAGCATGAGTTTCAAAATAATGTCTCAATTTAGTAGATGCCATAATTAATGCGAGGATAAGTTTTTCTAAGTGTGAATACCTGGATTCAGCATCAAGTAAACTCTTACTTACATAATAGACAGGATGTTGTGTACCTTCGTGATCCTTAACAAGGACGGCACTTACTGCTTTTGAGGATACCGCGAGATATAAGGATAACACGTCTCCTTTTTCTGGTTTCATCAAAGCCGGGGCCGAGGATAGGTAATCCTTAAGAGCTCTTAAGGCACTTTCATGCTTCTGAGTCCACTCGAATTTCTTGTTCTTCCTTAGGATATCATAGAATTCCTTGCACTTTTCTGAAGATTTGGATATGAATCTGTTTAGAGCTGCAATCCTGCCTGTTAACCTCTGAACATCCTTAGCATTGGCAGGTGACTTGATGTTCACTATAGCTTTGATTTGTTCTGGACTGGCTTCAATGCCTCTCTTTGTCACCATATATCCTAAGAATTTACCTGCTTTAACACCAAAGTGACATTTTGAAGGATTAAGTTTCATGTTATATTTGTCAAGGATATTGAATGCTTCCTCCAAGTCTCTTAGGTGATCCTCAGCCTTTTTTTATTTTACCACCATATCGTCTATGTAAACCTCCATAGTCTGTCCAATCTGATCCTTGAACATCATATTCACTAGCCTTTGATAAGTTGCACCTGCATTTCTTAGTCCGAATGGCATAGCAATATAGCAGTATATACCAGTTGGAGTCATAAAGGCTGTATCCTCTTGATCGGATGGTTCCATCTGAATTTGTTGAAATCCAGACGAGGCATCCATAAAAGTTAACAGTTCATGACCCGCAGTTGCATCCACCATGGAGTCAATGTGGGGTAATGGGAAAGGATCCTTGGTACATGCCTTATTTAAATCGGTGAAATCGACACATACCCTCCACTTTCCGTTTTTCTTTTGAACAACAACCATATTGGCCAACCATCTTGGATACTTGACCTCTCTAATCATACCTGCTCGGAGTAATTTCTCTACCTCCTCCTGGATAATGGCATTTCTTTCTGGTGCAAATTTCCTCCTCTTTTGATGGATTGGTTTGAAGGACCTATCAATGCCAAGTTTGTGAGTGATTATATCTTTAGATATACCTGTCATGTCTTCGTGTTTCCATGCAAAGGTATTATTTCTCCTTTTGAGGAAGGATATGAGGTCTTCCTTTATTTCGCCAAGGATCCCTGATCCTATATAAACCTTAGATTCAGGATCATCAGGATCCATAAGGATTTCTACTACATCCTGCTCTCTTGCCTCCAAGACATCCCTTGGAGGACGCTTTAATTGCTATTGCTCCCTTGACCTTGATGCTGGTTTCATTGATGAGGTATAGCAGTTCTTAGTCTCTTGCTGATCGCTATCAATCTTCACTATTCCCCAAGGACTAGGAAGCTTCACACATTGATGATAAGTGGATGGGACTGCCTTCATGTCATGTATCCAAGGCCTGCCAAGGATCACATTACAACAAGATAAACAGTCAATAACACAAAATTTTTGGTAAGAATGTAGGCCTTCGATATAGATTGGGAGTTTAATGTCCCCCAGAGTATTCTTAGTCTCGCCACTGAATCCCACGAGCACAGAGGATCTTGGTATGATATCAGATTCAGGAATATTCATCTTCTTGAGGACATCAAGCTGGATAATGTTCACAGAGCTTCCTCCGTCTATAAGGATCCTGCGAACAAAATGGTTAGAAATAAAAAAGAGTGATAACCAAACCATCATGATGAGGATCCTGAATGTCAACACGATCATCCTCATCAAAAGTTATAACTTTTCCTTCGGAGACACTGGATGTTTGAATGGGTCTATCTCCATTATCCATCTTGGTTTCCTTGGCATGTCTTTTAGCTGCAGAGAAGGATGTTCCACAAATGTCTGATCCTCCAGAAATAAAGTTTATAACTTGTGCATCTGCTGGAGGGGCTGGAGCTTTCTCTGGGATCCTTTCAGGATCCTGAGTCCTTGACTTCTTTCTCCCCAATAATTCTTTCAAGTGCCCCTTGCTCAACAAGTATCCAATTTCTTTTCTCAGTGCTATGCATTCTTATGTGAGATGCCCAAAATCTTCATGATATGCGCACCACTTTGACTTGTCTTTAGTTGCAGCTGGTCTGTCATTTTTCCTGGGCCATCTAGCTTTATCACCTAGATTCTGCATCGCAAGGATTAGTTCATTGTTATCGACAGAAAAGCAATATTCGGAAATTGGAGGATAATCCTCATCATCCTCTTCTTGTTCAACAGCATGCACATTCTGGTTATCAGATTTGTTATAGGATCTGAACTTGTTGTTCTTGAATGAGGATCCTTGCTTCTCTTGCTTTGAGGATCCTGCTAACCTCTCCTGGATCCTTTTGTCATCCTCTAGCCGGATGAACCTAAGGGCCCGGGTTCTTACCTCATATAGGTTCCTGCATGGTGTCATAACAAGATCATCATAGAATAATGAATCCCTAAGCAATCCCATTTTAAAGGCTTCAACAGCCGTAGCTATATCCAGGTTAGGGATATCTAAGGATTCTTTACTAAATTTAGTGATATAATCCCTTAATAATTCATTATGACCTTGGGTTATCCTATACAGATCACTAGTTAAACGCTCAAATTTTCTACTACAAGAAAACTGGTTATTAAATAGGTTAACTAGATTAGCAAACGAGGTAATAGAGTAAGGGGGAAGACTTAGCAGCCATTTAAGAGCCGATCCAATAAGAGTGGATCCAAATCCCTTGCACAGGCATGCTTCCTTTAACCTTTCTGGGATGGGATTAATCTCCATCCTTTCCCTGTACTGTGCTATGTGTTCTTCAGGATCTGTTGAGCCATCATACAACTTCATGGTAGGCACATGGAACCTCTTGGGTATCTCAGCATCACAGATTGGTGGTGCAAAACGAGATATCTTGTGGCTCCCATCTGCAATCTCTGGGATAGGCTTGACCACTCCTGGGACACTTGATATCATATCCTTTAACTTTTGCAATTCTCTGGCCATGGCATGATTGATACCTGTATCCTGCATAAGGCCATGGTTAGTGGTATAAGAATTATTGAAAGTGTTACCTCCCATTGGATTCAAATTAGGAAGAGCGGATGTGAACCATATTGTTGAGGCTCTGGAATGACCGATGGACCAGTAGAAGCAATGGTCTGCATTGGAATAAAATCTCCCTGATGGATATCGGAATTCCCTGATTACAAACTCCTTAAGGATCCCGGAATCTGGAAGGATCCCTGAAACTGAGAGGATCCTTGGACCTGTGAGGATCCTGGGACATAGGAAGATCCTTGAACCTGGGAGGATCCTTGAACATAGGAGGATCCTTGAACCTGGGAGGATCCTTGAACTTGAGAGGATCCCTGGACCTGGGAGGATCCTGGAACATAGGAGGATCCTTGAACCTGGGAGGGTCCCTGAAACGGCCAGAATCCTTGAATCTGTTGCGCTCCCGAATATCCTCCTGAGCTTACGAAGGATCCTATATACTGAGGATGGGATCCTGCTGGTTGCAAGTATGACCCTGAGGCCTGAGTCATTGCTGATGATCCGTAATGCACTCCTTTTGGCCCTCCAATATATTGAACATCTGAAACCGCTGAAGGCTGAGAAGTTATAACCGGAGTATCGAAATTCAAAGATCTGGGCATCAGTGGGGAATGATCCTCTGCCGATCTCTTCTGTTTCTTGATGTCTCCAATTTCTCTAAGAATCCTTTCATTGGTCTTATCCTGCTGCTGTATATGCTCCTTCATCTGCAAAATCAGAGTAAACAAGTCACTAGTAGTAGGAGTATAAGAAGCAGAAGAAGTTGGAGGTTTTGAGAAAATGGGAGTTGGTTTCTTCTCGGCATTTTTCTGAGGTCCAGAAGGTGGTGGAGGCAAAGGTGGAATGCCCTGGGATGAATTGACTGCAGACATCGCACTGGATGTGCTCTTTGATGATGAAGCCATCTACTTGGATGTAACGAACCGGAATGATCACAAAAATGAGAATTTCTTAGGAATGAAGCACCAATTGCCCCACGGTGGGCGCCAAACTGTTTTGGTCAAAAATCAGATGAGGATAATGCAACCAAACTCTTTGTTACGGGGTATGATGCTTGAATTGGTAAATAATAATAAGGATCACTATGAAATGAATTGCACAGGAGACACAAAGATTTATACGAGGAAAAAGCCCTTGATCAATGTATGATCTCCGGCATAAAAAACCTCGGGTGATGGAAACTACCAATCACCAACTCAAATTAAACAATAATTCTTTTATAACTTCGGATGATAGCGAGCTAAATACAAGGATCACTGTAGTGTATCGTGTAGAAATGTATGAAGAAATGCTAAGTGTTTTGCCGAGAGCTGGTGAGTGCAGTTGTACGAGTGTGTGTAGCCAAAAAATAGCCAAGTGTTGTCTAATTAGCTCGCTACCCCTTTTAAATCTAGTAAAATATCTAAATAACTAACTATCCCCAATTCATGCCTTCTCCCCACGATCTCCATAACGTTCACCATGGTCAAGCACGTGCGGAATAAGTGTGGAATATTCTTCAGGAACGTTACCAAGACTAACTCCAAGCTGTCATTCCTGCAAAACAATATCGAATTCAAAGCAAACAATCATTAGTATAAGGATCCATAGGATGATCCATGATCCTGATCCTGAAGCACTTCTAAGGATCACTAACTGACACAGAAGTAAGGATCACCAAAGAGGATAACAATTGAGGATCACGGGTCGTTAAGAAATCCTCCCCTAACACCAGTTGGGGTCATAAAGGCTGTATCCTCTAGATCAGATGGTTCCATCTGAATTTGTTGAAATCCAGATGAAGCATCCATAAAAGTCAACAATTCATGACCCGCGGTGGCATCCACCATGGAGTCAATGTGGGGTAATGGGAAAGGATCCTTGGGACATGCCTTGTTTAAATCTGTAAAATCGACACATACCCTCCACTTTCCATTTTTCTTTTGAACAACAACCACATTGGCTAACCATCTTGGATACTTAACCTCTCTTATCATACCTGCCCGAAGTAGTTTGTCTACCTCTTCCTGGATAATAGCATTCCTTTCAGGTGCAAACTTCCTCCTCTTTTGATGAATTGGCTTGAATGACCTGTCAATGCCAAGTTTGTGAGTAATTACATCCTTAGATATACTTGTCATGTCTTCATGTTTCCAGGCGAAGGTGGATTTCCTTCTCTTAAGGAAGGATACTAGCTCCTCTTCGATGTCGCTAAGGATCCCTGATCCTATAAAGATCTTGGATTCAGGATCCTCAGGATCCATGAGGATTTCTTTCAAATCCTGCTCTCTTGCCTCCAAGTCATCTCTTGAAGGATACTTTAATTGCTATTGCTCCCTTGGTCTTGAGGCTGGCTTCATTGAGGATGTATAACAATTCTTAGCCTCCTGTTGATCACTCTCAATTTTCACCACTCCCCATGGACTTGGAAGCTTTACACACTGATGATAGGTGGATGGAACCGCCTTCATGTCATGTATCCATGGCCTGCCAAGGATTACGTTACAACATGATAAGCAATCAATGACACAAAACTTCTGATAGGAATGCAATCCTTCGATATAGATTGGGAGTTTGATGTCCCCCAATGTATTCTTAGTTTCTCCACTGAATCCCACAAGCACTGAGGATCTTGGAATAATATCAGACTCCGGGATATTCATCTTCTTGAGGACATCAAGCTGGATGATGTTCACAGAGCTTCCTCCATCTATAAGGATCCTGCGAACAAAGTGGTTAGAAATAAACAATGTGATTACAAGACCATCATGATGAGGATCCTGGACATCAACACGATCATCCTCATCAAAAGTTATCACTTTATCCTGGGTAACAACGGAGGTCCGGACGGGTCTGTCTCCGTTATCCATCTTGGTTTCCTTAGCGTGTCTCTTTGCTGCTGAAAAGGATGTACCACAGATGTCTGATCCACCGGATATGAAATTTATGACTTGTGCATCTACTGGAGGAGCAGGAGCCCTTTCTGGGATCCTTTCAGGATCCTGGATCCTTGATTTCTTTCGTCCCAAGAGTTCCTTCAAATGCCCCTTGCTCAACAAGTAACCAATTTCCTTTCTCAGTGCAATACACTCTTCAGTGAGATGCCCAAAATCCTCATGATATGCACACCACTTGGACTTATCCTTTGTAGCAGCTGGTTTATCATTCTTCCTTGGCCACCTAGCTTTCTCACCTAGATTCTCCATTGCAAGGATTAGTTCATTGTTATCAACAGAAAAACAGTATTCAGAAATAGGAGAATAATCCTCATCATCCTCTTCTTTTTCCACTGAATGCACGTTCTGATTGTCAGACTTATTGTAGAACTTGGATTTGTTGTTCCTGAAGGAGGATCCTTGTTTCTCCTGTTTTGAGGATCCTGCTAATCTATCCTGGATCCTTTTGTCATCCTCTAGGCAGATGAACCTAAGGGCCCTGGTCCTTACTTCATCAAGATTCCTGCAAGGTGTCATTATAAGATCATCATAGAATAATGAATCCCTAAGTAATCCCATTTTAAAGGCTTCTACAGTCGTAGCAATATCCAAGTTAGGAATATCCAAGGATTCTTTACTAAACTTAGTGATATAATCTCTAAGTGATTCATTTTGACCTTGTGTTACCCTATATAAATCACTAGTTAATCGTTCAAATTTCCTACTACAAGAAAATTGACTATTAAACAAATTAACTAGATTAGCAAATGAAGTAATAGAGTAAGGGGGAAGACTTAGCAGTCATTTAAGAGCAGATCCTGTGAGTGTGGACCCAAATCCCTTGCATAGACATGCTTCTTTTAACCTTTCAGGAATAGGATTGATCTCCATCCTCTCCCTGTATTGAGCTACATGCTCCTCCGGATCCGTTGAACCATCATACAGCTTCATGGATGGTTATCTCAGCATCACATAAGGGTGGTGCAAAACGAGATATCCTATGGCTACCATCTGCAATTTCAGGAATGGGTTTAACCACTCCTGGGACACTGGATATCATATCCTTGAGCTTCTGTAACTCCCTGGCCATAGCCTGATTGATACCTGCATCCTGCATTAAGCCATGATTAGTGTTGCATAAATTATTGAAAGTGTTACCTCCCACGGGATTCGTGTTTGGAATCCCAGATGTGTATCCATATTGACGAGACTCTGGTAGGATTGTAGGACCAGAAGGAGCAACGGTCTGCATTGGTATGAAGTCTCCTTGATGAACGTCCGAGCTCTGAGGCTGCATACTCCTCAAGAATCCTTGATCCTGAAGGACGTTGGATCCTTGAAGTTGAGATGATCCTTGAACCTGAGAGGATCCTGGGACCAGAGAGGATCCTGGGACCAGAGAGGATCCTGGAACAAGGGAGGATCCTCGGACCGGGAAGGATCCTTGGACCTGAGAGGATCCTTGGACCTGGGAGGATCCTTGGACCTGGGAGGATCCTTGGACTGCGTGCATTCCCATATGTCCTCCTGACGTGAAGTATCCCTGATGCTGAGAAGAGGATCCTAATGGTTCAGAAGAGGATCCTTGAGGCTGGAAGTGAGAGCCAAATGCCTGACTCATAGTTGCTGTTCCATAATGCCTTCCTGGTAATTCACCCAAGTATTGCACGTCCGGAACTGCTAAGTGTTGGGAAGTTATGACTGGAGTGTCGAAGTTCAGCGACCTTGGCATCAGAGGGGAGTGATCCTCCACTGATTTCTTCTGTTTCTTGATCTCATCGATCTCCCGAAGGATCCTTTCGTTGGTTTTGTCCTGCTCTTGTGCATGATTCCTCATCTGCAAAATCAGAGTGTAAAGATCATTAGTAGTAGGATTAGTTGAAACAGAAGAAGTTGGTGGTTTTTGGAAAACGGGGGTTGGTTTCTTTGTAGCATTCTCAGCATTCTTCTGGGATCCAGAAGGTGGTGGAGGCAAAGGAGGAACGCCTTGTGAAGAACTGAATGAGGGCATCAAACTTGAAGTATTCTTCGCTGAGGAAGCCATCTGCTTGGTTGTAACGAACCGAAATGACCACGAAAACATGAATCTTTTTAGGAATGAAGCACCAATTGCCCCACGGTGGGCGCCAAACTGTTTTGGTCAAAAATCAAGTAGTGACAATGCAACCAAACTTTCTGTTGTGAGGTATGATGCTTGAATTGATAAACAACAATAAGGATCACTATCAAATGTATTGAACAAGTGACACAAAGATTTATACGAGGAAAAAGCCCTTGATCAATGAATGATCTCCGGCATAAAAAACCTCGGGTGATGGAAACTACCGATCACCAACTCAAATTAAGCAAGAAATCTATTACAACTTCGGATGATAGCGAGCTAAGTACAAGGATCACTATAATGTATTGTGTAAAATAGTGTGTAATCGCCAAGTGAGTTAACGAGAGCTGGTGAGAGCAGTTGTACGAGTGTGTGTGTAGCCAAAAATAGCCAAGTGTTTTCTAATTAGCTCGCTACCCCTTTAAAAATGGAAAATATCAACTCTAACTAACATTCCGCAAATGGTGCAAGTCTTCCACGACTCCATAACGTCCACTTCTGACCAAGCACGTGCGGAATAAACATAGAATGTGCTCCAGGAATATCGCCAAGACCGAGTCCACATTGATACTCCTGCAAAACAATTTCGAATTCAAAGTAGACAACCGTTAGTACAAGGATCCTTATGATGATCCATGATCCTGATCCTGCAACACTTCTGAGGATCACTACTTCAGACAGAATTGAGGATCACTAAACCCAACAGTAAATGAGGATCACTGATCATTTAGAAATCCACCCCTAACACCTGCCTTGAGCAATTTGTCTACCTCTTCTTGGATAATGACATTTCTTTCGGGTGCGAATTTCTCCTTTTTTGGTGTATTAACTTGAAAGACCTGTCAATACCAAGTTTGTGAGTAATAACATCCTTAGATATACCTGTCATGTCTTCATGTTTCCAAGCAAAGGTAGATTTTCTTCTTTTCAAGAAGGATACTAAATCCTGCTCAATACTGTCTAGGATCCCAGATCCTATAAAAATTTTGGATTCAGGATCCTCTGGGTTCAGCAGAATATCCTTGACGTCTTGCTCTCTTGAGTTTATGACGCCTTGCTCCTTGGTGGCTGGTTTCATTGAAGAAGTGTAACAGTTCTTTGCCTCTTGCTGATCACTTTATATCTTCACCACATCTCATAGAGTTGGGAGCTTGACACATTGATGATATGTTGAGGGGGACTGCCTTCATATCGTGTATCCATGGCCTGCCAAAGATAACATTACAGCAAGATAAGCAATCAATAACATAGATTTTTTTAGCAGCATTCACTCCCTCTATATAAATAGGAAGTTTGATGTCCCCCAATGTATTCTTTGTCTCTCCACTGAATCCTACAAGGATAGATGATCCTGGGACAATGTAAGATTCAAGGATGTTCATTCTTTTGAGGACATCCAACTGGATTATGTTCACTGAGCTTCCCCCATCAATGAGAATCATGCGAACAAAATGGTTAGATATAAATAATGTAATAACCAAACCGTCATGATGAGGATCCTGTATGTCCACACGATCATCCTCATCAAAGGATATGACTTTTTCCTGGGTAAGAATGGAAGTTCGAACAGGTCTGTCCCCATTCTCCATCTTTGTTTCTTTTGCATGTCTTTTAGCTGTTGAGAACCTATGGAGATGAAATGGATGATTTGAGCATCAGCTGATGGAGGAGGAGCTTTTTCAGGAACCTTCTCAGAATCCTGGATCCTTGACTTTTTCCTTCCAAGCAATTCCTTCAAGTATCCTTTGCTCAAAAGATAACATATCTCCTTCCTTAATGCTATGCACTCATCTGTGAGATGACCAATATCCTCATGGTAAGCACACCATTTCGATTTGTCTTTGGTAACAGGCGGTTTGTAATTCTTCCTTGGCCACCTACTCTTGTCACCTAAATTCTGCATAGCAAGGATTAGTTCATTATTATCAGCAGAAAAACAATATTCAGAAATAGGAGGATAATCCTCATCATCTTCCTCTTGTTCCATAGCATACACATTCTGGTTGTCATGCTTGGAGTATTGCTTGGATCAGTTATTCTTGAAATAGGATCCTTGTTTGTCTTGCTTTGAGGATCCTGACAATCTCTCCTGGATCCTTTTGTCATCCTCTAAACGGATGTACCTAAGGGCCCTATTCCTTACCTCATCTAGGTTCCTGCAAGGTGTCATAACAAGATCATGATAGAACTGAGAATCCTCAAGTAAACCCATTTTAAAAGCTTCTACAGCAGTAGCAATATCTAAGTTAGGGATTTCTAAGGATTCTCTACTGAATTTAGTTATGTAACCCTTAGTGATTCATTATAACCTTGTGTTACCCTATATAGATCACTAGTTAAACGTTCAAACCTCCTACTGCATGAGAATTGGCTATTAAACAAATTAACTAGATTAGAAAATGAAGTAATAGAGTAAGGGGGAAGACTTAGCAGCCATTTAAGAGCTGATCCTGTCAGTGTGGATCCGAAACCCTTGCATAGACATGCTTCTTTTAACCTCTCAGGGATGGGATTGATCTCCATCCTTTCTCTGTATTGAGCTACATGCTCTTCTGGATCCGTTGAGCCATCATATAGCTTCATGGTTGGTATTTGGAACCTCTTTGGAATTTCTGCATCACAAATAGGTGGTGCAAAATGAGATATCCTGTGACTTCCATCTGCGATTTCAGGAATGGGCTTGACCACTCCTGGAACGTTGGATATCATATCCTTCAGTTTCTGTAATTCCTTAGCCATAGCTTGGTTGATTCATGTATCCTGCATAAAGCCATGGTTAGCATTATAAGAAGTATTTAAATTGTTACCTCCTGATTGATTTGGAATCGGTATCTCAGAAGCGTATCTAGGATAAGACGTGTCTGGTGCTATAGTAGGACCAGATGAAGTAATGGTCTGCATGGGAATGAAGTCTCCTTGATGAACATCTGTACTTCCGGGTTGCACATTCCTTAAGAATCCTTGATCCTGAAAGATGTTGGATCCTTGATGTGTTGTGACTGGAGGTCTTGGAGGATAATCCATGGATCCGTAAACCTGAGATGAGGATCCTTGAACCTGAAAGGAGGATCCTTGAACCTGAGAGGATCCTTGAACCTGAGAGGATCCTTGAACCTGAGAGGAGGACCCTTGAACCTGAGAGGATCCTTGAACCTGAGAGGAGGATCCTTGAACCTGGGAGGATCCTTGAACCTGGGAGGATCCTTGAACCTGAGAGGATCCTTGAACCTGAGAGGAGGATCCTTGAACCTGGGAGGATCCTTGAACTGTGTGTGTCCCCATATATCCTCCTGAGCTAACGAAGGATCCCTGATACTGGAAAGAGGATCCTAAAGGCTGGAAGTAGGATCCTTGAGGCTGCGCAGACTCCAGTGATCCTTGCCGAAGGATAAAGGATCCTTGAATCTGGACATTGGATCCTTTGGAAAACTGGATTGTTGATGATGGAGTAGTAAAATCCAACGACCTGGGCATCAATGGGGAGTGATCCTCTGCTGATTTTATCAATTTCGCGAAGGATCCTGCCATTAGTTTCGTCCTGTTGTTGCATGTATCCTCTCATCTGCAAAATCAAAGCATAAAGATCACTGTTAGTAAGTGTAGAGGAAGAAACTACAGTTGGTTTTGTGAAAACAGGGGTTGTCTTCTTCGGAGCATTCTTAGCATTCTTCTGGAATGCAAGGGGGAGAGGATGCAACGGTGGAATGCCATGTGAAGAAGTGACTGCCGGCATGGAACTTGAAGTAGTTTTTCCCTGAGAAGCCATGTGGTTGAAGGTAATGAGGAGAAATGAATGAAATGAACGAAATTTCTCAGAAATGAAGCACCAATTGCCCCACGGTGGGCGCCAAACTGTTTTGGTCAAAAATCACACAAGGATAATGCAACCAAATCTGATTTTGTGAGGTATGATGCTTGGTTAATTGTATGAACGAAAAGTATATGAAATCAACGATGAACACCGAGATTTATACGAGGAAAAAGCCCTTGATCTTTAGAAGATCTCCGGCATAAAAAACCTCGGGTTATGGAAACTACCGATCACCAAATATATTGCAAAAACAATAATGATCCTTGTACAACTTCGGAAGAAAACAAGCTCAATACAATGAATTGCTAGTATAAGTGTGTGTATTTCGCTAAGTGTTTGCAGAGAATTCGAGTGTTGTGTTTTTTTTTTTTTTTTTTTTTTTTTTTTGTGGTGTGTTCAACCTATGCCTCAAATGAGCTCGTTTTCCCCTTAAAAGATAAGAAATATCCAGCAACAAACTTTCCTAAAAAGGTGGAGGTCACCCATGTTCTCCCAAAACGGTTATTTCTTCATCAAGCACGTGCCTATGAAGCATATTCCACGAGATTCCAGCAAAGACTAAGCCCATGTCGTCCATTACCTGCATATAAACATTAAAAACGTGACAATTGTTAGAAATCATAAGTTCTGTTAAGGATCCTGGATCCTCAGACTCTGGATCCTCAGAATCCCTACATCATCCATTAAGGATCCGTGATCCATGCCCAGTCTCAGGATAGATGATCCTTAGCATAAAATTCATGCCCTAACACCCAGTTTTTTGGGCTTGTCCCCAGTTTTTTGGGCTTGTCCCCAGTGTATTGGGCTTGTCCCCAGAATTGTTGGGCTTGTCCCCAGTTGCTAACTCTTCTCTTATATTGGCTTAGTCCCAAGTTATGTTCCATTTCAGGATTTTGAAGCTAAACAGCTAAGGATTCTTGATCCTAACCTTTTATGAAGGTTTGTCTTTTGGTTATCCTGATTGTAAATGTTAAAGGTTTAGGATCCTAACTTGGATTCTCAGGTATGATCCTTGATCACTTTGATTTTATTCTTTATTTATCTAAGTGACCCTTACTCTTTGACAACAGGACACATGATCCTTAAATTACACTACTTTTTTGAATTTATCGATTATAGGATATTTGATCCTTGATCATATCCTAAAATTTTTGACATAATCTATTAAACTTTTATTCTTTACTTATGAATTCAAACAAAGTATATCACAACAGTTGAAAGATAAAGTATTCACAAAATTAACAACACATGATAAGCCAAAAGATTAAACTTTTATTTATTTAGCAATAAGTTAAACCCTTTAAAGGTTGTCAAAATTGCCAACCCAGGTTTCTACCAGCAAAACGTGGCCCATCCACTTGGGTTGGCAAAGGGTGTCCATATTAACGAGGTCTAAGTGCAGGAATAAAAAGACGGCAGGATCACAATGGCTTCATCCCCCAAACAGAGGATCCCTCCACCATTTGTAATCCTACCTATTGTCTGAAGGATCGGTGATCCTTAAACCTAAAAACTATTGTTTAAGTACAGACCAACCATTGTTAAAAAAAACAACTACCAAACCATAAAAAATGGGCTCTGGCCGCGTCTAGATAAATCCATCATCGCCCATTGTTGCAGCCTACACCTTCGCTGCATCACCATCACCTCCAGCCCCTGCATCATCAGCCTGATCCTTCGCCCCGCTGCCGCTTGCCTCAATCATCAGGACCTCTCCAGCCTCCTCTTCATCATCTAGCCCAGCCAGCTTAGCCTTCCAGCCCTCCTGGTCCCAACTGGTCCTGTCAAAGCTAGGATCATCAGCTTCTTTGGCCATCTGCAGTTTATTCTTGTACATAGCAATGGCGGCAGAAAGCTTAGCATCCTCCATCACCTCATTCTTCTCCTGATCAGCAGTGATGTGGGCCATGACCAGCTGCTTTTTCGCCAAGTTGAGCTCCTTCTCGAGGGTAGAGATGGTTTGATCCTTAGCCAGGAAAATCTTCTGGAAGTCCAGCTCCTTCTGCTCAGCCTCTTCAATATACGCATCAAAGAGCATCTGGATCTCAGCAAATTTCTGCAAAAAAAAAAAGGAAAGATACAATTCAGGATCCGGTATCCTCAAATGGGCAGCATAGAATTAAGGATCAAGGATCCTTACATCAGAGAAGTATTCTTCAAACTGATGACGGATGAGGGGCAGGCCTTCAAGATCATCAGCGGTCTTCCTTTTCTTTCCACCCTTGCTCTTGGTGGTGACGGCCTTAGGAGCTGTAATGCTTGGGCTAGCAGCATGCTTTTTCTTTCCGGACCGGGCAGCGACAGCATCAAGATCACTGACGCTAAAGCGAGTGGCTGACTTTGAAGACTTTCCAGCACCTACAAATGGCAAACAACAGATAAGTATCCTTAGTCTATATTTATTAAATCATACACAAATATAGATACTTACTTGACATGGTTACTGAACCGGAGGATACTTCTTGTGAATCCTTTGTGTTTGCCTGGAATGATCTAACTGCAGGATCAAGGCTCCAAAAAGCAGCGATCCTTTCTTTTGTTGCAGGTGACTGAATGATATGTGAGACCGAGTGATGTGTGTAAAATGCAACATATAAATTACATCAATTAAGGCATAAAACTAACCCTTTTTAAGTACTAATATTGGAAAAAGAGTGTTTTTGTCTTCCTTTTGTATTTTCAGGATTAAATGAGCTCAAAAACACAAAAGAAGCAAAAAAGACAGCTAATTCCAACATAAATACAAAGAAAGGAACACTAGTGGACTGCCCGACCCCTCAACGGCATCTTCCCAAGCAAAATAGAGAAGACAGAAGGCTGAACACGCCCCGTGCTCAGCCAGCACGGGGCCGTGCCCAAGAAGCAGCAGAAAAGACAAACCTATAGAAGCTTCTATTGCCCACCACGGGCCGTGCCCAGCGGACACGGGGGCGTGTCGAAAGTACAGCAGGCGCATTTATTGTAATTGCGAATTACAATTAATGAGGAGAGAGAGTGTCAGACAGGCACGGGGCCGTGCCCAGCTCTCTGTTCAGCCTATAAATAGGAGTGCTTGGATTCATTTCAACTCATCCCTAGGCACACCACCTCTCTCACACTTCATCCACCACCCACCACCATCACAACACCATCATCCACCACCATCATCCATTGTCCATCATAGAGTGTGTGAGTCGTCTCGGGATCCAAGATTGATCGTAAGAGTTCTTGACAATCAAGGCCATGTTTGCCTAAGTCTCTTACATCACTTGGTGAAGACAAAGTGTCTAGTATAATACTTTTTATTTCTAATCTTTTGCACTTTTTATTTGGTTTTGTATTAATGACTTTAATAACTAGTTACTTATGTTGAAGGTGATCTTTCCTTATCGTTTGTCCGTGGTGTCTTGGCATTATTTTACTGTCTATATAAAATAAAGGATTTTCACCATTCATATCTCCACGGTCTATATGGAGGTATGTTGGCTACCTGGTCGGGGGTTAAGGGAACGGTTTGGTAAAGGTCTTGCCATTGTTCAGCGTTTAGAGGTCCTGCAATGGACCTGGGTCAAATTTAGTAGGACCTCCTTCAATACTTCACGGTATTGGATGGCGGGGGTCCAAACTCTTTGATCCCCTCATAAGTTAACTACTATTAATACTATAACCCGGCTATTTAGGACTGTATCCCTGCTGACTCAGACTACTTAGCCGAGGGTAACGTCACCGCCAAAAGCGGGGCCTACCACAATACTGCATTAATAACTTAATTCATTATCTTCCAATAATCCACCCTTTTAGGATTGTATCCTTGCTGACTCAAACTACTGGGGTGAGGGTAACGTCACCTTCAAAAGAGGGGCCTACTACAATAACTAAGATAATCTCTTAATTATGTGCAAAAGTGCGGAAATAATCAAAGGTTATACTAGATACGAGTCGGAACCAAGTGATTCATCTTGTCTATCTGTTTTTATTTTATTTTTATTTTCAGCATTTTAGTTAGTTTTTATTTTTCTTAGCTTAAAACATTTTTCTAAACTTTTATTTTGATTAGACGTTGAGGATAAACCGGTACTAAAAGCTCTTGTGTCCTTGGACGACCTCGGTATCTTACCAACGCTATACTACACTCAACGATGGGTGCACTTGCCCATATGTGTGTTTAGTGTTAGTGAAATATCGTGTTTTATAAATTTAAAACTTGGCTAAAATAAGTGTTAAAAAGGGCTTAAAATATACACCTAATATATATAACACTTTATCGCACATCAAGTTTTTGGCGCCGCTGCCGGGGAACACAAGGATTTTAAGAAAGTTAGGAATCAACGGCCTAATCATCTTTTATTTTTCTTTTTAATTTTTTTTTAGGATTTTCTTAGTTTTTCAGCTTCTGCAGAGCTCAGCACGGGCCGTGCCCGCTGAACACACCCCCGTGCTCAATCATTGGAACTGGCAATCCTGTTTTACGTCAGACAGTAAGCTGAACACGAGGCCGTGCCCACTCAACACGCCCCCGTGCCCAAGTTTCAGTTACTGAAAACAGAACCGTAAGATCCCAGCGGTTGGTAATTTCTGACATAAACATGAGTAATAGTAATTGTTTTTACTTTCGGCACTCTTATGGTACGTGGTGTCAATTATGTGGTGGCAAACATGAAGAAGTAGAATGCTACTTTCTAAATTATAGGCCCCACTACATGGACCCACCGACTTCTTACAACCTTAAGAGGGGCGAAAGTAAAAATAAGCACTATTTCTCCCTCGAATGCGCCCAGCCAGATATTCTAGGGGAAATGCTCCTTGATGAGTTATTTCAACTAGAAAAGCTAATTCTGAATTGGTTAAAAGAGCTTAGGAAGGATTTTATTAATCCACCACAAGACGATGACCATGACGAAATGCTGGAACCGCATTCCAACAACCTCGTTGCTCCCGAAAATGCCTTAGTACCTAGGAAAGACTTGGACGATAGTCGTCCCTGTGTCGATTGTGCCGTGAAGGACTCTCCATCGACTTCGTTCGGTGCATACATAGACCTGAGCGATTCGGCATACACCTTCTTTAACGAGAGCCCGGGAAAGGGTTGGACTTGTCCACCTAGAATGAAAATAGGAATTACCCTCACCGACAACCTCTTGCGTTCTCGCCTTAGTCTAGGACAATTAAGGTATCTTAGGCACTTTGGGGTTGTACCAACCAGTCAGGAGCCACCCGATACTAACAAGTTCCTTAAAAAAACTAGACAACTTCATAAAACAGTCCCTCGACACGGGGCCGTGTCCAGCCAACACGCCCCCGTGTCCATCAAAAGATTCCATTCTGATCAGTACGTCAGAATACGGACAAACTGTGTCAGAACTCCACCTGCACACGGGGCCGTGTCCACTGGCCACGGGGCCGTGTCCAGGATGCTGTCGTTTTCTATAAATGCAGCCAAGAATTCTGCACATTTGGACCAACTTGGGGCAGAGATTTGCAGGAATCTTCTCTCAAACTATCCTAGGTAAGTCTAAAAGAAGGTTCCAACAACCCATCTTGTCCTTTCCTCTTTTAGCCATTTCCTTCTTCTCCATCTTTCTTCAAAGAACTACCATTAAAAGTTTGAATTCTTCAAACTTTGTGATAGGGATTAATGAGTTTTGTTCAAGGAATCTTGGTAAAAACATGTTATGTAACATTGTTTTAAGTTATTAGCAACTAAAAAGACCCCACAAGTTCAGAAAATAACTTAAAAATCCAAGTTTCCTTGCTCCAAAATTCTGCAGAAAGATGAACACGAGGCCGTGCTCATTGAGCACGGGGCCGTGTCCGGTAACTGTTTCATTTAAATAAACTTTTTCAGTTTATTTTTCGTAGAATGTCAAGTGAAAACAGCGAAACATCTTCTGTGCATTCGTCAAACAGCCGAAGAGGAAGAAGACCCTCCATTGAAGCTACACTTGTGCACTATGTGATAGCATTAAGGGAGGCTCTCGATGAAATGACTTCAGTAGAGGAGGTCCTAATCGACCGTATTAACGATCTTACGATGGGACTTGAAAGCAGCTTCCAAGAAATTAACCTCTTGCACCAGAGGTTAAATATTCTTGTAGCACCCCCAATGGAACCAGTCCTTCCTCAGCAGGATTGGAACCTGGCACTCGGAATCAACAACCCTACCGGGTGGGAAGACTTTCCGGCGGAACCTCCCGTGGAACACCAACAAGAGATCCCGGTGGAAGTTGAAACTCCTCAAACTAATGCCAATGAGCCTTCTTTTCTCTTTCCAAGGGAGGTGGAAGAATGGCTCGCCGACATTTGAGGAGAACCGCATGCGGAAGATGGAGTTCAAAAAGGCCTTGTTTAACCAAGATTAATTACTTCTTGGAAATTTTGCTAATTAAAATAAAGTAAAGGCTAGGACTCCATGGTTTATTATTTCCTTGTTTTATCTAGTTTAATTTAGGACTATGTAAGTTCTCTCTATGATGAAATGAAATGATGGTTTTAAGGTTTTGGATGGTTTGTAATGAATAAAACACACTCATGGTGATAAAGGATGAAAAGGGGAACGAGAAAAATGACCCCATGCACAAGAACAAGGCAACCCGACAATTCTCTCCATTTCAGAAGGTTCAACACGGGCCGTGCCCAACCAACACGGCCCCGTGCTGAACCACCTGCAGAAAACGCCCAGTTCAGGTAACTGGACACGGGCCGTGTTCACCCAACACGCCCCCGTGTCCAGACTTCTGTTTCTCTTGTTTTAATTTTGTTACTGGCACTTGAACACGGGGCCGTGCCCGGACAACACGGGGCCGTGTTCAGCGCCCAGTAACAGAAAATTTTTGCTTTTTACACCATTTTACACATCTAATCAACCTAAAAATTTATTTTTGGGACACATTGAGGACAATGTGTAATTTAAGTGTGGGGGGGATGCTAAAGCCTTGAATTTTGCAAAGTCCTAAATACAAGCCTTACACAAAACTCTATTGGAACCGCTAATCACCCCAAATTTTTTCAAAAATTTCATTTTTTCTTACTTGTCTAGGTTTAATTCGGGAAATTCAAGTTCTCAAAAAGGTTATATTTTTACAAATTTACAACCGATAGCGTAGTGATAAAAAGAACCAACATAAGAAAATTATGAAAAGGCATGGCAAACTTAGTTAAAATTTGATTATATATACTTGATCACATAAAAACCCATTCCCACAAAAAGTGAGTTTTGAGCCTTTATTGAACACAATTACATATCATTAAAACTAAATGCTCATTTTTCGTTTCTTGTGTGAATAGCCGCTTGGTTCTTACGACTCTAGAACTTGCCATGACGATACATTCCCGGTCCTTATCAACTTAAACCCGAGTAAGTAAATGATGGAGGCATTAGGACTAACCCCTTTTTATTTCTACACCATTATTTTTCTTTTTCTTTTACCACCTACCCAAAAATCCCCCTAGTTAGCCCCTTTGAGCCTAAACCTTTTCATTTCATCACCCAAACCAAAAACCCTTTTACCCACCAAAACCTTTTTTCATTTTTAACCCTTTGTTTTAGTAACAAGTTCGGTTTTTCGTAAAAAAAAAATGTGTTGATGATGAAGCAAAAAGAAAATAAACAAACAAGTTCATCAAAAATAACTTTGTTTGAATAAAAGCTTCATCAAAATAAAAAGTTGAAAAAATAGAAAGTCCTACGAAAACCGACACTTGTTACGTTTTTCGCCCTTTTTCTACTAACCACTAACCACTATCCCAACCACCTACCTTTAACCCAAGCCTAACCCTTAACCCACAAAGTCCTCTTGATATTTACAAAGGTATAAAAGTTTAAAAGGAGGAGGATTGATTGCTTGGCAAGCCTATGGTAGGAATAAGTCCCATGCCGCTCTCGAGTGATTCACTAAAAATACACCTTCGGCCGAGTGTGAGTGATTTCTCCCGTGAGGTATGTGAACTTGTATATAAATGGAATTTTAAAAAAAAGGCATGTTATGCCCAAATAAGTAATTTCTCCTATGAAAAGTTCTAAATAAATCATTACGAATAGGATTGTAAATAAATAAAGATAAAACCCAAAAAGACCTTGGATTCCCGACACTCTACGACAAGCCCAAAAACCTTCTCTTCTACCTATTCCATTTGGGAGTGTAAGCCACATATTAAAGAGTTTTGCTTGAGGACAAGCAAAAGTTCAAGTGTGGGGGTATTTGATGTGTGTAAAATGCAACATATAAATTACATCAATTAAGGCATAAAACTAACCCTTTTTAAGTACTAATATTGGAAAAAGAGTGTTTTTGTCTTCCTTTTGTATTTTCAGGATTAAATGAGCTCAAAAACACAAAAGAAGCAAAAAGACAGCTAATTCCAACATAAATACAAAGAAAGGAACACTAGTGGACTGCCCGACCCCTCAACGGCATCTTCCCAAGCAAAATAGAGAAGACAGAAGGCTGAACACGCCCCGTGCTCAGCCAGCACGGGGCCGTGCCCAAGAAGCAGCAGAAAAGACAAACCTATAGAAGCTTCTATTGCCCACCACGGGCCGTGCCCAGCGGACACGGGGGCGTGTCGAAAGTACAGCAGGCGCATTTATTGTAATTGCGAATTACAATTAATGAGGAGAGAGAGTGTCAGACAGGCACGGGGCCGTGCCCAGCTCTCTGTTCAGCCTATAAATAGGAGTGCTTGGATTCATTTCAACTCATCCCTAGGCACACCACCTCTCTCACACTTCATCCACCACCCACCACCATCACAACACCATCATCCACCACCATCATCCATTGTCCATCATAGAGTGTGTGAGTCGTCTCGGGATCCAAGATTGATCGTAAGAGTTCTTGACAATCAAGGCCATGTTTGCCTAAGTCTCTTACATCACTTGGTGAAGACAAAGTGTCTAGTATAATACTTTTTATTTCTAATCTTTTGCACTTTTTATTTGGTTTTGTATTAATGACTTTAATAACTAGTTACTTATGTTGAAGGTGATCTTTCCTTATCGTTTGTCCGTGGTGTCTTGGCATTATTTTACTGTCTATATAAAATAAAGGATTTTCACCATTCATATCTCCACGGTCTATATGGAGGTATGTTGGCTACCTGGTCGGGGGTTAAGGGAACGGTTTGGTAAAGGTCTTGCCATTGTTCAGCGTTTAGAGGTCCTGCAATGGACCTGGGTCAAATTTAGTAGGACCTCCTTCAATACTTCACGGTATTGGATGGCGGGGGTCCAAACTCTTTGATCCCCTCATAAGTTAACTACTATTAATACTATAACCCGGCTATTTAGGACTGTATCCCTGCTGACTCAGACTACTTAGCCGAGGGTAACGTCACCGCCAAAAGCGGGGCCTACCACAATACTGCATTAATAACTTAATTCATTATCTTCCAATAATCCACCCTTTTAGGATTGTATCCTTGCTGACTCAAACTACTGGGGTGAGGGTAACGTCACCTTCAAAAGAGGGGCCTACTACAATAACTAAGATAATCTCTTAATTATGTGCAAAAGTGCGGAAATAATCAAAGGTTATACTAGATACGAGTCGGAACCAAGTGATTCATCTTGTCTATCTGTTTTTATTTTATTTTTATTTTCAGCATTTTAGTTAGTTTTTATTTTTCTTAGCTTAAAACATTTTTCTAAACTTTTATTTTGATTAGACGTTGAGGATAAACCGGTACTAAAAGCTCTTGTGTCCTTGGACGACCTCGGTATCTTACCAACGCTATACTACACTCAACGATGGGTGCACTTGCCCATATGTGTGTTTAGTGTTAGTGAAATATCGTGTTTTATAAATTTAAAACTTGGCTAAAATAAGTGTTAAAAAGGGCTTAAAATATACACCTAATATATATAACACTTTATCGCACATCACCGAGATAGCTGCAAAACAGAAAAGGATCAGTTATCCTCAACAGAAATAGGGTTATCCTATGATCATTCTATAAGGATCCTATGTCCTACCATGGGTGGTCCACTCTTTGGGGAGATCTTTCCCGTTTGGGATAGAGTCTCTCTTAACAAAGAAGAAACGCTTTTTCCAGTTGGTATCGTTTTTTGCGGTCTTGAGGATTGGATGAGGATCACCAGGCTTATATTTGAACAAGTAACGGTGTGAACCATGGCTCATAAGATTATACAGTTTAGCCAGTTCCGACATCCCCAACTCTATGCCTTCTTGCTCAATGATGTTCTCTAGGGTATATAAAACCCTCCACATCATCGGCATGGCCTGGATATAGCACATACCGGTGAGTGCAAAGAAAGATTGGGTGAAGGCAGGGAAAGGATAGGAGAATCCTATCAGGAATGGGGTGGCCGGAAAAGCAACCCAAGTGTCAGAGACGGAGTCACTTTTGGCAGTAGGGTCAAAATATTTAAAGACGGTATCCGCCGGAAAACAGTGGCGAATCCGGTCAATCTCCGGGTCAGTGAAGCAGTAGAGTTCCTTCGAATGATTTTTTATAATCCCTTGGCTTTTCAGGGGACTATCTTTCTGGTGATCCTTGGCATGGGGGATCGTAGCTTCATTGTAATCTTAAGATTTTGATGAAATGGAAAAGAAGAACAGAGTAAGAAGGTGAAGAGAGAAGGAGGAGAGAGATACCTGATCGATCTTTGAATGAGGATTTAAAGGAAAGTATCGCTCGAATTTAGATGCAAATTGATCCTTATCTCTAACCTATATATAATGATGATTCTGCAGGATGTCACTTCGGTGACGTATGATGCGTAACGGCTAGTTCTATCCTAACGGCTATATTTCCGCTGGATAGTTCCTTGCAAATAATGTTGAAAAATATGACTCATAAGTTATATTTTATTCCTCATATTTTGGGGGCAATTGTTAGGGATAGATTTTCTAAACCTAAGGATCACGGATTCTCAATTCTGTTTGAATTAAGGATCCTCAGAAGACGCTGCAGGATCAGGATCCAGGATCCTCATTGTTATCCTTACACTAACGGTTGCCTTCACTATGTTTAAGCTTGTTTTGCAGGAGTATACGCATTGGACTTGGTCTTGCCGATATTCTTGGGGAATATGCTCTCAATATTCTGCACGAGTATAGCTTAATGACCATTATGGAAGTCGTGGGTAGCTAGCACCATTTGCGGGATGTTAGTTATTTGGTTTATTTCTAAGTTTAAAAGGGGATAACAAGCTTGAATTAGAACAAGTTAGCTAATACACACACATTCGCAACAATACATTGGCGATTTCATACACTTTTGCACACTAGTGATCCTTGTAACAAGCTTGTTATCATCCCGAGTTGTAACAATCATTTGTTTAATTATAGTTGGTGATCGGTAGTTTCCATCACCCGAGGTTTTTTATGCCGGAGATCAACTCTTGATCAAGGGCTTTTTCCTCGTATAAATCCTTGTGTCACTTGTTCATTCCATTTGCAAGTTTTTCATACATTTGTCCATTGATTCAAGCATCATACCTCACAACAAAAGATTTGGTTGCATTATCCTAGCCTAATTTTTGACCAAAACAATAACGACTTCGGTAAAACACCCGGTTGATGGGTAGGAATGTAAGCACATGTGTAAACCAAGAGACGTGAACGCAGGTTGAAAATAAAAAGATTTGGATTATGAGTTATGACTATAAAATTTCGTAAATAGAAATTTTGAATAAACATGTTCAACCATTTGAGGTTGAACGGGTTGAATAAAGAATAAAGTTGATCGTTTATAAGTGATGGATTTCACATTAACAAGTCAAACAGGTTGAATACAATATAATGTCGGATGGCACAAATAAGCGCTAGCCAAATAAAGGTAGCGTTAAAAGCAAAAGAATAATAAGCCCGGTAAAGGGACATAACCAAATAAGAATATATGCAAACCAAATAACAATGAGCATAAGACAAACCGACGTATAAATGACGTGAGAAGTCATAGAGTCGGGAGAATGATCCGAAATAAAATGATTATAGCCACGAACTACAGTCAAGGTTAACAGATCTTAAGTTTGAAACCAAATGACTCTTCAAACAAAAACAGGATGCCTTGACACCAAATATGTATTTTAAAAACGACACGAGTAAAGAATGAACTACGAGATCAACATAACCTTTGGGGTTATAAACAATGGAAAGGTCTTTGAGACTAAAACGACCCACGAGTCATGACTAGAAATAAATAGATTATAAGGACATCGCCTTAAAGAGGCGAAAAGTCTAATAAAATAGCCCATAAGGCTAAGTGATAAAACCTACGGGTTAATTAGACAAGGCGAGGGAATCAATTGAGAATCCTCGCATAAAATAAAGACTGTAAAAGAATAAATTTTGGACTGCCAATATCCCGGTATGGATAATTGACAAAAGTTAAAGAGAAGATGCTAAACTAAAACTTCGGTTTTTGTAAGAAATGACGTTTTTACAAATATGAATTCTGATAGACGTATAAATAGTAAGCATGAAAGATATAAGTCTTGACACTGATAGGTGCAAGACGATATATTCGAAAAGTGGTAACTTTGAAAATAAAAAGTTGATATAAAATTTGGCATGGCGTGACGTGATCACGGTCAAGAAGTGTAATGTGAAGTATAATCACATTAGAGCCGAGCGATGAATATTGCTAAGTTAATTAAACTAGTGGAAATAACGAGATTACGTTATTTCAAGTTGCATTATGTCGTATAAGATACGTAGATGATTAATAACCAAAAAGATATTACCATACTTTTCTGGTAATACTAACAATTGGTTAAAATATGAGCAATGTTCAACTGATTATCGAGAACAAATGCATTGAGTTAAACTCGATAAATTATGTAAGAAAAGGTTTCGAGGACGAAACCTCTTTAAGGGGGGTAGACTTGTAACACCCCGAAAACAAATTTGGTAATTAAACTATGTTAGTACTAAAAGACGGGCAAAGTACCGTTAGTGGTAAAAGTAACCCGGTAAATATTAGGATTTAACTAAATAATCCTAATATTAAATAAAAGCTGAACGAGAGCTTTCAAGAAAATAAAATGGATAAAAGGCCCGAGTTAACGGAACTTAAAATAAACGGGTTAGAACTTTCGGGACTCACTAAGTTAACTAGGGGTAATTAACCTAGTTAATTATTTGTTTAAAAACAATAAAGAAGCATGGACTGGTAAGCCTTTTATAAACCAAACGATAGTTGAAGGACCAAAGTTGTTAAAATTGAAACAAGTAATATTAAAACAAAATAATTACACCAAACACACACTTAGGTGTGTGTCTGGTCGATGTTTCACAGGGGCGATCCAGGAGCTCCTCAACAAACCCTAACTCTTGCAAAATCTGCCAAATTGAAGGATCAAATCTGTTCCAAATCGAAATCCAATCATAGAATAGGGATCTCCTCTGTGAAGGGATCATAAGGTATGTAAATTTCATAGAAAATTTACATCTAAATTTATGGATGTACATAAGAAATTCGAAATTGATGTTGCATGATTGTGGTATGGATGGTATTGAAGTGAAATAGTGTTTACGAGTAAACCCTAGACAAGTATATATTGAAATCATGCCTAGCTCAAGTAAATTCAGATTTTGTTGATGCTAAATTCATGTATGAGATGTTTTTAGGGTTTTGATTGCTAAAAATTAGTGTTATGATGTCAAGAACATGCTTTAATTGAAAGCTGAATTCAAACAGCTCCTGATCAGAATTTACAGCCGACTTGTATTGGCGGTAACATGGACAAAACATGAAAAAAACATGTGTTTCTTGAGTCTAAAATGTAATTCCAGGAAATATCTTTAAAACCCTACTGGAATCGCATTTTTTCGACGAAAATTGAGCGATTTATGAATTTTTCCGTATCGAATGTTCAAGCTGCGTTTTCTGACAGAATTTGCAGCCCATTACAAATGTCATAACTCAATTTAGGAATTTATTTATGATCTCAAATTTTTACTGTAGATAGTTTTAAGCGATTAAAAGAATCGCCAATTGGAATTTCGTCAATCGGATAAACGGGGAATTTTAAATGAATTTTTCCATAAGCTGCAGTCAGAAGTGACGAATCTGATTACAGCTTAGTAAATGAATTTTTACGAATTTTTGGTAAAGAGTTAGATCTTGAAATTTTAACACAAGGCCTAAGCCTCCGAGAGGTACGCCACATAAAAAAATCATAATTTTTAAAGACATGTAAACAGGTTAAACAAGTCACCAAAAACAGCCTATTTTCAGTGATATGAAATGCCTAAATGAAATCGCGGTCTACTTGGTTGTGTGTAAAACGTTATTATATTAAGTGTTCGGATGAATGAATAGAAATGTGTAAGGTGGAAGATCATATTAAATTATGGTTAATCTAACCACCTTGTGAACATTGGATAATAGTTTGGCGCTTAACAAGCTAGGTGGAAGCTTGTGGATGAAGCGGGTCAAACGGAGCGAGTATGTAAAGAAAAGCGTTGCATGGATGCAAGGTAAATGAATCTTACACCCTTTTATCTTATAATGCGTAATGATTATAAAGGTTATGAAAATGATAAGCTAATATTTGAAATGTGATGTTCCGACGTAAATTGAAATGGGTCGAAATAAGCGAAAGTGATGAAAACCATAATGAATGGTAAAAAGGGGTAATATTGAGCATATAGGCCAAACGGGTCGAATGGCGGTGACAACACCATTTGACAATATCGACTAATGTGGTTGTCAAGTCTTATGTTAACAGGAGCGATTAGAAAATCGGATAATTGCATCGCCATAGGTTGTGTGATAATAAAAGCGAGGTATAAATCGTGTCTATTTGTTGACCCGGGCCAGGTACGCTCATATGAATTTATAGTTAAAAGTGCAAGTAAGGTCGAATATTTAGTGAAGTCCTTCATCGCAAAAACGAAGGATTAAAAATGACCATAAGGCCCTTGATGGGCAAACCGGGCAAACGACCCTTAGAGGTTGTTTAGGAACTTATATTATGACTTCGTAACCCTTAGATGCGTATAAAAGTTCTAGACAAAAACATTGGTGGGTCGGATGCCCAGAAATAGACATTTGCGAAAAAGGACTAGCCGAAGGGTAAAATAGGGATTTTGGGTTCCTTATGTTAAATCCACCACAAAACTAGTTGTGGTGGAAGATATGTATTATTTAGCATGGAAAGACGAGGTGCGAAAAGAAAATAGCGAGTGTGATGTTTAGATATTTTAAAAGTCCCTGAAATGGGTCAAATAAAAAAAGAAATTAAATGTGGATTAAGTGATTAGTAAGACACGTATAAATCTATGATTTGTGAATGCGTACGTGAGCCCAGTAATGGGAGTGGAAACGCTAACGCTTGTTAACCTTGAATGGGTAGGAAAAGTTAAAGAAGACTCTTGAAAACATTCTTGCAATGTAACTTAAACCAAACGGGTCGAATAGTCACCTAAAAGATTTATGAGCCAATAGTGGATAAATCAGATTTCTATGCAAACCAAGGTGATAAACGAGTCCGTAATTTAATTACGGACGCGTAGGAAAAAGAATCGAGTAAAACGGATGTGTAGATTAAAAGTTATGCACGTTTTCGTAAAAAGAATCGGAGCTGAGAAAATGCAGCAACGAGCTGCAAACCTTCTGCCCATTTAAGGGCGTCGCGCCACGCGACGACATGGCCCAAGGGCCGTCGCGCGACGCGACGGGGTGCAGGTTTTGCGAAAATTGTTTGTTGGTTCCGTTTTGATTCGCGAACTTGTTTAGACATGTTATAAACGCTATATGACTAACTCATTTCATGTTTTATGAAATGTAGGTGCTAACCGAGTTACCGGAAGACGATCAAGCTAAGCAATGAACCGAAGACACAAAGAACAAAGCTTCCGCGAATAGTTTCGTTGTCATGTTTTAAACGGCGACTCAAATTTACAAAATGTTGTAACTTTTTATTTAGTATAATGTTTTTAATAAACTCATATTTTAAGTGTATGATAAATTTTAAATACACTAATATAATAGAAATTTATTTGATAATAGTATAAAATGGACCAAGGGTCTTACACGTAGCCATGATTCTTAACCCAAAACATTTGTTTAAGTAAACCAAATTGTAAATCATCTCGTTAGTAAAACTCGTATGGTTTATATTATTTAGAAAACATCGTTGTGTGACATCGTTTTAAAATCGTTTGCCCAAGTGAACTAAATAATGCCACGGAATGTAATATGATAAAAACACTTATATATAAGAAGTACCAGCGGCGTATCTATCATGCTTTTATCATGTTACACCTGTCCCATTATCTAATCACAACCCAAAACCAATCGTTTGTTCAATTCGTTTAACTCGTTTAAATCGTTTAAAATCGTTCAAATCGTTCTCGTTTTAATTGTGAAAACTACTTTTGGTCGTCTCGCTTATAACATTCAAACCTTCGTAACTCGTCCATCGTTCAACTCGTATTAACAAACCACCAAAGGGTAAGTTAACAATCACAGATTCAGTCGTTACCCGCATAACCCCCACGCATAACCATGGGTGCGGTCTGATAACGGGATTTGTCAGATCCTATGGTACCATAACCTAATACTGGTCGGTTCGGCCAAAACTAATGAATGTTATTCGTTATGTAACTACGTCCAACAAGTTTGTTCACATTATCAAAATCGTTATTTGTTTAATATAAACCATATTAATCATTTTTGAAACCATCGTTAAAAATATCGAAATCGTTTAACACATATGAATCACCCCAAAACAATTGAAAACAATAAAATAGGGGAACTATGTACTCACTTGAAGTGCAAAGTATCCTCGATCTAATGAACTTAACGAAGCTCATGCAAACAAGGAAATCAAGTAGCACCTAGTAATCGGATCGCCTAGTTAAATAATTGACACCTAAATCGGAAGATCGGGTAGAATGAGGTTTCGTAAACCAAATGAGTATTGGAACTCATGTGATATGGTTTAACAAAGCCTACATTCTAAATCGGAACCTATCCTAAGTACTTTCGACCCGTTACGACCCATTAAGGTAGCTTATGCTACGTTAATGTGCCGTTCGCGCAAAAGCGCGTTCGAGACGCCTAACTAGTCCTATGACAAGTATTATATGCCCTAACATGTTTAAATAAGTTTCATAATCAGTTTAAATGGCAAAAGTTAAGTTACATATGCTTAAAATCAAATTATGCATGAAAAGGGCATTTTGGTTATTTTCCTAAGGCATATAAACTACCTATCATACAACTAATTAAACTAAGTGACCATAAGGTATAACCTCGGAAGGTTATTCCCTATACAACTATTGTCACTAAACATGCTTGGTCGGATCCTAATGATCGACCAAACGGGTCGAGTTCGAAAGTCTAAGCGGTTGTCAAGACCGCTTGACTTACGACCCTATACAAGCACTAGATTAAAAGTGACGAGTTAAACATGTTAAAACATGTTTAACTAAGTTAGAAAACAGGTTTTGATATCAAAACAAAGGGTTTTGATACCCAATAATAGTTTGGTTGCAAAATACGCATTTTGACCGAAACTATGACTCGTCACTATGCCTAATCAACGTGGTAATCAGTAGGTATAGCCACAAGGGACTATAACCATCGTGATTACGCTCACGTTGCAAAGTTTGAACGAACTTTGTGTTGACCAATTCGTGGTCAAAACATAAAGTCAAACACTGTTTGACTTTCATGCTTGAAATACATAAACGAGCATGAAAGAAACTTACAAAAGGTCCAAGTAAGGAAGGATTTGATCTAAAGCACTCAGGTATGAAGTATTAACTTCAACTTAGAGCAAATTCAGATCAAATGGTGTGAGGAATGAATGAGAACATGGTGGGTATTTATAGAATTCCAAGAACCGTTAGGATCGTTTCTCGTAATTCGTGCTTTAATCCTAGCTCTCCATGTGTTACCCATAGTTTACAAAATAACGGGACATCAAAAACCATCAAATGGTATTGCAAAACAAGCATCAAAACCATCAAATTCAGCTCAAATGACCAAATTCAATGTTTCTGTACTGGGAAGCTGTCGCGGGCCGCGTAGACTTACACTAAGTCTTACGCGCCCCTCCTAGCATCTTTCACAGATTTACAAGTTTAGTCCCTGCAGGCCTGAAACTTGGTTTTTGATGCATTTTTGACACATTTAAGCCCCGTTAACCCCATTTCAAGGCTCTAAAATGAAGTTAAAGTATAGAGAACTTAAAATATGCTCAAAAACATCTCGGATGTCGGTTGGTTTGGTCGTACGGTTGCGTTATTCGGTTAAATACGACGAAAACTCGAACGGACGCAAAAACGATCCAAATTACGCGACGAATGGTATTTTTGCATTCCAATCACTAAAATAAAATATTTTAATGATTACAAAAATTTTTGGATGTCCGGATATATTCAGAATGTAAGATATGCGCGAAAATGCAAACTTATGCACTTTTTGACGCTTTTAGTCCCTATTGATCAAATAAGTTTATTTTCGCATACCGAACCCCTCAAAGCCTATTTCTATGCTATGTAAAGGATATTTAGGGTATGTTTAACTTATGATCAAGTTCCGGAATGTTCGTTACCATACGAATCGGCATACTTTCGCAGTTTGACACAAATAGTCCCTACGATCAAATAGACTTGTTTTCGACACACCAAACCCTCCAAAACTTATTTCTAAGTTATGTAAAGGTTATTTAAGGTATGTTAAGCCTATTTCACTATTTCAGAGTGTTTGTCGCGTTAAACTGATTACGTTTATGCATCAGCTTGCATATAACTTTCTAGAAAGTGATTTAAAGCTTGAAATCGAACTCGAATCAAATCGTAAAATCATCAAACACAAATACACATATAATAACAACAAAACACATCGTTTTATTGATAATTGATATTGTTTTACATTGCACATCGATTACAGAGCACAGTTGTCATATGTGTCTTAGGCTAAATCATACATTTTCCAATTGTAAGTTCCTTCTTAGTGGGTGAGCCAAATCACAATATTCTGTTTTTCGAATGAAAGGTTGATGTATATCCAAAGGCTCTTTGTTTTTTAAAAGATAAAATATATTTCCATCCTTCTACATTTGCGTTGTTAGAAAGATAAAATATGTTACCATCCTTTTACATTTGCAATTATTTAAAACCCATGTTACTTTTCATGGGTAATAAAAGTTACATATTTTATGGAGTAAAATGCTAAAATGGTCTCTAAGTATAGGTCATTTTTGTCACTTTAGTTCAAAAATAAACTTTTTTGTATCTGGGTACTCGATGTTTTATTTTTGTTGTCATTTTCGTCTAATTGACAATCCGAGTTAGAATTTTTTATTAACTTCTTCATTTTTTGTCGTTTTCCTTATTTAATTAAAATATATTATGGCATAAAAATGCCATAATACCTTTCATTTAAATGAGGAATACGACAAAAAAATGAGAAGTTAACAAAAAATTTTAACTCACTTGTCAATTAAATGAAAATGACAATAAAAATGAAATCTTAGGGACATAGATACAAAAAAAATATTTTTATATTTAAATGACAAAAGTGACCTAAACTACTCATATCTCATCTTGATAACTTACCCGATTTTATTATGCCTAGTAAAAGTGACACATAACCATCACTAGTGCTCTAGTGGTGGACACAGTTATTTAAGTTCCACCTATGGTGGGTCCGGATGAGTTTTCCCCTCCAGGTCTCAAGTTCAAGTCTGGGTGATAAGAGTTTCTCATTGAGGAGTTTAAATTGAGGATCTATCGTGCAAAGAGACTCTCTAGCACAAACCTGATTAAAACAACGTATGCTAGACATGAGTTTTGTTTTTGTTTTCCTCCCGTATCGGACTCGTGACCTATAAATCAAATATAGTTAAACCCCTCGATTATCATTAGATTCAAATCCGCCCCTTCATCATCACCATCTCCCTCACTCGTACGTGTCCTTTTCTTCTCTCTTTCTTTCTCTGCTCTTCTTCTTACTCTCTCTTCTCCATATTTCAATTTTTCTTTTTTCTTTTTTTTTCTCATTCAAACCATAAATTCAGATGGACGGTGGAGCCGCAAACTACAATCCTCGCACAGTTGAAGAAGTTTTTAGGGATTTCAAAGGTCGCCGTGCCGGTTTAATCAGAGCTCTCACCACCGGTAACCTTTCGTCTTTTCTTTCATTAATAATAATAATTAGGTTTTTGTAATTTTAATTTTATTGAATTTTGTAATTATGTTTGCAGATGTTGAAGACTTTTACCAGCAGTGTGATCCTGGTTAGTTAGGGTTCTTTCTATTGTTAGTGTTTGTGTCTACTTGAATTGAATTGGTTTATTTCTTATTTCTGCATGTCAGTTATGTTGCATTGAAATTTTGAAATTGTTTATATTTTTTTATTGTTACTGTTGATATGAAGTTATGAATTATTATGTTATATGTAGCTGGTTTGTGTTTTGTGTTACTGTTTTATAATTTGTATGGATGGACTGATGGTGAATTTTTTATTTCCCCAAATTTGTCTAAGTCAGTGATGTTCTATTTTTCTGACAAATCTACTGTATTTAAAGTTTGTTTTAAGGTTAATTATTGCATAATCTACAGTAACTAGTAACTACACTCAAGTTATAGCACCTGCTTAGCACTGTTGTTAATAGCGAGCATAGAACGCGCTATAGCGTTTAGCGTGGCGATGCAGCAATAGGTCGCAATCTGATTTTGGCGCCTCCGTAGCGTGAAAATAGCAATAAAATATACCTATAAAATAGCGGGAGTTTTTTTTTTATAAAATAAATATACATATAAAAACGGCGTATTTTGATAAAATATACATATAAAAGATTTCTAAAATTTTCATCTAGTGTATGGCTAAACATAACATGCACCCACTATTTTATTGCTATCGCTACGTAGAGTATAGGTAGCTTGTCACCATCGTTTGCTATTCGCTGTTAATAACTATGTTGCTTAGGAATCAATAGAGGGCATGTATTTTGAAATCGTATTTTACTCATAGTATGTCGCCTTTTATGGAACATGGAAATAGATTGGATGTACAGCTTCTC
This sequence comes from Helianthus tuberosus, assembly GCA_030545235.1. NCBI lineage: Eukaryota > Viridiplantae > Streptophyta > Magnoliopsida > Asterales > Asteraceae > Helianthus > Helianthus tuberosus. The sequence continues at coordinate 30,655,553 of CM060409.1, forward strand.
TTAAATCTCTACGTTTATGTTGTTCAGATCAGGATACGCAATTGGAGTGTTTGTAAGTTTGATGGCTTCCATAGACGTTCCTTTTAAGGGAGACAGTTTTGCTAAATATGCTTGTAGTTTCCTTATGCTTATAAGATGTTTCATTAAGTTTTGTTTTCTGAAGAAAAGAATATATCTGTTTTCCCCTCCAGTCAAGAAAAAGGAGATGCCTAAAATATAAAACTTAAACGAATATGTTAAAATTTTATCAAGTGTTATAATAATGATGACTTAATTACTACCAAAAAGTTTGATGTAATTATTGCTTTTATCTTATCTCATAAAGTGATATTTCTCATCAGATTTTGCCCCTCTTGTTTTTTTTTTTTTTTTTGGCTTTGATGCTTATTCTTGCAAGTTTTCCTCTAGTGATTAATTGCCATATGTGACTATGTGTTGGGGCATATGCTCTATATATCTGTGGCATATGGTAAGCATTATAGGCTGACGTCATGCCCTCATGGTTTTTATTTAGTACGGTGACGTAAGTCACGTAACAGTTTCTTACTTTTTGTGACGTTTTATGATGTATTTAATTGCATTAAACATATTATCATATGATCTGAGCTTTCCTTTACACAATTACATCCATTTTATTTCCCTTACATCTTCTTCTAGAAGTCATTCTTGACTTTGAAGCTAATAGCCTTGTTTGTGAAGTTTATTACTATTATATGTTCTTTTTCACGTTAACTACCTATTTTCCTACTGTTATAGTGTATATAGAAATCCCTGTGAACTGTTATGCACAAGGAAAACACACATGTTATATTTTTTATCGTTGAGTTTTGAAGTAATGAGAATTGCAAGTCTTATAAGAACAACCATGAATAATGATTGAGCATTCACTGTTATATATATTAACTTAACAGACTGAGTTTACTTCTTCCGATTGATATTTTATATGGTAAAAAGCATTAGTGTTGCTTATGATGTGTGCATGTATTAGCATGTATATCTCTTATGCATGGTTGTCATGATTAGGTCGATTCAGGTTATGTTTTATCTCTGGCGTGTAAAATAAAGAATACAATATACATTGCTTAGAAGAAAACAGTTCAAAAAGCATCCGAAGTGCATTTTTAACGCATTAGACTTCATGAATCACTTTTAGTTAGAAAGCTATTTTATTTTTAAATGACATATCTTTCGTAATACTTTGACACACTAAATACTTACAAAAAAGAAAAAATAATAATTCTGGAAAAAAGTGTTTCGGGTCAACACAACTGAGCCGTTACCCGACCTGACTATTTTGTCATGTGTATAAATATCAAATATGTGCTGTTTACTTTATGATACCTTAATGTTTATTTTACTACTAACGTGAAAGAGTGCGTCTGTGTGTGTTGGGGTGTACAGAAAAGGAGAATTTGTGTCTGTACGGATTTCCAAGTGAGCAATGGGAAGTGAATTTGCCTGCTGAAGAGGTGCCTCCCGAACTGCCAGAACCCGCGCTGGGAATAAATTTTGCGAGAGATGGAATGCAAGAGAAAGACTGGTTATCTTTAGTTGCTGTTCATAGTGATGCTTGGTTGCTTGCTGTTTCCTTCTATTTTGGTGCTCGATTCGGTTTTGACAAATCCGACAGGTAAATCACAAATCTTAACTCATACAAACGTTTTTTTTTTAAATTACAGTGATTTTTTGTAATTTCTCTTTTTACATCCCATTTTGGAATGTTATGAAAACTTACAGCAGAGCCTGAGTATGTTTTCTGTAATGTTCAGTAACAGACATCTTTTCCAAACGATTCTGAGTTTAGTTAAATTATTTTTCCTTTTCCAAAATAATATATATGTATATCTAGGGTTGTAAACGAACCGAACGAACACGAACAAGGCCTTGTTCGTGTTCGTTCATTAAGGAATGAACATGTTCATGAACGCTTACCAAACGAGATTTCTTGTTCATGTTCGTTCATTAAGGAAATGAACATGTTCATGAACTATTTATGAACACTTATCAAACGTAAACGAACACAAACTACTGTTCATGAACATAAAGGAACACAAAAAAACGTTGTATATTCGTTTTAAAATAATCTGCATTTTTTATCAGAAAGATTACAAAGAATCTACCAAAAATAAATAAGTGCTTAACACAAACTGAAATTGAAATGGTCTAGTGAGGGATGTTGGCAGAGGCGTATAGTACAACTATGGTTTCAAATTTTTAAAAACTAAAATCAATAAAATAAAAATATAACACATTACCGAACGTTCACGAACATAAACGAATGAACACAACCTCTGTTCATATTCGTTTGTTTAACTTATCGAACGAAATTTCTTGTTTGTGTTTGTTTGTTCATTTACTAAACGAACGAACATAAACGAACTTCCCACCGAACAGTTTACGAACTGTTTGCTGAACGTTCGGTTCTTTTACAGCCCTATGCATATCTATATCAAGAGAGAGAGAGAGAGAGAGTCGTATTAACCAATTCTAATATGAGCTGTGCAAACAAAACCTTACATGTTATGTTCCATTTTGACTGCCTTTTTCATTCCATATCACAGGAAACGACTTTTCAATATGATAAACGATCTCCCAACAATATTCGAAGTTGTAAACGGTACTGCAAAGAACAACCCAAAGGAGAAATCATCAGTTTCGAATCACAGCAGCACCAAATCCAAAGCAAACGCAAAGGTACTATAACTATAAACCAGTCAATATATCCACAATTTTGTCCTTCTTACTAAATGTTGCTTGTTTCGTGTAGCCACTGCCAGCAGAAGAAGAAGGCTTAGATGATGAGGATGAAGATGAAGAAGACGAGGATGACGAACATGGTGAAACTTTATGTGGGTCATGTGGGGAGAATTATGCATCGGATGAATTCTGGATATGTTGTGATATATGTGAGAAATGGTTCCATGGCAAATGCGTAAAAATCACACCAGCAAGAGCCGAGCATATCAAGCAATACAAGTGTCCGTCCTGCAGCAACAAGAGAGCTCGACCATGATAATTACTGTGTTGATATAAATACCGTGTTGTTAACTGTTAACTTGCTTGTGAAAAGTGATGTTGGTTGCTTAAGCCTGATTATGCGTGAATTTGATCTCAGTTGGTGTATAATTAGTCAGCAGATCATGTTTGTTTGATTCAACTAAAGAATTTCGTATTATACTACATTCATGTTACTTTGTTAACTAGCAAAATCAGTTGCATTATTAATTTCATATTGACAGGTGCCACACAGAGGTGAAGTAAACGTCTCAAGCCAGACGAGCACTTGATCGACTCATTGAAATTGATGCGGATCGAGTTTGGCTTATGAGTAATTTTAGAAGTTTTGAGCTATTACTAAGTTCATATTCCAAGTATGGTTTTTTCTTTCCTGATATAGAGTCTATGGTCACCATTGTTCGTTCATGAGTAATGCATGTGACCACTGTAGATGTTTGGATGCATTATGTGTGTGTTTCGCCGCTGTGTGGTGGTTAAGACAACTGTAGTGGTTGGAGGCAAGGGCAACAGAGCTGGATTAATCGGAGAAGAACGATGTGCTAGAGCTCTGTGGGGGTGAAAAGACGGTTGTCGGATCTGTTTGAGAAGACGAAATAATAGGGAACGAGAGGCTAAGGTTGTTTATATTTTCTTAAATTATGTTTATTTTTTATTCTAATAAGATAAAAAGATGGTCATAAAAGTGTCATATATACGTAATAGGCTTGTTTAGAGTATGATTAAGTTTGGTGTATGAAACCCGGGCTTAAGGTCGCCTTAAGCTTGTTTAAACCTGTTCCATATTATGTTGTTAACAAACGACAACAGTACCCAGTAAATATCACAGATAGCAAAGCTATTGGTGGGGTCTGGGGAAGGTGGGATGTAGACAAACCTTACCTCTATCCATATGGATAAAGAGGCTATGTTGTTAACAAACAAATCTCGAATAACTTTTGAATTGCACAACTCATTTATACAGGGTCCATTATCCCCCTTTTGATTTTGATCCCACAAATCAACAGCTTATTATCGCTTTCCAGTATGAGAAATGATAAAACAGCAACCCCCACGTTAAGTTGGTATGATGAAATGATGGTAAGTGTACCTAAATATTGAAATGATGAAACAATCATGTTTGTAACAACTCTTTTTCTTCTTGTTAAATGCAAAATAAAGCAACTTGTGATTTACCTAATCCATTGATACTTTAATAACTCTTGTTATTAAGATGTACAAATAACACAACCCGTGTTTTACACATAATAATTTATTCATACTATAAAAATTACTAAAATACAACTAACAAGTGACTCCTAACTTCCTTTCAATCCCCTTTCAAGCTTAAAGACAGCCTAAAAACAACCCCAAAATTTGAAAAAGAAAAAAAAGAAAAAAAACAGAAATCACATGCTCTCCCCACCCAAATCCAATACCCAACAAAATCTTAACTGTCATCTCAATACCCACGCTACCAACATTTAAAAAAAATAATAATAAAACAATCCAAAAACAAAAACAAAAATAAACATATAAAGATATTTATAACCGATAACTCCGACTTGGGCCTGGGCCAGGCCCAAGATTAGACATTCTGTTCCCCTGATTTTGGTTAAATGAATTTATTTTCTCAAGCTTCAACCCGGCCCGAAACCTTTCAATAAACTTATCAGCTTTTGTGTTCACATCCGGGCTGGGGCAGAACACCGGCGACGCTACGGCGGAAGACGGCGACTGTGCTTCATCTCCGTCGGGTGACAAGCTGCCGGAGCTCAATGTGCTCTGAACCCTAACATAATCACCTTCCACTGCAAACTTCCAATCCGGCATTTTAAACGGTGGCATTGGCGGCGGCGGCGGAATCCCTCTCATCGGAGATTCTCCGCCGCTAGAGCTGTCATCAATGCTGTTAAAATACTTCATCTTTACCGGCGCTCGAGGCTTCTCCGTTACAAAAGGTGCCACTCTGGTGATGGTGGTGGGTTTTGGTACACGCGCCGCCGCGGGTTTTGGTGCACGCGCCGCCGTCTTAGGCGGCGGAGGTGGTGGAGGAGCAGGGGGTGTTGATGATGAAGTTTTTTTCCGCCTATCTTTTTTGGATGTGAATAAGTTGTTGAGGATTGATGGTGGTGGTGGTGGCGGCGGCGGGGGCGGTGGAGACGGCGGTGGCAGCTGAAATTTTACTGGTGGTTGTGGGTGGTGTAAAAGAATGTCTAAATTGTCCACACTTCTTTGCCTTTGTCTCTTTTTCTTCTTTTTCTGATAAAAACTTGTGAAAAACTCTTTAGTTGCATTAGCTCCGGTTCTTTTCCGTTCTTTGCCGGTTTTTCTGTCGGAATCTTGAAATTCCGGCGAGATCGGCGGCGGAGACCACAGTTCCGGTGCAATATCTTTACTTTCCGACACCATTTTTCTGGGTTCTGAGCTTCTTGCCCTTCTCCGTTCTCTTCGTTCTCTTTTTCCCTTTTTTCTGATCTCAATTTCTGCTTTTACATCAGAATCTTGATTTTCCGGCGACTCATTTTCCTTTTCCGGCAACAAAACTTTATCAAACTCCATACTTTCACCTTTATCTCCGTCATCAACACCAACACTATGATAAGTTCTAATCACATCCGACGGCTGTTGTGGCGGAGACGGCGGCTGTGGCGGCGGAGGAGAATGAGAATAAGATTCGTTTTCAACAACCGGCGGCTGTGACGGCGTAGCAATTGAATCTTCTTTAACAAGATCCACCACCCCATCAAAATCTTTAACACCCACATCATATTCTCGTCTAAAATAATACCGATCATAGTTCATAACCCCCCTATGATTATTATTATTCAAATGGGTATCATCGGAAAACCGCCAAGGAGATTCACCACGGTGGTTCCACGGCGGCGACAGCTCCCGGAGATCAGGGTAAGAGCTAGTACTCCGGTGTCTTCTCAACCCACTAATCGGTTGTTCAGGAAAATCATACCAATGATTTGGTGTTGACACCATGGGGCTTGAAACCGGGGCTCCGGATGACAAATCGGATCTACTCCGGTTAAACCCATTTTCAAATCTAGAATTATTATTAATATTGTTATTAGTATTAATGTTTCTACTAAGGAAGCCGAATGCTAAAGCGAATAAAACTAGTACAAGATTAATAGAGTCCCAACTTTTCTTAACCAAATTTGGTTTTAAAAAGTGAGATGTGAAAGAAATGAGTGATGGAATGATGAAAAAAATGGATAAAATGGCGAATAAGAGTAGGAGGATGATGAGGACGCCGGAGTTGAAGATGAGGGAGGAGGCACGGCGGCGGTAGAGGTCCACACGGCGGACGTTGGTGGTGCTTTGTATCCAAAATGGGGATCTTGGTGTTTGTTCACCGTCGGTATCCATATGTTCCGTTGAGGTTGTTTTTTAGGTAAGAGAAAAGAGGGTTTTGAGGAAGCTTTTGGGTTGTTTGCTTTGCTTTGCTTTAAGCTTTTGATAAAAGTTTGATGGTTTATGTAATGTTTCTACTCAACTTGTCTCCAATGTGGCTTATGGTAATATTTTATAATATTTTATATTTGTAACATATTTTATTTTGTATAATGTTTGTTTATTGAATGAATATATTTCATAGAGAAAGTCTAATGTTGTTAGTGTGTGTTTAACTGTTTATCTTGTTTCACATTGGTTAGCATGACACTTGCTGTGCAAGTTTTATCATTAAAGATTGTAATATATTTTTTTGGTCATCTTTCACCTGAAAAAAATAATTCAATCAACAAAAGTATTGACTATTGTATTTTAATTATTTATTAAAAAAATACATTTTTAATTATTTTTATAGGTTCGGTGAGTAAACGGATGACAATTATTACAGTTGTGCATATGAAATTAGGTACAATAATAATAATGTGGAGAGTTCAAATGAGAAGAAATTTTTTGTAAGAATAAAAAAGAAGAAATTTCAACCAATAAAAATGCTTCATTTTACTTCATTTAATTTTTGTATTTAATATTAGTGTAAGGGTATATTGGTAAAATTAGATGGATCATTAATTGGTAGTCTTCCTTTTTAATAGCTAACTACATTAAATTTGTAACTTATTTTTCAAAAAAAAAACATCTTTTTCAAAAAAAGAAAAAAATATATAATTTAAAGTGTAGCATAAATTACGAGGTGTGTATGATGAATTACGAGCTGTGTAGGATAAATTTCAATATATGTAGGATAAATTTCAAAACGTGTAGGATAAATTTTGATGTGTGTAAGCAAAAATTTAAGTGTGGAGGATGATAGTGTTTATACTAATTAATTAGTCAAAGATAATAATAAATGAGTTGAGAAAAAACTATTTAATGTTTTACATTTGTACCCTTTGTTCTTTTTCTTCTTAATTTAATTTTCTTCTCAAATGAACCTTCCCCTAATAATAATAAGAGTATATATAAGCTATAAGTATAAATTGTATAATTCTAACATTTTAGAAAGCAGAAAATGCTACCGTGCACCCATCTTGTATTCTTGTGACTTGTGTGTATTTTGTGAGGTTGAGTGTCTGATCTGGAGAAAAAAATAATACCAATATCACGTTTAATCGCTTATCCAAAAATAGCAACGGAAACTACACACACAAAAAAAAAAAAAAAAAAAAAAAAAAAAAAAAAGAGGGAAAAGGTTTTAATTTTAATCTTTCTAAAAGCTAACCTTATCATTTGAATAGACGCTAGTCGAAATCAAACTTTTGGATGAATGATCGATGATTCAAACGTAACTCATTTTGTTGTCCAAAACTAAAGTATCTTAACAAATATAGATCTCAACCATAGACAAAGATGTTGTACCATGCACAAAATATAGCATGTCATATCTATGTCCTGTAAAATGGTACAATGGTTTGAATCCATACTTAGTTACACAATATTTTCTTTAATTGTGTCATGTTAAGTCAAACGACAATTGTAACTACCATAACATAATGGCATAACGCTCTCCTAACAAATAAAATATACGCGTTACTCGTGTAAGTGGCGAAGCTTGACCCGAATGACGGGGGGGTCGAAAATGTATACACCCAAAAATTTCTATAGAACCAAGGGGTCGAAAACGTATATATCCAAAAATTTCTATACGAAAACTGCATATATAACACTACTGAGCGAAAAGTTCGGCGGGTCGGGCGCCCCCTCCCGCCCATTCTATACTTCGCCCCTGCTCGTGTATACTTATCTCACATTGGAGTTGGGTGATGAAACATGTGTTTACAGAAGCCATAATCTAAAGACTAATTTACATGATTTAAGTAATATATAATAAAAGCCAGTTGTTAAATAAATATATAATACAATCTAAGTATTTTTTTTTTCAAAGTTTGGTGAGAAACAGTCGACAATTACTACAGTAGGCAATATCAAATATCAAAATAGGACGTTATTTATGAAATTAGGTATAATAATAATAATAATAATAATAATAATAATAATAATAATAATAATAATAATAATAATTCAAAAGGCAGAAAATGTTGTCGTGCACCATCATGTGTGTGTATTTTGTGTGGGTGGAGCGTCGGATCCAGAAAAGAAAATTTCTAATGTCATTTTTTATACAAAAATATCAACGAAAACTAGAAAAAAAAAGTTTGTAACTTTTATCTTTCAAAAACCTCACCTTATCATAAAATCCTACTTATTTTCCTATTTGGGTCACATCTGAACTAAACTAAACTAAAAATTTCTAAACAAATATTGATTTGAACAATTGAACCATAATCAAAAGATATTCCATCAAACATTAAATATAGCATATTAGCATGTCACATCCACTTCTCGATATAACAGTTTGAATACGTACTTGTTACAAGATTTTCTATAATTTTCACAGATTAAGTCAGACGACATATGTGATTACCATAGTATAACAACGCTCTCCTAACAATATTGAATACACCTCACTTACGTATACTTATCTCACATCGAATTCGGGGGATGAAACATGTGTTCAACTTCAAAGAACCTTGTTGGGATTGAACCCTACCAGAGGAACAGATAATGTAAAGCCAAAACCAGGTCACAACAGAGGATTCACAATAAGCAGCAGTTTACATTAAGCTTTCCCCTTGAAAGTGATTTATAACAACTGATGGTCTCCATCCGCTGTTCAGATACAACTACTGCTGGTCTTTCAACTGCTGATCAAAACCCTGAAGTACCCAACACTGCTGGTCCTATCTACTAATGATAAAGCACTGCCCAGTCAAGGACTGATCAACCTTGAGTAAAGCACTGACATAAAGGGAGAGCAGCTGTTTAGTAAATTGTTTGTTTTATGTATAGTCAGTGGTTAGGTTAGCAGTGTTTGTGTAAGGACAGTAGATTCAGGTTGTTAGGCTGTTAGACGTCGCTTTCATGGTGACGTCAGCTGAGATACCTCAGTGGTTTGGTTTGCCTATAAATGTATCAGTACCCTGTACTGTTACACTTGATTGACTGAGCGAGTTCTTCTCCTCATGTCTAATCCTTTCATCTTGTGTGCAACCAACCTTGGGGCATCAGGCTGAGGGGGAGTTTAGTTTGTAAGCATATCTGTAATCTTTTGCTTTGATTTGTAAATCTTTTGACTATGTGAAGCAATTGTTTGTCAAACTATTTTCTCCTTTGATTGTGTTTACAAAGTTTGTTTTCATTTCCGCTGCACTTTACATGTTTTCATATTCACAAATCATTCCAAACATACAAACAAACACAATCATGAGAGCCTTCGATCCTAACAATTGGTATCAGAGCCTGGACAGTCAATTTCGATTTAACAGTCAAATTGACATAACAGTTCGGCTCAAAATTCGTTGATACTAAGGTTGGTTGCATTTTGTTGAAAAACAGAGTATCGAGTAAATCATGTTCAAAATGGTTATTCAAAAACTCTGTAAATCAACCAAGATGTCATATGACACACAAATTTCACACAACAAGTGAATTCATGCACAAATCACTCATAGTTTTCAGATCTGAAAACATATCTGTTAAACTATGGGATTATTTCATGTTTTCAAAATTAATTTCAATTGCTGTTATGAAAATTGTGATGTCACCTTATTAAAATGCTAAAGTATGAACCTCAGATTAACAAAAACCTATGTTCATAAAACATTAGTGTTTTGTTAACTTAAAAAGAAGGGAATTAAAACTTTAGTCATTCAAATCTTATGTGTTGAAAACAGGTTGAGTTCCTCAAAAGGACAAAATCAACTATGTTAAAATACATTAAGAAAATTCACAAAAACTCAAAAGTGTGTCTATCTCAAAACTTTTGAAGTCAAAAGAAAAGACTATAAACATAAAACACTTATGAGTCAAAGTTTAGGGTAATAATGGTTATTAAGCAACTATGTGCATTCATCTGTTCAGAAAAAGGTTTTGATTCCAGTGAATGAGCTCCAGAGAGGACTAGACAAATGTTCAAAAAATTTATCCATGTGTCCTCAGGTTTGCAATCAACTGTCAAAGAAAATGGTACCAAACAGTGGTCAAAATGTTGTCAAAAATTCTACCACTGATGTCAAACCACTGACCATTTTCATAAAACTTGAGAATGTTATGATTATGTTTTCTATTGAAAATTTACCAGATCCTTTTTGATACTTTTCTCAGAAAATCCTTTAACTATTTTTTATTGTTCAAAGGATTTTCTCAAATAACCAGGATATATTATTCATTTTTTTTGGAATAATATATTTGGAACTTTTGCTTGTTTTTGTTGGCAATAGTTTCAGCTCCTGTCAGGATGTAATACCTTATTTTTGGTGGTATTTGTGTCCTCATAAATGGGTCAAAAGGAAATGGTACATATGTCATGATCATGTCATACTCAGGTTTGCTCCTAAATTTTCATCAAAAATTGGTTGCAAACTGTGCTTGAATTACTAGGGTACTCATGTTATAATTGAATATTAAACGAAAATGAGTTGCCTTAGCAAAAATTTACATTATCTGGGGTACTAAACCACTGTCTTTCAAAAATTGACATGTGGCAAAACCTTGAATGAAAAACTTCAAAACTGTTGCTGAAACACCTGTCCTTCAAGATTGGTATCATTTACCCTAACCACTGTTTTGTTTCAACATCTGATCTCTAAACACTGTCCACTGCTGAAAGTTAACCACTGATCCCTCATTTTCTTGAAAAGCACTGATGCTCAAAATCAGTGTCTTATCCACTGATATGCTATCCACTGATAGTAAAAATCATCCACTGCCCATAATTTTTCCGTTGTAACCACTGATGTTTGATACGTCAGTGGCCCTTAAAACAACTGTTCTTCATACTTCGTCCATTTCATCAGTGTTTGACACGTGGTCAGTTTTTAGCCCTCGGATCTTAATAACCGCTGCCACATCAGCGATCATTTTTTTAAATAAAACCATGCCCTAAACCCCAAACAGGGTTTTACACTGTCGAATTGAATTCCAAAATTCTCTTCTCATAGCAGTTTCCAACCCTTCTTCTCAAAATCTCCAAAATCCTCCTTCGTTCTTCTCCGCAACAATGACAAAATCAAAATCAAAACCTAAATCACCATCACCTTCCAAAGAGGTCGCTCAAACGACCGAAGAACCCATCGAAATACCATTCAAACAATCTCACAACTATCTGGGTTTACTCACAAAACCTACTGATAATCACACCTTTGACACCATCATTGATACATTATCTGCATCAAAGTACAAAACTTTGTTGACAGCAAATGCTCCCATCTATCTGCAAACCCAGAGAGAGTTTTGGAAAAAGGCGTCGCTTGAAAAACAAGACGGAAAAGTCGTAGCCATTAACTCCTCAATACAGGGTAAAGCAGTTCAAATAACCCCACAGTCGATCTCCGAAGTCTTTAATCTCAACGATCAGGAAGGTAAACTCTCTTTTGAGAAAGCCGAGATGAAAACTGATTTCGTAAAAAGGGGATATGCAGAAGAATCAAAGGTAGATACCTTACAAAAAGGTTATTTCCCTTCTGCACCTAGGTTTTTATTTCACACACTTCTGATGTGTGCTTCGAATAAAACAACATCTTTTAACGAAATACCATTGAAAATTCAATGCCTGGGTTACGCTATTTTGAATAATAAGGACTACAACTACTCCCAGGAGATTTTCAATGACATGGTGAAAAACGTTGAAAGTAAAGCATTTTTACTTTTTCCAAGATTTTTGAGTTATTACTTTAAACAAAAATTTGTAAAGGAAAATGAAAATTTGCCAAAACAAGGTGTTCATTGTCAAATAAAAAGCTTAACAAAAGAAACATTTTCAAGGATGATGGCACCAATAAAAACAAAAGCAGGGGTACCTGAGCAGATTTTAGCGGTTACAACTGCTCCTCAGGTATCAGCTGCTGAGCCCACTGCTCCAGGTGATCATAGCAGCACAACCACTGCTTTGAAACCCACACCTGACATAACCAAAAAGATCAAAAGAAAAACATCCAGAAAACCCACCAAACCCAAAACAAAGGCAACTCTGGAAGATGAGATCCCAGAGGAAATGCCTGTGACAACACAAAAGTCACCACAAACAACTGCTGCTACTTCCTCACAGCAGTTGGAAGAAAGATCTCAACCCATGCCTAAAACTCCTCCTGCATCCTCACAAAAGGATCAGGTTGTAAGCACAGGGACACCACAATATGAAGCTCTGAATCCACTCGGATCCATCTTCCTCAGTCCTGATCCCAAGGACATGTCTCTTTCAACTCCCATCCCCTCACCAATAATAATGCCACAATCCATGCTACCTTTGTTGCATGCAGCTGCTATAGCTCAGACACAAACCAGTTCCTCTCTATCACCTGTCACTGAGAGTATACCCCCACAGGTGACTGGGTCTGATGCTACTACTCCTGCTATCCCAGCAACAATTGAGGAGGTTACACCCCCTGAGTTACAAGTAACTCTCGGTGGTAGTTCAAGTGGAGCAGCAACTACAACTGGTGGATCAACAGGTCTCCAGTTGGCCAGTTGTTTCATAAATCAGACTCCCTTGAAGGCAATTTCTTCAATAGCACCAATGTTAACCACTAGTGAGCCTATTTTGACCACTAGTAACATCAAAGGTTTATCAAGTGCTGAAGAAAGAAGTCCCCAGTACCAAGAACAAGGGGCATCAATGGGTGATTTTTGGGACTCTGTTCCTAAGTCAAACATTGATATAACCACTGCTGGTGGGGATTCAGATGATCCTACTAAAGTAGGTGATGATTCAAAATATCAGGAATTGACGGGCAGAGTTGACAAACTTGAAGAATCAGTTGCTGAAATAAAGGAGATGGTGCAAGAGATTTTAAAAGCTCAGAAAGCACAAGCCACTGCTGTTCCTGCTCAAGCATCTGCACAACATGCATTTGCTGAAAATGAGCTTTGGAATATTTTTCAACCCATGCTTGAAGCACAGCAACTCATGGCTGACAAAAAGCACGCTATTCAAGTACAAATGCTGACCAACATGGTTGAATCAAGATTTAAAGACACTCAAGCAGATATCAAGGCTATAAAGGCTAGCATTCAAAGTGCCTCTGGCAAAGTTCCTTCTTCCATACCATTTCTTGTAAACCCCCCTTCAGATAATGCCAAAAAGGGGGAGAATAACAAGCTGTTGGGAAAAGTGAATAGGATGGGAATAGAACATGGCCTTCATGTTGAGTCTGGAAAAGAAAAAGAAAAGCAGGTCTCAAAACCTGTTAGCCAAACAGCTGATACAGCAGTAGTTACAAAAACTGCTGTCAGTAGCCAAACAGCTGCCATGTCATCAACACACACCACTCTACCACACACCACTACAACTACTGCTCCACCATCATCATCTACAATCATACCATCACCACTGCCTCCTGTCATAAAACAGAAGACAACAGATGTTATAACATCTGTTGTAATGACAGCAGCGGTTGAAGCACCAGTTGTTTCAACAATTGTTTGTCAGACACTCCCTATCATTCAAACCACTGATTCATCCAAAACATCATCTGCCCCTTCTTCATTAAAAAGGAGAAGGAATCTCATATCAGATGATGATTCACCACCACCATCAAAAATTACCTCACCACTTCCATCCCCTGCTCAAAAGCAGAAGACAACTGCTGACATATCAGCAGTTGTAATGACAGCAGATGTTGAGACACCAGTTGTCTTAACAGCTGTTAGTCAGTCATCCACCACTGCTCTCACCTCTCCTACTTCACAGCCAAAGCTCTTCAACAGAAAAAGAAAGCCAATACCTGCCGATGAGAGTACACATGATCCTAATGCTGCACAACATCCACTGGAACTTGAAGCTATCAAAAATGAGATGAGGCAATTCTATATAGAAGAAGATCCTTCAAAAAGGAGATTCTCCTCACTCATAGGCTACATGCCACCAGAGGATATGGATGATTACCTCAAACTCAAGGCAAGGCAGGCTAAAGCAAGAGCTAAATTTGAAAGTGAACGTGAACGTCTAAGCGAAGAAGGCATTGCTAAAAGACTGGATTTCTTCCTTGAAAAGGTAAAGCAGATAGAAGAATTTGCACAGGAACTAATCAAAGAAAAGGCTGAACAACGCAAAGAGCTAAGAAAAAATTATCTTGCCTACATTATGAAAGAAAAATTCTATCCTGCTGAAGAAAAACAGTTTGAAGAATGGCTAATAATCGCTCTAAAGCATGAGGCTGAGAGGATTGACAGAATTAAGAATGATCCTACAAAGAAGAAAAATGCTCCAAACTGGAACAAATTCAAAAAGCTCATTGCTGACTTCACTGCTGAGTATAAAAGAAAGAAAAAGGAGCTGGTGGATGCAAAAATGGATACTGCTGAAGCCATATCAAAATGGTCAAGACAGCAGACTGATGAAGCCCACGAAAGGCTGAAGAAAAGAAAGATAACTGTTTCAGGCACTTCTAAGAAGCAAGAACAAATGATGAAGCTTGAACAGAAGATGGGAAACCTCGACACACTGTTCCGGTCTACTTTTGTAACAAATCAAGACGAGGGAGAACAGCTGACTGAAGAAGAGGTAATAGAAAAGGAAGCGGAGTACTTCAAAGATACCATCACGAAAATGGGTCTAAAAGAAGAAACTTCAACAAAGCTTCAAAGCCTTTTTAAGGCATTAAACAAACCTGCGTCTCCAAACACTGCTAAAGACAAGACAGAAGCTGAAAGACAAGAACTTATTGAACAAGAAACTGCAGAAGATATAGCTGCAGCAGACAAAGTCATTGAAGAAGCTTTCAAAAGAATGTCTGAAAGTCTGCAGGTGTTTTCAAGGCCATTATCCCTCAACTCATCTTCAAATAAATCTCTCCCAAGAAATCCATTGGGTTCGAAAGTACTAAAGTGGATGTCTGACCAAAAGACCCATGTATTGACTATTGTCAGATCCAATGGAAATATGAAGTACATATCAAGGAAAGAAGCACTAGGCCTTAGTGTTCAAGATTTGCAGGATCTCCTTGAACTTTCATTGTGTAGGGATGAGGATGACCAGAGTGCAAAGGAATTTGAAGCTGAATTCAAAGAACAAGCTAAAGCACTCTTGATGAGTAATAAAGGTCCTGAATAATGAAGGGTTTTGGCATTATCTGTTCCAGGGGGAGATTGTTGGGATTGAACCCTACCAGAGGAACAGATAATGTAAAGCCAAAACCAGGTCACAACAGAGGATTCACAATAAGCAGCAGTTTACATTAATCTTTCCCCTTGAAAGTGATTTATAACAACTGATGGTCTCCATCCGCTGTTCAGATACAACTACAGCTGGTCTTTCAACTGCTGATCAAAACCCTGAAGTACCCAACACTGCTGGTCCTATCTACTAATGATAAAGCACTGCCCAGTCAAGGACTGATCAACCTTGAGTAAAGCACTGACATAAAGGGAGAGCAGCTGTTTAGTAAATTGTTTGTTTTATGTATAGTCAGTGGTTAGGTTAGCAGTGTTTGTGTAAGGACAGTAGATTCAGGTTGTTAGGCTGTTAGACGTCGCTTTCATGGTGACGTCAGCTGAGATACCTCAGTGGTTTGGTTTGCCTATAAATGTATCAGTACCCTGTACTGTTACACTTGATTGACTGAGCGAGTTCTTCTCCTCATGTCTAATCCTTTCATCTTGTGTGCAACCAACCTTGGGGCATCAGGCTGAGGGGGAGTTTAGTTTGTAAGCATATCTGTAATCTTTTGCTTTGATTTGTAAATCTTTTGACTATGTGAAGCAATTGTTTATCAAACTATTTTCTCCTTTGATTGTGTTTACAAAGTTTGTTTTCATTTCCGCTGCACTTTACATGTTTTCATATTCACAAATCATTCCAAACATACAAACAAACACAATCATGAGAGCCTTCGATCCTAACAAACCTATAATCTAAAACTTCCAGAACTCAATTAACATGATTAAAATAATAAAAGCCAGTTGTTAAAATAGTGGATAAAAACAAATGAGAATGGATTTGTTGACCATATTGAAAGTAAAGACTAAAGACATTGGCGTGTAGAGTAGAGAGTAGTTTTGTTTGTTTTGTTTTGTTAATTGTTAGAGAATGAATGAATGTACAGATGGATCCCCGCGTATCGTGATTCCTGAAGCATTTACAACCAAACAAATAACATCATTACGTTCAAATTCCCCTATTATCTGTAACCCCAAACATATTATATTTAATATATTAATTAAAAAGTTAAAGCATATGGGGATTTAAATACTCGATACGAAAGTGATAGTGGGATTTTATTTTTAGGAAAAAAAAACATTCATATGACGTTTGGATATGATGCAATTAAATACAAGTTACAATAAGTGTTTTGAGCGTTTAATTATCAGAAGAAAAAAAAAAACAAATTACATAAGTTACATGATTAGTTTTTTTAGAATAGCAGGTATGAACCTGCTATAAAATAACAATTATTTGACTCATAAATAATCAGGTCAATAAAAAACAGAATATATTTATTAAAATATTAGAGGTCACGGTTTCAATTTGTTGATGGCAGCTGCCAACTTTTTATAAACCATGATGGCAGAAAACTGCGGAACATATTTAGTAACGTACCCAATTATATAATTTGTTTTTAAAAGAATATAAAATTGACAAATTAATTATCACAAACTTGACGTTTAGAAAAATCTACGTCCGATGACCCATTCCATCTCACAGTGTTGTTAGTACCAGACTTACTACCAGCTGGTTAGACAACCAAAGTCGGTCCGATTGAATACTCTTAACCCCGTCTTCGTTTAGACCGACAAGTTACATCTCCCAACCGGTTTAAAAAACTGGTATGCGGTTCGATAACACGATAACACATGAGGTTATCAAAACATTGGTTTTTACTTTTTAGGATATTGAGGTCAGTTCTTAGATGTTCCTTTTCACAGGTGGTTGGTTTAGATCTGCTAACATGTAACCAATTGTCAAATTGGATTCAAGATGCTTTAAAACAAGATTTCATACATTCATAATGGGACATAAAATTCAAGTACAAAAACAATAATACCTAAAGTTTCATGCAAGATTTACAATGAGTTAATATGGAAATATCATAATGGGAATGGATTTAAAGACTCACTTTAATATTTACAACACCATTCATGTTCCCCGGCTTTTTAATCCATGCATGAGATGTCACATTTAGGCTTTTCCTTGATACGGGTCATGGTACAATAACAACGAGCCAAAAATCAAACGAAGATAACGAGTACTGCAATAAGCACTGCAA
Source organism: Helianthus tuberosus (assembly GCA_030545235.1). NCBI lineage: Eukaryota > Viridiplantae > Streptophyta > Magnoliopsida > Asterales > Asteraceae > Helianthus > Helianthus tuberosus. Next base: position 30,673,267 of record CM060409.1, read on the forward strand.
TTGTAAATATCAGAGCCTGCAATGCAACCCATCAAGGGTTAGTTGAGTAGTAGTCACACATGAAATAAGTAGCATATTGTGATTTTATTGCAACTTCAATCAACCAAAATTAGAACATGATACAACCTAAATATCCTAAAAAACGGAAGCTAATATATAACAAAAGACTTGCATCACCAAAAATTATGAAACCTAAAATCCTAAATCCTGTATAATGTATATATGGAAACAAACTAAAATATGATAAAAGAAGTCTAAATTCCTGTACATGTGCTACCAAACGGTTCAACCACCTATTAATATCTAGATTCTAGAATCAATTAAATGGACTTATTATAAACGTTATCGTTAAGTGCTGACAGTTATTTAAGAGTCAAACATGCTTCTCGTAACGACAGGTAGTTTAAATAGAATGATACGATGGTGGGATTTAGAGGGCAAAACATTCTACCTACGATTAATTTCAAGTAGTAATTTGATTAAAAAATTTGAAAATAAAAATGTTCTTTTATGTACATACAGCTATTGCCAGAGCCGTCTCCGAGAATAATAAAAAAACTTTTGGGCCTCGTGCGAGACAAAAAAGTTGGGCCCCTTTCTATAATATAAACTTATCATTTTATATATCCAAAAACCACAATGCAACGACAATTGATTAATAGTTATAAAATAAACAAAACAATACTAGTGTAGCTAAATAATCGAACTAACTTACTTAAGCAAATCGTGAGGCTCTCCTAGCGTTTTTGGAAGCAAAGCTCTCGACCAAGTCTTTATATTCCATACCTTCTAATATTTCGTTTTCAAGAGATATCATCGCTAATCCATTAAGTCCTTCTTGGGACATTGACGATCGCAAATAAGACTTCAACAATACATAGAAAGTAGTTGACTTTAAAATCATCATCGACTGAAAATATAACTTCTTCTACACTTGGATTCTCATCAAACTGTTTTTTCCTACGTATCACACGTTTTTGAGGGAATTTCGCGTTAATACCTAATTCATTGGCAATTTCTATAGCTTCATCAATTGCCTTAGAAAACCCCACTTCTCTATAATTTTTGAAGTATTTAATCAATTTGTCCACTTCATCAATAGCAACATCAAGAACCACATCCTTTGATTGCAACTTTTTGCTCACGACATTCACATTTGATAATATTTCATACCAAATGACGATTTGTACCAAAAATTCATAGTCACCAACCTCATGCTTTTCAAGTGATCTAGCGTCACTTTGAATTTTAGGATCTTTATCCGAGTCACTAACTTGTTTCAAAGCTTTTCTTACTTCTACAAGTTGAGTTCTAATAGGCTTAATACTATCTACACGACTTTCCCAACGAGTGACAGACAATGATTTAAGAGTCAATCCTTTAACATTGTCTTTCAAGATTTGCCACCTATTAATAGAATTGGCAAAGATAGTATATATACGTTGTATTGTTCCAAAAAATACCCTAGACTTAGTAATCGTGTTTGCCATGTCACACAACACAAGATTAAGACTATGACAACCACAAGCACTATACAAAGCTCTAGGATTTTTTTTCTAGAAATCTACTTTGAACTCCACTGTGTTTTCCTTTCATGTTCGCCCCATTATCATAGCCTTGACCGCGCATATCAGCAATATCAAGACCTAGAGACTCTAATTCCTTTGATGTAACATCAAAAAGTCCCTTACCCGTGGTATCATCAACAACCAAAAAACCTAAAAACGATTCCTCAACTGTCACAGAATTAGAGTTAAAATTCACATACCTCATAATTATGGACATTTGCTCTTGGTGACTTATATCAGGCCTGCAATCAAGTATAATGGAGTAATACTTTGCTTGTTTTATCCTCTTGATGATTTCTGTTTTAACTTGATCAGCTAATAATTGTATCAACTCGTTTTGGATATTGTGCCCAAGATAATGTATATGGAGTTCATCATTCAAAATACGCCGCACGTGTTCTTTCATAATCGGATCAAACTCTTCCAACATCTCAACCAATCCCAAAAAGTTTCCATTGCTTTTTTGATACAACTTTTCTCATTTGACCCACGAAAAGCTAAGCCGTGTTTAGCAAGAAATTTCACAAGAGCAATAATCCTAAAAATCACTTCTTTCCAATAATCTTTTTCTTTTTTGAAATGCTCATACGCATCCTTGTCAATTGCTTCATTGCAATCCAACCTTTGACGCATTTCAAACCATTGATGCATATGCTTGAGATGTTCAAAGCTAACTTCATGGTCTTTAAGACCCTGAGAAGCATGCTTCCAATCCGAATAACCTTCATTATCCAACCCACCTTTCTTATACCCTTGTCTAAAAAGTTTACAACAAAAACAAAAGACTTTGTCAAGCTCTTTCGAATACACTAGCCATTCTCTATCACACGTCTCCTTGTTTGATAGAATTCTATTATACATGAATTTAGAGAACCGTCTTCCAACTTTATCCACGGGACCCTTATCAATAGTCAAATCTCTTTTTGGACCTTTCTTAACCAATTCATTAATCAAGTTATGATTAAGCCTATCCCAATTTCTAGGATCAAAAATATCAATACTAGGATTAACATTAGCATCATCTTCACCCACATTAGCTCCATCTACGTTAACATTAACATCATCTTCATCCGCATTAGCTTCATCCATATTAACATTAACATCTTCTTCACCCAAATTAGCTTCGTCCACATTAACACCCGCATTATCATCACCTACATTAACATCTACATTATCTTCATCAACATTAGAACTAGAACTTTGAGGTAGTTTTGAGAAAAACTTGAGTATACGCCCTTTGTCGGCCCTTGCTTTTTCTTCCTCTAGCTTCTTCTTTTTACGTTTTTGGCTACCGGATAGGTATTTGTATTTAGGAATGGGTGGCATAATTTCTAGACAAAAAAACAAATTTTAAAATAAGTAAGTTTCATCTAACTCTAAACCTAAACAATAGTAGACAATTATACATCAAAGTCTCAAAGATTCAATCATTCAATATCAAACATCTAAAATTCATAGTTTCATCTTATTCGTAATCAGTAAATCTAAACAACTTAAATTCAAGGTTTCATGTAATTGACAAATTATATAAATCTAAAATAAAAACTTTGCATTCTATTAATAATTAACTGATTTCACAATTGATAAATACATACCTGAAGGATTAAATCTTGAAGATTATACTTTGATGATCAGATGTTCTTGTTTTCAGCGTACTTATGATCACAAAATCACATTAGGTAGGTTAATTATATGCCGTTAAAAAAAAAAGGTAGGTTAATTATAACTATCCATCAGTTTTGGGCCCTCAAAACTTTGGGTACTTCCACGAACTCCCATGACCCAATCATAAAATAATTAAGTTTGATTTTTTAATACTATCCATCACAAATTCGCATTACGTTTGATTATGTACGAACATGATATGATAACTATCCATCAGACTATTGGGCCTTGTGTTTCTGTATTAATCACATCAAGTTCAGTGATTGGGCCTCATTCTCCAGCATTTGGGCCTTTTTTGTATAACAAATATAACAAACCTCCAAAATCTACTGGGCCCCTAATATTTTTGGGCCTTGGGCGCCTGCCCAGCTTGGCCAGCCCAAGAGCCGGGTCTGGCTATTGCACTGGCAGCGAGTCCTGTTCGCTCCCTTGGATCCTTTTGATAGTAGTTTCTGAAGTACAAGAGTGTTGCATAATACCAAAGCAAAGGGAATATGAACCCAAATAACAGGCTGCAAAAGCACATACACCCGCATTAAGATGTTATGTTTTGTAGATATTGCAAGATGGACGGGTCACAATGTAGGGTGGGACCGCGGGTTCGGTAATGTGGGGATTTTATGAATGATTTATGTGGTAGTTATGTTTATCAAAACAATGTTCTTATAATAATAACTCAAGTCTTTCAAAATAATGGTTAGGAGGTTGTATGCAATAAAATAGACGTCTGGCAATTTTCAACCCATTTACCCATTCGAAAATACACGACCCAAAGTTTACTCGACCCGTTTAAGATAAAACACAACCCAACCAAATGAGATAAAACACAACCCAAGGTTTATTTGACCCGTTTGAGATGCAAGTCTGCAACACATCCCAAAGTTTATTTGACCCGTTTGAGATGAAACACAACCCAAAGTTTATTTGACCCGTTTGAGGTGAAACACAACCCAAAGTTTATTTGACCCATTTGAGATAAAAACAGAACCCAAAGTTTATTAGACCCGTTTGAGATAAAAACACAACCCAAAGTTCATTTGACCCATTTGAGATAAAATCACAACGCAAAGTTCATTTGACCCGTTTGAGATAAAATCACAACCCAAAGTTCATTTGACCCGTTTGAGATAAAAAAAACAACCCAAAGTTTATTAGACCCGTTTGAGATAAAAACACAACCCAAAGTTTATTTGACCCGTTTGAGATAAAAAAAACACAACCCAAAGTTCATTAGACCCATTTGAGATAAAAACACAACCCAAAGTTCATTTACCCCGTTTGAGATAGAATCACAACCCAAAGCTCATTTGACCCGCTTGAGATAAAAACACAACCCAAAGTAAAGGACGATGGACGAAAAAGAACTCACCAAAACCATCCTATTCCAAAGCCAAAGCAAGGGAGGGGTTTGTCAAAATATCCTAGCTCATTATTCTCTACATCTCCAATTAATGTGTAATTTCCTTTTTCATGTTGCTTTAGATCAGATGAAATCACTGCATACACCAATAGAACAAATCGTTACACAAAATAATCAGATCAACCAAATATTCAACTAACACCCCCTTCGATTCGTAAACCAGAAAACATTAACAAATCAGCAGAGGTCTGATAAGCTATAGAGATAATTACTTTGGTGGGCTAGTCACTTTCTTCGGCTTCTTTTTCTTTGTGTTGCTACAAGCACACTATGAATCAGCAACCTGATAGTCCTTAAAGCTCAACAGGTTCAAGCAAGAAGATGACGACTGAAAGAAATCAAGAATTCAAAAGAACTGAAAAACTGTATTAATGAATAATATTTTTTTGTGTTAAATTACTGAAAACCAGATCTCTACATACAGAAAGATTACAATGAAAAAGGTAGTTATAAAAGCAAACCAACTAATGATAGAAATAAAACGTTACTAACAATCATAAGTATTCAAACTGGAGATACAATAATAACTAACAAACAAATTTGAAGACACGTGATAAATCAAATAACAGCAACTATAAATAGACAATAAACTCTGCTAACAATAAGCATTTACAGAAACTCGTCAAATAGATTACTTAAATGTGAGTCTAATGTTTCATTCTTGAACATTCGCAATTATATAACCTTACTAAACATGAAATCATTCGCAATCAACCGTAAGCTGGCTGCAGGTTGAAGATCAATGAAATTAGGTTTGCTGTAAATAATAATAATAATCAAACATAGAGAATATAAAAACCAAACTCGATCTTGATATTGTACGAACAATGTAATTAAAAAAGTGTCGAATTAAACGAAACAGAATTAGTGAATTCAATCAGGTTACACAACGAACTTGCTTAAAAGAATCATAAATATCCACTAACAATCACAATATTCAAACTAGAGATACAATAATAAGTTACTAACTAACTAACTAACAAATAAACGTTAATAACTATCATAACATTCAAGCTAGAAATACAATAATAATAACTAACAAACAAATTTAAGGAAAAAATGATAAATCAAATAACAGTAGCTAAACTCTGCTAACAACAAGCAATTAAAGAAACTCATCAAATTGATTACTTAAATGTGAGTCTAATGGTTCCATTCTTGAACATTCAAAACTGTAGAATCTTACTAAACCTACACCAAAAGCAACCAGTAAAGTAAATTCATTCTGTAAATAATAATAATAATTAAATTTAGATAATAAAACAGGAACAGGATCTTGATACTGTACGAACAATGTAGTGTTAATGAACTAAAACCCTAGATTAATTATGTTCGAACTAAACGAAAATAAATTAGTGAATTCAATCAGATTACACAACGAACTTGCTTAGAAGAATAATAATAAATGTAGAGCGAGACAGTGCACCACCTTCCGGTTGAAACGACGCCGTAGCGCCGCCGCAGTTGGGGTTGAAGTTGGTAGCCGAGTGCTGACTGATGACCGGCTAGAGGAGGTGTTCGGTAAGGAAAAGTTTGCTTGTTTTGTTTTAAAAGTTTGAGTTAAATGTCACTTCCTCTAATTTGGGCTATTTTACTAATGACCTTGTTCGTGTTCGTGTTCGTTTGATGAAAAATATATGTGTTCGGGAACCGTTCACAAACACTTATCGAACGGGATGTTATGTTCGTGTTCGTTTGTTAAGGAAATGAAATTGTTCGTGTTCGTTTGTGTTTGTTTGGTAATTTTAGGCAACGAACAAAAACGAACGTTGACGAACACAAATGAGCACAAACTAATGTTCATGAACACAAATGAAAACAAGCGAACACAAACAATCGTTCATGAACAGAATATATAATACACTGACAATTATTAGATATTTATTTTGTCGGAATTTTGAAGTATTTAAATAAATATAAAAACTAAAAACACTAATGAACTATTAAACAAAACACTAATGAACTATTGAACACAAACGAACACGTTACCGAACGTTCACGAACATAAACGAACGAACGCGACCTCTGTTCATGTTTGTTCATTTAACTAAATGAACGAAATTTCTTGTTCGTGTTCATTTGTTTAATACACGAACGAACACAAACGAACCTCCCGCTGAATGGTTCACGAACTGTTCGCCGAACGTTTGGTTCGTTTACAGCCCTACATGTGGGTACAAAAAGGTTTCATTGTTGTCATTTTAGTCCACTGGGTTAACTTCATCTATATTTTTCTGTTAACGAGAAGGGCAATTCGGTCATTTTTCATGTAATTCTGTCAACTAGAAGGATAATTCGGTCATATAAAATGATCGAATTCGCCTCTCGTTAACAAAAAAATGGGTAAAGTTAACCCAGTGGAATAAAATGGCAACGATGAAATCTTTTTAGACCCAAGGAGAAAAAATGAAACATTTAGACTAAACTGTCAAAATAACACAAACCACATAGAAGAAAATGGCATTTAACTCTAAAAGTTTTAAAATTGTTATTTTTGACGAAAGAGTTTACTGCTTTTATTACCAAACTCTTTTTTTTCTATCATAAATTCAAAACTCTAATCTTAGAGGTGTGTAGTGAGGATTTAAACTGTTTTTAGTCAATTAGTCATTTTAATATGAGATATGTAACTCGTGAATACTTATGGATCGGTGAAACCACGGCGTGTGGCTACAAAATTTGTATGCATACGTTGTTAACTTTATATTGATAAGTATGTTAAAAGGATTAACGAAAGTGATGTCCAACGGTTACTAGAGTTTCATTTATAAATCCACAAGTTTCCTGGAATGTTGGGCAACATTGATTGTATGCATTGACGATGTAAAATTTGTCATGTTGCATGCCTTTTTTGGAGTTGTCGTTCGAGCAATGACATCAATGTTCTAAATCAGGCACCAATATTCAATGACATAAATTTTATGATGAACGCGACACAATACGACAAAATATATTATTTTGCTGATGACATTTATCTGGAAGGGGATACATTTAAGCTTCTTCTTTTCACAAAGCCAGAATATGCTTAAGTTCAAAAAATGTCACAAATCAACACAAAAAGATGTCAAGAGAGGGTTCAATGTCCTTCAATATCGATGGCACATCATATAAGGCCCAACACGGTTGTGGAGTACAAGAATAATATCCGATGTAATGTACGCATGTATTATACCGCATCACATGAATGAGAGGACGAGGGACCCACTATAAAGCGAGTGGTCCGATGATAAGGAAGCTGAATGTCACACCCCAACCGATGGCGGAAAAATCGGAGTGAGACGAAAACGAGATTGCTCATTACACATAACACTAACATGTGACAAGTATTTAAGAATAACTTTCATTTCATTGCATAAAAGAATCAATTACATTGTTTGAAATGCAATACAACAAGTCGAAACAAATAAATTACAATACAACAAGTATTAAAGTTTAAATGCATTTCTAGGCATCTTAATATGTTCTGTGCATCATCAACATCATCATAAACCTGTGAAGGGGTATGGTCCCAAAAACCTTGCGCAGGCGCATAGGACCATACCACAACCTTATCCCAAAACATCTTGAACAAAGACCCTCCGCGGCTGCACAGCGGTCCTAAACAGGATTTGGGAGGAAACAGTTCAATAATAAAAGGAGTATGGTCCCAAAAACCTTGCGCAGACGCATAAGACCCTACCATAGCCTTACTTCTAGAACATCTTTAACGAGACTGTGCGCGGATGCGCAGCGGTCCCAAACAGGTTGAGAAAGAAAAGAGTCTTCGATGGCCACGCGCCGGAGAAAAGGAGAAACAAACATTCAACTAACACCCTTGCGCGAGCTCGCGCAAGAGAACGGTTAGACTTGAAGATAAAATCCTAAACGTCTCCACGCGCCTAAATCAAGACTTGAATGAAAGCATCTTTTATGTTACAACAAGATAGACACGTGGCAAGGGCATAACGGTATACAGCTGTAGATCTTCTAGAAGCTTTAAATGCCCATCGTGCACAACCATTCGGTTATAACTGAAGATGACGTGGCATAATCCTGGACACTCATCTAAATCACGATGATGGCATTAACTTGGAGAAGGATCTACCCAAAACTACTTTCCACGTGGCAATTCCCCAACCGTTGATCAAGACCCACGATCCGTGTGCAAAGATTAACGGAAAGAAAAATAACCACCAAACAGAAAGCACTTTCTGTTACTCTCTCCGTCGCACCAGTTTCCCGCAAAAAAACCGACTATAAATAAGTCATTGCAGGTATGATCTCATAAGCTACTTTCGCTTCACTCTCACTTTACTACTTCTTCTTCATCGAGATCACTATACTTATTCTCACACCGGAGGGTGGTCACGGAGAGAACCCCCATTCTCCCCGTGGCGAGTCTAACGGCTTTCTGTTTTGCAGTGATCACCGGAGAAGGAAGTCAGTCAAAACCCCGAGTCAACGAGAGGATTAACCCTTTTATGCAGAGACTAAACCCCTGATCTGATTGATTCCGGTCAATTCAGATCACTGTTTCTTCATTGGCGCCCACCGATTCTTCAATTTTCATTCTCATCTTCTCGATTGGTTCACCTTTTCTTCTGTTTTCTATGGCAGAAATTCCGACAAGTTACCCATCAAGTCCTTGATCTAAAAGCAGGGACGTCCCGGCTTGTGTTTTTCAGATCGGCGGAATCATGGGAAAATCATTTAGTAACAGTGAGATTCGTCATGAGATACACAGTTCTGTCGCCTCAAAAGTTCAATTTAGAACTCAGATTAATCCAGATCTGTAACATTCCCAAAATTTTTATTTATATAAAATATATAAAAACTTATGTTATTAAAAGGGTGCATCATGGGTAAGTTGACCGATGGAAATATGAGGTGTTTTGGGCAAGCGTAGTAACCGTTTAATAATTAAATTATAAAAATACATTATATTTGAACCTACTCTGTTTTTAATGAAACTTGGTTCAAAATGTAGATCAAATTATTCTCGTTCTAATGGCATATTCATTGTTTTATAAAAAGTCATATTTTAGAAGTTATAGACGCCAAATAAGTGAAGCAGTTGAATTAATTATAATATTAAAATAATTAACATTTAATACATTAATAGTGGTTGTTTACGTGTATTAATAAAATAAAATAAAAAGATTCAACTAAACATTAAAATATAAAATAATAATAAAAAACCAACACTTATCAATTAAGGTGTACGTATGGAAAGAATTTAATGCATGTGTCTACGTAGGCATGAATGAATATTAAGTTATTTACGTGGAGTTGATACCGTAACCATCAAGTTGAAGAATCAACTATAAACAGGATAAGCCATTCAAAGAGAGAGCTACTCAAATCCCTTCTGCTTGCCTCTCTCTTTCTAAAATTCTATTATTTACCCTATAAATAATAATAAAGCATGGCCTCGTTTTAAGTGTTTTAACCCTTGACCACTGATACCCTGTCCGACTGACGTAGGGCCTCGTAACGTATGTCAAGGCTCTGCCTAAATTCGTTGGGGTTCTGTCTCGTGACGTAGGGATAAAGTGGAAATGGGTTACTATACTTAATGTGAGTGCACTATATATTTTATTAAATAATCCAGGAATTATACCCAAATATAACAACCCTCCTAAAACACCCCTGACACCCCTACACTTCCTAAAATACACCCCATATGCGAAAACGGACCCCGAATACCTTAAATATTAATTAAAATTCTGATTTTTGGATTGAGGCGGGCCGCGTAAACCCCACCCCAATCCTTACGCGAGCCGCGAGAAGCCCAAGATGTGGCGCAGCCCGGTGTGGCCACGCGGCCCAACCCCCGGCAAGTCTAGTCGATGACCCAGCCAAGCTACGCGTTGACCAAAGTTTGACGCGGGCCGCGTAGACTTTAGTCTACCTTTACGCGGGCCACGAGAGGACCAGAAATCAGCACTATATATAGAGGACCTCGGATCTTCAGCAAAATCGTTCACAAATCTTTTCTTTCTCTCAAATCTGAAGTGTAGGCATTATACACGGGTATAATACCCCCCTAAATAACGAAGTTCTGCTCCGTTGTAAGTATTATAACCCCTGGATACGTATTAGATACGCTGCCCGATTGATCGAGGGTTCCGTAACAGCTGTCGTGGTTCTGCCCGACGTAGTCGTTGGAATGCCGTCTCGGAGAGGGTATTACTAATGTTAAAATGGGTTATTATACTAACACGTGTGCTTATGTGTAAATTATAGATTGTCACCAGGAAACCCTTACGGAAAATCTAAGACAACAATGTGAGTTTATCCTCTTTTTGTTAACCTTTTTGTTATATTTTGCAAAACCTTAAATGTTTTACAATGCGATTAAGCGGTGATTGAGTCTTTGTAGTTCTTCAATTACTGCCGGTATGTTGGGGTTCTGTATACAAAATTTACTACACTGTGAGTAGTAAGTCTGGACGACAACACGTTACCATTGGACGAAGAGTTAGCCAATGTGTAATATGACCCACAAGTCAGGATTGACAGTACTGAATGAGTAATTGTGTAGAAATAAACAATGTGATCGCTCTCAATACTGTGTTAATTGATAAAATGTTTCTTGATTAAACTGGGATTCACTCACCAGTATTTCCCACTGACAAATGTTTTTAAACACGTATTTCAGGTAACACAATGTGAAAGCCAATTAGTAAAAAGCCAGCTCGAGAGCACTGACGGCTTGGAAAAATGTGGCTATAAAAGTTATCTAAAAGACGATGTTTTAAATTAAATAAAATAGGGTTTATCCTTACAAACATGTTGTAATAAGAAACTTGGGTTTTACCCATGTGGTAATTAATATAAAATATGGTGGTTTTACTCTGAAAAATATTTCCTAACTACGGTCCTGATGTAATTTCCGCTGCCAAATTAATAAACGCCGATACCACCGAAACTGGCTCGCGGCCGCCCGTTCCCGGGACAGATAAGGGATCGGGGGTTGTGACAGAAGGTGGTATCAGAGCCATGCCACTGGTTCAAGCCAAAGAAGTGTTCTGCTGACACTTAAGTTTTAAATTCTGTGTTAGGAAATAACTTATGTAGTTATGTGTTTTATGTTATTTGACTATTTGTTAGTCTACAGTATGGGTAAGCAAAGAATTTCGGACATCTATTGTCAATTAGATAGTTCATCAAAAGATAAGGGAACCTCATTTCAACCAAATCCCTCAGGATACTCAGCAGATACTGAGGAAGGAATATTTATTCGTAAGGCACAGTCTGAGAAACCATTTACCACTAAGAAGAGAAGTTGGATTATTAGAAAAAGTCAAGAGAAAATAAAGAAATCAGAACCAAAGGGAGTGATAATCAATAAGGAAATAAATACACAAACTCAGGAAACAGACAATAACCTACCATGGGAAGATGAATTAGATGGACAATGGGTAAATCTCCATATGTTAGCCACTACAGCAGTAAATGCTAACTTATATTAAATAGTCGAACGGCCATACTAATACCAGCACCCATGCCACCTATGAGCTAGAAACTTTAAAGGAACTTCGCCCATTAGATAACAACTTAGTAGAGACAGGAGATAGAATAAACCTTACATAAAAGCATGTTGAGCATAATACTCCTATAACTTAGATAGACTAAAATAAGTTATGGATGTATAATCACTAGTATATTTTGAATTCCAGTTGTAGTTTGTAATAAATACACATATATATATATATATATATAAGTCGCAATGTTCGCCGTTTTAATCAATCTATTTTTATGATTGTACCCAAATGTTTGTACTAGAAATTTGTCTGTGATAATTAATACCACCTACTCAAATAATATCATAATATACATCAAACTAAGTTAGTTATTAACAAAGCAGTCATGTTTATGACTCTTTTTTTTTTAACCAATCATTTACTTTGGTTTAAAATACATATTGAAATATATGGTATAAAGCTTTAAACCTTCATGATTTTAATAATATTGTTTCAAAATAATTTATATTTAAATAAGTAAAACCGAAGCTATTAAATTAACCGAAAGGATTTTAACAATTAATAAAATTTAAAAGATTGCTTTAGTGGATCGAGCCAAAGCAAGTTTTGAAACCCAGGTGTACCAATTTACCACTCCATTTTATCACTCCTGGTTTATAACCAGTTGGCCATAAGACTTCATACTTTCATGATTTTATGAAATAATTGATGTTGTGATTACTTGTAAACGTTTCTATTGAAATACTTAGTAATAAAATATATGGTTAAATGAATATGATGGGTATTCATGATTTAATAAAATCATTTAAAATTTTTAGAGAATTGGGTTGGCTGGACTATGTAGAAAGGCCTAACTAAACGTTTGTAACACCTCGAAAATTCACGTCCTATAATGTGTAGACACGTGTCATATGTTTAAACGTGTGAAAGAATATTATGAAAGGACTAAAGTTGACAAACATGGAAAGTATGTGAATATACGTATTCTAAGTGTCAACAGTGAATAAATATATTGTACATTAACCCTACGTGATGTTTATAACGTCAAACGAATAAATCATGGATCATGCGAAGCTAAAAGTGAGAGATTACAAACTACAGGGGTTAAATATGTCAACATGTTTAAGTTATACCTCTGAGTGAACTTTTGACAAACCTGAAGCTTTGTAACTGTCAATTATGATCACTAGAATGCACGATATAAATTTCATAAAATTTCGTAATCGTATGAGAAAGTTATGATCAAATTCGTGTGCGAGGGGTTAAAGCGTTAACGTTGAAAGTTAGGACTTTTCGGGTAACAATAAAGTTAACCGGGGACTTAACAAAGTGGGTATATGTTTTAAAGCCCTTATAAATCAATTATGAGGGTTCATAATGCAAGAAACAAGTGTCTAAACGAAGTTTGAAGAGCCAAGGATCAAAACGAAATAAATCAAAAATTCTGATTTTGTGCAGGAGGGTGTCGCGCGACGCGAAGCCCCGGGGGGGTCGTCGCGCCACGCGAGGGCCTATCTGGTCCGAGAATGTTGGGCTGTTGTCTGCCATGGCCTTTATGCTCGACTTTTATCCGGTTTTTCACATAATGGGCGACCCCTAGGCACCCCCTAAGCACTAGGAACACTTGTTAATCAGTTGTGGTCATGTGTAGACTTGTGTGTCAACTTCTTATGGTGATTAAGATCACTATATAAAGCACTAAGTTGCAACAAGTTCTTCACACATTCATTCAAGCTTTCTGATCATTCCTGGAGCTCAAGTCTTCTTCCAAGTGATCACTAATCAAGCTTAGGACTTCAGTAAGTTGCTAATCCTTTCTTTAATTGAGTTTAGCTTAGTTATTTAGCTAAAAGTCAAACCGTCGTAATTACGGTTTGACTTCGAGATTAATTAATAATGGCTCAGTCAAATCTCGAATTAAAAGTAGTTATAAGTAGGTAATTATGTGGGTAATAAACCCTTAAAAGGGTTCCCCCTGATTCCCACTCTAACTAGGTCAAATGTCGGGTCAAACGTGTTAATAAAAAGTCAACAGAATGTTTAAATTACAATTTATGCATGATTAGCAATGTAAAACATATATAACCTGTTTGATCATTAATATAACTTGGTAATGAGTGTAAGAACATGTCTAAACATGTTCAACCCGACAATTTCCTGTTTAGACCCGGTTCGGAACCGAAAGTCGCATAGTTCGACTTATACTTTGACTTTCAGTTCTGACCCGTTATGGTATGTTTTAGAAATACCTTAGAGCTTCATTTGGACCAGGTTACATGCTAGTATAACCCTCTGTGATTATACACCTCGGATCATTAGTTATCCAATTAATACGCATAATTCCGTTAATTGCTCATATGTTGACCATTATGCCCTTATTACCTTAAAACGTGATTTTTGGAAATGTAAAAGAGTAGAAACTTTAATTACTGATATATAAACTTGTATGCAAAGTTTGACATCAGTTTGAAGTGTAGATTGAGAGTTATGCTCATTAGCGCAAATTGAAAGCTTTATGTTAATAAAATGGCGTAATTAGCGTATAGCCTAGTTAAGCCTACTTGTTGATATCAAAATCTTTACCCACTGATGTAATATATTATTTTGGGAATTTTAAAGATTTTTAATTAATTTTAGGCTGAGCATAACTCATAGTCGTAGGCTTAATCCGGTAAATGTCGGTTTTGCCCTTACGGGCCATAAAATGAGTTTTACATATCTAAACGACTCCAAACCTTTTGCTACTGATTAGATATGATAAATAAATTATTTTAGGCCTTCTGGAATAATAAAAATATCAGCTTTATGTATCGAACCCGTAAACGGCTCCTAATCGCCTTATTAAGCGTTTTTAGCGCATAGTATGTACTAAGACTATTTTTTAACATACAAGGGTGATACCTACTGATGTTTTAGGTAAATTATAATATTTTAACAGTAAGCAAAAGTTTTTTAACTCAGACTTCAGTTTTGAGCTTTTCGGCTTATGTGAAATTACCAAAATGCCCCTACGGTGCATAGTTTGGTTATAATTGATAAATTTCACATATATACTTTACCCTACTGATATAACTTAGCAAATTATGTATTTTTTCTGATTACATCAGACCTGTAACTCAGGTTAACACTTAAACTCTTTTATAACCTTTTAAATGACCAAACTACCCCTACAGGGCATAGTTTGTGTTTAAACTCGTTTCGGGCATAATGAAAGACATCTTACTGATGTCACAACATATTTGAGGCATAATTAACTTAGGAAACCTGTATATGACTCTCATGATTACCCGTCACGCTTATTACGCGTACGGTTCGGTTTATGTAACTAGTTTACATAAATTAACCGAAACGGGTCGAACCTTATCGGTTTTATATCAAAATCCAGAATGTGTATAATATACCCATATTAAGTAATTCTTCAAACCTGTCGGGTCTAAATCACATTCTATCCGGTCTTCGCTTAATCGTGCGTACGAACCGTATCTTTGAAACTAACCGGTCTAAGCTTAAGCTTAATTAAAGACCCGTTAGGATTCTAATAGGTTATTATAAAACCTTCGTTCCAGATTAGGAGGACCAGTAAAAGCTACTTGCATTTTGCTTATTGAGATTATTACTTGCTCAGGTAAATACTTTTAACTTATTTTCCCTATACGGGCTTGGGTTACGGTATATAGCATACCGCTTGATCGGGCATCAAATCTTCCATCGTTGGGTGGTTAATTGAATAATTTGATCGGCTCGTTTAAACAGTCTTGTTTACTTAAAGCCTTTGGGGGGTTAATGACCATGTCCCGGATATCCCTGGCATCATTTTACGAAATGGCCACGACTTAAGCGCGGGGTGTAGGCGTACACCCGTCAGTGCACAAAAGAATAATGTGGTGTGTCTATTGATCTTTAACCCGGACAAGATCCGGGCTACTGAACGCACAAGTAACATGTAATTCGTTCACAAGATTATAATATTAAATAATTCTCCCAAGTTAAAAAGATTAATCTTGCCTCTGTGCATTTTAATCAAGTTATAAAATGTTTATGCCATGTGCATCCAAACCAATTTTAAATCATTTTCCAAAATGAGTCAGTTGATTGTATTTACCAGTGTAAACTGACATATTTTCCCAAAAAGATTAAATGCGGGTACTAAACGTAATTGGCTGGATTGTCTCCTTAGCATCAATAAAGAGTCTCGCAAGCTTAAGATGCCTGAAGTCTGTTGAACTATTGTTTCCATTTTGTTTTCGATCCTTCTGTGGATAAACTTCCGAATATTGTGACATTTGTTATTACAATATTAAATTCGGTTGAAATATATCATTTAAATTGCTTCCGCTGTGCATATTAAATATTGTGTTGTTTGACTATTATGTTGCCAACCACGTCACGATAATCCCCCACCGGGCCCACCGGTGACACGTGGAAACCGGGGTGTGACAGGTTGGTATCAGAGCCAACATTGAGTGAATTAAACACTAGCCTTTTGTGTTTAATCTCAATGACACAATTGCACAATTCTAAACTTTCGAGTCTAGACATATAACATAGGACAAATTCCATTTTGTTTGGTTTTGTGTTGTCCTTTACTTTATTTATTTTCTTGTCGATTATCTTATGTTGTATTGACAGGACAAAATGCCGCCAAGATTCTTCCGAAGGAGAGGACGAGGAAAGGGGCCGATCACCGCCCCCAACAACAACGAGGCAGGACCCTCGAATGTGCGAGGTATGTCCAAAATAGGTCTTATGCATGGAGATAGTTAATATAAGATTATAAGATTAACCAGCCATATTAGTTATAGGATTGTGTATCTTAAATTATAAAGAAAAGTATTCGAGTCAGCTGGCTAATGTATAACAGTTAAATAATACAATTCTATTTTATTTGAAATGTATATACACTATAATACATTTAAATAATATATACGTGTATATAATATAAATATATATATATTAGGATACATGTAAAATTTATACATTTAAAACTATAAAGAGAGGGTATGATCAAAAGGGTCATTGTATATATCATGATAATCATATATAAATAATCAGATTTTCATTCTCTATCATTTAGAATATTATATTTAAAAAGAAGTAATAAAAATTTTATGATGTATAATAAAAAGAGAGAAAATATGGGTTTAATGGTTTGAACAATCGATACATATAAAAGAGATTAGATAATTAAATTTTTAGAAGTAAGGATATTGCAACAGTGAAAACATCTTTTCTTATCCTATTTAAATCAATAATTTAGTATCTATTTATTTGTTTTACCTGGCACGTTAAAATGTTCCTAAAAATTCATTTTTTTCAAACTAGAATTTAAAATGAATGCCCCACATCAAAATAGTTGAATCAAATGTGCGTTTAGTACGTTTGTCCTTTATATAACTTTATATAAATATATATATATATATATATATATATCAGATTACAATTTTAATATTGTAATGTCTTTAAATAAATTACTATTGTATGGGATATACATACATATTCTAATACATGTATATTACTCAAATATATTTAGAATCAATTTTAGAAACGTTAAACTTACTTACCATAAGTACTTCTTTGAATAAATAATACAATATACAATAAATTGAGAGTCAAGTTTTGATATTTTAAACCCATATGGTTCAACCCACTAGTTAAAAATAAATTTATTCCAATAAGTTCAGAAAGTTTATATTAATTTATTTCTTTAAACTTTTATTTATCCATCCTTAAATTCTAAAATATTATGAAATTTATTTCAATATACTACTTTTATAAAATGATAAAATAAAGTCATGGAAATAAGCTTGATGATTGGTACCATCGGATGTATAGTTATTATTTTTTTTATTTTATTACAAAATAATTTAGTATTATATATATGTGTGTATATATTACGTAAGTTTAATATTAACTAGAGATTTGAAATTTTATACACATATATGCATATACCCAATAGAATTTTTTGATGGTATACCCAATATAATATCTTCTGTAAGATAAACATAAGAGAAAATATCATTGGTGATTCATATGAAAACATGAAGTCATTATAAGCATAAACCATAAAACCTACTATGTTTTAAAAATACCATATGTCTCAATGAAATATTCATTGTAACAGAATCTAAGGTTATATATGCATAAATAGAGTCAGCTGTAAGTAACTAAGTATACTCATCACATAGAACCTAGCTATAGTGTCAATGGAGACAATTATATTTTGTCAAAACTTCATTTTCCAAGCAAAAGAAAAAAAAAACACAACCATAATAATATCTATGTTTAAACAAAAAGATTAGGATATTGATAATTACTGGTAACACCTAGAATAGTATTTAGACTTGAACTTAAGAAAAATGCCTTAGTATAAAGCTTTGAGATAAGCCAATTACTTGCATAGATAAAGTGTGATGGTTATTGGTATCCCGTGAGGATGATGACTAGAACAGTGCCAGTATGATAAATAAGCAATAACACTTGGCCACTGTTATTTCTTGTTTATTGGTACTACTCGGTTCTAGAATATGATCCATCATGAGAATACTAATTCCCTTATTTCTTGATGCAAGCCATAATAAATTATGTACTTCTAAAATCATGATTTAAGAAAATTCTATTTATGGGAAATACAATGATAACTACCTCTCCGGCAAGACTGGGTATGGTGTAGTAGACTCTCCAGCTTGTCCGGGTAAGATGGGGGTACCTCTCCAGCGAGACCGGGTGAGATGGAGTATATGTTATGATAATGGAATTCCCTAAAAAGTACCATGACCTGATATCTGACTTGTTTTAGAAATATAAATATGTTAAATACATTGACCTTATGAATGGTGTGTATATTACAGTATGTGAAACATATGATTATATAGATATGTATATCTACAAGGAAATCCAAATGCCATAATGATTGGCAATTAGGAATAAATCACGAAGAGGGTGTTAATAATAATTTTAGATTTAATTATCAGGAATCTCTCGTATACGTCTATAATTCCAATATCAAACGCTCTTTCGTTTGATCATCCGTCTCGTAACTCGTGTGAAAGATAAACAACAGGAACTCTATAAGTTGGGACGCCATCGAAAGTATAAGAATTCCCCTTGCGATTATTGACGCATTAGGAAACCTATAACTAAAAAGTTGTGCTAATACACAAAACGTCTAAAACTTACGCTAATAGTAAGTTTACCTTCATTAAGAAACTCTTGAGAAGATAAGAGTCTCAAAACATAAAGAATAGTTATGGTCAAAGTTCAAAGCAAATACCAGAATAAACTAGGATCATGACAAACTAAAAATATTCATCCATATTTCAGGGAATCTCGAGGACGAGATTTAAAACAAGGTGGGGAGGATGTAACATTCCCAAAAATTTTATTTATATAAAATATATAAAAACTTATGTTATTAAAAGGATGCATCATGGGTAAGTTGACCGATGGAAATACGAGGTGTTTTGGGCAAGCGTAGTAACCATTTAATAATTAAATTATAAAAATACATTATATTTGAACCTACTCTGTTTTTAATGAAACTTGGTTCAAAATGTAGATCAAATTATTCTCGTTCTAATGACATATTCATTGTTTTATAAAACGTCATATTTTAGAAGTTATAGACGCCAAATAAGTGAAGCAGTTGAATTAATTATAATATTAAAATAATTAACATTTAATACATTAATAGTGGTTGTTTACGTGTATTAATAAAATAAAATAAAAAGATTCAACTAAACATTAAAATATAAAATAATAATAAAAAACCAACACTTATCAATTAAGGTGTACGTATGGAAAGAATTTAATGCATGTGTCTACGTAGGCATGAATGAATATTAAGCAGTTTACGTGGAGTTGATACCGAAACCATCAAGTTGAAGAATCAACTATAAACAGGATAAGCCATTCAAAGAGAGAGCTACTCAAATCCCTTTTGCTTGCCTCTCTCTTTCTAAAATTCTATTATTTACCCTATAAATAATAATAAAGCATGGCCCCGTTTTAAGTGTTTTAACCCTTGACCACTGATACCCTGTCCGACTGACGTAGGGCCCCGTAACGTATGTCAAGGCTCTGCCTAAATTCGTTGGGGTTCTGTCTCGTGACGTAGGGATAAAGTGGAAATGGGTTACTATACTTAATGTTAGTGCACTATATATTTTATTAAATAATCCAGGAATTATACCCAAATATAACAACCCTCCTAAACACCCCTACACTTCCTAAAATACACCCCATATGCGAAAACGGACCCCGAATACCTTAAATATTAATTAAAATTCTGATTTTTGGATTGAGGCGGGCCGCGTAAACCCCACCCCAATCCTTACGCGGGCCGCGAGAAGCCCAAGATGTGGCGCAGCCCGGTGTGGCCACATGGCCTAACACCCGGCAAGTCTAGTCGATGACCCAGCCAAGCTACGCGTTGACCAAAGTTTGACGCGGGCCGCGTAGACTTTAGTCTACCTTTACGCGGGCCGCGAGAGGACCAGAAATCAACACTATATATAGAGGACCTCGGATCTTCAGCAAAATCGTTCATAAACCTTTTCTTTCTCTCAAATCTGAAGTGTAGGCATTATACACGGGTATAATACCCCCTAAATAACGAAGTTCTGCTCCGTTGTAAGTATTATAACCCCTGGATACACGGGTTCCGTAACAGCTGTCGTGGTTCTGCCCGACGTAGTCGTTGGAATACCGTCTCGGAGAGGGTATTACTAATGTTAAAATGGGTTATTATACTAACACGTGTGCTTATGTGTAAATTATATATTGTCACCAGGAAACCCTTACGAAAAATCTAAGACAACAATGTGAGTTTATCCTCTTTTTGTTAACCTTTTTGTTATATTTTGCAAAACCTTAAATGTTTTACAATGCGATTAAGCGGTGATTGAGTCTTTGTAGTTCTTCAATTACTGCCGGTATGTTGGGGTTTTGTATACAAAATTTACTACACTGTGAGTAGTAAGTCTGGACGACAACACGTTACCATTGGACGAAGAGTTAGCCAATGTGTAATATGACCCACAAGTCAGGATTGACAGTACTGAATGAGTAATTGTGTAGAAATAAACAATGTGATCGCTCTCAATACTGTGTTAATTGATAAAATGTTTCTTGATTAAACTGGGATTCACTCACCAGTATTTCCCACTGACAAATGTTTTTAAACACGTGTTTCAGGTAACACAATGTGAAAGCCAATTAGTAAAAAGCCAGCTCGAGAGCACTGACGGCTTGGAAAAATGTGGCTATAAAAGTTATCTAAAAGATGATGTTTTAAATTAAATAAAATAGGATTTATCCTTACAACATGTTGTAATAAGAAACTTGGGTTTTACCCATGTGGTAATTAATATAAAATATGGTGGTTTTACTCTGAAAAATATTTCCTAACTACGGTCCTGATGTAATTTCCGCTGCCAAATTAATAAACACCGATACCATCGAAACTGGCTCGCGGCCGCCCGTTCCCGGGACAGATAAGGGATCGGGGGTTGTGACAAGATCTACTTCCGGAAGAAACTCCGGTTTATTGGTTTATCAAATTCCAAAATGACGTAAACAATTTTTTTGCACAAAAACCTGTTACCCAGACCAGCACCGGATGTGAATTCCTCCATCTCAGATATGGTTACTAGGAGTCTCAGGCAGAGCACAAGTCTCAGCAGAAATCCTATGGTACAGCGTTGGGCCCACGTCCATTACAACAGTGGGACACCCAACTCAGTAGCGGAGAATATCTGAAAACACTCAGTTATACAAGACAAAATGTGAAAGACGACCACAACAACCCAAAAATCAGTACGAAACAAGCGTACATGGTGTAAGGCGGGCCCTCACGCAAACAGAACAACAAACGGAGCCACAGTCAACACTGGCGTGAACAACAAGTAATTTTCCCCGTCGTTCCAGGGGGTCCTCAAGAAGAACGATCGGTCATCATAACTGGTATATTCAGTCGTTACCGTACTGATTACATGTTCATTGATCCGGGTAGCTCTATGGATATTATTTACGAACAATGCTTTAAACAACTAGACCATTATGCTTCTGTGTTTTATTACAAATGCATGCGATACCTTTTGGTAAGCACAAAAACACTATGATGACACAAGTCTCATGAACGGTCCACGATCACACGTACCGCATAAGGTCCAACCCTACGTTCACACGTGAGCTTTGTATCATCTTTATTTGTCCTACCCAAACAAAGTAATCGGACCCATGCAAACATTGTAACTAGAATAAACAGAAACACAACTTGTGCAACAACACATTAACAAAGACGTGCGGCAGCACATTAATACAGTTATTTGCGCGGCAGCGCAATAACAAAGTTGTGCAACAGCACATTAACAAAGATGTGCGCCAGTACATTAATACAGTTATTTGCGCAGCAGCGCAATAACAAAGTTATGCAACAACACATTAACAAAGATGTGCGGCAGCACATTAGTACAGCTACTTGCGCGACAGCCATAAAAAATTTCTGAAACTGTATATTAACAAAAGGAGCGACGGCACTAACACAGCAGCACAGAGCAGTATTGGCACAACAACGGCCGGATTCAACGTCCTAACAAAAAAATAGTCGGGGCAACCTTTACAGAAATCGTATAATCATACGCTAAGGTCTTCACCACATCAGGAGGCGGACATAACTGTACATCCTTGATAACAATCAAGGAAATAACCCTATCCACGCGTGTACAGTTTCCACAGCGCATAACTAGTCAATATCTTACACAAGAAGATTCTTCATACTTCGCGCCAAATAAGCCTGCTACTCCTCAAAGCAAAAAGCACACAATTCATTTTATAGTCCAGTGCTCCATCTACTTGCGCAGAAGCAACACTTGACTAGGGGGACTTGAAAGGGTGTGGCCCCAAAACCCTTTTTCAGGTGCATAGGACCATACTACAGCCTTATCCCAAAACATCTTGAACAAAGACCCTGCGCGGCTGTGCAGCAATCCTAAACAGGATTTGGGAGGAAACAGTTCAATAATAAAGGAGTATGGTCCCAAAAACCTTGCACAGGCGCATAAGACCATACCATAACCTTACTTCTAGAACATCTTTAACGAGACCGTGCGCGGCTGCACAGCGGTCCCAAACAAGTTGAGAAAGAAAACAGTCTTCGATGGCCACGCGCCGGAGAAAAGGAGAAACAAACATTCAACTAACACCCTTGCGCGGGATCGCGCAAGAGAACAGTTAGACTTGAAGATAGAATCCTAAACGTCTCCGCGCGCCTAAAATCAAGACTTGAATGAAAGCATCTTTTCTGTTACAACAAGATAGACACGTGGCAAGGTGTCACACCTCGATATTTACAACTCAGCCCGGTGGGGAGTATCGTGACGTAAGATTGGTATCGTCATGGTCAAACATACACAGGATAGCACAGCGGAAGTCTTAGAATATAAAATATTATTACAAACACAAATGTCTGAAAATATCAAAGTAATTAGTACAGACAAGCTTGTAATAATCCACAGGCGGATCATTAAAACAAAAGGAGTTTATCAGACTAATGGCTTATGCGAAGGAGTTGCAAGTTCCTCGTCTAACAATCCCGAGTAGCTTCCAACCTATTTACGTATTTGTACCTGTCACTTAGACTTTTGAAAATACGTCCGTTTTCACTGGTAAATACAATCAACCGACACATTTGAAAATGTTTATGAAAATTGGTTTAGGTGCACAAGGCACGAAATATTTTATACTTGGGACAAATTATATCTCATGTTATCAGTTTTACATAACTTGCTCTACATACGGGGCCCGGTAACTATGCTGGTTCATAATTAACCGACACCCCACGTATTCCCTTATTGTGAAACCCATATTGGGTATAAAATTATTTAATAAACCATATTGCATTTTCCGGGTGTATGCCTACACCCCGTGCTTAGGTCGTGGCCATTTGCAATTAATGAGTCAAGGATATCCAGGACACGGTCGCATTAATCCCCAATTTTCAGTCAAGCAATACGAATTAAAACGGGTTATTTGAATTTCCCTACTTATTGGTCTTCGAATCCCATACCCGACCATGCGGTAAATATTTTACCATATCCCAAGCCCGTATAGGGGAAAATAGGTTAAGAGTATTTACCTGAGCTAGCTCCTGTCTTAAATTGCAATATTTTTATTAACTCAGCCGTATTCAATTAAGTAAGCGTAGGTACAATTTACCGGAAGTCTCTAGTCTTGAATTATGGTATAAATAACCAATTAGAATGCTAACGGGTTTTATTTAAATCATAGACTTAAACCGGCTAACTGGAAATATTAAAAACGGTACGGTGCGCTAGATTAAACGATGACCGGAATAGAATGTAATTTAGACCCAACAAGTATGAAGACTTGTATAATATGGGTAAACTAAAAACATTCTGGATTTTGAAGTAAAAATGATAAGGTTTGACCCGTTTCGGCTAATTTATGCAAACTAGTTACATAAACCGTACCGAACGCGTATAGGCACAATGGGTAACCGGATGAGTCAAGTTCAAGTTCCATAAGCTATCATGCTTAAAATATGTTGTGATATCAGTAGGATATCAACAATTATGCCCCAAATGAATTTAAGACCAATTTAAGTCCCGTAAGGGTATTTTGGTCATTTTAAAGTTTATAAAACAGGTTTAAACGTAAACTTAGGTTCTGGTCTAAAACATTCAGTAAAAATATTTATTTTATCATGTTACATCAGTCAGATATCATACATATGTGAGGTTTATCATTTATGGCCAAACTATGCACCGTAGGGGGATTTTGGTCATTTCACATATGTTTAAGGACCAAATTGGAAGTCTGAGTTCAAGACTTATACTTACTATTAAAATAATAAAATTCATTTATAAAATCAGTAGGTATCATGTCTTAGGTGCTAAATATGGTTTTAAACCATACTATGCGCCTAATTTGCGTAAAAGTCGATAATTGACGATATTTGAGATGTGTATGAAATTCTGAGTTTTTGATCAGTCTTAAATGTTTAAAATATTTTATTTTTCATATAAAATCAGTAGGAAAAGGTTTGGCATGTTAATCATATGTAAATCTCATTTTATTAATGAAAAGGGCATTATCGTCAATTACCGAATTCATACAAGAACTCTATGTTATGGTCAGTATAAAATCTGACCAAAAATAAAAAAAATCCATAAAAATTATATCATAACAGTAGGCAATGAGTTTGGAGCTAAAAATTGGGTTTAAATATGATTTATGCTAAAAACGTAATTTAATTAGCAAAAGGTTTCATTTTACGATATCTTGCATAACTTTAGTTTGAGACCAAAAACTGATGTCAAATTTATTTGACATACTTATATATTAGTAATAAAACTTTTTTTCCTCTCATATTTTCAAAAATCTCGTTTTTATAACATAAGGGCATAATAGTCAATTTTTAAGCATTTAACGGAAACAAGCAAATAACTCAGATTTCTAGTATGATCGTGTAATATAACCTTATAGGGTTATGCTACATTAAATTACGATCATAACGAAACCTAAAATCAGTAGCAAACTAATCTAATTCGGTTCATAATCGAAAGTCAACGCAGAAGTCAAACTTCGCGACTTTCGGTTGCGAACCGACCCTAAGACTGGAATTGACGAGCCGAACATGTTTACACGTGTTCTAATAATTATTACCAAGTTGTTTAAGTGATAAAACGTATTTTATAACATTTCTAAACTCATATCGCAATTATTTAAAAAACTGCTCCATTGACTTTTTAAAACAAGATTACGTTGACTCGTCAATTAACCAAGCAAACGTGATTCTTAGGAGGTGCCCTTTTGAGGGTTTAACACCTACCTAATTACGATCATGTAGCCATGTTCGTTGAGAACAATGGCTTGACCATTTATGGTCTAGCTAAAAGTCAAAGCGTTTATCGTAAATCCTTGCAAGTTAACCATAAAAATACCCTCATGTGGGGACTATTTGGTCTGACCAAATGGACCCCATATGAGGGTGTTTTAGTCATTTTACTTTCATGTGAGGTCCATTTATTCAGATTTAACCAGAAAAATACCCTCATGTGGGGACTATTTGGTCAGATTTAACCACAAAAATTAACTGAGTTAGTGCTAAAGGACATAACTTGCAAGGGTTTGCAAACATCGAGTACTTTCATGTGGGGTACATTTATTCAGATTTAACCATAAAAATACCCTCATGTGGGGACTATTTGGTCAGATTTAACCACAAAAATTAACCGAGTTAGTGCTAAAGGACATAACTTGCAATGGTTTGCAAACATCGAGTACATTTTCTGTAATTACTAAAGACAAAGGACACAGTTTGGAATAAGTGAAATACAGACATTTTTGTAATTTACTCTAATATATACTAGTTGTAACACCCGTGTGAACACACGGGTATGTTTAATAACGATCGAAAACAAATGTCAAGACAGTATGTGTTAGGACATAAAAATTTCATTACTATGTTACAAAAAAATAGAGAAAAACGCAATTTGCGTCTCTGTGGTATGTGAGAAACATCACCCTGTTTGACTGTTTGACAATTGTGAAATGTCCTTTATACCCTCAAATCTTAATGACAAACATATATGTATGATTAGAACAATCACACTTCTCAATAAAATCATCTTCATCTTCTCTCAAGTCCCAAAACACAGATCTTCATCTTCATCTTCAATCATCTTCATCTTTATCGAAATCATCTTCATCTTCATTGGAATCATCTTCATCTTCATCGGAATCATCTTCTTATTCTGTAATCTCCACCGATCATCATCTTCATCTTCATCTTCATCATCTTCATCTTCTATAACAATCCAAGGTAAAATCTCATACCTAAAACATGATCGACACTATGTTTTTGATATGCTAGAATGTAACAGGTTTTGTGTGAAGATATTGTTTGATTCTTGTGGGTTTTTGTCTCGGGTATCAAAACAGAGGTTTGGGTTTTGGTTATTATGAAGGTTTGTTTCAGGTTTTGTGAGAAAATATTGTTTGATTCTTGTGGGTTTTTGTCTCGAGTATCAAAACAGAGGTTTTGTTTGATTCTTGTGGGTTTTTGTCTCGGGTAGCAAAACAGAGGTTTTGAATGTGTTTTCGGTTCCTCATATGAGATCAACTGTGTTTTGGTTTTGATTCTTATGGGTTTTTGTCTCGGGTATCAACTGAGTATATTGTTCAAAATGTATCATTGATTTCTATAGTTTCAGGTCTCATGTGATCATTTGGCTGATTCTTGTGTGTTTTTCTCTAAAAACAATTAGAGAACATATGTAGGTTGTTTATTGAAACTATGATACTTGTGTGTTTTAATTTCTGAATCAAATGCGAAAAAACAAATGATGGAAATTGATAAAGCGCATCAGTGTGTAGTTATTTGAACACATCAATATTGATACTTGAAATGTGAAAATTGATTTTTGGTTGTTTGAGAATTGTTTAAAAAGATGAACTAAATCAGAATTAAATTTTATACAAATGAACTGATCGGATCAGTTTCGGATTGATGTGTTCCTCATATTGATTTTTGGTTTGATTCGATGATATTGTTTCCTCATATTGGTCATTTGAATGTGTTTATATTGGTCATTTGAATGTGTTTTATTGTACAGAATGGCTGCGGATGTAAAGATACGCAAAAAACCAAGTACGAAGGCGAGAACACTTGACAACCTCCTAGAAGATGGTGCGGTGCACATAAGGAAGTAATTGATTAGAACGATTAATTGTATATGAATGAATATAACCCCAGTGGCAGATATGTAATTAGCGAGCTCTGGAATTTCAAGAAAAATCGAAGAGCTACACTGGGGTTATATTCATTCATATGAATGAATATAACCCCAGTGGCAGATATGTAATTAGCTACATTGGGGTTATATAGTGACAGATATGTAATTAGCTACACTGGGGTTATATTCATTCATATCTGCTACATTCCGAAGTGCACCCGTCAGTAAAGATCTACAATTGCTTGTGGTGATATGACGTTTTGTCTCTGTATTGTATGTTACGGTCTTTTGTTATCGAGTCTGTAAGTGCTGTCAAGTCTACGAAGTTGGTATGACGTGTTTTCTCTGTATTGTATGTATTAAAACTTTACATTTAATATACAATTTAGGCTTTAATAATTTGTTATATATAGTATATACATAATTATTAGATTGCATTTATTTAAAAAGAGTTAATTTGAATTATTAAATCAATGATTTCT
Source organism: Helianthus tuberosus (assembly GCA_030545235.1). Lineage (NCBI taxonomy): Eukaryota > Viridiplantae > Streptophyta > Magnoliopsida > Asterales > Asteraceae > Helianthus > Helianthus tuberosus. The sequence goes on from CM060409.1 coordinate 30,701,623, forward strand.
TAACAAAAAAGCAAGAACAGAATTTAGGGGCTCGGGTTGACATTTCACTCATACCATAGGGACGCTAAGTGTTATTAAAATATGCCAAAAGACGGTCTTACCCCTGGCTCAAACAGTGAAACATGCGGAACACTGACGGCGGGACTCAAAGTGTTATGAATTCATTTTTCTCAAAAAGTTATTAGTTCAAGTTTGATATAGAAATAAGCTAAGTAATTGATAATATGTTGTCTACAAATCCGATTATTAATCATTTTCTAAATGTTTTCTAACCATTTGTATATAAAAATCAGATTATTAATCATTTCTTCATGTTTTCTAACCATTTGTGTCTAAATAACCCGAACAACATGCCATATACTTGTATATAGACACGTATGCAAAGGCAATGTCATTTTATTGCCCACTGTGCCGTCGATCGCCTAAAACCACTTGGAATGCCCTGCCAAAGTATAGATACCATGATTGCATATCGAGCAGCAAAGGCAAAGCTGATTTTAAGGAACCTTTGCTTTAGTTCATGCATCATCTTTTATCTTCTACGTTTTTAAACACACTGGCATTCTAAGTAAAGCAGGAGAATTATATTTCTTAAACTGAGTTTCTATTTTTTTTCATGTCTAACTGGGATATAAGGTGTGGCCATAAGCATCAGTATCACTAATAAGAAGAAAAATAACCAAAATTCTGATAAAGTGTAAAATTTCAAAATTTGACAAATCAAAACAAACTCTTAAATAATAAGTCAAGAAGTCGAACACATACAAAAGAGAAATATTGATCATGGTGTTTTCACTTCCATGTTTATAAACTTGCGTATTATTTTCTATTACATATCAAATTAGACTCTACATACAAAACATGGAATAGAAATAACCTTTAACATACCCTAAAAATACCTTACGAACTCACAATTTGTAAACTATGATTCAACCCGAAAACCGACCCTGAATCATTTAAGCATGGCTTCCTGTTTCTGAACTGTTTTGCAGCCGCAACCATCGCTTATAATGGTTGTTTAGACACCATTAGCAGCCCCAAAACTGTACCTAATTGCATGTTGTTGCTATTCCTTTTCTTGTTTAGTTATGGTACTCATTACCCCTACTAACCAATGTGGTCTGGTTCGCTGGACTTTTATAACAAAGTCCATATGTTAGTTTTTCAATTATAATTAAATCTCCTTTTACTACAGCATTACCTATAGAGTAAATTCAATAGAAAGCATCTAATCGTAAATACGAACTCAAGTGACCAGAGACTATCATAAATAAGCGGTTGTAAATTTACCTGTTTAAAAACGTTGATTTTTTTGTCCAAATAAGCACCAAGCAATATCAAATCCATTCCACAATGACCATTTTTATGCATTTGATTTTTAAGTCCAGTTGAATGTAAAAACACCTCTGCATCAACATCAACATCATCAAATAAAGTCTAAGTTTTTAGCACATGAAAGAATAAAATGTCGTTTTGCCATTAATATTGACCTGAAGAACGAAACTCACAGGTGTGTTTGAAACAGCAACACCTTGTATCGACATCAACATTGTTATAGCCCATAACCATGTTGCTGAAAGCCTTCCCTGCTGCTTTGCTCAATGCCTAAAATAACGATATCTCCCCATTCTTCTGTTAACTACAATACACACACCGAATAAAACCAACATTCTTTTTACTCCTTTGCAGTTAAAACTTGTTCAAAAAGTTCAAAATAATACACTTAACACTCCAATCAATTCTTAATGTTAAACTATGTTTATAATAATAATAATTAACTATGTTAAAGCTATATATGGGGTATGTCACTCAAAATTCAATAATCTCAGCATGTACCCTATGATAGAGATGCATTATCTCCATAACTTATCAGTTTATATTCTACAAACTCTTAGCGACCAATTGGGATGAATTTCATTTTAGAATGAACATAACTAAAAGGTTTAACTTCAGAACAATTATAATTAGCTCATGATTAATAACAGTTTTAAAATCTAACCATTACCTTGAACCTAATGACTTTCCAGCCAAGATCTAGGGATGTTTGGGATACTTAGCATCAACCTTTCGTACAATATCGTAGGAAAACCCAACCAGTGTTTCTGGCTTTGGTGGCGCGCTTTGTTGCATTGTGAATGTCTGCAAAAAACCTAAATCAGAAAGGTTGGAAATAAAATTTGAAATCGGTAAATATAATAAACCTGCCACTTACATAGATTCAGGCCATCCTCAATCATAATGCTTTTTCCTAATGTTTTCTTTGCTTTTTAGGGGGAAGATGGTTGCTTCTCTCCATAGGGCATACAAAGAATGGAAGATGGGTGCAAGTGCTTCAGTTGTTGTTGTACATGACTCATCACTCACACTTGGATTTATAAACACTTTGTAACTGCCAAAAAAATAATAATAAACAATTTTAGTATTTTTTATTATTTGAAATTATATGAAATTATGTACCAGTGAAGTGATTCATCAGCATGATCTATACCTTTCATGAAGTTCACATTCAAGTTCAACCTTTTGGCTGTACTTTGTTATTATTGAAACTGGTAAAAGTGAAATTGCAAAATTCTGATTTTGAAACTTTGAATTTTCTTCATTCGATATTAAATAGTATTACAAAATTCTGATTTTGAAAAATATTAAAAATTAAAAATTATACATTACAATTAACACTTAATAGGATATCTCGTTCTCTCGCATTCTTCCATGCAATTTCATTATTTGTTTTAATTTGCAGATCAGCAAGCATATCACAGGTCTTCTGATCTTGTTTCAGCAGATGTGTGATAAACTCTTCTGCTTTTTCTTTAAACTCTGATGGAGGAGAACAGACCACTTCATCCAGCAGTGCAATGCTACTCCAGGTTTGCTTATAATATTTATCACTCACCATAGCAACTTTTTTGTTGAGTTCTTCATCTTTTCTCTGTTCTTCGAGTGACCATCTTGAAAATTCAATTTTAAGATCGGCAGTTTCAGACCAGTGGTAGAAGCTTTTGCTTGCCATTTAGAAAGAGTGTTAGTGTTTTTTGGATAGTTTGTTTTAGGGTGAAGGGTTTTTTAAAAATGAAGTGTTGATGTTTTCAAGTAAACTAATCATGATCCTTTATAGTGTGTAAAATGTTTGATGGGGTAAATGAACAGACGTTTCCTAATTATGATAACCTTTTTTGAAGGTTTAAATTTTGTTCTTTGGTTTTCTAGATATTTAATTTTACTTGCTTTCCCATTAAATCATTAAATGCACATGGTTTTTAAATATAATTTTTTATTTAATGGTTGCATTTAAATCTGACCTTTGGGCTGTTACAGATTCTATATAATACCATTGCCAATTCAAATGTTGTTTCATCATACCCAGATTCATTCACTGAAAGCCAAAGATCAACTGTTATTGTTTGCTTTAGTTCTTATAAATACATTAAAATGGAGTCATATTCTGACGATTTCAAGCAACGCTTTATTAAACAAATCGAAGAGCAAGTTTTGGCTGATAGGTCTACTCTTCAAGAGTTGAAGAGGTGTTTTAACGGACTACAACTTGGTCTGCTGACAAGAGACCAGGTTTCGAGAGACCTGAGGGCGATGCCAACTACTTCCGTTCATGACCTGTGTATTGCGAGTAATATAGAGTGTGGAGATAGAGACCTAGAGTTCATGAGAAATATCAATGACATACATCGAGAAGTTCAGTGCTCCATGGAGTTAAAGTTAAAGTTTCTTGATTCTTGCTATTAGAGTTTAAGTGACTGATTAGTTTTCTTTTTTATATGTAATTGTTACTTTTTAAATACTTTATATGGATGATCATATTAATTTTTCTTATCACAGTTTATTTTTACTTCTTTTTAGACTTTTAGATTTAACAATGTTTAATCTTTATTTAATTTTCTCCTTTAACAATTTTCGAAGCCAAACAATTTCAACAAACCCGGGTAACTTTTATCTCAATTTGGATTATGTTAAGATTGTTTGGTAGTTGTATATATTCTAGGGCTAAAGTCGAAAGGTCCATTAGTCGCAGCAGCACTCAATATGGTAGTCTTATAGACTCAAGTTTATATCTTTTAATATATGTTTGTTTATTTAATAACATATTTTGATAACAAACGAAGGTGAACACGAAAAATAATTTTATAGCGCTGAGATTGGAAAAAGACGTATAACAGGCAAGAAAGTTAACATTTTATGAAACCATGTTGAGGTAAAATGAGAAAACTAACCGTGTAGTCATTTAAGACGATTTTCGTCCTAATTTTCAGCAAAAAGATGACAATAAAAATCCTAATGAAGGCTACCTTCAACCTAAATAATCCTAGAAATCAACCTAAAACAGTCTACACCACCTAAAAGTTAGACTTTATACTATGCGGCTTGCTTAAAAAAGCCCTCGGAAACACACAAACAGATTCAAACTGAAACTAAGTTACAACATAGCAATGTTGAACTTCTACTCTAATCACATTGTTTTACACCATGAATGATAATATAAAGTTTATGCTTAAGATACATACCAGAAGTCTTTACGATAGAACAACCATTAGTTGTTGGAAACATGAAGCTTTGACCTATCAAAAAAGTTTGATGGTTGTTTTGGTATCTCCAATGGCCTAACTACACTTTCAAGCCATTCAATAGCTTTAAACCTTCTCATAGCTACAAAAAATGAAAAAAAAAATCAAATAATCAACAACGTTTCTATTGTTTTGTTAGAAAGAATTTGAAGGCAAAATTTAAAATTATACCTGCTCCTTGGACTTTCCTTGAAGGTAGAGTAACACTAAACAATACCATTTCAAACTTTAGCGAAAACAACACTAAAGGATACCGTTTCGTAATTATGACATCAGCGAGGACTACATGGCATACCTGAGAAGTTGACACGTAGGCAATTCTATGTCATTATCTAAGCTCCCTTAATAGATAACCTCATGTTCAAGATAAGCTCTTTCGTGTTCATGTGAGCAAGAAGAGAGAAAGACACAAAGGATGTGTCAAACACAGTTCACATGATACAGATTTGACACCTGAACCTATATCATCTGAACTATGTTTCACACCTCCTTTGTGTCTTCCTCTCTTCTTGCTCACATGAACACGAACGAGCTTATCTTGAACATGAGTAATAACACAGTTGTCTTCTACCTCCATCGCTAGATTCAAAGGGAAAATATGGTCAAAATCAAGAAAACACAAGATTAATAATATTTAATGTTTTGAATGTGATGCTTTATACCTTTAAGATGAAATCAAAGTTGGTGAACAGTCTTACATCAGATACAGTGTACCTACGTAAGAGACTTCAATTAGTTTGAGCAAATAGAAAGGATCTTTAAATTACCTAAATACCTAATTTCATGACCTAAACTCTACGCAATTTAAATTATCAACAATTTTCATCAGCAATTTTAAAACAGAGATCTTGTACCTGATAGAAGACAGTTGACTGTAGAGCTCTATGAAAACACTACATGTAATGAAAAACCCCAAATTAGAACCCTAATTTCTAAAATACAGCAAATTACCACAAATAAAGCTTTTAAATAAAGCAAACTTCAAAGTAAAATAAAACACCACATGCAATAAATAAATTTCAACCAAAATCAACCAAATCACAACAAAATTACAGAATCCTGAACTAAACCAATCTGGCTTTACAACTCCTCTTAACAGTTTTAAAGGCACAATTCATTTACAGAAAACCAAAATTACCTGCCCACATGACAACCCCACCAGCATTTTCAATTCTCCCCCTTTCATCACTTCTATTTGGTTTATGTCACTGTAGTTGAAGCAATAGAAACATCATCACTCGAGTTATCCTTTTCAGACTCCAAGTCGGTTCTTTGATGGTTGCCCTTTTTCCTCTGAAACTTGAGAAACCACAACTCAATCTTCCATCTTCAGTGCCATTATTTTGCCAAAAAAGTGTAACAATGAAGCATACAAATCATATCAACCGGAAAAGGAACAGATGATAGATCCAGTCCAAGTAATTAGGGTTTAAACCACAAAAACCCTAACTTATCAACTGGAATGAAAACATAATAGCAAAAGTGAAACAACATTAACGGAGAATTCCACATTATAGATGGAGTAGTGTCAATTTTTACTACAACAGATGATAAAATTCGAACTGAAATGACGAAAACCTGACTTCATTTGAACAGATACTTACTTCTTCTGCTGAAACGGAGATCTAGTTAGCTATTTCATCGGCTTCTTGACGGATGAATGTAACACCTCGTAATTTCATGTCCAATAATGTAATGACATGTGCCGTAAGCTTTGAACGTGTGAAAGAATACTTTAGAGGGACTAAAGTTGACAAACATGAAAAGTATGTAAATACAAGGGTTAAAAATGTCAACAATGGATAAATATACTCTACAATAGCCCTACATGATGTTTATATCCTTAAACGAATAAATCATGGATCATACGAACCTAATCGTGAAAGAAAGTGAGGAATTACAAACTACAGGGGTTAAATGTGTCAACATGTTTAAAGTATACATCTGAGTGACCTTTTAGCAAACCCGAAGCTTTGTAATGATAAATTATACTCACTAGAATATGTGGTAAAAATTTCACCAAGTTTCGTTATCGTATGAGAAAGTTATGACAATATTCGTATACGAGGGGTTAAAAGCGTCAACGTTGAAATTTGTGACTTTTCGGGTAAGCACAAAGTTAACCAAGGACTTAACCAAGTTTGTAAAAGTCTTAAGGTCCTTAAAAATCAAGTTAGAGAGCCAAAAGTGCAAGAAAAACACTTAAAACCACGTATAGAAGGACCAGGGACTGAAATGTAATTCTTTAAACTAGTTTGGCCTGTTGCGCCACTTTTAGGCGGCCCGCGAGGGACCTTACGCGGCACGTGAACAAGCGCCAGCGACAGAAATTGCGCACAGCTGCCAGTTACAGCCTTGTAACCGACTTTAAACTCTTGTTTTACATACCAGGGGCTGCCCCAATGGTATTTCATGCATAGGGGGCACTTGTCTTGATCTGGAAACACTCATAGGCTTCCTTGGCATGATCCTAAGTGATCAAAATGACTATATAAGAACCCACTTTGGTTGCAACTTTGTTCATTCATTTGCAACTTCAAGTTCTGGAGCTCCCCTTATCAGCAACAAGCTTCCTAGTGATCCCTAATCATACTTAGGACCATTGTAAGTGTCCTAAACCCTTCCTAATTCAGTTTAGCTTAGTTAATTAGCTAAAAGTCAAACCGTCATAATTAAAGTTTGACTTCGAGATTAATTAAAATTTGTTCAGTCAAATCTCGAATTAAAGGTACCTATAAGTAGGTATTTATGTGGGTAATAAACCCTTAAAAGGGTACTCTCTGATTCCCACTCTAACTATGTCAATTGTCGGGTCAAACTTGTTATTAAAAAGTCAACAGAATGTTTATTTTCAAATTAATGCATAATTAGCAATGTAGAAGACATGCAACCTGTTTGATCATTAATATAACTTGGTAATTAATGTAAGAACATGTCTAAACATGTTCAACCCGACAATTTTCAGTTTAGACCTGGATCGAAACCGAAAGTCGCATAATTTGACTTTCGCTTTGACTTTCAGTTCTGACCCGTGTAAGCATGTTTTAGAATTGCCTTAGAGCTTTATTTGGACCAGGTTTCATATAAGTATAATGTTGGGATTGAAACCTACCAGAGGAACAGATAATGAAAGCCAAAACCGGTTCACAACAGTGGATTCACAATAAGCAACTGTTTACACTAATTCTTCTCCCTTGAAAGAGATTACAACATCTAACGGACCTTTATCCACTGCCCGGATAGAACTGCTGATGATCTTCCAAACTACTGATGAAGCCCAAAAGACTGCTGAGAACTAAACACTGCTGGTGCAATTCACTGATGACAAAGCACTGCCAAATCAAGGACTGATCAACCTTGAGGAAAGCACTGATGTATAGAGAAGGCAGTAGTTTAGTATGTCATCTGTTTTATGTATAGTCAGTAGTTAAGATTAGCAGTGTTTGTATAAGAACAGTAGATACAGGTTGTTAGGCTGTTAGACGTCGCTTTCATGGTGACGTCAGCTGAGATGCCTCAGTGGTTTGGTTTGCCTATAAATATAACAGTACTCTGTACTGTTACATTTGATTCATCTTGAGTGAGTTCTTCTCCTTAATTCAATCCTTTCATCTTGTGCAACCAACCACTGTAGTATCATTTCTGCATTGTAAGCTTGCATTGTAATCTTTTGCTTTGAATTGTAATCTTTCGACTCTATGAGAAGCAATTGTTTATCAAACTATATTCTCCTTTGATTGTGTTTACGAAGTTTGTTGTTCATTTCTGCTGCACTTTACATGTTTTCATATTCATTGATTATTCAATTTACACAAACAAACACTCTCATGAGAGCACTAGATCCTAACAATTGGTATCAGAGCCTGGACAGTCAAATTCGATCTAACAATCAATTTGACATAACAGTTCGGCTCAAAATTCATTGATACTAAGGTTGGTTGTATTTAGTTGAAAAACAGAGTAACGAGTAACAATGCTTAAAACTGCTATTCAAATACTTTGTAAAACAACCAAGATGTCATATGACACACAAATCTCACACAACGAGTGATTTCATGCACAAGACACTCATGGTTTTTAGATCTGAAAACATATCTGTTAAACTATGGATTATTTCATATTTTCCGAATTGATTTCAACTGTTGTTATGAAACTTGTGATGTCACGCTATTAGATGCTAAAGTATGAACCTCAGATTAACAAAAACCTATGTTCATAAAACATTAGTGTTTTTGATAACCTATAAAGTGGGAAATTAAACTTTAGTCATATGAACTTATGTGTTGAAAACAGGATTGAGATCCTCAAAAGAAACAAATCAACTCTGTTGAAATACATTAAGAAAATCAGGGATCAACATAGTCCGTATCATATGTAGTGTGAGATTGGTTGAAAACTTGTGCAAATATGACCAATTCTCTCAAAACATTACTATAAAATGATTCTGGGTTAAGTATTCCTTCAATAAAGACCTCCCAGTAAGTATTTCATTACTTATAAATGGGAAGGGTAAAAAGGGAAGAAGAAAATTCACAAAAACTCAAAAGTGTGTTTATCTCTAAACTTTTGAAGTCAAAAGAAAAGAGTATAAACATAAAACACTTAAGAGTCAAAGTTTAGGGTAATAATGATCATTAAGCAACTGTGTGCATTCATCTGTTCAGGAAAATGTTCAGGTAAAAATGGAAATTCCGATGGATGAACTTCAAGAGGAATAGACAAATTTTCAAAATCATCACATGGTAACGAGATCTATAACAGGATCTTCAAAACTCATGTGTCCTTGTGTCCTCGTGTTTGCAATTAACTGACAAGAAAATAGTACCAAACAGTGGTCAAAATATATTCAAAATTTTCTACCAGTGCTGTCAAACCACTGATCATTTTCATAAACTTCAAAATGATATGATTACGTATTTTATTGAAAATATACCAGATCCTTTTGATGCTGTTCTCAGAAAAGCCTTTAACAAATATTTTTAAAAGAATTTTCTCAAATAACCAGGATATATTATTCGTTTTTTTTAGAATAACATATTTTGAACTTTTGCTTGTTTTTGGTGGCAATAGTTTCAATTTCCTGTCAGGATATAGTACCTTATATTTGTTGGTATTATTGTCCTCATAAATGGGTCAAAAGGAAATGGTACATATGTCAAGGTCATGTCATTCTCAGGTCTGTTTTAAACACGAATCAAAGGTTGATTGCCAAACAGTGCTTAAACTACTGGGGCACTCATGTTTTAATTTGGATATTAAACGAAAATGAGTTGTCTTAACAAAAAGTTCTCACCATCTGGGGTGCTATCCACTGTCAGAAATTCGTAAAAGCTTCGAAATGTAAAAATGACATGTGGCAAAACCTTGAATGAAAATTTCTTTAAAAGTTGCTGACATAATGGGCTTTCAAATTGTTATCATTATCTCTCCCATAAACACTGCTTTGTTCAAACATCTGCTCTCTAACTACTGTCCACTGCTGAAAGTCAACTACTGTTCTTCCATCCTCATTGTAAGCACTGATATGTTATCCACTGATAGTAAAAACCACCCACTGTCCTCATTTTGACCGTTGTAACCACTGATACTTGCTTCATCAGTGGTTTCCAAAACAACTGTTATCCATAATTCATCTCTTCATCAGCTGTTGACACGTGGTCAGTTTTTAGATTTCAGATCATAATAACCGCTGCCTCATCAGCGATCACTTTTTCCCTAAATAAAACCCTGATCAAAACCCCCAAACAGGGTTTTACACTGTCGAATAGAATTCCAAAATTCTCTTCTCAAAGCAGTTTCCAACCTTTCTTCCCAAATCATTCTCCGATTCTTCTTCATCAAAATGACGAAGTCAAAATCAAAATCAAAATCTAAACCAAAATCAACACCATCTTCCAAAGAGGTCGCTCAAACGGCCGAAGAATCCATCGAGATACCATACAAATCTCCTCACAATTATCTGGGTTTGCTCACAAAACCCACCGATAACCACACCTTCGACTCCATTATTGATACATTATCTGCATCAAAGTACAAAACTTTGTTAACAGCAGATGCCCCCATTTATCTACAAACCCAGAGAGAGTTCTGGAAAAAGGCGACGCTTGAAAAACAAGACGATAAAGTCATAGCCATTAACTCCTCGATACAGGGTAAAGTGATTTAAATCACTCCACAATCAATCTCTGAAGTCTTTAAACTCGACGATAAGAAAGGTAAACCTTCTTTTGATAAAACCGAGTTGAAAAAGGATTTCTTAAAAAGAGGGTATGCAGAACAATCAAATGTAGATACCTTACAAAAAGGTTATTTTCCTTCTGCATCTAGGTTTTTATTTCACACCCTCTTGAGTTGTGTTTCAAATAAAACAACAGCGTTTAACGAAATACCATTAAAGATTCAATGCCTGTGCTATGCTATTTTAAATAATGAAAACTACAACTATTCCCAGGAGATCTTTAATGACTTGGTAAAAAATGTTGATAGCAAAGCATTTCTACTTTTTCCAAGATTTCTGAGCTATTATTTTAAACAATAATTTGAAAAAGAGAATGAAAATTTGCTCAAACAAGGTGTCTATTTTCAAATAAAAGGTTTAACAAATGAAACATTTTCCAGAATGATGGCACCAATAAAAACAAAAGCAGAGGTGTCTGAGCAGATTTCAGCAGTTACCACTGCTCCTCAGACATCTGCTGCTGAGCCCACTGCTCCAGGTGATCAGAGCAGCACAACCACTGCTTTGAAACCCACACCTGACATCATTAAAAAGACCAAAAGAAAATCTTACAAAAAGCCCACCAAACCCAAGAAAAAGGCAACTCTGGAAGATGAGATCCCAGAGCAACTGCCTGTGACAACACAAATGTCACCACTAACCACTGCTACTACTTCCTCACAGCAGTTGGTAGAAAGATCTCCACCCTTACCTCAAACTCCTCTTGCACCCTCACAAAAGGGTCAGGTTGTAAGCACAGGGACCCCACAATATGAAGCTCTGGACCCAATCGGATCCATCTTCCTCAGTCCTGATCCCAAGGACATGTCTCTTTCAACTCCCATACCTTCACCAATAATAATGCCACAATCAATAATGCCCTTGTTGCATGCGGTTGCTATAGCTCAAACACAAACCAGTTCCTCTCTATCACCTATCACTGAGAGTATACTCCCACAAGTGACTTGGTCTGATGCTACTACTCCTGCTATCCCAGCAACAACTGAGGAGGTTACACCCCCTGAGTTACAAGTAACTCTTGGAGGTAGTTCAAGTGGAGCAGCAACTACAACTGTTGGATCAATAGATCTTCAGTTGGACAGTTGTTTCATTAATAAGACTCCCTTGAAGGCAATTTCTTCTATAGCACCATCGATAACCACCAGTGAGTTAGTTCTAACCACTGGTACCATCAAAGGTTTATCAAGTGCTGAAGAAAGAAGTCCCCAGTACCAAGAACAAGGGGCATCAATGGGTGATTTTTGGGACTCAGTTCCTAAGTCACACATTGATACAACCACTGCTGGTGGGGATTCAGATGATCCTACTAACGTGGGTGATGATTCAAAATATCAGGAATTGACGGGCAGAGTTGAAAAACTTGAAACTTCAGTTGCTGAGATAAAGGATATGGTGCAGCAGCTATTAAAAGCTCAAAAAGCACAAACCACTGCTGTTCCACCTCAAGCACCTGCTCAACCACAAGCACTTGCTGCAAATGAGCTCTTTAATATGTTTCAACCCTTGCTAGAAAAACAAAAACAAACAGCTGATCAACAGCATGAAATGCATGTAAAAATGCTGACAAACATGGTGGAGTCAAGATTCAAGGATACTCAAGCGGATATCAAGGCTATAAAGGCCAGCATCCAAAGCACCTCTGGCAAAACTCCTTCCAATCTACTATTCCTTGATAACCCCCTACCAGATAATGCCAAAAAGGGGGAGAGAATCAAGTTGAAGAAGAAGGGAATAGAAGATGGTCTGTATATTGAACCAGAAAGAGAAAAACAGACATCTAAACTACCTCCCAAAGACTCCAAACCTCAAACCACAAAATCTCAAACTTCCATCCAAGCAGCTGATACAGCAGTAGTTACAAAAACTACTGCTAGCCAAACAGCTGTTATCTCTTCAACACACACCACTACAACCACTGCCTCACCCAAAACCTCATCAGCACCATCACCAGCACCTCAACCAACCCCTGCTCAAAAGCAGAAGACATCTGCTGATACATCAGTAGTTGTAATGACAACAGAGGTTGGAACACCAGTTGTTTCAACAGCTGTTAGTCAGTCATACACCACTGCTCTCATCAATATTACATCACCATCATCACCTCCTGCGAAAAAGCAGAAGACAACAGATGTTACAACATCTGTTGTAAGGACAACAGTAGTTAAAACACCAGTTGTTACAACTACTGTTGGTCCAAATATCCTCACTACATCTCAAGCCATATTTTCTTCAATCAATAAACCACCTAAAAGCACCCCTCCACCAGATAAAATTTACACTCGAAAAAGAAAAACAACTCAGTCAACAGATGATATATATGACCCTGAGGCTGCAAAACATCCACTGGAGCCTGAAGCTGTAAAAAAATGAGATGAAACAATTTTACACCGAAGATGATCCTTCAAAAAGGAGATTTCCTTCTCTCATAGGCTTCATAGTCCCAGACAATATGGATGAATATCTTGAGCTCAAGGCAAGACAGGCTAGGATAAGAGCCAAAGTTGAATGCAAGGATCAAGGTGATGAAGCTATTTTGGAAAGAATGGAATTCCTGCTCACCAAAGTCAAACAAATGGAAGAATATGCAAGTGATCTGAACAAGGAAATGTCAAACCTATCTCCTGAAGCAGATCAACGAAAAGAATTGAGAAAAGAATATCTTGCATACATAATGAAAGAAAAGTTCTACCCTGCTGAAGAAACTCAATTCAAAGAATGGCCAATAGTTGCATTAAAGCATGAGGCTAACAGAATTGAAAGAATTAAAAATGATCCAAGAAAGAAGAAGACAGCTCCAAATTGGAACAAATACAAGAAGTTTATAGCTGATCTTACTTCTGAGTATAAAAGAAAGAAGCAGGAGCTGGTGGATGCAAGGGTGGATACTGCAAATGCCATAGCAAAATGGACTAAGCAGCAAACAGATGAAGCTTATGAAAGGCTTAAGAAAAGGAGGATGACAGTCTCTGACACTCCTAAAAAGTCTGACTACAAAAAGCTAAAGGAGCAGATCAAGACTTTTGAAACACTGATCAACGCAGCAGAAACCTCTGTCACAATGTTGAGAAAAGAAAAGAGGGAACAGCTGACTGTTGGAGAAGAAAAAGAAAAAGAAACTGATTATCTTGAAGAAGCCATCAAGAAAATGGCTTTAGATAAAGAAAAATCAGCAAAGCTACAAGACCTTGCCAAAAAGGTTTTGAGCCAATCATCATCAGCAGATATCACAGACAGTGAGCTTGGTCAACAACAGAGACAAGAGCTGATTGACAAAGAAGTTGCAGAAGACATAGCTGCAGCAAATGAAGTCATAGAAGAAGCTTTCAAAAGAATGTCTGAAGTTCAGGATACTGCTTTGCAATTTTTCTAAAGGCCAAAATCTCCAAGCTCATCAACGAATAAACCTCTCCCAAGAAACCCATTTGGTTTAAAAATACTAAAGTGGCTCTCTGATCAAAAGACCCATGTATTGACTCTGATCAGAACCAATGGAGAAGTGAAGCATATATCAAGGAATCAAGCACTAGGCCTGGGTGTTGAAGATCTACAAGATCTCCTTGAGCTTACACTGTACCGGGATGAAGATGATACAAGTTCTCAGGATTTTGAGCTAAAATTTAAAGAACAAGTCAAAGAACTTCTGATGAGAAATAAAAATCCAGAATAATGAAGGGTTTTGGCATTATCTGTTTCAGGGGGAGATTGTTGGGATTGAACCCTACCAGAGGAACAGATAATGAAAGCCAAAACCAGTTCACAACAGTGGATTCACAATAAGCAACTGTTTACACTAATTCTTCTCCCTTGAAAGAGATTACAACATCTAACGGACCTTTATCCAGTGCCCGGATACAACTGCTGATGATCTTCCAAACTACTGATGAAGCCCAAAAGACCGCTGAGAACTAAACACTGCTGGTGCAATTCACTGATGACAAAGCACTGCCAAATCAAGGACTGATCAACCTTGAGGAAAGCACTGATGCATAGAGAAAGCAGTAGTTTAGTATGTCATCTGTTTTATGTATAGTCAGTAGTTAAGATTAGCAGTGTTTGTATAAGAACAGTAGATACAGGTTGTTAGGCTGTTAGACGTTGCTTTCATGGTGACGTCAGCTGAGATGCCTCATTGGTTTGGTTTGCCTATAAATATAACAGTACTCTGTACTGTTACATTTGATTCGTCTTGAGTGAGTTCTTCTCCTCAATTCAATCCTTTCATATTGTGCAACCAACCACTGTAGTATCAGGCTGAGGGGGAGCTTAGTTTGTAAGCTTGCATTGTAATCTTTTGCTTTGAATTGTAATCTTTCGACTCTATGAGAAGCAATTGTTTATCAAACTATATTCTCCTTTGATTGTGTTTACGAAGTTTGTTGTTCATTTCCGCTGCACTTTACATGTTTTCATATTCATTGATTATTCAATTTACACAAACAAACACTCTCATGAGAGCACTAGATCCTAACATATAACTCTCTGAGATTATACAACTTGGTTCATTAGTTATCTGATTCATATGCATGTTTCCATTAAATGCTTAAATGTTGACTATTATGCCCTTTTCACCTTAAAATGTGATTTTTGAAAAAGTAAAAGAGTAGAAACCTTAGTTACTGATTTATAAACTTAAATCTAAAATTTGACATCAGTTTGAGGTCTAGATTAAAAGTTATGCTCATTAGCGTAATTAGAAAGCTATTTATTAAATAAACGGCGTAATTAGCATATAGCCTATTTAAACCCGATTTTTAATACCAAAATTTTTACCCACTGATATAAAATAATATTTTGATATTTTTAAAGATTTTTATTAAATTTTTAGCTGAGCATAACATAGGTCTCTAAGTTTGATTCGGTAATTGTCGGTTTTGCCCTTTTGGGCTATAAAACGAGTTTTACAAATAATTTTGATACCAAATCTTTTGCTACTGATTTGTTATGATAAATAAAATATTTTGAGCCTTCTGGAATATTAAATTTTTCAGCTTTCCTTTAAAAACCCGGAAATAGCTCAAAATCGCCTTTTTAGGCGTTTTTAACACATAGTATATATTAAAACCATTTTAAACATATAAGGTTTGATGCCTACTGATATTTTTAGTAAATTTTTATATTTTAACAGTAAGCAAAAGTTTTAAACTCAGATTTCCAGTTTTGGCCTTTTAAGCCTATGTGAAATTACCAAAATGCCCCTAAGGTGCATAGTTTGGTTTTAAATGATAAATTTCACATATATCTAGTACCCTACTGTTATAACTTATTAAATTAAGTACATTTACTGAATAAATCAGACCTGTAACTCAGATTACTAATTAAACTCTTTTATAACCTTTTAAATGACCAAAATGCCCTTACGAGGCATAGTTTGAGTTTAAATCTATTTCGGGCATAATAGGAGATATCTTACTGATGTCTCAACATATTTAAAGCATATTAACTTAGGAAACTTGTATATGACTCTTATGGTTACCCGTTACGCCCTTTTCGCGTTCGGTTCGGTTTATGTAACTAGTTTGCATAAATTGACCGAAACGGGTCAAACCTTATCATTTTCGTCTCAAAATCCAGAATGTGTTTAGTTTACCCATATTATACAAATCTTAAACTTGTCGGGTCTAAATCACATTCCATTCCGGTCTTCGCTTAATCATGCGTTTGAACCGTATCTTCCTTTAAAACTAACCGGTCTAAGCTTAAGCTTAAATAAAGACTCGTTAGAAATCTAACAGGTTATTATAAACCTTTGTTCCAGAATAGGAGAACCAGTAAAAGCTACACGCACTTGCTAATTGTGATTTATACTTGCAAAGGTAAATACTTTTAACTTATTTTCCCTATACGGGCTTGGGGTATGGTATATAAAATACCGCATGGTCGGGCATTGAATCTTTAATCGAATAGAGGTTAAATCATTGATATGCTCCATTTTGAAATGTTTTGTTTGCTTAAAGCCTTTGGGGGGTTAATGACCATGTCCCGGATATCCTTGGCATCATCTGACGAGATGGCCACGACCTAAGCACGGGGTGTAGGCGTACACCCGTCAGTGCCTAACCAAATAATGTGGTGTGTCTATTGATCTTTAACCCGGTCTACGGATCGGGCTACTGAACGCATAAGAAACATGTAATTCTTTTACAAGATTATATTCAAATAATTATCCCAAGTTATAAAATGTTTTGTGCCACGTGCATTCAAATCAATTTTCAAACCTTTTCAAAATGAGTCAGTTAAATTGTATTTACCAGTGTAAACTGACGTATTTTTCAAAAGGTTAAGTGCATGTACTACTCGTACTAGGCTGGCTGTCTCCTAGCGTCCACAATAAGTCTCGCAAGCTTGGATGTCAATAAAACTGTTGAACAATATCTCCTCTTTATTTTGATCCGCCTGTGGATCCGTTTCAACTATTTCGTGATATTTAATATTACAATTTATTAAAGTTGAAATGAATCTATCTTTGCTTCCGCTGTGCATTTATATATTGTGTTGTTTGACTATGATGATATCAACTACGTCACGATACTCCCCACCGGTAATACATGGAAATATCGGGGTGTGACAGGTTGGTATCAGAGCCAACGCTGAGTGAATTAAACACTAGCCTTTTGTGTTTAATCTCAGTTACACAATTGCACATTCCTCAATTCTTGAGTCTAGACAAAGGACTTAGGATTAATCAAAAATTGTTTTATTTTTAACTTTGTCTTTTATATATACTTGTTGTATCACTTGTTTGTTTTTGACAGGTTAAGCAAAATGCCACCAAGAATGAGAGGGAGAGGAAGAGGAAGAGGAAAAGGGCCACTCATCGCCCCAAATGACCATGAGGCCGGACCTTCGCACCGGCGAACACCGTCAGATTCCCACAACCCGGGTCCTCAAGATCCCTGGAGGACCTACATTGAACCAGCAAGGCGCTCAGTTTCGCTGAGTACCTCCCCTTCTATTCCACACTCTTTTGAGCCTCATTCTGAAAATGAGCCCTACAACTCCCACCAATCCTACATTCCTCTCCAAGGACACAACTCACCTTTCGACCACCTGTCACCTATTTTCCAGGGCCAGTTCAACCCTGCCGACTACCTTGGAGAACCAGTGGGTTTTAACCCACTTGGACCTGAAGATCATTTTTCCGGTGGCAACGCGATGGATATAGATGAGGACACCGATCCTGCAGAGCCACCATCCGGAACACCTAACCACCCCATCGAAATTTCAGATGGGTCACCTTTTGTGGGATCACCTTATAATGGTCCCGACAGCTATGAGGAAAGGTTCAGACAGTGTGACTGGGTGTTTACTCCCAGTTACCACAACTCTCCCCAGCACCAGCAGCAGCAGCACCAACAGCAGCAACAGGATCCTTCCGAGGATTCTCGATTTGTCGCGGTCACTCCGCCGCCACCACTAGCACAGCAACAGCCTCCGGAGCCCCTGAGGAGAAAGGAGATCAAACGCATGGATATCCGTGCGAGGAGGAGTGCGTATCAACACCCCTCCACTTTCAAGTGGCAGTTGATACTCGCCACTTCATGAAGAACCGGAGATGGGAGAATCTTCACACCCCGTCTCGGAAGTAAACTCTGCGCCAGTCGTGCCACCACCACTGGGCTTTGGAGACCCAATTCCTACATACACTGGTGCGGCGGCGTATAATCCCTTCGAGCAGCCGATCCACACCAATTACAACTATGCCGAGGCCGATCCTTACTTGGTAGCTGCAAACTACAACGCTCTCCATCCGGAAGGTCCCTATGGAGGCCCCTGGACTACGGGATACCCGGCTTATGGATACCCACCATATGGGTATCAACAACCGCCGCCTCCTCAACCTCCGCTTTATCAGCAACCCCCGTAGCCGCCGGTGATGTCACCACCACAATATCAAGAAATCCTTCAAGGGATAAATGAGGTGCGGCAGGAGGTGCGGGAAGACCGTAGGCATAACCGAGGGATGTTCAAGAAAATGGTGGATTTGATCAAGGGAAAAAGCAAGAAGGATCATTAAATCCTTGTTTGTTGTTTATTTTAGTATTGTAATCATGTCCCTACGAGGACATTTGTTTCTGTTTTCAGTTAAGCCCCTGCGTGGGCCTGTTTTTTTTTTTTTCTATTTCTAACCCCTGCGTGGGTATGTTTTGTTAGTTAAGCCCCTGCGTGGGCAAGTCTTTTATTTTGACCCCTGCATGGGTATGTTTGTTTGGTTAAGCCCCCGCGTGGGCATGTTAGTTTAGTTTGAAGTCCCGTTCAGGGCAAACTAGTATTTTAATTCATGTGGTGAAATTGTTAGATTTAAATTTCTATTTTTAGTTATGTGCATGAACAAAAATATAAAATAAATAATAACATTAATTATACAAGATCTATCATTATATTAAAATGATAAAATCTTAAAGGACAAGACCTAGCCATAACCTTAAGACAGGGCCAAAATAGTAGTTTCCACAATTAGATTCAGATCCATATCAGCATCTCAATTTAAATTTTGTTCTGCGTTAAATGTTAAAAAGAATCTTAAAAGGTAAAACCTAGCTTGTATGTCATTATAAGACCTGGCCAATATGGTAAACCCTGTTTTAAAAAGATTCAAATCTTTGTTAACATCTGCAAACATGTTAACATTCTTGGCTAATGTGATCCGCAAAATCACACAAGCCGCCCTTACGTTAAATTAACCAAATCTTCTATTATTATTAAACATCTGATTGTGATGTAATGCCTACGGGCTATAACTAATGTCATATAAGACAAAAGGCAGCCGTAGCTTATAGACTCCCTGTCAAGAAAGGTAATGAATTTTAATTCAAACCTTAATAACTAGATCCTATAAGATCTAAATCTATAATTTAAAATTGTCCACGTGACTAGGCCTGTTATGCCAATATTATATTTCATTCTAAGACTAAGGATTACTAGTAAAAAGTCCCGAATGAAATTACTTAACAAATTAACTAGTATGGCTCTTTAATTACCATGGTTAATAAATTATCAAGATGACAGATCTATTATAATTCCTTAAATGAATCATTGCCATCATCTTATGTAGCAGTTCAACTACATGGCCGAGTCTGACGAGGTCAACAGTCGGCCAAAGGAAAATCATGACACCACCAGGATCAATATAACTGGTGCAGAACTCCAAACATTGATTGACAACGCCGTCACTAAAGCCATAGAGAGGCAATATAGTGAATCGAGTAGTACTCGAAGCAGGACCCAATCAGCACCCCATTCTAAGCCAAAAACACATTATGAGGCTCACAGTAAGCCACCCTCTAAGCTAGATAAGCCAAAGAAGGATGATGACGATCATCACTCCTCGAACCAGCAAAGTGTCCTGTCAAAGAGGATCGAGCTTAAACAGGAATCGCGTGGTAAGTCCTGTACGTATAAATACTTCATCTCATGCAAACCCAGAGACTTTACTGGGGAGAAAGGAGTGATTGACTGCATGACATGGTTAGATGAAATGGATACCGTGGTTGACATCAGCGGGTGCGCTGATAAGGACATAGTAAAGTTTGTGTCTCAATCGTTTAAAGGTGAGGCCTTAGCCTGGTGGAAATCGTTGATTCAAGCTACTGGGAAGATTCCACTGTACAATATGACATGGGAACAATTTGTTACCCTCATCAAGGAGAACTACTGTCCTCAGCATGAGGTTGAAAGGATTGAGTCAGATTTTCTGCCGTTGGTGATGAAAAATCTGGATTGCCAAGCTTACCTCACGAGCTTTAATACAATGTCAAGGCTTGTTCCTTATCTTGTGACCCCGGAACCCAAAAGAATAGCTCGTTTCATTGGGGGTTTAGCCCCAGAGATTAAGGCAAGTGTAAAAGCCTCTCGACCAACTACATTCGGGTCTGTGGCTGATATATCCTTGTCCCTCACACTGGACGCGGTCAGGCAGAGATCGCTGAGGAACACGGATGCCGAGAAAAGGAAGTGTGAAGATGACAATTCACGGCGGCCTAACAAGAAGCACAAGGGAAACAATGACCACAAGAAGGGGTTTGGATCTTGGAAGGATGGGCACCAATCTGGAGATAAGCCCAAGTGTAAGGTTTGTAAGAAGCACCATTTTGGGAGGTGCCGACTTGAGTCGAAATCCCAGTCTCAGCCGAGGCCATGTGGGATTTGCAAATCTTCGGAACATAAGACCCTAGAGTGCAAGAAGCTGAAGGACGCAACGTGTTACAGTTGCAACGAAAAAGGGCACATTAAGTCCAATTGCCCAAAGATCACCAAGAAAACCAAGGATGGGAAAAAGACCAATGCTAGGGTCTTCAAGATGGATGCAAAGGAAGCTGTTCAGGACGACAACGTGATCACAGGTACTTTTCTCATAAATGATGTTTATGCTAGAGTATTGTTTGATTCTGGAGCGGATAAGTCTTTTGTGGATAACAAGTTTTGTGAATTGTTGAAATTGCCTGTAAAAGCCTTAAGTGTGAAGTATGAGGTGGAATTAGCTAATGGAACCATAGAAACCGCCTCAACTGTTTTAGATGGATGTGTTATATCCATTAGGAACCACTCTTTTCCTTTGTCCTTACTTCCCTTTAAGCTAGCCGGTTTTGATATAGTTATAGGTATGGATTGGTTATCGCATAACCAAGCCCAGATTGTGTGCAACAGAAAGCAAGTGGTAGTCAAAACTCCGTCTGGTGAGTCACTTACCATTCAGGGGGATACCCAGCATGGATTGCCTGAGCAAGTGTCTATGCTCATGGCATCTAGATGCTTGAAGAAAGGTTGTGTCATTTATATGGCACAAGTTACGATGGATGAGCTGAAACCTAAGATGGAAGACATCCCCGTAATCTCTGAATATCCTGAAGTTTTTCCTGAAGAGCTACCTGGTCTACCGCCAGATAGGCAAGTGGAATTCCGAATTGATATCATCCCTGGAGCAGCACCTGTTGCTAGAGCACCTTATAGGTTGGCACCAACAGAGATGAAGGAGTTAAGGACGCAGTTAGATGATCTGCTAGCCAAAGGTTTCAATAGACCTAGTTCGTCTCCTTGGGGAGCACCGATCTTGTTTGTCAAGAAGAAGGATGGATCGATGCGTCTGTGCATCGATTACCGTGAGCTTAATAAGGTCACTATCAAGAATATGTATCCTTTGCCCAGGATCGACGATCTGTTCGACCAATTGCAAGGGGCAAGCTACTTCTCTAAGATCGATTTGAGTTCAGGCTATCACCAATTGAAGGTTAAAGATGAAGATGTACACAAGACTGCATTTAGGACTCGTTATGGTCATTACGAGTTCCTAGTGATGCCTTTTGGGCTCACTAATGCTCCTGCCGCATTCATGGATCTCATGAATCGCGTCTGCAAGCCCTACTTGGACAAATTTGTCATCGTCTTCATTGACGACATCCTCATCTACTCGAAGAACCAAGCTGACCATGAGAAACACCTTCGCTGTATTCTTAAACTTCTACATCGTGAGAAACTCTACGCCAAATTTTCGAAGTGTGAATTTTGGCTTCGAGAAGTCCAATTCCTTGGACATGTGGTTAGTGAGCGTGGTATCCAAGTGGATCCCGCTAAAGTGGAAGCAGTTATGAACTGGCAAGAACCAAAGACGCCTACAGAAATTCGTAGCTTCCTGGGTTTAGCAGGATACTATAGGCGATTTATTGAAAACTTCTCAAGAATTGCAGCACCCCTTACTTTACTCACCCGCAAGAAAAGTAAGTTTGACTGGGGGCCTAAGCAGCAAGAGTCTTTTGATATTCTGAAGCAAAAGTTGAGCAATGCTCCTGTATTGACGTTACCGGATGGAATTGATGAGTTTGTAGTATATTGTGATGCATCACACACCGGGATGGGCTGTGTGCTTATGCAGAAAGGCAAAGTCATTGCCTATGCTTTGAGACAATTAAAGGTGCATGAGAAGAATTACACCACCCATGACTTGGAGTTGGGTGCCGTTGTATTTGCACTAAAATTATGGAGGCATTACTTGTATGGAACCAAGTGTGTGATCTATTCAGATCACAAAAGCCTTCAACACTTGTTCAATCAGAAGGACTTGAACATGAGGCAGCGATGCTGGATGGAAACCTTGAATGATTATGACTGTGAGATAAGATACCATCCAGGCAAGGCGAATGTAGTTGCTGATGCCTTAAGTAGGAAGGAAAGAGTGAAGCCTATAAGAATCAATGCCAAGAGCATTGAGATAAAGAATAGTTTAAGGTTGTTAGCTGCACAGAAGGAAGCTGTGTTGGAAGCTAACTATCCTGATGAAAAGCTAGGAGTAAACGAGGAGCAGTTATCCTATGACAAGGACGGAATCCTAAGGTTGAATGGACGAATATGGGTTCCAGTTTATGGAGGACTTCGGGATGTTATCCTCCAGGAAGCCCACTACTCCAAATATTCCGTTCATCCTGGAGCTGATAAGATGTACCAGGATCTAAAGGCAAACTACTGGTGGATAGGCTTGAAAAAGTCTGTAGCCGCCTATGTAGCTAAATGTTTGACGTGCGCGCAAGTCAAGGCTGAGCATCAGAAGCCGTCAGGTTTGCTACAACAGCCTGAACTTCCCACATGGAAGTGGGAAATGGTGACAATGGATTTCATCACCAAGTTGCCAAAGACAAGGAAGGGAAATGATGCTATATGGGTGATAGTAGATAGACTGACTAAGTCAGAACATTTCCTACCCATTAAGGAGACTTATAGCTCTGACATGTTAGCCCAATTGTACGTAGATAAGATTGTATCTCTGCATGGCGTCCCAGTGTCAATTATCTCTGACAGAGATACGAGATACACATCACATTTTTTGAAAAGTTTCCAACTGTCTTTGGGCACGCGCTTAAACTTTAGTACGGCTTACCATCCACAGACAGATGGGCAAAGTGAGCGTACGATCCAAACTTTGGAAGACATGCTTCGTGCATGTGTGATTGATCTAGGTGGCAGTTGGGATAACCACCTGCCACTAATCGAGTTCTCCTATAACAATAGCTACCATAAGAGTATTAAGGTTGCGCCTTTCGAGGCACTATATGGTAGAAAATGCAGAACGCCTATTTGTTGGGTGAAAGTAGGAGAAGTTCAGTTGTTAGGACCTGACATAGTCTTTGAAACGACGGACAAGATTGTCCAGATCCGTGACCGCCTGAAAGCTGCCAGAGATTGGCAGAAAAGCTACGCAGATCCAAAGCGTAAACCTCTAAAGTTCGAGGTGGGTGATAAAGTTTTGCTTAAAGTATCACCCTAGAAGGGAGTGATGCGGCTTGGTAAGAAAGGTAAGTTAAGCCCGAGGTATATAGGACCATTTGAGATTATCGAATGTGTTGGGTCAGTGGCTTACAAGTTGAACTTACCTAAAGAGCTCAGTGGTATTCATAACGTATTCCACATCTGCAATCTGAAGAAATGCCTAGCTGACGAATCGCTAGTCATACCACATACGGATGTGCATATAGATGAGAGCTTGAAATTTGTGGAAAAACCGTTGTCGATTGAAGATCGACAGGTAAAGAAGCTTCGAAGGAAGCATGTGCCTATTGTAAAGGTCAAATGGGATGCCCGCAGAGGTCCCGAATACACGTGGGAGGTAGAGTCCACGATGAAAGAAAAGTACCCTCAATTTTTTCAGTAAATCTCGAGGTCAAGATTTATTTTAAGGGGGTGAGGATGTAACACCTCGTAATTTCATGTCCAATAATGTAATGACACGTGTCGTAAGCTTTGAACGTGTGAAAGAATACTTTAGAGGGACTAAAGTTGACAAACAAGAAAAGTATGTAAATACAAGGGTTCAAAATGTCAACAATGGATAAATATACTCTACAATAGCCCTACATGATGTTTATATCCTTAAACGAATAAATCATGGATCATACGAACCTAATCGTGAAAGAAAGTGAGGAATTACAAACTACAGGGGTTAAATGTGTCAACATGTTTAAAGTATACATCTGAGTGACCTTTTAGAAAACCTAAAGCTTTGTAATGATAAATTATACTCACTAGAATATGTGGTAAAAATTTCACCAAGTTTCGTTGTCGTATGAGAAAGTTATGACAGTATTCGTATACGGGGGGTTAAAAGCGTCAACGTTGAAATTTGTGACTTTTCGGGTAAGCACAAAGTTAACCAAGGACTTAACCAAGTTTGTAAAAGTCTTAAGGTCCTTAAAAATCAAGTTAGAGGGCCAAAAGTGCAAGAAAAACACTTAAAACCACGTATAGAAGGACCAGGGACTGAAATGTAATTCTTTAAACTTGTTTGGCCTGTTGCGCCACTTTTAGGCGGCCCGCGAACAAGCGCCAGCGACAGAAATTGCGCACAGCTGCCAGTTGCAGCCTTGTAACCGACTTTAAACTCTTGTTTTACATACCAGGGGCTGCCCCAATGGTATTTCATGCATAGGGGGCACTTGTCTTGATCTGGAAACACTCATAGGCTTCCTTGGCATGATCCTAAGTGATCAAAATGACTATATAAGAACCCACTTTGGTTGCAACTTTGTTCATTCATTTGCAACTTCAAGTTCTGGAGCTCCCCTGATCAGCAACAAGCTTCCTAGTGATCCCTAATCATACTTAGGACCATTGTAAGTGTCCTAAACCCTTCCTAATTCAGTTTAGCTTAGTTAATTAGCTAAAAGTCAAACCGTCGTAATTAAAGTTTGACTTCGAGATTAAATAAAATTTGTTCAGTCAAATCTCAAATTAAAAGTACCTATAAGTAGGTATTTATGTGGGTAATAAACCCTTAAAAGGGTACTCTCTGATTCCCACTCTAACTAGGTCAATTGTCGGGTCAAACTTGTTATTAAAAAGTCAACAGAATGCTTATTTTCAAATTAATGCATAATTAGCAATGTAGGAGACATGCAACCTGTTTGATCATTAATATAACTTGGTAATTAATGTAAGAACATGTCTAAACATGTTCAACCCGACAATTTTCAGTTTAGACCCGGATCGGAACCGAAAGTCGCATAATTTGACTTTCGCTTTGACTTTCAGTTCTGACCCGTTTAAGCATGTTTTAGAATTGCCTTAGAGCTTTATTTGGACCAGGTTTCATATAAGTATAACTCTCTGAGATTATACAACTTGGTTCATTAGTTATCTGATTCATATGCATGTTTCCGTTAAATGCTTAAATGTTGACTATTATGCCCTTTTCACCTTAAAATGTGATTTTTGAAAAAGTAAAAGAGTAGAAACCTTAGTTACTGATTTATAAACTTGAACCTAAAATTTGACATCAGTTTGAGGTCTAGATTAAGAGTTATGCTCATTAGCGTAATTAGAAAGCTATTTATTAAATAAACGGCGTAATTAGCATATAGCCTATTTAAACCCGATTTTTAATACCAAACTTTTTACCCACTGATATAAAATAATATTTTGAGATTTTTAAAGATTTTTATTAAATTTTTAGCTGAGCATAACATAGGTCTCTAAGCTTGATTCGGTAATTGTCGGTTTTGCCCTTTTGGGCTATAAAACGAGTTTTACAAATAATTTTGATACCAAACCTTTTGCTACTGATTTTTTATGATAAATAAAATATTTGAGCCTTCTGGAATATTAAATTTTTCAGCTTTCCTTTAAAAACCCGGAAATAGCTCAAAATCGCCTTTTTAGGCGTTTTTAACACATAGTATATATTAAAACCATTTTAAACATATAAGGTTTGATGCCTACTGATATTTTTAGTAAATTTTTATATTTTAACAGTAAGCAAAAGTTTTAAACTCAGATTTCCAGTTTTGGCCTTTTAAGCCTATGTGAAATTACCAAAATGCCCCTAAGGTGCATAGTTTGGTTTTAAATGATAAATTTCACATATATCTAGTACCCTACTGTTATAACTTATTAAATTAAGTACATTTACTGAATAAATCAGACCTGTAACTCAGATTACTAATTAAACTCTTTTATAACTTTTTAAATGACCAAAATGCCCTTACGAGGCATAGTTTGAGTTTAAATCTATTTCGGGCATAATAGGAGATATCTTACTGATGTCTCAACATATTTAAAGCATATTAACTTAGGAAACTTGTATATGACTCTTATGGTTACCCGTTACGCCCTTTTCGCGTTCGGTTCGGTTTATGTAACTAGTTTGCATAAATTGACCGAAACGGGTCAAACCTTATCATTTTCGTCTCAAAATCCAGAATGTGTTTAGTTTACCCATATTATACAAGTCTTCAACTTGTCGGGTCTAAATCACATTCCATTCCGGTCTTCGCTTAATCATGCGTTTGAACCGTATCTTCCTTTAAAACTAACCGGTCTAAGCTTAAGCTTAAATAAAGACCCGCTAGAAATCTAATAGGTTATTATAAACCTTTGTTCCAAAATAGGAGAACCAGTAAAAGCTACACGCACTTGCTAATTGTGATTTATACTTGCAAAGGTAAATACTTTTAACTTATTTTCCCTATACGGGCTTGGGGTATGGTATATAAAATACCGCTTGGTCGGGCATTGAATCTTTAATCGAATAGATGTTAAATCATTGATATGCTCCGTTTTGAAATGTTTTGTTTGCTTAAAGCCTTTGGGGGGTTAATGACCATGTCCCGGATATCCTTGGCATCATCTTATGAGATGGCCACGACCTAAGCACGGGGTGTAGGCGTACACCCGTCAGTGCCTAACCAAATAATGTGGTGTGTCTATTGATCTTTAACCCGGTCTACGGATCGGGCTACTGAACGCATAAGAAACATGTAATTCTTTTACAAGATTATATTCAAATAATTATCCCAAGTTATAAAATGTTTTGTGCCACATGCATTCAAATCAATTTTCAAACCTTTTCAAAATGAGTCAGTTAAATTGTATTTACCAGTGTAAACTGACGTATTTTCCAAAAGGTTAAGTGCAGGTACTACTCGTACTAGGCTGGCTGTCTCCTAGTGTCCACAATAAGTCTCGCAAGCTTGGATGTCAATAAAACTGTTGAACAATATCTCCTCTTTATTTTGATCCGCCTGTGGATCCGTTTCAACTATTTCGTGATATTTAATATTACAATTTATTAAAGTTGAAATGAATCTATCTTTGCTTCCGCTGTGCATTTATATATTGTGTTGTTTGACTATGATGATATCAACTACGTCACGATACTCCCCACCGGGCCCACCGGTAATACGTGGAAATATCGGGGTGTGACAATGAACTGCTCGAAGACATCTGCATCGTTCATTGTTGGATCTGAATCTGCTCGAAGATGTTCTTCTGATGAGTTGAAGAGAGAGAGAGGTGTGAAGGTTTTGAATTTTGAAAATGAGCTGGTGTATATTTGATTGAGAGAAAATAAGATTAAACTTTTTACTTAATAAAAACCCATTTAAATTTTGAATTTGATTTTCAAATTCCCTCCTAAAAAAATCAGTAATTTATGTTAATAAAAATGGTTATTTATGACATCATCAGATCCTACGTGGCATGCCTGAGAGACTGACACATAGGCAAAATTACATCAGCCTTTAATCTCCTTTTATAGATTACTAGGTGTAGGACCCGTGTAACCACACGGGTAGGTTTAGTAATGATCGAAATCAAATACTAAAAAACAGATTATAATATATCATTTAAATTTTGGTGTTTAGTTCTATAGCTTTATAAAGTAATGTTAAAGACAGTGATTAATGAGTACAAATGGTGAACCAAGGATTTTAATCATTGTGGAGACGTAGATGTCAAGAATTTAGTCGTAAAATAACAACATTAGTTATTTTATTTATAGCGTTACTATCTTTATATAAGTTTAGTAGTTCGTTTTTTATAAGAGTTGCCGATGTGTAAAAAAATGATGTCTCAAATACAACCCACCCTAAAAAGCGATTGTGGCAGACTCTTTTTTACAATTATTATTGAATAATAGAAAAGTCAATTATCAAATTTACACAACAATAGAATAATAAAGTGCATAGTCACTTCAAATTTACACAGTTATAGCCTATAGCCTAATCCATGTTTCGTAAAAAAAAAAATGATCCAAAAATGATATGTACGCTGCGATTTATTCTACTTGGTCCAGACAACCATATCTATCTCAGATTGTGCAGCTTGATATAGTTCTAGCTGCTTTCCTATGTTTTGACGCCTTTGTGTTATCACTGGATCTTCATCCAACAATTTACCCAACTGTCTTCCCTGCAAATAAAATAAATTCAAAACACTATATACACAACGGATTTGGGAATCGAGTGTCTTAAAGTTCCAACCACCATGTGGACATATAACAATACAATTGCTCCTGTATTAATTAAAAAAATTAGTTTTTCTTTAATATTCTCCAAAATGTTATAACTCGTGTTAATAATATATACCAACACGACGAAGATAAGCCTCATTGTATGTATCAAAAATTGAGTGCGTTGGATTCCCGCCTTTCTCAACGTCTTGTGGAAGCTTCCGGAAGAAATCAAATTCTTGTTTTTTAACACTGTTTGTATAATCTGTTTTTTAATATTTGATTCCCGCCTTGTATAATCTGTTTGTATACGACGAAGATAAGCCTCATTGTATAATCTGTTTTTTAGTATTTGATTCCCGCCTAACCTGAATATTTGTCACATAAGATATATAAATCATAGTACTTTCTCTAAAAGTGTATGAAAACTAAAACTTAGAACACTGAAAGTCTAAGACCTAGGCTACCTTGTTCATAAATTCATCAAGATCTTTTCTTGGTTTGAAACCACTTTTGGGTTAAAACAGAGTTTTAAACCACTGTTGGGTTAAAACAGTGTTTTAAGCCACTGTTGGGTTAAAACAGTGTTTGAAAACACTGTTGAATCAAAACACTGTTGTTAAAGCAGTGGTTTGAAACCACTGTTGCTGTTAAGTGCTGTTAACTGCTCGTTAACTGCTGTTAGCTGCTCGTTAACTGCTGTTAGCTGCTGCTCGTTAACTGAAGGTCGTACATATTGTCCACTGTTGGTTAACTGCTGCTCGTTAACCGCTGCTCGTTATCTGCTGCTGTTCATTAACTGCTGCTCATTAACTGCTGCTCGTTATCTTCTGTTGTTCATTAACTGCTGCTCGTTATCTGCAGCACATACCAAATTGTAAGTCTATTTAATTCAGTTACTATCTAATTCGGTTTTGAGCAATTGAGAACCAACCGAAAACGAAATCTTGAGTTAAATATATTGTAAACCAACTGTTTTCGGTTTAATTCGGATTAAAAAAATTGTAAACCAGTTAGTTTTGATTTTGAGCCCCAACCGAACCGAAGCCAAAACCGAAATTTTCATTAAAATCTTTTTAAAAACCAATCCATTTTGATTATTTCGGTTCGATTTTAATCGCCCCCGAAAGAAAACAAAAAAATTCCAGTTAAAAGTTTTTATGAACCAATTCATGTCGGTTGACTCAGTCGGTTCGGATTTAAGCCCCAAACCGAACCGAAACCAAAACTTTTTCATTGAAAGTTGATAAAAAGAAAACCTTTAGATTTCTGTTTCTGGCTATGGAATCAACTAATAAGAACATCAACCGGTTGTACATCAATCTTGCAATAAGCCTAACCAATGCACACAAACACTTAAACGATTATAAAAACACATCAAAACTGCTAAATAACTAACAAACAACAATAACATCATCAATTTCAAAACTAAAAATAGTAAAAATACCTCAATCCGATTATGCGCAATCATTCTAAACATCGATTTGAACACGTCATCTTTCTGCAAACATAAAAATATTAAATAAGATTTATTACTGAACAATTTACAAACAATTGATTTTCAAACTAACCTCTAATGCCAATGCGAAGCAAAAAGTTTGCGTTGAGCATGATGATCAGCCTGAACGTAAGTCATTGAATATGTCAAACATGCAACTATACGCGATCAAACAATCAACAATACTGAAACAAATATCAAAATAAGCATCATCAAAAAATTAATTACCATACAACAGTTCCATGTCCACTCGGTTAGATCTCGAAATCCCCCAATAACTCGAAACAGATCATCAAACTGTCACCACATTAACTATATAGCGAGGAAACAAATATTTGGGGGTCAACCCAAAATGAGTTGGTTTACTTATGAAGTGGTCTTCTTGGGTTGTGTGGTCTTGTGTTTATATCTTAAACGGGTCAAACCAATTAGCTAAATTTACCTAAAAGGGTACGGGTCATATGGTTAAAAGATTGAAAGTCGAGTTTACTTTATTCGTTATGCAAGCTTATAACCCTCCAAAGTTAATAATATTCTTTTACCAGATGCAAGCATATGTGTATACATATGAGATACTCTAATTTTATTTACCCTACTGAAAGTTGGCTCGTGTAAGAAATTTGTCCCGTTTGACCCATTTAGTGGAACAAACCTAGTCGTCCAATTTACGATAATATAAGTGTTCTACCTATTTAATAAAACAAACCTGCTCAGCCTGTTCTATAAAGCTTACCCGTTCGCACTTAGTTCCCTTAAGAAAACAATAAAATAAATAGCAAGAAAAGCATAAAACTTACATAGCCATAAAAAGTCTCCATGGCTTTATAAGCTTCTTCAACTATGCTCATTATCACAAACCCAAACCATCTACTCTGTTCAGTATCCCTATTATAATTCACCTACAAAACAAATTGCATCCACCACTAGAACCATGCACCAAACCACATTTATCAATAGAACGGTTAATTTGGGTTTTACTTTTTCTCTAATGGGTCAAATGGGTAAAAATATTTGCTAGAATGGGAATGGGTTGAGTGGGTCAAAAGTTGCTCAAAGTGTTTTCAATATGCATACAACCTCCTAAATCATTTTATTAAAAATATGATAATATAGTTTCATTGGATGATAACTTATACATTAACATTTTAAAATTTTTGAAAAAGAAAAAAAAATATTTGCACATCAAGCGCATCCAATCATATCCCCCATTAGTCTATTACCCAACTCCACCTGTTTTATAGTTATACCAGTAAGCTGAACATCCAGTTTTTCAAGATTTATCAAGTAGAAATACCTGAGGTATTGAGTATTTCCATGTGTTCAGAGCTGTCAATCCAATTCTTGAGGCACTTCCACCATCATATGCATTTCTCAAGGCACTTATCTTGAGTTTCTCACTATGCAGTCGTGCCATCAGCGTTGCCAGCTCATTTGCTTCAGTTCCAGAATTAACAAAATAAACCACCTATTATATCATGTAACATCATAAACTAAACTTTTATAAAACAGATTATTGTAATTGTACATACCACCATTATTCTACATCAAAGAATGTCACAGATGGAAAACAAAATATGATATATCAGTAGTACCACCCTTATTCTTAAGATTTCTAAAGTCAAGATGATCGCTTTTATATAAGTGGGTAGCAATGGGAATTATGGTGTCACAACATACATCCATATAATTTCAATGTTCTTTTTTATTTAGGAGGAAATAGGTGTGACCTTAAAACTCCAACAAAAATCTCATAAGAAAAAAATGGGTACATACTAAATAAGAGTCATCCAAATTAAACCTTACATTTAACTTTTTTTTCTTTTTGATAAAAGATGTATTTGACATCTTAATAATACCTTTGCAATCTCAACAACTCCAGCAAAATTAAAGAGCTCAACCAATTTGTCACTGTTTAGATTATAAGGCAATTTACCCACAGACCGTTTTCTCGATCATAAATGAACCGTCTTCCAATGTTCAACGCCTTCTCATGTTGGAACAATCACATATCAGGTTTGTACTTCCATCAAACCATAGTTTCTGTCCCATCATTGGTCATCCAAAACATCCCCAGCCGCTTCTGTTGTTATTTTTATATAAAATATGATATAATAGAATGTATTAAGAAAACAAAATTTTAGTTTACCTGGCCCAGTTCATCACATCAAACAATCCGAAAGGCCTGACAAAAATCTGTAAGAGATCTAACAAATTCAAGTTATTAAAAAAGTAAGATTGAACTATAACAAAAATTTAATAAAATTAACTATAAGGTCTAATTGTAATACGTTAACCATGTACTTGAATGGGTCAATTTATCTCAAACAGTTCAAAGAGTCGAGCATACCAGACTTGTTAAAAATCTAATTAAGTCTATTTATAACATACAACCTATTAAACCATTCATTGATTTTAATCGGTGTGGTAACACGAGACCCTAATTGCAAGCACGTAAAGATCTGTAGACAATGGTGACACGTACGTTGATTGGAAGGTGTAATTTATTCCCAGCATTGCATTTCAAAGAAGTTAATTGCAAACCAGCTAGCAAATAACTCACATA
The DNA here is from genome assembly GCA_030545235.1 of Helianthus tuberosus. Taxonomy (NCBI): domain Eukaryota; kingdom Viridiplantae; phylum Streptophyta; class Magnoliopsida; order Asterales; family Asteraceae; genus Helianthus; species Helianthus tuberosus. The sequence continues at coordinate 30,734,707 of CM060409.1, forward strand.
AACACAATAAACAAAATAGTTTAGTATCATATACTCTCATTTAAGTCAGTCAAATAACTCACAAAAACACAATCAACAAAATCGATTCTGAACGATTAATAATTGGAAATTGAACCCTAGGGTTTCGCTATTGTCCAGAATGGACTTGAACAAAATAAACTAAAGTGAAGCTGATACTCAGCATTAAGATTGAACACTGAGAATCAAAGAAAAAATAAATTACAACTTACAGGCGTATTGGGCACGATATGTTTGCCGATGGGTAAACCAATACCGGAGCAGTGGCACATAATCTCTTAAACTGATCCAACTTCATTTTGAGGAATCGTGTCATCACTTAAAATCGCCCGCAGGGACACGTTCGAAGCAAATATAAACAGGAATGGAGATTAATATATATTCACTTAAAATCCATCTGATCCATTCCTGTTTATATTTATGAACATTCCCCACTCTAAGATCAAAACTCTCTCACAGAATCGTGTCATCACTCATCAAACCACCCACCGTCGTTTACACCAACATGCTTTCTGTTGTCAAAGGTTTGAAAGCCCACCAGTAAATAACAATGGAAATTAATATATATTCATGGCTCTTAAAAATATATGTAAATGAATTTTACAGTCCTTTTAACTCATTTGACCAAATACATACCCGGTGCCTTCATCGTTCCTTAGCCAACCCACTAATTAGAAGTCTTAGTGACCTGAATAAAGCCAAGACAATAGTTGGTCATAATATGTAAAAACTCAAAAAAGATGAATAATCTTGATTTTTAACTCACTCCAGGTCTTCCAATATCATGGCCTACTGGTACAGTTCGACATGACATTGCATACATCGGATTTAAACCACACAGCTGGAGCCTTGAGAGAATTAGTAGAATATCACATCTGCAAAATAAGTAAAAGTGATGTTTGAGCTTAAAGCCTTAAATTCTACCATGTATTGATGTAAAAACACAATTTTTAACCATTTGTTCTTTTGTTTTTTTAGTTATAAGATTTCATGCGTTCGGTGTTACAGATCAGAGCATGGGATAAACCATAGAAACTAACCCGGTGCACCACTGATATCACCATCTTCGCCATCCTTACATGAAATCGGTGTCAAAATCAACATTAGTGGAAGTTTATAGTTGCCGCAAATGAGACATGAAACTGATAAAAAACATAACAGAGCAACCTAAGGTGGTCTCCGGATTGAGATACGACCGATAACAAATATTATGTTAGAATTAATATTACAACTAATAACAAAAAAAAAATCCTACAAAACTCGTTCAGCTATGATTATTAATCAATCTTCTCACCTCTTTCGCGAATACATTATCGATGTTGAAATCTAGCTCTGGATTAACAGTTGCAAGCTTCATGGACAGGAACTGTTAGAATCCAAATTACGAAAGTTAATTCTCAGTCTATTTGTATAAATAGATTGCTTAAACTATTAATTACCTCTACTTGTTTTTGATCCTTAGACAGTAACGGTATACAAACAAATCACCTTAAGGCTTCCAGTATGATGACACTTCCTTAACAATTTAACCGTACCTCGCTTCAGAGTACTTTGATGTAGTGGCGTCCATCTACAATTGTAAATCCAAACATCTATCAAAACATACTATAAAAACTTAATAAAAAGGATATAGAAAATAAATTTCCTTTTTACCTTGTTACAGTAACAAATCATTTACTTGACATCTATCAAAACTTACTATAAAAACTAACCCATTTGACTTGCATCCAAAAAACCTCTAAAAACCTTATGTTCGTTCCAAACGCCGCCGAAATAGCATTATATCCTATTTGGCGAAAAGGGGATATGAACTACAACAATATGTGATTGGATCTTTAGTCCAGCTGATGATTTACACTAATGTTAATAAACTAAGAAAAAAAAAGTAAACATCTTTCTTTCAGGCATTTTGTCGAACACCTGATGCTCAACTCCATAACTCAAAAAAAAAAAAAAAAAAAATCAAACAAAAAAGTAACAAAAACATAAGATTACATAAAACCATACCATTTCCTTAAGATCTTCACCATGTAAATCTTGAAGAATATCTATAAACTTATCCAACAGCAACACATCATACTCAATTAGCTTATGCCTAATCATCCAAATCGCACATATGCTTCGAGAATCTATATGAAGATCAATGAATCGTCTGAAGACTAATCATCTCAAACATTAATCCAAGATTACTCTTAAATAATAAAGTCAACTGATTGACTTCAAAAAGTCAACAAAACCCAGATCAAACTGAATCGCATAATCCACCAGAGATTCAATGATAATCACTCTAATCGTGTATCAATGATAATAACTTCTGAGATGTAGGGTTTTTTGAAAAATCAAACAAAAAAGTAACAAAAACATAAGATTACATAAAACCATACCATTTCCTTAAGATCTTCGCCATGTAAATCTTGAAGAATATCTATAAACTTATCCAACAGCAACACATCATACTCAATTAGCTTATGCCTAATCATCCAAATCGCACATATGCTTCGAGAATCTCTATGAAGATCAATGAATCGTCTGAAGACTAATCATCTCAAACATTAATCCAATATTACTCTTAAATAATAAAGTCAACTGATTGACTTCAAAAAGTCAACAAAACCCAGATCAAACTGAATCGCATAATCCACCAGAGATTCAATGATAATCACTCTAATCGTGTATCAATGATAATAACTTCTGAGATGTAGGGTTTTTTGAAAAATCAATCAGACTGGAAAGAGAGAGCAGATATTTAGGGGATTACATGGCCGGAGATCTTCAACGGAGCAGTGAAATTTTGAAATTCTCTCATAAATCTCTGGTGGGTCGATGTGGTTCTCCAGATTTGTAGTAATGGTGGGCTGATAACTTCTGAGATGTAGGATTTGCAGATATAAGTTCAATCCATGGCATTTTTTTCTTCTTTGATTTAAGCTGGATCGAGAGAAAGGGACAGATACATCTAGATCTAGATCTGATGGAATTTGAGAGAGAGAAAGAGAAGAGGAGGGTTTTAAAATGAGTTTTAGAGAGAGAATTGGGCTTTTTATACATATGTTGTTTAAATTTTGAATCTGGAGCCATGTTTAAATTTTGAAAGTGGAGCCAAATTTTTGAATGGGCAGTGGTTTGAATGGGCAGTTGTTTGGTATGTTTGGAGGGTCAGTGGTTTGATGGCAGTGGTTTGAAAAGGTGAATGTGGGTCATCTTTGAATTTTAAAGTCTTCTAATAAATGGGAATTATGACATCATCATTGACATGTGGCATACCTTAGAAGTTGACACATAGACAGATTTACATCAGCTCATAATCTCTTATTATAGATAGTATAGATATAGATAGTTAAAATAAAAATAGAAATAAAATTAAAATTAGGGTAAATTACAAGTTTTGTCCTTTATCTTTAGGGTACTTTACAGGCGGTGTCCTTTTTTTCAAAAGTTGACAGGCGGTGTCCTTTATAGGGAATTTTGTTGCAAGTTTTGTCCTTTGAGCCTAACCCAGTTAGATTTTTTTGTTAAATCTGATTACCTAAGGGTATTTTAGTCTTTTTACTTATTTAAAGGACAAAACTTGTAACTTATTCTTTAAAAAATATTTAAATAAAATATATATATATATATACGTATAACAACACACACACATAAAAATGGAGATCAGAACTTCATCTCCTTTACCTACCTTGAAGAAACCCTAAATCCCTTACACAAACAACACCTTTGAGCTCCTCCTTCCCTCTCGATCTACACATCAGACCAGTGACCGGCGGTTGCCGGTGGTTCTCTCCGACGGCGCGAGACAGCGTCCGACATACCCCCCACTCACTCGATCTCTCTCCCTCTCCTGTTGGTCCGGCTGCCGGCGACGAGATACCCGACAAACCCCTCACCCTCTCGTCCCTCTCTCAGTTCCGACGAAGATCACAGCCGACCGAAGTTGACAAAGCCGGTGGTGCACCAGCGACGACAGGCGGCGCCGACGCCGCTCACGGCGGTGGCGGTGGTGGAATTTCGCGAAGATTGTTCAGTTGTTTGGCCACGTTGATGAAGATGGTGATGACATAAGGTCGAAGATGCAGATGATGATGTTGATGATGAGGAAGACGGTGGTGGTTTTCAGGTATTGGTTCGAAAAAAATGGCAGCCATATGATGTGTGTTAACTAGTTTTACTTATATATTTAATTTGATAATCTCATGTGTCCTGTAATTTAAAGGATTTCAGGAATTTCATTGCAAATTTGTTAATTTAAGTATGAGACTAACACATTTGGATCACATGATATGTGTTAACTAGTTTTACCAATAATTATATTGATGATAACCTCATTTGTCTGGTATTTTAAAGGATTTTAGGAATTTCATTAACTAGTTTTACTTATAATAGTTATATTGATAACCTCATTTGTCTGGTATTTTAAAGGATTTTAGGAATTTCATTGCAAATTTGCTGATATGCTGATATGGATTTTAGGAATTTCAAAGAGGGTGAAGACAGTGATGGCGGCGGTTGAACAGCAATTGGGGGTGGGGCGGCGATGGAGGTGGAGAACATTTGAATGGGTGTTTAATTGGGGGTGGGGAGGCGATGGAGGTCTGTGGTACACAGGGGAGGCGGCAGATGACTGTGGTGGGAGGTGGTGGTGGATGACGGTTGAGAAGGGTGGCGGATGGTGGGAGGTGGGAGATGGTGGTGGTAGATAAAGGTGAGAGAGAAAGAGAAAGAGACAGTAGAGAGATATTCAAATATTTATAAATTAAAGAATAAATTACAAGTTTTGTCCTTTAAATAAGTAAAAAGACTAAAATACCCTTGGGTAATCAGATTTAACAAAAAAATCTAACTGGGTTAGGCTCAAAGGACAAAACTTGCAACAAAATTCCCTATAAAGGACACCACCTGTCAACTTTTGAAAAAAAGGACACCGCCTGTAAAGTACCCTAAAGATAAAGGACAAAACTTGTAATTTACCCTTAAAATTAAAACAACCCTAAACTAACTAAAGCAGCCGCCTCTTGTCTATCTCCCTGTTCGCTTCTCCATCTTCTAAACCTAAAAAACAAACAGCCGACTGACTGACAGATCTTCTTTCTTTCATTCTACGATTCAGCAGGGAGGGAAGGTAAGGTTCAATCAGCCAGCAAGCAAGCAAGCAGGTAAGTTTCGATTAGCCACCATTTCTTCTCTATTACATTTGAATTGTTGCCATTATGGTCGTCGGACGAACCAAAACGAAAATCGTGCCATGACCAGCGAATTATGTGACTATGGGTTGGATGTTTACTAGACACTTGGTGTATCATATGTGTTTGCTCAAGTATTATGGTTGGAGATTGTGCTGAAGGGTAGGGTTGTGCATGATTCGGTTTGGGAGCAAACTAATTTTTAGGTTTTGAAAACCATTCTGTTTCAGATTTTCGGCTTTTTATGACGGTTTTGGTTTGGTTAGATTTTCAGTTTTACCAAATAGTTTTGAATTATTTGGATCAAGAAAAAATGACCAAATATAATGAATATGGTCTTAAACTTTTAGGCCTAAATGATTTTGATAATGAATGATTCATTAATTATTACACCTTTAACCCTAATTTTTTTGAGGACTACCACAATTCGGTTATGCTTGTTCGGCTACACGGGTTTAGTATGGTTTTTCGAGGATAGGCACAAGCATAATCGAAACCGATCCAGAAAGTCGGGCTTTTTAAAAACATGAATGGTTAATTCAATTTGTTTAGGTCAGCTATTTCGGTTACAGCTCGATTATTTCAGTTTCATATTCAGATTTTGTTAAGTTTTTAGATTCAACCTTGCCGATGCAAGATAACACAACAATTTACTCTAAAGATTAAAAAAAACTAAAATAACATTACTCTTTGTAGCTAAATTCCACTCTCGTTTCTGAATCTATCGCTCAGTCGATTTTGTGCATAAAACGATGGGTAAGAAGCACAAAAAGGATACAGTCGATACAGAAACAGACGTTCCAACGGAGGAAAACGATGTCGTGCCGGAAGAACATTCAAAGAAGAAGCACAAGCACAAGCACAAGCACAAGAAAATCCGCAAGAGAGAAGAAAAGATCGAGGTCAAAATCGAAACTGTCAAAGCAAGTTCCGATAAATCCCTGCCGTTAATCGGATATTTTCCATCCGGATACGACCCGGAGAAACGCCAACGGGTCGAAGAACCAACTGTTAGGGTTTTGAAAAGCGTGAAACGCAGCCACAGATTACAGGTTGTTGTGAGCCCTAACCAGTCTTCGCCGGTCAACTTCGTCGGAACCAATTATTCTGGCGAAGCGGTGGTTCCTCAGATGTGCTCTTATGCTCTCGGTGTTCTTGATAAGCAGACTCAGACGCTGAAGATTGTTCAGATTGAAGCTAATAAGGTATTATTATGGCATGTAATTTATGTTTGTAGATGTTGTTAGGCCTGTAAATGAACAGACCGAACACAAACAGAGAAATTCTAATGTTCGGTCATTTAACATTAACCAAACAAGTACACAAACACATAATTTAACATTTTTTTTTGTTCATGTTCGTTCCATATTCGTGTTCGTTTTAGAACCTAAAAATAGTTCATCAACTTAAAACAAACATCAACAAGCAAAGTTAAAACGAACATAATTTAACAAAAGATAAACAAAAATGAACATAATTAACCTACATAAACGAACCCAAACGAACATAAAGTAGTTTGGTTCATTTACAGGCGTAGATATTGGTTTGTGTGATTAATGTTATTAGCTGTTTTTTGAGTTCAGATATTTAGATTGGAACCGAGGTTTGGGGATCATGATAAGGCTGCAGATGAAGCTTCTAAGAAGGTGGAGAATGAAGCGACGGTTGAAGATAGTAAAACCAAGTTTAACTTTTCGACGAAGAAGTCCGAACGAACGGTATGCGGTTTTTTGTTAAACATCTTATTGCAGTAAGTTTACAGTCTTTAGGTGATAGTTTTAGCATCAGAATACTTGTTTTTCATGAAAAGTAGTTGCAAGCTTCTGGGTTTTAAAAAGAGCGCCTGGCGCGCCTAGGCGCGAGGCGCAGTAAGGCGCAGGCTTCAGCACCTCAGGGCACTTGAGGCGCGCTTTTTCCACAAAGCGCAAAAAAAGCGCTTTTGGGTTTTTTGAGGTCTGAGGCGCGCGCCTTATGTATTTTGGGTGTTTTTGTGTTGTTTTTATGCATGAAAGTGTTGTACAATAGGTTTTTTGGCTTGTACATGTAGGTAATATGATATATAAACCTTATTTATAACTATATTTTGGATAAGGAATGCTAAAAACCTATGGGATATATACAAAAAATTATATAATCTTCTTGCGCCCCGGGTACGAAAAGACCACCGCTTTTGCGCTACGCGTCTCATTTTTAGACCTCATCGCTTTTGTGCGCCTCTCGCTTTTTAAAACCAAGGCAAGCTTTTGATATGCTATCTATGGTGTTCATTAGCTGTTTAGTCTGCCTAAACCGAAGCAAGTTGGCTGTTTGAGTCTTTGAGATACATACGGTTTGGCAGTTTAACAGTTATGTATGGGTTAAAACTTGGGACCGACAGTTTAACACTTATTTTTTATTTTCCATATTTGAAATATGTAGTTTGGTACTTAGGTGTATATTATATTATAATTTCTAATCATAAACCATATATGTGATTTTCAAATTTTTAGTAACAGACTATTGATTTTGAAATAAAAAATAGGTTTAAATTGACAAGTTGCTAAAACTGAATCTTTAAACCGACTCGGTTTGGCCTTTTTTTTGTTTCCTGAAAACATAGTTAGTTGTTAAGCCCAAATTTCATCAAAAGCGTAGTTATTTTCCATCAAAGCTGTTATATTTTTATGAACTCATAAGAAATATTAATGATCATTATGAACACATTTGATGATCTTTATAATTATGTTTTTTTTTGTGATATCATTCATCCTATGAACTGTAACAATGATACAATTTTGATACCGTAGGCCAAGAAGAATTGACAGTGATACAGTTTTAGTACTGAGTATTGATTTTGATATAAAAAATCAAACTGCCAAACCGCCAAAACTGACAATGAACCGCCAAACTAGTAACACCGGCGGACATATTTCAATTTTCATATGTCCAGTTTGGTTTTTTGTTTCCCAAACCAAACCATGAACCTTCATATATAGGTCACAGTTTACCATTATATACACATTTGATGATTTTTATCTTCATGTTTTTTGCAATGTCATTTATCCTATGATTTTTATGGACCTAACGATGGTACAATTATGATACCATAGGCCAAGAAAGAAAAGGCGTTACGCGCATACCGTGATCCAGAGGCCCAGGAAGATTTGAACGACAAGATGGCTGAAGCAGCGGTTGACACAGAAGCCATAGAAATTAGTGCACAAACTAGCAGCATTACCGCTCGTAATATTCCGCCTCATGATATATCAGCAACTAGACCTCAACAGGCTTATCCGCTAGAAAAGATCATATTAAAGGGAGAATGGAGATACCTTTCAGATATTGCTGAGCTTTTGCAAGAAGGAAAAACTATAAACTCTGCATCGTACCCTCTGTTTGTTTGCAACAGAATTCATAAGATCGAGGAGGTCAAGGTATGAAATTTACCTTTTCATTTATATGCCACTATTCTGTTGAGCACCATGTTATCTTGCGTACATCATTAAATTTGCGTAGTGGTGCCAAAATGAGCGGGTTGACTAAAGGGTCACAATGTGTACCTTTTTTGTATGTGTCAAGACTGCTAAAGCATCTTGGTCTGACCCCAAAACTCGTTGTGTTTAACTTGTATATATACATAATTGTTTTTTTTTTATTATGATTATATATTCAGTTATATTATTTATTTATTATGATTATATATATTCAGGTGGAAGTTTAAAACACAAAAGGCTCTTACCGTGCGACGGTACGTGACCATCAAAATAATGTGCGTGTTTGCATAATTACGCATGGGTTGGGTTAACCACGCACGTTATAAAACATAATTACGCACGTTATTTGCATAATTACGCGTGGGTTGGGTTAACCCCTAATTACGCACATTATTTGTATAATTACACATGGGTTTGGTTAACCCTAATTACGCACGTTATTTGCATAATTACACACGTTATATTGTTGGTCGCGTACCGTCGCACGTTAAGTGGCTATTGTAATATATATGATATTTTATGCATTGAAATTTGAAAACACACTTCTGGACATTTTATCTCTTGTTTGGTTATATATGATTGTTTTTTCTATTCTTTCCCTTCTAATAAATAAAACCATTTACATTATGCTTTTAGACCTTATTCACACGCTTGTTACTACGTGTTATAATTACAGTTTTTTTGTGTATATTTTAGGATGAGGAGGTGAAGGAGAGTCTTACTTGCATATTCTCGTACATCAATCATCTTATAAAGTTCAAGGATAAGCATTCAATGGATGGTTATTCATCAGCAAAACATCATAAACTACCAAACATATTAACTCAGAAATTTAACGACATGTTTGCCAACACCGAATCAAAACGGCTGGCTGACGACAAAAGGGATCTTCTAATCAGCTATGTTTTGGTGCTCACGCTTTTTGTTGACAACTTCAAAACAGAATTCTCAGATATTGCTAAAGATCTGAGAATGGCTCCTGGTGCATTGAGGCCTCATTTTGAATACCTGGGCTGCAAATTTGTTAGAGAACAGAATATAACATTGGCCACGCTTCCTGCGCCTCTTAAATTCCCCGAAATCAGGATGAGGCGCCGAAGGGGAGCATGAGTTTATGGTTTGGGAGATAGCAGGACGTTTCTCTGAGTTTATTATTGAATATTTATGAACACTTTCATGTAATTCAGATTTGAAAATTTTGAGGTTGACTAAGTGGATGGTTTTGTTGCCTTTTGGAACCATATACTTGCAATGATTGGAGGGAGCTATAGAATGATTGTACCTGTTTATCCTATGTTGTTTTTTCTTGATAACAAACCTATAAGTGATTAAGTGGTACAGATTGATATGATTCGGATCAGTTGAGACGATAGCTGAACGTCTGAACCTAAAACAAAAATAAACAAATTGTTTTGTGTTGAGCCTTCTGCGCCGGGCGTGTTATATTTTGTATTTTTTTCTGATTATTCATGTAAATCATTGAAGCATCATGTTATAGTTTAAAAGTGGGAAAACCTGTTTAGTCTATGATGCCTACACTTAAGTATGGGTTGAAACGCACCAAGTCTGGTATAGGTTGAAATGATGTGTGGAAAAACCGAATAAATTGACAAACCAAACCGAAAAAACTCACCCAAGCTAATAACCGGTGATTCGTTTTTTCTTTTTTCTAAACCGAAAGTTATGCTTTAGGTTATACATTCTTCAAAAACTGAACCATGTCCAACCGAACCTCATGACCTAGGCCTAAATTCATTAAGAGTCAAATAGATTATGGGTGAAAACGAGCCGAGCCGATCCCGATTAACTTACCTCGACTCGTTTGTTATCTATTAATTAATATATTAAAAAATAATATAAATAATAGACTTGTTTAGGCTCGTTAGCTCGATATCTGAAGCTCGGACTCGTTTACTAGACAACTTTAAATAAAAGGTAAATATTATTAAATATTAATAAAAACTAATATTGCACTAGGATCGATAAGGCTCGACGAGCCTAATGAGCTTCACATGCCAGGCTCGAGCTCGATAAGACTCGACTCGTTTCAAGCTTTTTTTCGAGCTTATCGACTCGTTAGCACTGCTAGTCACTTATTTTAGGCTAATTCTTTAAAACCCAGGTATTTAGCCAGAGAAGAGAAGGGATTTGAAAGGAAAGAAGAGAGTAACGGTCAAAGATTTTTTTTATGAGGAGAAAAGAAGAGAAAGGGATAAGATTTACTATTTATTTTAGTGTTTATCTCTTTCCTTCCCAAATGGAGAAAATTGGGGGGAGAAGAACACATATGCATAAAAAAAAATTGGCGCGTACATCTCCCACAACCCCCGCCTTGTATTCAACCCACCTTCGATCATCAATCGTTACCAGAGTGTGATTCAGCACCCACCCTGATTTCTTGAGGTAAATCACTGACCCTTGTTTCTCTTATGTTTGTTCTGCTAATTATATTGTTGTAGCAGTTTCTATACAACCGCACCAGAGCCGTCTCCGAGAATAATAAAAAAACTTTTGGGCCTCGTGCGAGACAAAAAAGTTGGGCCCCTTTCTATAATATAAACTTATCATTTTATATATCCAAAAACCACAATGCAACGACAATTGATTAATAGTTATAAAATAAACAAAACAATACTAGTGTAGCTAAATAATCGAACTAACTTACTTAAGCAAATCGTGAGGCTCTCCTAGCGTTTTTGGAAGCAAAGCTCTCGACCAAGTCTTTATATTCCATACCTTCTAATATTTCGTTTTCAAGAGATATCATCGCTAATCCATTAAGTCCTTCTTGGGACATTGACGATCGCAAATAAGACTTCAACAATACATAGAAAGTAGTTGACTTTAAAATCATCATCGACTGAAAATATAACTTCTTCTACACTTGGATTCTCATCAAACTGTTTTTTCCTACGTATCACACGTTTTTGAGGGAATTTCGCGTTAATACCTAATTCATTGGCAATTTCTATAGCTTCATCAATTGCCTTAGAAAACCCCACTTCTCTATAATTTTTGAAGTATTTAATCAATTTGTCCACTTCATCAATAGCAACATCAAGAACCGCATCCTTTGATTGCAACTTTTTGCTCACGACATTCACATTTGATAATATTTCATACCAAATGACGATTTGTACCAAAAATTCATAGTCACCAACCTCATGCTTTTCAAGTGATCTAGCGTCACTTTGAATTTTAGGATCTTTATCCGAGTCACTAACTTGTTTCAAAGCTTTTCTTACTTCTACAAGTTGAGTTCTAATAGGCTTAATACTATCTACACGACTTTCCCAACGAGTGACAGACAATGATTTAAGAGTCAATCCTTTAACATTGTCTTTCAAGATTTGCCACCTATTAATAGAATTGGCAAAGATAGTATATATACGTTGTATTGTTCCAAAAAATACCCTAGACTTAGTAATCGTGTTTGCCATGTCACACAACACAAGATTAAGACTATGACAACCACAAGCACTATACAAAGCTCTAGGATTTTTTTTCTAGAAATCTACTTTGAACTCCACTGTGTTTTCCTTTCATGTTCGCCCCATTATCATAGCCTTGACCGCGCATATCAGCAATATCAAGACCTAGAGACTCTAATTCCTTTGATGTAACATCAAAAAGTCCCTTACCCGTGGTATCATCAACAACCAAAAAACCTAAAAACGATTCCTCAACTGTCACAGAATTAGAGTTAAAATTCACATACCTCATAATTATGGACATTTGCTCTTGGTGACTTATATCAGGCCTGCAATCAAGTATAATGGAGTAATACTTTGCTTGTTTTATCCTCTTGATGATTTCTGTTTTAACTTGATCAGCTAATAATTGTATCAACTCGTTTTGGATATTGTGCCCAAGATAATGTATATGGAGTTCATCATTCAAAATACGCCGCACGTGTTCTTTCATAATCGGATCAAACTCTTCCAACATCTCAACCAATCCCAAAAAGTTTCCATTGCTTTTTTGATACAACTTTTCTCATTTGACCCACGAAAAGCTAAGCCGTGTTTAGCAAGAAATTTCACAAGAGCAATAATCCTAAAAATCACTTCTTTCCAATAATCTTTTTCTTTTTTGAAATGCTCATAAGCATCCTTGTCAATTGCTTCATTGCAATCCAACCTTTGACGCATTTCAAACCATTGATGCATATGCTTGAGATGTTCAAAGCTAACTTCATGGTCTTTAAGACCCTGAGAAGCATGCTTCCAATCCGAATAACCTTCATTATCCAACCCACCTTTCTTATACCCTTGTCTAAAAAGTTTACATCACCTACATTAACATCTACATTATCTTCATCAACATTAGAACTAGAACTTTGAGGTAGTTTTGAGAAAAACTTGAGTATACGCCCTTTGTCGGCCCTTGCTTTTTCTTCCTCTAGCTTCTTCTTTTTACGTTTTTGGCTACCGGATAGGTATTTGTATTTAGGAATGGGTGGCATAATTTCTAGACAAAAAAACAAATTTTAAAATAAGTAAGTTTCATCTAACTCTAAACCTAAACAATAGTAGACAATTATACATCAAAGTCTCAAAGATTCAATCATTCAATATCAAACATCTAAAATTCATAGTTTCATCTTATTCGTAATCAGTAAATCTAAACAACTTAAATTCAAGGTTTCATGTAATTGACAAATTATATAAATCTAAAATAAAAACTTTGCATTCTATTAATAATTAACTGATTTCACAATTGATAAATACATACCTGAAGGATTAAATCTTGAAGATTATACTTTGATGATCAGATGTTCTTGTTTTCAGCGTACTTATGATCACAAAATCACATTAGGTAGGTTAATTATATGCCGTTAAAAAAAAAAGGTAGGTTAATTATAACTATCCATCAGTTTTGGGCCCTCAAAACTTTGGGTACTTCCACGAACTCCCATGACCCAATCATAAAATAATTAAGTTTGATTTTTTAATACTATCCATCACAAATTCGCATTACGTTTGATTATGTACGAACATGATATGATAACTATCCATCAGACTATTGGGCCTTGTGTTTCTGTATTAATCACATCAAGTTCAGTGATTGGGCCTCATTCTCCAGCATTTGGGCCTTTTTTGTATAACAAATATAACAAACCTCCAAAATCTACTGGGCCCCTAATATTTTTGGGCCTTGGGCGCCTGCCCAGCTTGGCCAGCCCAAGAGCCGGGTCTGAACCGCACTAACGACCAACTAGGTATTAAAGATGTTCTCAAAACACAACTGAATCGTCGAACTAAACATTTCAAGATTTAACGAAATCGTCCATTCGTCTGAATCCATTTAACAAACCAACAGCAGAAGAAAAACATATTGTATCGACATCATAAGTCTTCAACATTAACTATCGACATGTTGTCACGCGTAGTACTACATTATAACAAAAGTTTTAATCATGTGATTAAGCTTTCTTAGATCATAACCACTTAAATAATCCGATATGCTAATAGTTTGTTCATTTGTCTACTGTGAATTATTAATATAACAAGAATGTGATAGAAGCTGTGAAATGTAGGTTCATCATCATGCCAATATGTCGATTTGTGGATCCTACCATAACTTCATAGAACAAGAATTAACAATTTTCTAATATTTTTTTTAACAGCAAGTAAAGTTGCAATGGATAATCAGATACGCAAGATAATTGAAGTTGTGCGAGCCAGACAATTGCTGGCAGTTAACCTGATTTGCTTATTGGTGGCTTTCGTTGCACTACGTAGACTGTCAACCAAAAAGCGTGCTAATTTACCTGCTAGAGATGAAATTTTACAACGACGATATGTACGAAAAGAGATGTTACACGGTCCTTCAAACAGGGGTAAATGCCATGACCTTATCCGCATGAGTGAGCAATCTTCAAGCGCAAAGAAATGTAAGAGTAGAAAAAGAAAAATTGAACAACAAGATGAAGATTTAGCTTCTATGATTATGAATAGTGTTGGCAGTGTGGCTAATGCTATTTTAGAAGGCAATAAAATTCTTCAGGAGAGCAATAAAATACTAGAAAGAACTTATCATCGCGAGTACACAGGTGAGGAAATCTATAATGAACTGGAGCTGATGGGTTTGGAATCGCATGAAATACCGTGGGCTTTCAATTACTTGGCGGCCAACCAAGCAAAAGCAAGGACGCTATTTAGTTGTCCTCCTCAGATACGGTTGGGTGTACTACGAGATATGACGGGTTCTGGTAACTAAGCGAGTTTAGGATACATATATCTAGTTGAAGTTTTTCTTGTTTGGTAACTTCGTACATTTATGACTTATTTATTTATTGGGTCTTTTACTATATGGTTATGGATCTTGCTTTCTCAATGATTTTGTTTCTTTCTTTCCTTTCTAAATTGTTGTTTCATTTAGTGGTTATGGTGTTATTTCACATTTATGGGTACGGTCCTTTTCTTGTACATGATTGATTGTTTCACAGCAACATGCTTAACCGCCAATTTGATATGTGTATATTTTAGGTGACTGTGGTCACCAAAGCTGTTTGATTTAGTTAAACGGGTCAAGTTTAGGTGCTCATTAGACAGCATCGCTTCATTCAACCTTTTTTAAATCAACGGGTTGTATTACTTATCATACTTCACTTTATCATAGTCCTCATGTAAAAAATACTCCCTTTGTCCCAAAATAATGGTATATCAGACCAGGTGCATACCTGATATCTACTATACCCTCAATAATGAGAATAAGAGAACTTGTGGGCTAAAAGCCTAAAATCAATATGGTGAATATACTTATGATTTACTGGTTGGAAAAATGGTATCTTGGATATGAATTTTACCAAAAGGAATTGTTATTATTTTGGGACAACACAAAAAGGGATTTTTTGCATTTACTTTGGGATGGAGGGAAGATATTCCTATTTAGACAGTATCATGGGTACATAATGACATTTAATCAATTTACGAGGTTTATTGCATTAGAAATACACATTTGGCGCTTTTCTACCCCTGTTGACTCATTTTTTTTTTCTTACGTGCAACCTGAATTAACCGGTTCATAAGTAAACGGGTCAAAAGTGACCCATCCTGAATGTATTGTTTTTTGGAGTGTGTTGTAGGTATGGCAAACTCATTTGTATGTTCAAGAAAGCCACATGCAGTTGTTCATGAATTGTTAGCTGGGAATAATTTATATTTTGGAAATCCATTTAAGAAATGGTAAATTCAAGCTCTTAATTTTAGTAGTGGATTAATAGAAGCTTAGTAATAACTGGGAAAAAGGTAATTATACCCCATTATTATATTGGAATCTATTATTATTAGGTTTATATTATGAACCCTCGGGCCATTAGGTATCTAGGGTTTGCATTCGTTCTATATATCATGTAATGCGTTATTGAAATAATGTCATTCAAACCTTTTACCATTCTTACATATTATTCATGTGTGAAGCACATGACTAAGTTAAGCGAATATAAACGATATAGTGAAAACGGATTTGGCTACTCATGCATCGAGCTAAGTAGCTAACAGCAGACCCGGCTCTTGGGCTGGCCAAGCTGGGCAGGCGCCCAAGGCCCAAAAATATTAGGGGCCCAGTAGATTTTGGAGGTTTGTTATATTTGTTATACAAAAAAGGCCCAAATGCTGGAGAATGAGGCCCAATCACTGAACTTGATGTGATTAATACAGAAACACAAGGCCCAATAGTCTGATGGATAGTTATCATATCATGTTCGTACATAATCAAACGTAATGCGAATTTGTGATGGATAGTATTAAAAAATCAAACTTAATTATTTTATGATTGGGTCATGGGAGTTCGTGGAAGTACCCAAAGTTTTGAGGGCCCAAAACTGATGGATAGTTATAATTAACCTACCTTTTTTTTTTAACGGCATATAATTAACCTACCTAATGTGATTTTGTGATCATAAGTACGCTGAAAACAAGAACATCTGATCATCAAAGTATAATCTTCAAGATTTAATCCTTCAGGTATGTATTTATCAATTGTGAAATCAGTTAATTATTAATAGAATGCAAAGTTTTTATTTTAGATTTATATAATTTGTCAATTACATGAAACCTTGAATTTAAGTTGTTTAGATTTACTGATTACGAATAAGATGAAACTATGAATTTTAGATGTTTGATATTGAATGATTGAATCTTTGAGACTTTGATGTATAATTGTCTACTATTGTTTAGGTTTAGAGTTAGATGAAACTTACTTATTTTAAAATTTGTTTTTTTGTCTAGAAATTATGCCACCCATTCCTAAATACAAATACCTATCCGGTAGCCAAAAACGTAAAAAGAAGAAGCTAGAGGAAGAAAAAGCAAGGGCCGACAAAGGGCGTATACTCAAGTTTTTCTCAAAACTACCTCAAAGTTCTAGTTCTAATGTTGATGAAGATAATGTAGATGTTAATGTAGGTGATGTAAACTTTTTAGACAAGGGTATAAGAAAGGTGGGTTGGATAATGAAGGTTATTCGGATTGGAAGCATGCTTCTCAGGGTCTTAAAGACCATGAAGTTAGCTTTGAACATCTCAAGCATATGCATCAATGGTTTGAAATGCGTCAAAGGTTGGATTGCAATGAAGCAATTGACAAGGATGCTTATGAGCATTTCAAAAAAGAAAAAGATTATTGGAAAGAAGTGATTTTTAGGATTATTGCTCTTGTGAAATTTCTTGCTAAACACGGCTTAGCTTTTCGTGGGTCAAATGAGAAAAGTTGTATCAAAAAAGCAATGGAAACTTTTTGGGATTGGTTGAGATGTTGGAAGAGTTTGATCCGATTATGAAAGAACACGTGCGGCGTATTTTGAATGATGAACTCCATATACATTATCTTGGGCACAATATCCAAAACGAGTTGATACAATTATTAGCTGATCAAGTTAAAACAGAAATCATCAAGAGGATAAAACAAGCAAAGTATTACTCCATTATACTTGATTGCAGGCCTGATATAAGTCACCAAGAGCAAATGTCCATAATTATGAGGTATGTGAATTTTAACTCTAATTCTGTGACAGTTGAGGAATCGTTTTTAGGTTTTTTGGTTGTTGATGATACCACGGGTAAGGGACTTTTTGATGTTACATCAAAGGAATTAGAGTCTCTAGGTCTTGATATTGCTGATATGCGCGGTCAAGGCTATGATAATGGGGCGAACATGAAAGGAAAACACAGTGGAGTTCAAAGTAGATTTCTAGAAAAAAAATCCTAGAGCTTTGTATAGTGCTTGTGGTTGTCATAGTCTTAATCTTGTGTTGTGTGACATGGCAAACACGATTACTAAGTCTAGGGTATTTTTTGGAACAATACAACGTATATATACTATCTTTGCCAATTCTATTAATAGGTGGCAAATCTTGAAAGACAATGTTAAAGGATTGACTCTTAAATCATTGTCTGTCACTCGTTGGGAAAGTCGTGTAGATAGTATTAAGCCTATTAGAACTCAACTTGTAGAAGTAAGAAAAGCTTTGAAACAAGTTAGTGACTCGGATAAAGATCCTAAAATTCAAAGTGACGCTAGATCACTTGAAAAGCATGAGGTTGGTGACTATGAATTTTTGGTACAAATCGTCATTTGGTATGAAATATTATCAAATGTGAATGTCGTGAGCAAAAAGTTGCAATCAAAGGATGTGGTTCTTGATGTTGCTATTGATGAAGTGGACAAATTGATTAAATACTTCAAAAATTATAGAGAAGTGGGGTTTTCTAAGGCAATTGATGAAGCTATAGAAATTGCCAATGAATTAGGTATTAACGCGAAATTCCCTCAAAAACGTGTGATACGTAGGAAAAAACAGTTTGATGAGAATCCAAGTGTAGAAGAAGTTATATTTTCAGTCGATGATGATTTTAAAGTCAACTACTTTCTATGTATTGTTGAAGTCTTATTTGCGATCGTCAATGTCCCAAGAAGGACTTAATGGATTAGCGATGATATCTCTTGAAAACGAAATATTAGAAGGTATGGAATATAAAGACTTGGTCGAGAGCTTTGCTTCCAAAAACGCTAGGAGAGCCTCACGATTTGCTTAAGTAAGTTAGTTCGATTATTTAGCTACACTAGTATTGTTTTGTTTATTTTATAACTATTAATCAATTGTCGTTGCATTGTGGTTTTTGGATATATAAAATGATAAGTTTATATTATAGAAAGGGGCCCAACTTTTTTGTCTCGCACGAGGCCCAAAAGTTTTTTTATTATTCTCGGAGACGGCTCTGGCTAACAGTCATGGGTTGACTTTTAATTCACTCTTGTTTTATTATGTTTAGGTTAGATAGTTTTGTATGCCAACTTTAATAGTGGAAAATAAGGTCTTTAAAGGGATTCAATTGCCTAACCGCCCTTTGATTTCTACGCGGATGAAGCAATGTTCGTTGGTGAATGGCATTGAGAAAATATGATGAATCTTGCTAGGATTCTGAGGTGTTTTCATCTTGCTTCGGGTTTAAGGGTGAACTTCTCTAAAAGCAAGGTGTTGGGGGATTTAGAGGTTGGGCATATGGCAGGGATCTTGGGTTGCGAGGCTGCCACGGTTCCCTGGGCTTCCAGTGGGGGGCAATATGGGTCGGAAAAAGAATTGGGTGCCCATTTTAGATAGGGTGGGTAATGGGTTGAGCTCATGGAAAGCCAACAATCTTTCATTCTGTGGGAGGCTTACTCTAGTGAAAGTCTATCCTTGATGATTTGGAAAGGTTGAGAAGGAGATTTCTTTGGGGTCCAAAAAAGCTTGTCTCATTGAGGAGGGAGAGAGTGGGGTTTGTTGGCGACTTCATGGGCATGGAACCGGAAGAAAAAGAGGCTGTCTAGTCATGATCTCGAAGATATTCGGATCTAGAAGAAATGATTTCCTTGTTTTCCTTTGCTGATGGGTGGTAAAAAGGTGGCGGAGTGGATTAAGTGGGTCCCAATCAAAGTGAATTGCTTTATATGGAGGCTGATGCAGAATAGGATGATACCTGTGGGTGCAGCAAATCTGTGTGCCAGAGGATTGTCTAATGTCTTTGGGCATTGCTGTGATTGCCCGGGGGTCATGGAATCGGTGTCGCATGTGTTTCTTGATTGCACATTAGCCAAAGTTGTGTGCAAATGTGTGTCGCTGTGGGACCTCACAGGCTTGTCTACGCTGGAAGACTTGGTTGAGGAAAGCGGGCAGATGACCTTGGTGGCGAACAACAACAGAGGTCTCTGGGCATGGCCCTTTGGAAGGAAAGGGACAACAGAATCTTTAGGGGTTTAAAACGCTTTGCGAAGTGAGGAGGTTATTTCGCTTTCGTATAATTGTACAAGAAGCAGGTCTAAAGTCTGTGTAGGTAGCTGGCCGGAGTGGGTTCGATGGGTAGGGCCTTTGGTTTGTATGTTTTAGAGGCTTTTTGTTTCGCTGTGCAGCGTCTGTCCTGCAGTGGCTATTTTTTTTTTCTTGGGGTATGTTCTCCAACAAAACTTATAATTTATGTTGAATTGTGTTTAGGTAAGGTTAACATGTTTTAGATCAAAGGGTATAACAGTAAAATCGCAACTTTCTTTTCTTTCCTTTCCATTAAACTCAGAAACACGAAAAAAATCATATCGTTTTCTTTTAGAACGAACCATACCCATGTAAAACTGAAAACTTCAATATTGGTTTACTTGAATTCAAATCCAAAACAATCCATGCACCCCTGTTAAATTAATTCGTTAAAAATATACAACCCAAATTAATCCATAGACACAATAAAGTCAAGTGATTTACATCATTAAAAACCCTTATAAATCCAGTCTTATTTAAAGAAATGGGGCAGTTATGTAAACAAAGAAATACACATAAGTTTTTTTCTCTTTTTTTTAGATTGTACAAAATCTATATCATGATCAAACGATGGGTGAACATAACACTATCAAGGTTTAGCTTTAAACTTCCTTTGGGATTTGAGGTCCACCACAATCACAGAAACATTATCTTTGCTTCCTTTTTGAAGAGCCAACATTGTAAGATAATCAGCTGCTGCTTGTGCCGCTAGATCCGGCCCACCGACCTCCCTCTCAATGGCCGATCCACCGTTCTTTTTGTGCCAAATTAAAAGGCGTTTCTTAGCAACTTCACACGCTTCCTGATTTGACATCACGTCCCATAAACCATCACTAGCTAAAATAAGACACTCGTCGTCTCTAGCTCGGGGTGTAAATGTGACTTCTGGATCAGGTATTATCGAAGGCTTTAAATACCCGTCACCTGAGAGAAAAAAAAACATCAATTCAAGAAATTAACCCAATGTATAAAAAACATGATTCACACTTCACTACAAATTAAAAAAAGTAAACTGCATAAAAAAGTTAACCAGCTTCAATACATTTAATAATTTAGCAGGTCACCAAATATGGTTGCACCAAACACGACGAGCATAAAATTCAAGAAATCGTTTTGAAAGTTTTGTGAGTTTTTAATAATTATTCAAAGTAAAATGCAATTTTCGTCTCTAAGGTTTGGCCACTTTTGCGACTTTCATCTAAAGGTTTATTTTTACGCGTCCGGGTCCTCGTGGTTTCAAAATCTTGTCATTTCCGTCCCTGATAGCCAAACCTTGAGGGACGAAAGTCGCAATAAATTGCCAAACCCCAAGGAGGCAGGGACAAAAATGACAAGATTTTGAAACCACGAGGACCCAGATGTGTAAAACAAACCTTTGGATGAAAGTCGCAAAAGTGGCCAAACTTCACGGACAAAAATGACATTTTACATTTTTTTATAAATCTTAGAGGTTTTCTTTAAAAATAAATTCTAAAAATATAAGCTTTTTATTTTAGAAAAAAAGATGGTTGGTAACCTAAACTTTTTTTCAATCTAAATTAAACTTTTTTATGCAATTAACTCTAAAATAAACTTACCAATAGACCTTGACATTGCAAGGACACCACAAACTCGAGGCCCATTCCATTCTATGACCCTGCCACCTGCCGCCTCAATCCTTGCATACTCATCTTCACGGTTCGGCTAATTATAAGAAAAAAAAAATTAATGGTGAGTTATATAATAAACAAAACGTTCATACATCATATGACGACAAAAACAAGAAGGTTTTTTATGTTTTTACTTTATGATCACTTGACAAAGGAATGGCTTCTTTCCCACGATAAAGTACGGCTCTTGAATCACCACAATTTGCAACTATAACATGTGATGCACAGATCAATGCCACCACAGCAGTGGATCCTACAGTTTCTGGAGCTACGGGTTCAGCGATTGCATTTGACCCGTCAATGATTCCGCTTGTTTTACCTCCAACTTCATCATCGACTTTTTTAAAGCAATTTATGAATGTTTTCTCCCATTGAACTTGTACCGTCTCATTTGTGGTTCCTTTGATCAGTTCTTGTTTCATAACTTTGATTTCCTCCTCTAAAGCAATATGAAGACGGTCACGACAGTAATTGGCCACCTGCAAAAAGAAATATGATCCGGTTTAGATATTTGGCATAATATAAAGCCTAAATGTTACATAGGTGTGAATGTGTGATATAGAAAGATTTTAAAAACTATAGTGCAGGACTGCAGGGTTTAGTGTGGACCGGCCACAAATAAAGATGTATCACTTCTTATAAATACAGTAATATATACGGATGGTCCTGTGGTTTACCAAAATTTTGAATTTGGTCCCTAGCTTAGCTTTCCAAAAGTACACGGATGGTCCCTGTGGTTTGTAATTTGTAACGCATTTAGTCCCCAACCAACAAATCTAAAGGTTTTAGCAATATGCGTTACAAAGTGCAAACCACAAAAACCATCCATGATTCCATGTACTTTTGGAAAAAGTTGGGGACTAAATTCGTTATAAACTGCAAACCACGCAGACCATTAGTGTACTTTTGGAAAGATAGGGACCAAATCCAAAATTTTGGTAAACCACAGGGGCCATCCGTGTACATTACTCTTTATTACATAATAGGCTAACTTTTTTAAGAAGTTATTTTGTAAGATTTTTATGCATATGAATAAAGTTCTGATGATGCCCAACCTGGTAGACCATCTCGTTTTAGTAAATCCTTTAGGCTAACCTAATTTGATTTGTTAAAAATAAACGATAATCCAAATCAACCAATTTATACTTAAACGGGTCAAAATTGTCACCTATATAGAGAGCTGAAGTTTGAGCTGCAAAGAAACAAGTGTCTAATTCAACAATTCCAAATCAAGGATAAGTGGATAACAATTAAATGGTGTGTTTATATACGTAGAAAACGACATAAGACATCTAAATGAATTAAAAATTATAAAAAAACTGCTACTTTGTAATAAAATGAAAAGGGGGAAAACATACCTGGCAGCCTCCATGACCATCATATACTCCAAAGAAATGAGCAGTCAAATCATTCAAATTTGAATTAATCCCATTAATTACACGATCGCCAACCAACATTTTCAAAGGAATTTTCATAAATGCAGGAACACTTGCAACAGCATCTTCCATTTCCGGTCTTCTACCACAAACCGAATGAGACCCATAAAGTGGCACATATTCTAACTCAAAAACACTCCTTACGGTTTTACTTTGAGTCTTATCAGCAACCACCACTACCGATGCTGTTAAAGTATGCCCGATCGCACTCTCGATTGTTTCTTTCCCCAAACTTATTACTTCCGCAACTATCTGACCCTCGTCTATATCGGTGATTGCAACCGTAATCGAATTTGATTCATGCCCAATAGACATAATTTCTTTTGGGATGTTTTCTTGAATGATAATATCATCATTAACATTAACCAACCCGTTGGTTCCAATTTCTTGAATCATATTAAGATCATTATTTGACCCATCGAGAAACATGGGAACATGATCAGATAGCAAGCTCGTTGCGCCCGTTAATAGCGCGATTTTCGATATGGGACTAGCTAAACTAATCGAAATCGAAGCGGCCGGTGTCATCTCTTCAATCAAACCCATTAATTTCGAAATCTTTTTATTTTAAGGAAGATCAAGGATTAAAAATGGCGGTGTGCAGGTGATCTAAAGAACACGATTCATCGATACATATTTAAACATTAGTCTACAGTTGACCCATCAAAAAAGGTCAACAGATCTGGTGTGGTGAAGTATCGGATCTGATTTCTATCCTAAAAATCGTTACTTTTTTTTTAACATCTATCTACAGAATACAAGATTCTTCAATCAAGAAACAAAATCAAAACCCTAAATCCTAATTTCACAGACAAACATCAAGAACAAACTCTACAAACTACAAATCAATCTAGAAACACCAAAAGAAACAAACCCATCAAAGATCACAGAAAACCCACAAGAAATTTAAAACCTTTTTCCAAGATTTCACACATAGAAGCTAGAGTTCATGGATCTGAAGCAAACCCAGTTCAGATTGTCAAGATAACTTCGGTTTTCGTTTCATCGCTTCACCAACAATTTGTGGGGGTTTTCAAGAAACTAAACTGCAAGATTTGAGCCTTTTTATCCTTTGATGCAACTGGAAATAAGAGATATAAAAAAGGCTACAACTTATTGAAGGGATGAAAAGGGGAAAAGATTGAGTGCTTGAGCATCCTCTTTCTTGGCAACAAGATGTTTGTTGTTTGTTTGTTTAATGGGGAGGTGATGGGAGAGTATACGAGAGAGTTCCTTGGGAATGGTATGATGAGTGGAATTTTATATATGTTGGGATGTACATTTTTTTTTTTTTTATAGTGAGGCTTCAATGACTCAATGAGTGCATGTTGTTTTGTTGATAAGAAGAGGGGGGTATCTTCTACATAGGGTGCAAATCAGCCGAACCGAGCTCGGTCAGGCTCGAGCTCGATATCGATTAACTTGTGAGAGTTCGGGCTTGAGCTCGGCTCGTTTGTATTTTATCAAGCTCGAGCTCGGCTCGGGCTCGGCTCGTTTATTATCTATTAATTAGTATATTAAATAAAAATAATAGAAATAATAGACTTTTTAGGCTTGCGAGCTCGATAAGTGAAGCTCGGGCTCGTTTACTAAATAAGCTTATTTTTAGGTTCGATGCCGGCTTGTAAACAAGTTTAAATAAGCTCGGCTCGACTCGGCTCGTCTACACTAAGGCTCGATAAGGCTCGACGAGCCTAACAAGCTTCACATGTGAGGCTCGGGCTCGATAAACAAACAAGCTTTGTTTTGAGGCTCAAGCTCGGCTCGGGCTCAATAAGGCTCGGCTCGTTTCGAGCTTTTTCTCGAGCCGATCTCGAGTAGCTCGCGAGCCGCTCGGCTCGTTTGCACCTCTACAGTTCTACATTTTATTTTCTTCCCAACAAAACAATTATTGTTACTTTTTAGTTGCCAATAATAGAGTTACAACTCTAGTTTAACTTAACTTAGAGTTGCCAATCTTATTTTAAGTTTCTAAGTAAGAACTATATATGGGTTCAATGTCTTTATCTTGTTATGTTCAAAGCTCTGTCGCTCTACGGTCCCAAAACAATAGAGTAGAGCTCTTGCTTCTTTCGCAACCTTTGGTCCCGCATCTCGCTTTTGTATGTTATTTTTCTTCTTTGTTTCCTCTCTAAATCGAGACGACTGTACTCAATGGCGGAGCTTGAACGAAAAATCGGGCTTCGCCCATGACTATCCCGTTAAGATCTTGTTGTACCTAGAGGTGGAGGCAATGTTCCCGCAAGGAAATTCAATAATGAAGAACTGCAAAAGTTGAACGATGTTTTTCAAAAAAATGCCCTTAACAAAATTGATCTTTAAATCGGTCCTTGGTTCTTCATTATCATTTCTTGCCAAGCTTGTGATCGATCCTTTTCGAGTTTTTTATTCAATTTAGTTCTAATTGAATCTTGTCCAATATTTTTTTTTTGGTGGATCTGATGTTCTTTTGTAACTTTTCATATGAGGTGGAAGACTTCCTTAATCCTTACACACCAAGCTCTCTTAAATGTCATTTTTATTTGTCAAGATACCAGTTATAAAAAAAGGGTAAGGGTGGAGGGTATAGAGTTCGGTGAGTGGGTGATTGAGTGGGAGTCACCGATCGGTGACCACCCCCACTTGTTTGAGTCACCGAAATTTTGAATGTTTTCGGTGTATATTCACCTATGCGGGAAGAGGAGGGAGGGAGGGAGGTTTAATGGTGGGTCCCAACCCCTTTCAACCAATCACATTTTTTTTATTTTTTAACCTACTCAAACACCCTAGAGTGATTAACCATACCCCTTGATTGAGTGCAAAATAGGGAGTGGAATGAGGAGTTTACATGACATAATATTATTGGGTAAGATTTCACTCAATCACCCTAGAGTGATTAACGATACCCTCCAACCTAAATGTATTATAAAAAAGGGAACTTTTGACTTGGTTTTTTATTTAGAAAAAGTGGATAGAAATGGTCAAAGTATGTGCATTAAAGACTTTACGATTGGTTACCATGTGGGCACAGTGAGAACACAAAAAAATATTGGTCGATGATGGGATCACATTGTTCATACGTAGATGGATTGTATATTATTTTTTCCATAAAGTTTCTGAATATTTTTTTACAATTCAAAAGTTCAATTGTTGAATTGTTACTTATTCAATAGCAATCACTAATAGTAAATTTATATTTTCAGGTGTCAAAATTTTGATCAATTTTCTTTATTTGGTTACTTTGTGTTGGAGGATATTTCTATCATTTGTATTTAAACATCGTTTCGGATATTTTAATATAAATTTTCGGATACTTCGGATATCCGAAAAAATAAATCTTAAATTTCGGGTATATCCGAAATATCCGAAAATTTTAAAATCACTATCCGAATCTGAAACCGAATCCGAAAATTCGGGATATTCGGATATCCAAATTTTCGGATATTTTGGATTCGGATATCAAATATTTCGTATCGGATTTTCGGATACAGATAATTTTGAACACCCCTAGGTTTCGAGGTACATGAAAGGAGTGCCACCTCCTCTATAAGCATCATCAAAAATAAGTTAACAAGTAAGGATGACAATGAAGCGGGTTTAGGTAATTAGATAAGCTTGTCGCAAACTCGTCGGGTATCTATCTTGTAATTACCCGTCAGGTATCGGGTATATCCGCGGGTTTCAGGTAAACCTACTAATCTAAAAATGTCGCCCGTTGTGTATACCGACCCAAAATCCACCGGTTATCTATCAGGTTGCTACTAATCAATTGCGTTTAGCATTATCACTAGAAAAATATATCAAAAAACTAGAATGTATATAAATAAAATACCAAAATGTATATATAAAAAAATACTCAAATACATAGATAAATATATACACACACATACTATTAAAAAAATAAAAGAAATTATATCGGCTATACAGTCGGGTAAACAGAT
Source organism: Helianthus tuberosus (assembly GCA_030545235.1). Taxonomy (NCBI): domain Eukaryota; kingdom Viridiplantae; phylum Streptophyta; class Magnoliopsida; order Asterales; family Asteraceae; genus Helianthus; species Helianthus tuberosus. The sequence continues at coordinate 30,761,672 of CM060409.1, forward strand.
ATATTTAATCGGGTAAATGGTTATATCACCAAATCTAAACTTATCCAAAACCCGTAGAAAAATAAAAACTAATCACAAACCAGGTGTCATATCCAATTACCCGTCCAAAATATGTAAGGTTTCAAGTTTACCCATCAAACTCGGGTTTAATTGTCATCCAAAACAAATTATATCTATATCAAACTTGGCTAACCGTAATTTTATCTCCTTGTTCCCTCAGGCTCATGCCCAATTCTTGCCCTTTTTGAAATCGGATCATTCCCCTATTGTTGTTTCTTTACCAAAAGTACTAAACCCCAAACCCAAACCTTTCCGTTTCCCAAATTACTTGGTGCATAAAGAGAAGTTTCTTCCTATTGTGACTGAGTCTTGGGTCATACCGGTTACTGGATGCACTATGTTATGTCTAGTCACTAGACTCAAGGCTGTTAAAAAGAGTATCTGTAAGTTCAACTTCAGCCAAGGAAACTTGTTTGACAATGTTAAAAATCTCAAGGTTGAGCTAGAGCGTATCCAGTCTGATATTGTTCTAGACTCGGGGAATCGGGTCCTCCGTGACGAAGAAGCATGCTATCTTGAAGCCTATAAAAGTGTTGTCCGTGATGAGGAGTTGTTCCTTCAACAGAAGGCGAAAGCGTTGTGTCTTAAAGAAGGCGACCATAATTCTAAGTACTTTCATCGTATGGTTAAGTCTAATCAGAACAGGAATCAGATCCACTGTATTGAAGATGTGAATGGAGTTCTGTACTCGGGTATAGAGGTTGCTGATCAATTCGTGACCCACTTCCAGTTGGTTCTTGGTGTGATGGCTAACACCAGCCATATTGTGGACCCCTCGTCGCTGTTCACTAAGAGCATTCCCCAAAATGATGCTTGTAATATGGTCCAAGACGTTACTTCGGAGGAAATTAAGACTGTTATGTTTGGTATAGAGGATTGTAAAGCCCCTGGGCCTGATGGGTTCTCTGCTAAATTTTTTAAGTCTGCTTGGGGTGTGGTGGGAAATGATGTATGCCTAGCGATCAAAGGTTTCTTTCGGACTGGGAAGCTCCTTAAAGAAGTCAATGCTACTGTTATCGCTCTCGTCCCTAAAACGAAGACCCCATGAAAGGTCACTGATTATAGACCTATTGCTTGCTGTAATGTGATCTATAAATGTATTAGCAAAATCATTGCCAACTAGATTAAAAACTCGGTGAAGCACATTATCGATGACAACCAATGTGCTTTCATTCCTAAGAGGCAAATTAGTGACAATATCCTGCTATCTCAAGAGCTAATGCGTAACTATCATCACAATAGGGGAAAACCCAGATGTGCCTTTAAGGTTGATATCCAAAAGGCGTACGATACAGTGGAATGGGATCTCTTGAAGACGTGTCTTGTTCACTTTGGTTTCCCGCATAAAATGATAGGTTGGATTATGGCTTGTGTCACTTCCTCCTCGTTTTCCATAGCGGTAAATGGTAATCATCATGGGTTCTTTCAAGGTAGACGTAGCCTTCGTCAGGGGGATCCAATGTCCCCCTATCTGTTCACGGTGTTTATGGAAGTGTTTTCCCTAATGATCATCAGACCGGTTGAGCAAAATGAGAGCTTTCAATACCACTGGTGGTGTAAGGATGTTGGTCTTACGCACCTCTGTTTTGCTGATGATTTGCTTCTTTTCTGCCATGGTGATACTAGCTCTGTCTATACTCTTATGGAGGCTTTGGATGAATTCAAGCTTGTCTCTGGCCTTGTCCCAAGTATCCTTAAAAGCACAGTGTTTTTTGGTAATGTTGACCCGACTGTTCAGGAGGCTATTGAAAATAATATTCAGTTTAGGGTGGGTGAATTACCTGTGCGATATCTGGGTGTCCCGCTTTTATCTACTTGCCTTCGGAAAAAGGACTGTACCCCGTTGATCGATATGGTCAAGAGGAAAATTCATGATTGGAAAAATAAATCGTTATCGTTTACGGGCAGATTACAACTCATTTCGTCAGTCTTGAATTCCATTCAAGTCGTTTGGTCATCGGTGTTCATTCTCCCAGTCTTGGTGTCTAAGGAAATTGAGAAAATCATGCGTGGATTCCTCTAGTGCCATGGAGAATTAAAACGTGGTAGGGCTAAAGTGAAGGGGAAGGATGTGTGTGCGCCCATGCGTCATGGAGGCCTTGGCCTTAAATGTCTTCGGACTTGGAATATTGCTCTCATATCCAAACATGTGCGGAATTTCGTAACTAGAAAGGAATTTTTTTGGGTCAAGTGGGTGTACATGTATCGCCTTCTGAATAACAACTTCTGGGAGCTTGAAAACAAGGGAGATGTGTGTTGGAGCTGGAGAAAGATCATGGAATGTAGGGTTGTCCTTTGTGCCCATATAGTCCATGTTATTGGTGATGGTAAGACTACTTCGGCATGGTTTGATAACTGGCATAATAATGGGCCCTTAAGCAACATCTGTAACACCTCATAAAAATCATGACCAATATAATAAAGACACATGTCATGGACTTTAAACGTGTACTGGAATGATCTAGAGGGACTGAATTTGTCAAACAATGTAAATATGTGAATAAAGGGATCCAAAGTGTCAACATGCCATTCTTGTGCCTCTGATTGACCTCACACGACGTTCGTATTATTTAATGAATAATTTATCGAACATTGGAAGTCGTTTGTGTTAAAAACAAGGATCTTACGAAACATAGGGGTTAAAAGTGTTAACATGTTAAAGTTACCTCTGAGTGACCTTTAACGAACCCAAAAACATTGTAAATAATTTAATATTTCACTCACAAGAGTATTAGATATTAAATTTGTGGAGTTTCGGAGTAAACAAGACTTTTCGGGTGATCGTACGACTAACCGGGAGCTTAACGGAGTTAGTTTATGACCCAAGGTCCTTAAAAGTTAACCATGGGGGTCCAAAATGCAATAAATGAAAGTAAAACAAAGTTAAAATGGACCAGGGACTGAAAGTGCAAAGTTTAAAACATTTTTCCCGGTTTTGAAGGTTGACGGGCCGCGTAAGACTTCCCTATATCTTACGCGGGCCGTGTGAAAGTGCCAGTAACAGTCAGATGTTGACAGCTGCGGGTTTGGCCTGTTCCACCGCCTTAGAAAGCTTGTTTTTGATTCCAAGGTCTGAGCCAAAAATACTACTTGCATAGGGGACACCTGGAATCATCAGGGATCAATTGTAGACTTGTGTGGAGTGATCTTGTGAAATTTATTTGGCTATATAAGAACTTGTTGGTTTGCTAATTCATTTGTTCATTCACAAAATTATTCAAACTCACTCTCTGGAGCTCTCTGGACTTCAAGCAAGTTTTCTCAAGTTCCTAATTCGTCCTAAGAGCCTTTGTAAGCATTCTTAGACTTCCTAGTTCAAGTTTTATTAGTCTAATGACCAAAAGTCAAAGCCGTCGTAATTAAGCTTTGACTTAGTGATTAATCACTAATGGTCCAGCCATTATTCGAATTGAAAGGGGCTATGAGTTGCTAATTATGTGGGTAATAAACCCTTAAAAGGGCACCCCCTGATTATCACTCTAACTTGGTCAATTGTCGGTCAAACTTAATATTAAAAAGTCAACAGAAAGCTATTTTTACAAATAAATCCATATCTGATAATGTAGAAGTTATGGAACATGTTTTAACACTAAAGTAACTTGGTAAATAATGTAAGAACATGTCTAAGCATGTTCGGCCCGACAATTATGAGTTTAGGCCCGGTTCGGAACCGAAAGTCGCAAAAGAAGACTTTTGCTTTGACTTTCAGTTCTGACCCGATTTAGCTTATTTTAGATATGCCTTAAGGTTCCTTTAGGACCATATTATAAGTTAGTAAAACCCTCTGAGGTTATACTACATGGTTCCTTATTTATCCGATTCATTTGCATGTTCCCGTTAATTGCTTAAATGTTGACCATTATGCCCTTTTTTTTATATTATAACGAGATTTTTTAAAATGTGAGAGGAAAAAAACCTTTATTATTTATAAACATGTCCTAAAAATTTGACATCAGTTTGAGGTCTAAATTAGGAGTTATGCTCAATATCGTAATTTGAAAGCTTTTTATTAATTAAACGGCATTTTTAGCATAAAGCTTATTTAAACCCAAATTTTGACATCAAACTTTTTACCCACTTATGTAATATAATATTTTGGGATTTTTGAAGATTTTTATTAAATTTTAAACTGATCATAACATGGGGTTCTTGCTTTGATTCGGTAATTGACGGTTATACCCGTTTTGCTAATAAAATGAGTTTTACATAACATTTTGATATCAAACTTTTTGCTACTGATTTTATATGATAAATAAAATATTTTGAACTTTATAAACTGATCAAAAACTCAGATTTCTTTATATAACCTAAAAACTGACTTTTTACGCTTTTTAAACACATAGTATGGGTTAAAACTATTTTTGACGCATAAGACTTATTATCTACTGATATTATAAGTAAATTTTTATACTTTAACAGTAAGTAAAAGTTTTGAGCTCAGATTTCCAAATTTGACCTTAAAAGCTTATGAGAAATTACCAAAATGCCCCTACAGTGCATAGTTTGGTTATAAATGATAAATTTCACATATATGCAATACCTTACTGATATGACTTGCAAAAATAAATATTTTTACTAATCATTTAAGACCAGAACCTCATATTAATATTTAACCTCTTTTATAATCTTTAAAATGACCAAAATACCCATGCGGGGCTTAAATTGATTTTAAATTCGTTTTGGGCATAATGGAAGGTATCCTACTGATATCATAGCACATTTTGAGCATACTAACTATGGAAACCTGTTCATGACTCATTTGGTTACCCGTTATGCATTTATCGCATTCGGTACGGTTTATGTAAATAGTTTGCATAAATTGACCGAAACGGGTCAAACCTTATCATTTTTGTTTCAAAATCCACAATGTGTTTAGTTTACCCATAATAAACAAGTCTTCATACTTGTTGGGTCAAATCACATTCTAATCCGGTCTTCGCTTAATCTTGCGTTTTGAACCGTATGCCTTTCTGTAACACCCCGAAAACGGGTTTGGTAATTAAACCCCGTTAATACAAAAGAGCGGGTAAAATACCGTTAGTGGTGAAAGTAACCCGGTAAATATTAGGATTTAAATAAATAAACCTAATATTTAATAAAACGTTAATAAATGTTTTTAAGCAAATAAGGTTTATAAGAAGTCTGAATTAACGGGACTTAAAAACATAACGGATTATGACTTCCCGGACCCGCTAAAGCAACAAGGAATAATTAACCTAGTTAGTAGCATGTGATTAAGTGACTAATGGTGAGTTATAGCTTCATTTGATCAAAAGGAAACATGCGGGACCAATATTGCCAAGTGGGAAAGTTGTTTTATTAAAACAAAAGTTAAATACCAAAACACACACTTAAAGTGTGTGTTCTGGTCGATATATCCACAGAGCCAAGAACATCTTGAGCTCAAAACCCTAACAAGCACAAATCAAGAAATTTGAAAGGGCAAATCAAACCCAAATCGAAATTCAAGCACATATTCGTGATCACCAAGTCAAGGGGATCCTAAGGTATATCGAATTTCTAACATTCATGAAGTTGTAAAAAAGTTGATAATCATCCTAATCGCGAATTAGGCATGGATTATAGAAGCTATGGCTAGATTAGTGATGTATACTTGCTTAGGAACGAAACCCTAAGTGAAAATCATACATAACATGCTATAGATTGATGAATTTGGTAAATTAACACACTTAGATAAGTGGGTTTTGATGTTATGATGATTTTGATGATATAACTATGCTTAGAATCAACATGCATGATAACAAATAGAAGGTGTTCGATTAAACCATGAATTTGTGCACAAGATCATAATTGCTATGAAATGGGTTTAGTTGATTTGATGAAATTAATGTAGTATTGGTGTTTATAAATGCCATACTAACTCGTATGAATGACTACTTGAACAAAATAGGGATTTTGTTAAGAGTTCATAATTGATTAGAAGTGTGTCTTGACACAAGGATTAAACCCATGATTTATTATTGAGTTTAAAGAGAAAAATAGTCAAAGAATCATAAGGTGTGAAAGTCATGATTTGGAGTGACTAATCTAACAACCTTGTGAATAATGAATGATAGTTGGCGCTTAACAAGCTAGGTGAAGCTTGGGGAGAAAGCGGGTCGAACGAGTCAAACATAAAAGAAAAGCGTATTCGGGATGCAAGGTAAGTATAGCTTACACTAACCTTAAATTGTGGAATATTTTCTCATCATATAAATTACGAATGAGATATCTAAACAATTGAAATATGATGCTCCGTCGTGTAGTCGAACGGAACAAGATAATCAAAGATGAAAGAAACCGTAATAATGGTTAATTCGGTCAAACGGGTCAATTCGGTCAAACGGGTCAAAAGGTATAAACAACACCTTTTGACTATATAGACTAATGATTCTTTTGTCGAGTTATATGTTTACAGGAATAGATATCCAATGGATATTCGCATCGTTCTTAATTAGCGAATATAAAGCAAGGTATTAAAACCGGGTTAATAAGTTGATCCGGGCCAGGTATGTATAATACATCAACTCCTCATTTAGAACTTGGAGATCTATGAGAGTTAGGCAAAGTAAAAGGGGACATTCGGTTACCTTAAAAGGTAAACCGAAGGATTTAAATTATAGACAGAGTGTTTTGAAAACAAGATTTGGTTAAAAATGAGATTTTTGGGCGTGCTTGGCTTAAGCAAGCCCTTCGTCGTAAAAGAAGGGTTAAAAGTGACCAAAACGGCCTTGTAAGTAAAATTAAGCAAACAACCCTTAGAAGTCGCTTGAAAACGAGTTTTATAATCAAGTCAATACTTAGAATAAGTATAAAAAGCAAAAGATGTAAAATATTGGTCAAATGACTCTATAAAGAGTCTTTGCCGTAAAATAACGATTTGAAGGGTAACATTTGGAATATATAAATCACCACATTGAATCCACCACAAATATAGTTGTGGTGGGAGATCATTTGATAATAAATGTGGGCATATGTATTTAGAAACGAATGAAAGCAATTGGTGCTTAAAATGTGCTTAAATACCCTTAACGGGTCAAAATAAGCATACGAGTGAAAATAGGTTTAAGAAGGTATATGAATTTGTAATTGGAACCAAATATGTTCGACATCATTGAATTTAATAGGTTTATGAGAAATAAGGATCAAACAAACTTGTTTGTTTGATAAAAGTCGAACGGGTCAAAATTTGGTAAAAAGGGTAATAAGCCGAAGACTTAAAAGTCTGAAATTTTGTTAAATCAAATGTTAGATTTTAACTCCATATGATGGAGAATCAAATTACAAACACGTAGGAAGAAACGGTAGGTTAAACGGACAAGCGGATTGAAAGATACGAAAGTTTTCGTGTCAAAAACGGCAAAAAGGAAAGGAATGATGCAGGGGCCACCGTAACTTACGGTGCCACCGTAAGTTACGGTGGACATGATTTGGTTACGGTGGGTGCCTACTGTTGTACGGTAGGAGAATTGTAAACACAGAGGCCACCGTAACTTACGGTGCCACCGTAAGTTACGGTGGAGGTCAGAAATGAGTCTTTGTTTTGGGATTAAGATATCCATGTTGGATTTTCCTAACTTCCCCGTTGTATTAGTTATTTAATTATCAAAACTGACCTTTAAGTTGGTTTTGATCACAGGTGAATGTCGAGAGTCCCGGATGAAGATCAAGCATCGAGCAAGAACCGAACACACGTTAAACAAAGCTTCCGCAACGTTGTTTTGTCGTTATTTTAAACGGCGAATTAGATCACATTATGTATATCACTTAAATTGTAAAAGTTTTTAACAAACCCGTATTTCCGATGTATATGTAATCATTAATTACATGATTATTTTCGCAAAATATACGTTAAACCTTGATTTATAAGAACGGGTCTTACAAGTTGGTATCAGAGCCTTGGTTTAAGAGATTCAAGTATGGTGGGAAAACTATGCTTGGACTTAAACCTTATGCTCTTAATAAAGATTGGTGTTCGGTTCAAGGCTTGATCGCAAATCCGGTAAGTACAAGTATGATAATAGTCTAGTATGATTAAAGTGTTGTGAACAACACATAGGGTTATCGTGTAATACACGTTACCCTAATTTAAAATGATTAATATAGTTGACGAAAATACGCGCGTTGACGCATATAATAGAAAAAGCCTTGTATTATAATACGGGCGATTATTGAAATTGATATTATTAACTCTTGTAAATGTTTTAGTTGAAGGACACTCGCATCCAAAGATAGTGGGAGTCTAACAAGACATTGATTTGACAGAGGAACGGTCCAAAGTATGACAATTAGAGCACGATCACCAAGGACCTAAATCGCGCAACGATTGCGAATAGTTAATGGCAAGGGGAGCCTGTTAGAGCAAGCATTATCAGGTGCACGTTTTAAATTATTGCATAAATAGTAAAATGCAATAAACAAGTAGAGAATGATTGTTGCATAGGTGACTTAGAAACTTGGAAAAACCTGAATAGAAATACATATCTAGGATATCATTTCCAAGAAAACTAAATAGAGGCGTTACTTGCATAGGGCGTGATGTGAAAACTATAAAAAGGTCGTGTATGTCATGTGTTAATCGCTTACTCTGGCCAAGTAAGTAGTGGCATATGATACCATGAGTTTCTTATAGCGGACACATTTACATCCGATGTAGTAAGGGTGGAGTGAATGGGACTAACTTAAAAAGTACCCAAATAAATTAAATGAGCAAAATATTTGATAATAATGTAAACGCACAGCCGGGTGATGGAAGCGTATTACATTAGGATGATAAGCCCGAAGGAAGGGACAAAGAAACATGTAAAATAATTAAGGTACGTATTGGGAGGGGGTGTACTTTCACTCGAACCCGAAGAATATAAACACGTAGAATGATCAAGATATGCATTGGGAGGGAGTGTACTTACACTCGAACTCGGAAAGTGCGAATATGTCTCTAAACGGGTCGATTTTGTAAAACGCCAAACTTGAGAACAAAGTAGGAATATAAAAGCGAAACGAAGTCATAATGCATACCGTAAGGGTTGCAATAATAACGACTTCGGTAACACCCGGGTGGTGGGTAAGGGTTTAAAAACATGCGTAGACTGAGAAACGGGAACTCGGATGGAAAGTTAAAAAGACTTGAATTTTGAGTCATGACCAAAAGACGACAAGATAAAGTAAATAGAAGTTTTGATAAATCATGTCCAACTATTCTAAAGTTGAACGGGTCGAACAAATATTGAAGTTTGACATTCATAAGTGACGAATTTTCACACGAACAAGTTAAACGGGTTAGATAAAACGTAACATTGGAAAGGATAATGAGCCCGGTAATGGGATGAGATTGAATACAAATATGGGCGCAAACCGAATAAAGGAAAGCACGAGATATTAATGAACCCATGTAATGGGTCGGAATTGAATATGAAATGATTGCAGACACGAATCACAGTCGGAGTGAACGAACTTTTGATGTGAAAATAAATAAATTTTCAAACATAAAAGGGACGAACTACGGGATCATTATAACCTTCGGGTTATAAACAGTGTAAAGGTCTACGGGACCAAACTGACCCACGGGTCATGAATAAAAGGTAAAAGGGACATAAAGGCAACGCCCTAAAGAGGCAAAAGCCTAAAGAAATAGCCTACGAGGCTAAGTGAAAGAATCTGAGGGTTACTTAGACAAGCAAGGGAACCGGTAGAGAATCCCCGCATGAAACTAAGACTGTAAAAGAATAAATTATGGACTGTCAATATCCTGGTACGGATAATTGACAAAAGATAAAGAGAACATCCTAAACTAAAACTTCGGTTTTAGTAAGAAATAATGTTTTTACAAATAGAAATTCTGATAGGAATTTAAATAGTAAGCATGAAGGATACAAGTCTTGACACTAATAGGCGCAAGACGATATATTCGAAAAAGTGATGTTTTCAAAAATGAAAGGTTGATATGAATTAAACATAATGTGACACGATCACGGTTAAGAAATGCAATGTGAGGTAGAATCACGTTATAACCAGGCGAGCGGTAAAAGTAACTGGACTAATAAGTCTAGTTAGTGAGACCGGTTAAGGTCAGCAATTCAAATCAGGAAATTTGGTTTGCTTGCAAGTGGTAGATTCGGTATAATTGAACCGAATAAATAAATTTGAAAATAAAAGAATTTGTTGCTAAAAGTGAAAGATCTCACTAAAGACCTTTAAACGGGTCAAAGTAACGGATTCATAAAGAATTCGATAGTATACGAAAGTGATGGATATCGCTAAGTTAATTAAACTAGTGGAAATAACGAGATTACGTTATTTCAAGTTACCTTATGCCGTATATAATACTAAGATGATTATTAACCAAAAAATATTACCATACTTCTCTGGTAATACTAATAATTGGTTAAAGTATAAGTAATGTTTTAAAGATTCTCGGAACAGATGCATTGAGTTAAACTCAATGAATTATGTAAGAAAAGGGTTTCGAGGACGAAACCTCTTTAAGGGGGGTAGACTTGTAACACCCCGAAAACTGGTTTGGTAATTAAACCCCGTTAATACAAAAGCGCGGGTAAAATACCGTTAGTGGCGAAAGTAACCCGATAAATATTAGGATTTAAATAAATAAACCTAATATTTAATAAAACGTTAATAAATGTTTTTAAGCAAATAAGGTTTATAAGAAGTCTGAATTAACGGGACTTAAAAACATAACTGGTTATGACTTCCCGAACCCGCTAAAGCAACAAGGAATAATTAACCTAGTTAGTAGCATGTGATTAAGTGACTAATGGTGAGTTATAGCTTCATTTGATCAAAAGGAAACATGAGGGGACCAATATTGCCAAGTGGGAAAGTTGTTTTATTAAAACAAAAGTTAAACACCAAAACACACACTTAAAGTGTGTGTTCTGGTCGATATATCCACAGAGCCAAGAACATCTTGAGCTCAAAACCCTAACAAGCACAAATCAAGAAATTTGAAAGGGCAAATCAAACCCAAATCGAAATTCAAGCACATATTCGTGATCACCAAGTCAAGGGGATCCTAAGGTATGTCGAATTTCTAACATTCATGAAGTTGTAAAAAAGTTGATAATCATCCTAATCGCGAATTAGGCATGGATTATAGAAGCTATGGCTAGATTAGTGATGTATACTTGCTTAGGAACAAAACCCTAAGTGAAAATCATACATAACATGCTATAGATTGATGAATTTGGTAAATTACCACACTTAGATAAGTGGGTTTTGATGTTATGATGATTTTGATGATATAACTATGCTTAGAATCAACATGCATGATAACAAATAGAAGGTGTTCGATTAAACCATGAATTTGTGCACAAGATCATAATTGCTATGAAATGGGTTTAGTTGATTTGATGAAATTAATGTAGTATTGGTGTTTATAAACGCCATACTAACTCGTATGAATGACTACTTGAACAAAATAGGGATTTTGTTAAGAGTTCATAATTGATTAGAAGTGCGTCTTGACACAAGGATTAAACCCATGATTTATTATTGAGTTTAAAGAGAAAAATAGTCAAAGAATCATAAGGTGTGAAAGTCATGATTTGGAGTGACTAATCTAACAACCTTGTGAATAATGAATGATAGTTGGCGCTTAACAAGCTAGGTGAAGCTTGGGGAGAAAGCGGGTCGAACGAGTCAAGCATAAAAGAAAAGCGTATTCGGGATGCAAGGTAAGTATAGCTTACACTAGTCTTAAATTGTGGAATATTTTCTCATCATATAAATTACGAATGAGATATCTAAACAATTGAAATATGATGCTCCGTCGTGTAGTCGAACGGAACAAGATAATCAAAGATGAAAGAAACCGTAATACTGGTTAAAAAGAAGTAAATCGATAATTCGGTCATATTATGTCGAAAGTAATAAACGGTTTATAAGTTAAAATGACCGTACGGTGTTAAACGGAACGAGTCATGTAGAGGAGATGATAATAAATATCATATCGCAAAGATAAACGGTCAATTCAGTCAAACGGGTCAAAAGGTATAGACAACACCTTATGACTATATAGACTAATGATTCTTTTGTCGAGTTATATGTTTACAGGAATAGATATCCAATGGATATTCACATCGTTCTTAATTAGCGAATATAAAGCAAGGTATTAAAACCGGGTTAATAAGTTGATCTGGGCCAGGTATGTATAATAGATCAACTCCTCATTTAGAACTTGGAGATCTATGAGAGTTAGGCAAAGTAAAAAGGGACATTCGGTTACCTTAAAAGGTAAACCGAAGGATTTAAATTATAGACAGAGTGTTTTGAAAACAAGATTTGGTTAAAAATGAGATTTTTGGGCGTGCTTGGCTTAAGCAAGCCCTTCGTCGTAAAAGAAGGGTTAAAAGTGACCAAAACGCCCTTGTAAGTAAAATTAAGCAAACAACCCTTAGAAGTCGCTTGAAAACGAGTTTTATAATCAAGTCAATACTTAGAATAAGTATAAAAAGCGAAAGATGTAAAATATTGGTCAAATGACTCTATAAAGAGTCTTTGCCGTAAAATAACGATTTGAATGGTAACATTTGGAATATATAAATCACCACATTGAATCCACCACAAATATAGTTGTGGTGGGAGATCATTTGATAAGAAATGTGGGCATATGTATTTAGAAACGAATGAAAGCAATTGGTGCTTAAAATGTGCTTAAATACCCTTAACGGGTCAAAATAAGCATACGAGTGAAAATAGGTTTAAGAAGGTATATGAATCTGTAATTGGAACCAAATATGTTCGACATCATTGAATTTAATAGGTTTATGAGAAATAAGGATCAAACAAACTTGTTTGTTTGATAAAAGTCGAACGGGTCAAAATTTGGTAAAAAGGGTAATAAGCCGAAGACTTAAAAGTCTAAATCAAATGTTAGATTTTAACTCCATATGATGGAGAATCAAATTACAAACACGTAGGAAGAAACGGTAGGTTAAACGGACAAGCGGATTGAAAGATACGAAAGTTTTCGTGTCAAAAACGGCAAAAAGGAAAGGAATGATGCAGGGGCCACCGTAACTTACGGTGCCACCGTAACTTACGGTGCCACCGTAACTTACGGTGGACATGATTTGGTTACGGTGGGTGCCTACTGTTGTACGGTAGGAGAATTGTAAACACAGAGGCCACCGTAACTTACGGTGCCACCGTAAGTTACGATGGAGGTCAGAAATGAGTCTTTGTTTTGGGATTAAGATATCCATGTTGGATTTTCCTAATTTCCCCGTTGTATTAGTTATTTAATTATCAAAACTGACCTTTAAGTTGGTTTTGATCACAGGTGAATGTCGAGAGTCCCGGATGAAGATCAAGCATCGAGCAAGAACCGAACACACGTTAAACAAAGCTTCTGCAACGTTGTTTTGTCGTTATTCTAAACGGCGAATTAGATCACATTATGTATATCACTTAAATTGTAAAAGTTTTTAACAAACCCATATTTCCGATGTATATGTAATCATTAATTACATGATTATTTTCGCAAAATATACGTTAAACCTTGATTTATAAGAACGGGTCTTACACTTTCTTTAAAACTAACCGGTCTAAGTTTAAACTTAAGTAAGACCCGTTAGAAGTCTAATAGGTTATTAAAACCTTCATTCCAGATTTAGGGGACCAGCAAAAGCTACCTGTACTTGCTTGATTGATTTATGGCTGGGAATAAATTTATATTTTTGCCCAGGTAAATACTTTTAACTTATTTTCCCTTATACGGGCATGGGGTACGGTATATAAAATACCGTTTGGTCGGGTATTGAATTTTTAATCATATGAAGGTTAAATCATGGAGATAACCCGTTTGATCTGTTTGTTTGTTTTAAGCCTTTGGGGGGTTAATGACCATGTCCTGGATATCCTCGGCTCATTCATTGAAATGGCCACGACTTAAGCACGGGGTGTAGGCATACACCTGCCGGTGCGTATGTAAAATGATATACCTACTTGTTCGAGAATAACTCGCCGTGGGTTATATTATGTGGTGTGTTTATTAATCTTTAACCCGGTATTCAACCCGGGCTACTGAACGTATAACAAACATATAATTCTTTTACAAGATTATTTTTAAATAATTATCCCAAGTTGTAAAAGATTATTTGTGCCTTGTGCATTTAAATCAATTTTCTTAAACATTTTCAAAATGAGTCGGTTAATCGTATTTACCAGTGAAAACTGACGTATTTTCCAAAAAGGTTAAGTGCAGGTACTAAGCGAAATGGGCTGGCTACTCCTAACATCAAATAAAGAGTCTTGCGAGCTTAGATGTTTAGAAATCTGTTGAACAACGTCTCTGTTATCTTAGATCCGTCTGTGGACCCTTTTACAACCGTTTTGTAATAATTGATATTACTTTCAATCGGTTTGATATATTATTATCTTTAGACTTCCGTTGTGCATTAACCGTGTTAAATTGACTATGATGATATCAACTACGTCACGATACTCCCCACCGGGCCCACCGGTAATACGTGGAAATATCGGGGTGTGACAACGTCCTTTCTTATAGAAACATGCATGAAGGGGAGTTGACAAGGCACTGTAAGGTGGCGGATATCGTTGATAATGGTGTGTGGAAATGGCAGGAGGATTGGTGTACCTGGTTTCCTTCCTTGTACCTACAACCTGCTGTCCCTCTTCATCCGAACTTGATTGATAAGGTTATGTGGAAATCCTCATCTGGAGATCTGATCCATTTCACCGTGAGTGATGTTTGGAAGGATATTAGGGAGGTTTGTATGGAGGTCCCCTGGTATAAACTCGTATGGTTCAGTCAAAACATTCTGAGACATGCCTTCATCTTATGGATGGACTTAAAAAAACAAGCTCCAAACTCATGACATTATTGGTAGCTGGGCGAATGATTCGGAATTAAGGTGCCTATTCTGTAAAGTTACCCCGGATTCCCACTCCCATTTGTTCTTTGAATGCCCGTACTCCAAAGCTATTTGGCAAAAGCTGTTGAGTTTGACAAAGCTGTATAGTGCTCGGTGGAGTTGGCCACATGTTATTGACTATATGTGTTCCTTGCCTGGTACTAAATCTATTTGGAGTATTGACGTATTGTAAACCGGCTTGTCCTGGGTGCAACCGTGTATTATATTTGGCAGGAGATGAACTTGAGAGCTCATTAACCTCGGGAAAGACCCGTTGAAGAGGTGTTTTTGCTTATCAAGGAATCTGTCAGGCTTAGGCTTTTGGGCATTAAGGTGGCTAAGAATGCAGCTACAATGCAAGCTGCTCGTGTTTGGGGGATCCCTAAAGACTCATGGCTCAATTCGTCCCACCTTTACAGACCGGTTAAATGACCCTGTTTTTCTGAGGTATGGAGTTGGTGGGCAGTGTGGCTTGTTAAAGAGATGTTTTTGGTCTTAATGAGAGATGCCTTTTATGGGGATGAGAATTTTTACACACAAATGTCTAAATCCTTAGCTGTCGATACCCTCACGGTAGATAAAGTTTTCATTTTTTTTTTGTGTCTGGGTGGTATTGGGTTGGGCCTTTGTGTTAATGGTTGATGCTTTTGGGTGGGATGTCGGATGGGCTGGGTTTGTCTGTTTATGCTGGTCTTTTTGGGGAGGGCATTATTTGGGTTGGGTTGGAGATATAAGGGGGGGAGTGGGTAGTCAACCCTTGTAGATCTTCTGGTAGCTATTTGGTGGCTTGTTTCTCTCTGTTCCATTGGTCTCTAGGAAACTTTTCAGTCTTCCTTCCTTTTATGAACTTTAGGTGGTTTTGTAGGGGTCATATAAGGAGATTATGGCTGTGTTTTGTGTCGGGGATCGACTTATACCTAGGAGTTATAAGGATGGACCAGCTAGGGGGATCGTCTTTTCGGTGTAGCCCCTTTTGGATCCCTACCCCTATGTTGGTAACCCATTTAGGGCCTAGAAACCTGTGTTGTGTTGTTAATTGTCATGTGTGGTTGGGCTGGACTATGGGTTGGGACAGGTGTTGTTTCAAGACTCTGTGTTGTTGTGGGGGTATTTTGGTTACTCTGGGTTGGGTTAAGATCATAACTCTGATGTTTCTGGATCTTGGTTGTCGTTTTTCTCTTATGAAAGAGGCTAAGAGCTGGCTGGACCAGTTGTATTGCAATGGGTGGAATTGGCTAGCTGAAGTCCCTTGGTTACATGATACGGTAGTGGGGCTGTTGCACGGGAAAATGTATCAATGGGTTTGTCTTGTGGCTGTCTACGGCTCGAAGGCCCAATCTAGGGTGGTGTTGTGTTTTTTCAAAAAAGTGAAGCTTGGGCCGCCTATTATCAGTTTAGATCAGATTTATTACAAAAGGAGGAAACCCATGGACCACGTGTTTGATGCTGTCTTTGGCTATTTGGTTCGGATGAAGACTCAGTGGGTGTATTTCAAGCTAAAGGCACACTGGTGGATTTACATGGCCTCTAATAAGCCCAACATGTAAGGGTGAGCAGAAAACCGAAATAACCAAACCGTAACCGAAAAAACCGACAAGACCGAACCGAAAAAACCGAACCGAAGTAAAAACCGACGGTTCGGTTTTCGAATTTTTAATAACCGAAAATTTCGGTTCGGTTTTTGGATATCCATTTCCAATAACCGAAAAAAACCGAACCGAACCGATAGGTTACAAGGCCTAGTACATATGTTTTATGTTTAAGTTGTTAATCTGTTAGCCTTAATCCTTTAACAGTTTAATCCATACTAGTTGTTAATATGTCAGCCTTTAACACATACTAGTAGGCCCAACCCAATACATAACATTAATACAAGATAAAAATGCCCGGATAGTCCCTGTGGTTTCGCCTTTTTTCACCTATAGTCCCCAACTTAACTGAAAAAATTAACCTCCATCCACGCCAGGGACTATCCGGGAACGAAAATTGAAAACTTGGGGACTATTCAGGTAATTTTAGAAAGTTGGGGACTATAGGTGAAAAAAGACGAAACCACAGGGACTATCCGGGCATTTTTCTCTTAATAAAAACACATTCTACTATAACTTAAAAGGCTATGTCGGTGGGGTGACCCACCGGCATTGCCTTACACCCCCTAAAGTTTTTTTATTTTGCGTTTCAAGCCACTCAGCTTTGCTACTCCCCTAAACTTTTTCAATATTTCATTTCAAGCCCCTAAGCTTTGCTACGACCCCTCCACTTTTAGAGTAATCAATTTTAGTCCATTATCTAGCTTTACTATTCTTCTACTTTAACAATTGGTATTTTTAGCCCTTAGCTTTTTACTAATTTCTATATTACTTAAAGTACAAAGTCGGTGAAACCACTCCTCTTTGACTTCCAAAATTTCCACTATTAGCTTATAGTTTTGTAATTCATATTTTTTGCATATAGAATTTTCCTTTTATTTAGTCTCTACTTTTGTTACTTGCATTTTTTACCTATACTTTAGTAATTTACGTTTTTTTCACATATGCTTTATACCGACCCCTCAACATTTTAAACTTTTCTTTTTACATTTTGACGTAAATTTGGTATACGCTTTCGGCCTTTATTTTGTATGTTTCCTACATATGAATCGGTTCACATATAATACGTTTTGACTTGATGGTATAAATTGGAGTTAGTCGAGTCGCATATAATACGTTATGATTGTACACTATAAACTCGATTTGCTTTACATTTTAATCGAATTACAACACATCTATAGGTTACATTGAGTTCAGTCGGATACTTCGAAACGCACATTATTATATGATTAACACATCACATAACGCTTGGACTAATCCGTTCGACGTTTGCGATGTACTCGCGCCGCAACGCGCGCGGGTCTTATTACTAGTTAATCCTAATAATCAAATGAATTTCAAAAGTTTTTGTAACCGTGGAAAGGCTGGAACAAGGTTACGTACTGCACACCTAGTAAAGAAAGAAAAAAAAACGGTTATTTAACCGAAACCGAACTGAAACCGAAAAATAACCGAAAAAAGCCGAATCGAAATAACCGAAACCGATCGGTTATAGAAATGTAAAAACCGATTATAGCGGTTACGGTTTCGGCTCAAAACCAAACCGAACCGAACCGTGCACACCCCTACCAACATGTATGGTTCTTCAGAGTTGCTGAGCAGCTTCTTAGAGTTCTTTGTTGCGAGCTGGAATGACACTAAGGGGGTTCGACATATATGTATCATGTTTGGGTGCTTGTATTTTTGTAACTTATTGCATGTTTTGGAATACCTAAACAATATGGGGTTTTACTTTTTGGGTTGGGAGTGGCCGAAGCCCATTTGTGTTTGGGGAGTTTGTATCACTAAAGATGGGTGGCCTCACTACCAGTGGTGGTTGGCTTGTATAGATGGGTGTGGACCTAGGTGGGGATTCAGAAAAATTTCTAATGGTAGGTCTAGGTTTTTTTGTTTACCTAGAGTTGGTTGTATGATTTCCTATTTTTGTCCCCAAAGCCTGTTTTGTGTGATGATACGGGGGTATGCCCCCCTAGTGGTGTAATTTCTTTGTTCTGTTTTTAGTTTGCCGGGCTTTGTCCTTTATAAAAAAAAAAGTGTGAAGTTGCATGAACAGTGGTTGCCACCTAAATGACAGGTGGCTATTTGCCTTCTCTTTTTTTATAAAGTTTGATACACAGTGCCAAACACCTGCTTTATATTTTTGAGGTTTTTTTTATAGTTTTGTATTCTTTTATACTTTGTGATTTATTTTATCTTTTGTTTTTTATTTATAGTTTTGTACTCTTTTACCTCTTAACTTTCAGCGTTAACACTTATAACCCTTTAACTTTACAAGAACTTTGTAATCAAGCTTTACGTGTTTATTTTTATTTACGCGTTGGTATAAATTAAAATTGATTTGCGTTATTTTGCGTTTAGACGTAATTTTTTCACGGAAATGAGTTGGGTCAAATATAATATGTTCTCATCCGTATAATTATGTATGTTTTCATTTAGTCTAGATTTTAACGTAATTTTTTGGAACATGAGTTGGGTCAAATATAATACACTTTCGTGCTTATTTTTATTTACGTTTTGACGTAAATTTTGTTTGGAAACGAGTAGAGTAAAATATAATACGTTTTCATTAGACGGTACAAATTCGAGTCACTTTGCGTTTGACATCACCACAACGCGCCGTAACTATTTTCTTACATGCTTATTTTATTGCACGTGTCGGTATATATTCAAGTTGCTTTACGTTTCGATGTAATTTTTTTTTCCAGAATATGTCTAGTCAAATATAACATGTTTCTATGCTTATTTTTATATACTTTTTTTTCTTTCTTGATTTTTTTTCTAGACTTTATTATTTCTATTTCTATACTTTTCTTTATGTTTTACGTTTTGGCTTTATGTTCTTTTTTATTAAAGTTATATTTAAGATAAAGTTTAAGTTTTCATTTACAATTAATTTAAAATCAACCCATCTCGCTATCCAATTTAAATTTAGTTTTATGATTTTCGATCTACGTAAAAAAAGTGTGTCAATATTCTTTTGAGTTTATTTCTTTCGGTTGGTTGTTGTATTAAACCAGAATACATATCGAACGAAACCCCACAGCGTAGCGCGGGTATTCTTCCTGGTAAATTAACAAACACCGCCTCTCATCTTCTTTTATTACCACCACTCATTATTCTTCCCCAAACCAAAACCCTAATTCCACCATGTCTAACCACCAAAAACCTTCAAACCACAACCAATCCGACGAAAACAACCGCCTCTACAACCCATACCAAGACCTCAAACTCCCCACACAAACCCTATACAAACTCCCCACATCTCCCCAATTCCTCTTCCAAGAAGAATCCATCGCTCAACGCCGTTCATGGGGCGAAAACCTAACCTACTACACCGGCATCGGCTACCTCAGCGGCGCCGTCATCGGCGCCGGAAAAGGCTGCATCGAAGGCATGAAAGCCTTTGAACCTGCAGACACTTCGAAAATTAGGGTTAATAGGATATTAAATGGTTCAGGAGGTTTGGGAAGGAGATATGGGAACCGTGTGGGTGTAATTGGGTTGTTGTATGCAGGAATGGAGAGCGGAATGGCTGCGGTTAGGGATAAGGATGATATTGTTAATAGTGTGGTGGCTGGGTTGGGGACTGGGGTGGTTTATAGGGCTGCGGCAGGCGTTAGGTCCGCCGCGGTGGCCGGAGCGGTTGGGGGAGTGGTGGTGGGGTTGGGGGTTGTAGGGAAGCATGTTTTGAAGAGATATGTGCCAATTTGAGAATTTGAAAGGTGTATGTTTGGTTGAAAAATGTGTTAGCATCAGGAAGGGTTTAGTGACAAGTGACAAATAAAGTTATGTAGACTTTTATATGCTTAATCTTATTACATCTTTTGAGTTTTTGTAAGCTTAGATTTTTATTTGTTATGGTTAATTGAAGTGAAATGGATTGAATGATGGGCTGGTTGATCTTCTAACTTGTTGAGATTTTGGTTATGTAAAGATTATAAGGTCTTAGTAATGTGCTTGTTTGTGAGGTATAGTCATTTTGATAACAACTGCTAATCTTTGTATGACATTAATAACAGTTACAAGGGCATCAAACTATAGTAAGCTTGTCCCAAAACCCAAACCCGATTAGATAAGCTTGTCCCAAACCCGTCCCAAAACCCGTCGGGTTTCTAGCGGGTAAATACCCATCGGGTATCGGGTATACCCGTGGGTTTCGGGTAAACCCGTTAATTTAAAAAGTTTACTCATTGGGTATACTCATCTCATCTCAAAACTCATTGGGTATCTATCGGGTAACTACTAACCGGTTACATTTTGTATTGTTATTATAAAAATATATATAAAAAAACTACAATGTATACGGAATAGAATACCTATATGTGTAAAAAATGGATGTATCATATATATACATATTAATAATATAAAAGAAATTATATCGGGTATACAATCGGGTAAACGAGTACACTTTATCGGGTAATTGGGTCGGGTAAACGGGTATATCACTAAATCCCAAACCCGTCCCAAACCCGCGAAAAAAATAAAAAATGTTCCCAAACCCGTCCCAAACTCGATTAACTGACCCCAAACTCGTCCCAAATATGTCGGGTTTCGGGTTTACCCATCGGGTTCGGGTTTGATTGCCATCCCTAGCGGCACTTGCATAAATTAAGATACCAAAAAGATGCACTATTTTGTATACAAATTTATACTGGAATGTCTAGCAAAAAAATTATACATAGTCGTGTGTTCAGACTTTTAAAAAACTAAAGTTAATGAACACGAACTATTAGAAAAATCAAATTAATAAAATATAAATAGATTAAAGACGTATATTACGAATACCTGTACGGCTGTACCGATATGAAAACATTAAAAATTTAAATTATGTAACTTTTAGTTAGTTTAAAATTAGGGTGTACCTATTTGCACACTCATTTGCCTATTGGCACACCAAAAAGATGTTTTTTGTCCTATATACACACCCTGCAGTGTCGAGCTGTGGCCAAAACGTGACGTTTTGGTCCGGTCAACCAGACAAAGACTGACGGGTGTCTGACGGGTCTGTTAACCGGACCAAATCGCCGAGCTTTGGACGCGTTTTGGTCCTGTCAACCAGACAAAAGACTGACACCCGGTCTGGTTGACAGGACCAAAACGCGGTCAAAGCTCGGCATTTTGGTCCGGTCAACAGACCCGTCAGACACCCGTCAGTCTTTGTCTGGTTGACCGGACCAAAACGCCGCGCTTTAGCCACAGCTCGACACTGCAGGGTATGTACATATGACAAAAAACACCTTTTTGGGTTGACTATCTTCACACTTGGTGTGTAGATAGTTTGAGCCTTAAATTAATATACTAAGCTAATGAGAACTTCAAATATTATAAGTTAGGAAATAAATGTGATGCATAATTTCTTTATATTAGGCTATAGGGTGTGGTCATGATCCACATGGTCTTCATGATCCTCCACATTAGCGCCATGTCACTTACTTATAATTCATCATTCGAAACTACTACCCTAAGGGTGTGGTCATGACCCAAACCACTATTCTATTATTTTAATTTATTTGTAAAAAAGGAAAAAAGGAATATTAAAAAAGGAAATGAGGGTCATGGTTGCCATGGTTTAATCCATGCCATGTCACTTACTTATAATTCATCATTCGAAACTACTACCCTAAGGGTGTGGTCATGACCCAAACCACTATTCTATTATTTTAATTTATTTGTAAAAAAGGAAAAAAGGAATATTAAAAAAGGAAATGAGGGTCATGGTTGCCATGGTTTAATCCATGCCAACCATGGTGGATGAAACAAGGGGGTGGTGTAGCAATTTACTAATGATCCTACATGGCAATTAATGACCCAACCATGTCCCCCACACCCTTTAGCCTTAGTGTTAAAAACAAAAACAAAAAAGGCATGTGTAGGTCATACGTGTATAACAATAAATGATTGAATCTAGTGTTAAAATATAAAAATAAAAAGTTTAGTGTAGATAACTTCAAATATTATAAGTCAGGAAATAAATATGATGCATGATTTATTTATATAGAAGTTGGTTGAAATGAAAAGTAAGTAAATATTACTGTTAAAAACAAAAAAAACAAAAGTATATGTAGGTCCTATTTGTATAATAATAAATGATTGAAATCTAGTGTTCAACATATAGAAATAAAAAGTTTAGTGTAGATAACATGATGTGTTTTAATATATATAATAATAATTGTTATATTTTGATGTGATGATAAAGGTCGAACAACTGCTCATCATCTTTGCGAGATTATCTTCAATGTCATTTTTGACATTTTTTTGGTGACTAAAGAGATCATTTTTTCATATATGATGAATATGATAAATCTTCTCTCCAAGGTCGTTTTTCATCGAAAATACTTTTTAGAAGCAAAAATAAGAGAATTCGTGTCAAGATAATTAGTGCTAACGGGATCATAGTTTGTTATATTAAGAAAATTATGTTTACTAGTTTGTAATATCTTAGTGAAAGTTAATGTAAAGTTTAAGTTTCATTACATAACGATAAAATATACACAAAAGGTTTTTGAAATGGAGGGAGTTCACTATAAGGGGAAGTGATTAAAAATTATTAATTATATATCCATGCTAAACAAATCATATATATAGTTGTGAGATACATTTTTACAACGCGCTTTACTCGTGTATCAAGAGTTTCATTATCAAATAACTTGATTTAACTAGACAAACAACACCTCATTGTGTATAGATCAAAATCTAAAGTTTCGTATAATCATGAAGAGCATCATCATCATACTAAGTAAATCTCACCAATATCAAAGCTAAGATAGACAGTCTTACATCTACTCCGTAGGAATATAGTAACTGCTTCCAGTGAAAACCCGGCTCAATAGAAGTTTTGTATCAAACCTTGGACCTAAGGCACATAACACTTAGCAATCGGGACAAGGCTGATTGGTGCATGTACCCCTTCTTTTTCGGCTATCAACACCACCACATGATGCAGGACTAACTATCCACCACTTTTAACGTTATTTTTACAAAATTAGTAAAACTACGTTAAAATTAGTGCAATTACGCTTTTGCCCTTCAAACGCCCAGCACACCACAAGCAGCGCAACGTATAATCATGAAGAGCAAATACATTTATAGAACATAGATTCATTGGTCTATCAATACTACTCACCTCCTAGGATTATGTTGGTTTTTTTTTTTATTAATTTCAACTACCCATTTCAAATTAAAACTAAAACCTTATAAAGAAGCAACTTATATGTGCATATATAACTTGTACCTTTAGCTTTGGGAGACTTTAAAAAAAAAATGGAAATTTTCCTTTCTAACCCTAAACTTTTAATTTTTTGACAATTTAAGTTTATTACAAATAAAGAGCAATCAACTTTCACTCTAAATTCTAACAAGACTTGGAACCCTTTTTACAAATTAACTTATGATGTCAACTGACAGAAAAAAGTTTATTTTTATCTCTTGCACTGCTTGAAACAATCTGCAAGATGAATTAGAAGTAAATGAAACCAAAACATAGCATCAATTGGGTTTTATTTAGGTTACATGCAAGTGCAAGAATTGAATCGAGAATTATGTCCTGCACATTAGATGTTAACTCTATACATCACCAAAACTGAGTTCACGTTTTCATGACTCGAAAACTCGACCTCTCTTTTCTTATTTTGAAACCAAGATTTCATCATGTGATCAACCGAAAGCCAGTGGGTAAACAACACATGGAAAGAAATCGCAAATGGAAATTAAATCAAAAAGAGAAAACACAGATGATGGTCTCTAAAGCAACATTGTCTCTGGATTCTCTATGTAGCCTTTGAATGCTTTTAGCCATTCCGCACCAATAGCACCTAATAACCCAAAACCCTCTTGTTAGTATCCATCTCATCTATACTTTTTCAACCAAATTCATAACGGGTCAAAACGTATTTTATTCAAGAAACTTTACCATCAATAACACGGTGATCACAACTCAATGTAACAGACATGTATGACGCAATCTGGAATTCTCCGGCCACTGAACTGGGAATAACCCTCTTCTCAGCTGCAAATAATTAATTAAGTATTATTGTTAGGTTGGAAGTTAAAGATAAATAATATTGCAAAGAGAAAAATGCCATTTTTGTCCCTGAGGTTTGGCCAGTTTTGCGACTTTCGTCCAAAGGTTTGTTTTTCCATACCTGGATCCAAAAGATTTGAATCTTGCCATTTTTATCCGGCTCGTTAATTCCATCCATTTTTCTCCAATAAGTCATGGGTATTTTCATCCTTTTTTTGTTAACTTAAAGAGAAATTCAGTCTATTGAATACTTGTACATATGCTAAATGCTTGTACATAAAATGAAAAAACATCGAATTGCCCTTTAAGTTAACAAAGAAGATGAAATACCCCCGACTTAACAGGGAAAATGGATGGAGTTAACGAGCCGGATGAAAATAGCAAGATTTCAAACCTTTTGGATCTAGATGCGGAAAAACAATCCTTTGGACGAAAGTCGCAAAACTAGCCAAACCTCAAGGACGAAAATGGCATTTTACTTTATTGCAAACACGATTTAAAAATTTGCTTATTTCTCAACTCACCAGATCCAACTGCTAGAATGCCAGCCTGAGGTGGATTTATGATAGCACAAAACTGCTTGATCCCAAACGGCCCCCCTAGATTTGAAACCGTGAATGTACCCCCCTACATAATAAGAGTATATGAACTACTGAATCATGCTTGAAGACGATGCAAATAGTTTAACAAAAAG
This sequence comes from Helianthus tuberosus, assembly GCA_030545235.1. Taxonomy (NCBI): domain Eukaryota; kingdom Viridiplantae; phylum Streptophyta; class Magnoliopsida; order Asterales; family Asteraceae; genus Helianthus; species Helianthus tuberosus. The sequence goes on from CM060409.1 coordinate 30,786,926, forward strand.
GTGAGAACCATTCAGACCTCATATTCAGCTGGTTTCAAGCTGTTTTCTCTAGCTTTTTGGGCTAGATTCTTTACATCCTCTGAAATTGCTGACAGGCCCTTCTTATCAGCGTCCTGCCCAGATACAAATCAATTATATATTTATAATACGGATCGAGTTGCAAACATGGTGTCACAGTGATATACAGATGTGGCAATTTTGATCCATTTACTTATAAGTGGGTTGACTTGGATTATGTTGCATCTTTAACAGATCAAAAGTTTCCAAAATGAATTTATTATGCATATAGCCTTGTAACCAGTTAAAACATTACTAGGATATTGTTAACTTTGTAAGACACATCAATTCTCTATCTATTACAAAGTAAACTTTTTGGACAAAATGCGTTCCAGATCAACCCCAGGCATAGGGCTGCAAACAAGCAGAACGTTCAGCGAACAGTTCGTGAACCGTTTGGCGGGACGTTCGTTTAATAAAAGAACGAACACAAAGAAATTTCGTTCGTTTAGGTAACTGAACGAACATGAACAGAGGTCGCGTTTGTTTATTTATGTTCGTGAACGCTTTGTAACATGTTCATTTTATGTTTGTTTGTGTTCGATAGTTTGTTCATGCTTTTAATTTTTTTTTAAATTCAGTGTATTACATATTCTGTTCAGGGATACTTGTTTGTGTTTTGTTTGTTTTCATTTGTGTTAATTTATATTCATGAACGTTCGTTACCTAAATTAACAAACGAACATGAACACGTTCAAACGAACACGAACGAGAAAATCTCGTTCGGTAAGTGTTCGTGAACACGTATATTTCCTTAACAAACGAACACGAACAAGGCCTTGTTCATTTTCGTTCGGTTCGTTTATAGCCCTAACCAGCCATCCAAAAAATATGCCAAACTCGGCCATATTACCACCTGTAAATCATAGAAATGGCAACCAAAGGTGTAGTGACTAACCCTTACGACAGGGACAAAGAGTCCATTATCAGTCTGCACAGCCACGTTGATGTGCACTTCATGAAACCTATGAATTCAACCATACGACACATGATTTCATGAAAATGCATGTCGAGTTACTGTGTAGTCATATTCTAACAGACTACAAAAAATAATTTCCAAATTGCGTATACGTACTGACGAATATAATCATTAGTCCACGAACTGTTACATTGAGGAACTTTACGAAGAGCTAATGCTGCAGCCTGCAAAAATAGATCAAAACAGGGTACGTAGATTAACATTAATAACTTATCAACCAGAATCCAAAATAAAATAAAATTATACAACAAAGTCCATATAAGTGGTGAAAATCCAACTTCTTATACCTTAATCACAAGATCATTAATGGATATCTTCTTCCCTCCTGAAGCTTCTTGTAACGAATTGAGTTCTGCACGCAATCTGTACAAACAACATTAATCAGGTCATCTTATGAAAGACTGATTAGTGCAAATCATCACACATTTAGTTTAGACCAAAACTCACTTAGTAAGCTTGTCGACACATGTATCTACAGTAAGATAATAATGTGGAATGGTTTGCTTTGACATCAATAACCGTGAAGCAGTGACCTGTTAATGTAACAAGAACAGTTATTAGTTTAAAGTTAAACAGAAAAAAGGGTGAATAGATATTGTATCAAGGTTAGAAGTCATATCAATAAGGGTATAAATGACCTTTCTTATCTGAGAGTTTGGAATGTCAGTGTAATTGATAGCGGAAACTGGAGCTTTAGCGTCAGCCTTTGATGGTGCTGCTGTAAGATCTTTCTTACCAGAAGCTACAAAACAATTATGCAACCAAATTAAACTGTGGGTTCCATGAAGCGGTGGCAATTTCGACCCATTTACTTATGAATGGGTTGATTCGTGACGTTTCATCTCCGACATGTTGAAATCATTTTATTCAAAACATTGGATTACTATTGTGATAGTGTATCTTTCATAATCATATCTAACAAAAAATTTGGAGTGAAGTACGGATGGTCCCAGTGGTTTACCAAAATTTTAGATTTGATCCCTAGCTTTTCAAAAGTACATGGATGGTCTCTGTGGTTTGCACAACGCATTTAGTCCCCAACCAACAAATCTAAAGATTTCAGTGGGTCCACGTTTGAGACTAAACGCGTTACAAAGTGCTAACCACAAGGGCCATCCATCTACTTCTCAAAAAAGCCAGGGACTAAATGCGTTACAAAGTGCAAACGGACCATTCGTGTACTTTTGGAAAGCAAGAGACCAAATTCAAAATATTGGTAAACCATAGGGACCATCCGTGTACTTTTCTCCAAAATCTGTTTATAACCAACTACACCCGACCTGTTTTGACCCAATCCACCAATTTTGTCACCTCTAGTGTCATGCTAAGATATGTATAAATGTGATCCAGTAAAACTACAAGCTTAACAATATCCAGCTTAAGCTGAATTATGCTTACAAGTACCTAAGTATTCTTCGATGTCAGCCTTCACAATGCTTCCATCAGGGCCTGTACCTTTAATACTTGATAAAGATACCTAATTAAAGAAAATGATTAACAGATAACGAACATGAAAAAATCAGGCTTGTGATAGTAAGTTTTATCATATATAAGACTTAGTACATTGTTATCTTCAGCCAATTTTCTTGCAAGAGGACTAGCAAAAACACGGTCTGTTGCAGGTGATGTACTGGGCTTCACAGGTTTTGGTTCAGGTGGGCTGGGTGCTTTTTCAATTACCTCTTCTTTGGTAGGAGTACTTTCTGGGGGAGCTTGTTGGGCCCCACCATCTGATGCTTGGGGTTTGTAATCTTTGAATTTTTCAATATCTTCCTTGTCTTCAACAGTTATAGCAATCACCTGCCACAAGTATATATACTTTAGTTCCTCCTTGCTATCGCTTAACCACTTAAAAGTCATTCAACATCGCAGTAAGTTGCGTGTCATCATACACGGGTCAAATACCTCGCCAACTTTGATTTCTTTTGCTCCATCTCCATGTATAATCTTAGCAAGATATCCTTCCTCCATACATTCCATTTCAACGGTGGCTTTATCCTGTAACAAATCAATGCACATGTTGGCAGGTAATTTGCAGGACTGTACAAAATTCTCCTCCAGAGAACCATGATAAGCGAAAACCTAAAAGTAAAGATAAAGGCCACGTACTGTTTCAACTTCACATAGTACTTCACCAGGTGAGACTTGATCACCTTCTTTCTTTAACCAGCGTGCTATGTTGCCCTGTACAAGAAATCAAGCAAACAGTTCAGTAAACAGAATTAACACAAAGAGCCAAAATGAGGTACCATGAGAGTTGAGACGTAGAAAAGCACATGCCTCTGTCATTGTAGGAGAAAGAGAAGGCATCCCGAGCTCTTGGTGTGGGGGAAGGCCTGCAGCGTGAAAGCATATATTAAATAATTTTAAATATAGCATATGATGATCTGGTAAAATGAATATGCTGCAAGAGCTTGGTCAAACAAAAGTCAAAGCAAATCTCCTGTGAATCTCGTGATAAAATGGCCCCTTTGTCAATTAATATATGAGGATAATTGATCTAGGCCTTGAGTATGATGCAAGTTACACCATTCAATTTATGGTCACATCCCAACAGAAGTATAGATATTACATAGTTTCAAAATGTTCACTAATAATATTTAGTAAATATTTGATTTTTCAGCACCAAAGCATCACAAACAATGTCTGTACTTTCATCATCACAGAAAGAAGTTCCATGTACGTCAGTAGATTTATACATTTAATTCCATCGAATATATGTTTAGGGGTTTAAGCTAACTTGTGTCTGTAGTCGGTAGATAAGTTGATATCAATGTGGCACATAAAAGTTACCTGAATTTGTTGCAAAACTTCTCCTCAATTGCACATCAGAGCTGTTACACACAAATCATATATCAGAACACAATTCATGAGTGCAATAATTGCAATGGTGGTGGTTAGGACGCTTCAATGATTACCATGTAATTCCTCTACTAAACACCATGCCACTAGCAGCATGTCCATTTTGCACCTAGAAACAATGGGCATCAGCAATATTCGAGACAACAATATTCTATTTAACTTTATGCCCAATCAACATAATGACAAAAGAAACAAAAAATACTACGGATGTGCAATCCTTAATGGATTTGGCTTACCTTTGTGGAATTAACCGCCCTATAACTTCGAGTGAACACGGGTGCACTAGACATGGATCCACTGCAAGACTTACATGCGCACACACTCTCCCCGAAAACATTGCTAATATGGCGATGCTTCAACATATCTGCACACGAAACCATAATTTTGTCAATATCATCATTCATGTGAACCTTGTTTTCTTCCACACAGTAGCAAAATTAAACCTGCTACAAATGAATTACAACTTACCATCCCCTTTGCTAGTGACGGAACGAGTACTATGCGTAAACCACCGAACCAGAACGGCATGATCCTGCCGTAGCAATCCAGGAGCATTTTTCAACTGAAAACACACACAAAATCATTACAATAAAACACTATAACTTATCAGATAGATTATGCCACATAAAAAGAAGCATCCTCAATTCCTCATGTCGAAGCTCAAATTAACAGAAATCTTCCGCTCTCCACTCACAACTAATCAAATCTGCAACCTAATTACCTAAATAAATAGCTCAATCTTCACATACTAATCATCTACTCTTCCTTATAACAGCTAGACGCATACAACTAATTAGCTTAATCGTGACGGATCTTAAAATGAAATCAGAAGTGCAATAACCTAACCTAACGCATCAAGAAGAGTCAATACATTTACTAATTGAAATCAATCAGCGATCGTGAATCGTAGGGTTTATGCATACAAAACATGATACAGATCGAATAAATATGAAAATACAAAAAGCGAACATATATAGCAGTAAAAGTAAGCGAATTGAGGATGAAAAAGAAGAGTGATCGGAACCTGTTTAGAGTGACGGAAAACGTGAGATGCGAAAGTCATGTTCGCCGGAAGAAATGGCGTACGCCGTCGGAGATGATGCAGCGAATCTTTAGTTGAATGAATGTGCGTGTGTGTATTGGCTAGGGCTAATAATAAAAGTCAATTGGTGAAGGTAAGAAGGTCCAGATCGGTGTCTTCCTGATTAAAATGGGTCTTGCTGTAAAATGGTAAAACGTAAAAGTGTGGGGGGACCTTTTCGTTTTTTTTTTACCTTGACTTTGTTTACATTTCCTAATTTAAAAATAACTAGAATTGAAACCCGCCGCAATGCGCCGGGGATTCTTTAGTTATAACTAAGTCGATTTAGGACCATCACGTTATGTTAAACCTGTCAAACGTGAAAAAAATAGAAGATGTAAAATCGTTCACCCACACACGCACGTTGCGTCGTGTTAACTCGCAAAATTTAGAACGAAACGTAAAAACGTTAAACTAAACACGCACGTTGCGATGTATTAAGTCACAAAATTTAGACAAGCATAAAGCGAAAAATTTACGGAAAATGAAAACTATAACGGACCAAAGTTGAAAGCAAAAAAAGTTGTGAGAATAGATTGCAAAAGATTAAAAGTTTTGGGTTAAATGTAAAAAAACAAATAGTTTTGGGTTAAAAGTAATTTATGAAATACTTTTGGGTGAAAAGTAAAAAAATCAATTCTTTTTTTGAAAACCCCCAAAGCCAAGGTTACGACAACCATATGCATAACCATTTTTTCTTTGAAAAACCCCCAAATCACACCCCGCGTTGCGGCGGGGCGTAAAACAGTATCACATAGTACTAATGTCACACAACCGTCATCGACCACCAACACTGACTCGACCTAGGATCTGCGTGTTACGACGAACCTGTCAAACATGAAAAAATAGAGGTAAAAACGTTGAACCACACATGCACGTTGCGTCATGTTAACTTGCAAGAAACAAATCATAAAAAAATTGAACCACACTCATACGTTGCGTTGTATTAAGTTGAAAAATTTAGAATCATACGTAAAACGAAAATTTGCCAAAGACGAAAAGTTTTGGGTTAAAGTTAAAAAAACAAATTATGTAGGATTAAAATTGCAAAAGCTAAAAACCTTTGGGTTAAAAGTAAAAAAATCAAGTTTTTTTTTTTTTTGAAAAAGTCCCAAAGCACAAAGTACAAGTGGTTATGCACAAAAACCTTGCTTATTTATATATGGAATAATAAGAGTAAACTTCCGTTTTGCTCCCTGTGTTTTGGTCATTTTAACGGTTTTGCTCCAATAGTTTAAAAATAGTCATTTTCCTCCCTGATCTTTCGAGTTTGTCGCCACTTTGCTCCCTAATCTTTCGAGTTTGTCGCCAGTTTCCTCCCTGATTGAGTTAGAGGCTGGGAGCAAAATGAATATTAGTTAGAAAAATCAGGGAGGAAAATGGTTATTTTTAAACTATTGGAGCAAAACCGTTAAAATGACCAAGCCATAGGGAATAAAACGGAAGTTTACTCAAATAATAATCATCATTTAGACCGTGGGGACTGGGGAGTGAGGTGTGGGTGTGAGAACACAATCCACGCCGCGTACATCATCCCCTTAGGGGCTTAGGTTGGGGCGTTGCCTTTTTGGCGTGAGATTCTGGCCAGGCATGAGGCGGGGTTTGGGGTGGGGACGGGGGTGACTATGTGGGATTGGTTAGTTTTTTTATATGTTTTTTTTATGAATTAAAAATATGTGATGTAGTAGTTTTATTTTTATTTGATGTATTTTTTTAGTATAATTGTCACTGTTTTTTAAATTAATATAAATGTATTTTTATATAAATTTAATTTGTTTGTTTAGTAAAAGAAAGTATAAAAAAACTAGTGTTACGTATCCACTCATGCCCCAAACTCAAGCCCCTCCATTACCCTGCCTTTTGAGGCTTGAGTTGGGGAGCCTACATTGTCTACGTGGCAAACACGTGTCAACTCATGCCCCCAATCCAAACCCCTCAACTCATGTCTTGGGGTGGCAGGGCACCTTTGGGTACCCCTTGTGGGTTCTCGGGTACCCACGGTGTCACCCTTTACATGTATTCTTTCAGTTTCACTCGATATGAGTAGGGGTGTGTTTGTGACAGTTGAGTATGGAAGGGGGCAAATAGTTCGGTAACACAGGCGTCAGTGTATTTGGATTTCAACTGCCTCTACTATGAGAGATGAGGTGTACACTGATGATTGGTAGTTGAGAGGGTTCTGACAAATTACATCACGTTCACCCTGAAAGTGTAAATATATTTATATTAATGTATAGACGCCCGTCATATACAAACTTTGGTTTTTTAAGTGTAGGAAAGATTATGAGTCTTTTATAAAATTAGCTTTGTGGTTAATAGGCATGTAACGGTAATTTCGTAACAAGAGGCTGAGCTTAAATGAAAACCTAGTGGGTAGAAGAACTCTTGAAAATTCAATATTTTACATTAAAAAATTTTAAGTCAAATTAATATTATGGTGAAAAGCCCATGGCTTTATAGCTTAGTGGCATCTTGGGGGTGGGATAAGACTTTGGAACCAATAGGTCCTGAGTTCGATTCTCACAAGGGGGTTTTCCCATATTTATTGGGTTTCCTCCTGAATTGGTGTATAGGCATTATGCCTAGTGGAGATGGATATGATCGGGTGGTACCACTGGTGGCACGATGATACTCCAGTGGTCCGTCAGTGATCCAAATTTGCCGTTAAAAAAAAAATTATGGTGAAAAAAATTGGTGGGGCCGAGGAACCCTAAGCCAGTAAAGCTTCACCCATGTCGGTAATTAAATGAAGGGGAGGGTGAAAGAGAAAATCCAAGTCACTTTTTTCTTTCTTTTAAACTTAGTTCCAGCACGTTTTTGTACTTTTTTTTTTTTTGAAGGGTGACTTTCGATATGTATTGACCATTGGTCACCGGGTTCCCGTCTAGGACGGTTACCCGTCAGCCCAGCTTTCGCAGACGCGATGTTCTATCGGGCCCCGGCTGCCGCTCTGACTGACCTTCGCCCGGAAACCATACTGCCCTCACACGAGAGACTCGCTGGGGTAACAGCTGGGTAAAACCGGGTTGCCCTCAAGACCGCACCATGCCTCGGTAGGATACGGTCTATCATTGGGACGTCCCCCCCCTAAGACCACGAGTGGGAGTCGAACCGGTGACCTCCCAAAGGAGGAACCGGCCCAACATACCCAATGGGAACCACTGGGCCACGGAAGGGGGATACGTTTTTGTACTTATACCACTTTCATATGCTTCATTGTTTTTTTTTTTTCAAATAAAATTATAGCATAAAATCAAGAATTTTGTATATTTTCTTACTGAGTTATATAAAACAAAAATAAATTGAGCAAATCCCAAGCATAGTGGTTAGAGTTGTCGTAATAAACACTTTTGTTGGAAAGAAATCTATTTCGTTATAAATATAATTAAAATATTATTTAGCAAATGATCAACTATTATTTGTTTTGGTTGCTGCTTCGTAATTGAGGTGGGAACTGTTGGAAATTTAGATGGTGTGAATGAATATTAATTTAGTAAAATTAAAATTATTTACTAGAATCTTCATATGGGTGATAAACTCTTAAGTAGAGTTTTTATGTCAATTTTATTAGTTTTTATTAGAGTTTGTGTCTCTAATAAAATCTCTAATAAAGTGAGACTTTTAGTAGAGTTTTTATGTCAATTTATTAGTTTTTATTAGAGTTTATTTCTCTAATAAAGTGAGACTATTCTCTACACCCGTATCTTTTGTATGCAAAGTAGGTTATGTGTCTAACTTGATGAAGCAAATTACAAGTAAATAATTGAAAGTAAAATTTTATAAGAAAAAAATAGAAGAGTTTTTGAAGATACTTGAAGACCCATGTGCTGGGTACTTGGAGATATATGTTTTCTCTATTCGATTTCATCATCTTCATACCATTATTTCCCACAAGTTCTAACACTATAATTTTATCCGGTGTAACATCGGGCGTGTGGCCATCTCCGGCAGTACATATTGCTTCGGCTATTGTACCCTAGGAGACAGACGCGTCGTCTTTAGTAGAGGCGTGAAATATGTTTTAAGGGAAGCGTGTTGAACACGTGTCTCAACCAAAATCGTCAATGTTTTAGTGTGCTCTTTGTTGCAGTCAAGGAGTATTTTTCAAATCTCAAGATGATGAATACTCGAGTCTAGGATGCTATCAAATGCGCGTGAAGGACCCACCAGAGATGCGGCTTGAATCAAGATTGGTATATAAAATTATATTTTATATTCTTTTTATTTAGTTATTGCAACCGGTATTGTACTATGATATTTCCTGCGAAGAACGAGAGTCTCGTTATTATATATTTTGTAATTATATTTTATAAAAAGTAAACATAGTTCCTACAGGAACTGATAGGATTTATGGGATTGAAATTGGTTGGCTTTTGGTGTGCTTCAACCAATTAGATTCAGGCGTTGATTGAAATCATGGCTGTTGGTGTGCTCCGACGTCTTAAAACCCTGATTCTGGCGTCTGAAAACAATCAAGCGTCTTAATCCCGATACATATCAGGCGTCTTAGGGCCTGTTTGGATGAGCTTTTCCATTTCTCGTTATTGACTTTTTAACCTCCTTAGCTCCTTTTCACCTTATTACTCAAACACCATTTCACAAAAAAACTCTTTTTCCAAGAAGTCAATAAATTATTAAAAGGTAAAATAAGCTCATCCAAACATGTTCTTAATTTATGCACTGAAATTACAATATTACCAATTACAAATCTATTATGTAGTAGTAGTACAGATATAATTAAAATATCATTTAGCAAATGATCAACTATTTAATATGCCAAGTGATAAAGACATAAACAATATTAATAGTGAAGGGGACTAAGAGTTGAACCATCACTACAATGAAGAGTTTATTTCTTATTATATAAATAAATGTATCATGATAGGTTATTAGGCTGTATTATTTGGAAATTATTTGAAGAAGAAAACCAAGTGTTTTATTATTTAAGGGTGTGGTTACCTATTCTAAATAGGTAAACTCCCCATTCACCCAATCAAACAGTGCCACATCAATTCACCTAATTTGTTTACCTAATGCTCAAAAACGTTGGCGGTGGTTTACCTAATGGGGTTTAGGTAAACTATTTAAAAAAAATGTGTGATTGGTTGAGAAGGAATTGACCCCACCACACACCCATCTCTCTCCCCTTTCCCTCCCTCTCACCGAGTTAGTAAAGGTTCACCACGATTGGCCTTCACGATCGGTAAACCAAAGGTTGGCGGTGGCTTCCCCGATCGGTAATGGGTTTGTCGAACCCTTTACCTATTCCACTCCGTTCACCCTAAGGAGAGGCAATACAGAGTTATTTATTTCATAGGGATTATAACATTTATTCTAGTAGTTACTTAGAAAAAAATATTTTTTTCATCCCAAATATAATGACGAACCAGATAATGTAAAAACTGATTGAAAACTGTTGATGTTTGTACTCATTTCTTTTAGACCAGATCTATTAGTTGAATCAATTAATCCTCAAGGCTCAAGCTACTTATTCAATTGTCGGTCCATTTTTTAACTTATAACAATTCTCAAAGATGTATACTGAAAAGTAAAGATAAAAAAAACACATCACTATGTTAGTTTAGTTGTTCACCCTTTATAACTTTATTGGCTTGTAACCAAACCAATAAAACTAATAGTTGTTAGTTAAACTATATGAACCGACCGGTCTGATCTTATTTTTAAGACACTAGTAATTAGTATACAGTAAGTAACTAGTAACTAACCTCGCACGTTGCGGCGATAATTTGGTTGTATTGCTTTGTTTTATTACAGTATGAATACAGTACCGGTACTCGGTATAGCAATAAAAAGAGATAGTGCAACATACGTAACCTTGTATAAGAACAATGAAACCTAGACGTTGTTGTTGATAACCTTTGTAGCTTAAAGTGCAGATGGTGTCGATAACTTTATTAAAGTTCAGGGGCTTTAGTGTGGATTTGTTAAAAACAAAAATATATTTTTATTAAAATTGAGGGGTCGTATAATAAATTTATCAAAATCAAGGGAGTGTAAATGAAATTATGAATTGAAAGACAAAATTCATTACTACTCTCATCTCTAGGGGTGTAAACGAACCGAACGAACACGAACAAGGCCTTGTTCGTGTTCGTTCGTTAAGAAACTAAATGTGTTCACGAACGGTTCATGAACACTTACCGAATGGGATTTTATGTTCGTGTTCGTTCACTAAGGAAATGAGCGTGTTCGCGAACGGTTCACGAACACAAACGAACACAAATAAATTTGGCGAACGCGGTGAATGATAAAGATAGATGGCTCAGAGAGTAGCACTCGAACTTGAATCCCTTATTGTGGAACGGAGGTCGATCGTAATCGCCGATGTAAATAATGAGAAATGAAAGGGAAATGATGCATAAACAAGGTGAAAATAAGTTTCCTAGTTTCATTGTTAGGGTAATAAAATAAATAAACGTTTAATAATATTAAAAGTACAAATAAAATATAATAAAGTACAAAGATCTTCAATTAAAACTTAAATATACGAACATCAACGAACGCAAATCAACGAATGTTCACGAACACGTTCACGAACACCTTACCGAACGTTCACGAACACAATCGAACGAACGAGACCTCTGTTCATGTTCGTTCATTTAACTAATCGAACGAAATTTCTTGTTCATGTTCGTTTGTTTATTAAACGAACGAACATAAACGAACTTCCCGCCGAATGGTTCACGAACTGTTCGCAGAATGTTCGGTTCGTTTATAGCCCTACTCATCTCCTAAGAAAAAAAGCAAGGTTGTACCGTGTGCTCGTAAAATTGTAAATCAGTATTAACAAAAGTTGGTAAATGTATGTAAGTTAATAATTAATTTTAACTTTGCTTTATGTTTATTGTATTATAAAGTATGTGTTGTGTAATGGTGAAGGGGGCGCGCGCGTAGCTTGGTTTTGCATTGGATGTCATAGCATTGAAGCTTGATGTTTCAATCTTTTTACTATTGGTTATTATATCATCCACTCATTTAGATCCGTTTCATCAATTTTTTTTTTTAAACTGAATCAATTTTCATAACACATCTTAAAAAATTGTGAAACCACTACTTTTGCCTACGTGACGGTAACGTGACAACACTTTTTCCACCTTTTACCTCACCATAACATATCAGCATATAGTCGCATTTTGTTAGGAGGTTTTAACACCGGATAATTAACTAAAATTATCAAAGCATATATTTACCTATATATTGTAGTTATTAAAGACAGATGGATAATGGTGTATAATTAAAGACGGATGGGTGTATAATTTTTTTTTCAAATTAAATGCATTTTTACTTGGCAACTATTATATGAACAGTGCTAGTATTGATTTTGGTCGACACTTTTCTTAGTTTTGTTTTTAGGACCACTTTTCATATATCCATAAAAATGAGCCAATTTCGAAGGTACACAATTCACAAATAAAGGCCACATGTTAGTCCCCCACTGACTGAAGTAGATGGGGCCATCTTAATCTTTCGACATTAAAATCTATACCAACACAGAGTGTTTAAAAACGTGACCTTTTTTTCTATAATTTCACCCTTTTAAGTGAAAAATAACTAAAGCTACCATTCATTCAGCCAAATTTAGTATGTGCTGTCTTTTTAGTGCAACCACCACCTCATCAATGGCCTTTTGCACTCCAAAACAGCCAAAGGCCGAATACCATTATCCAAATACATTATATCCACCCAATTTGACTAAAAAATTGGTTTAAAAATACTTTGTGTTAACCAAAACATTCTTATACACCCAATTTGACTAAAAAATTTGTTTTAATAGTTGTTTGTGTTAACGGAAACATTCTTATATATCTCATTCGACCTCGAGCTTACTAAGTTATCTTCAAAACTCAAAGAACATGAAAATTTTCAGATGCGTCACTCAGAACCGAGACACAAAGAGCCTAAATCATCTAAAAAGGTAAACAACCATCACTCTTTTCACACAGCAGAAGTATATTGAAACTGGATTACTGGTACATTTGAGGAATATGCATCTTAAAAACATTATAATATTAATAATCGTAAAGATCTTACATACCGATTTGAGAATATTTTGCTAAAGTAATTTGAACTTTCATTTATGAATCATGAATACCTGAGTTCAATTTGCAGCAAATCAACACAAGAAAATAAAGGTCTCATGATGAATCAATAGATTAAAAAACATACAACCGTTGATGAACCATATTACAAAGTTGATATCCACATCAAATCATATCATCTCAGTTTCCACAAAACAACCGAAAAAACATGTGGGTTTTCAAGAATTCTTTGTTATTGCATGAGCCGAGAGCTTTACTTTCGAAAAAAACAAATTTATATGGTACATGAGTAAATGAAGCAAACTTTTTTTTCACTTTGTTTAGAGATGCAGACCCTCGATACCTTTCAGAGTTGACTCAAAGTTCTTTATGTTAGTTGACCGTTTCTGGTCCGAGGATACAACTGGTGAGCTCCTTTGACCGGTGCTTGTGACCCTACGGAGAGCACCAGGGCTTGCATTTGTGGTCCGCCCGTATGACGACTCGGGCTCACCACCCGGGTCACGACTGCTAGAGACACCAGGTCGCTTTGAAGATCCACTTGATTGCAATACAATATTACTCGATAACTGCGTAGCCCAAAACGAAACATGTCAGACAGGTCATATAAATTTCAACCCTTTTGTTAGTGTAAATACTCTATTTATTAAAAAAATTAAAAATATTTTATAATTATTCAAAAAATACCTCTCTGCTCATGGATGGATCACTGGAAGCGGGATTTTTCTGTCGAGAAAGGGTCCCGGAATTGAAGGGCATCCCGGCATTTCTGGTTCTGGAGGGATTTGCAGAGGACCAACCAGAAGGTCTACCTTCTTCACCACCTGCTAACATTTTTATTTTTCTTTTATAAGTAAAATATTAATTCAATATACCAAATAAGATTACAGATTTACTATTATAAACCAAACTAATGATCCAATCTTTGATGAAGCAATATGGAAGATTGTAAACACTTATATTTCGAACAGCTTTTAAAATTCGACCGATTTCCTTTTAGACTAACTAGAATTTTGACCCGTGCCGCGCATTGCGGCGGCAACATCGCGTTTGTGACTTCGTTATACACGTAAGGATGATGACATCAACGTGCAGTGGCCGCACATGACGTTACGCGTTTTTTACATTACCGTCATTAGACATAGATAAAAACAGTATAACGTCTTAGACGTCACGGCGTAAAGTTGTAAAAGTAATTTAGACAGCGGTGTAAAGTCGTAAAAGTAATTTAGACAGTGGTGTACAGTCGTAAAAGTAATCTAGACATAAATGTAGTTAGGCATAGATAGAAAAAAAGTATAATAATGTATCGCACGTTACAGTGTAAAGTCGTAAAAATAATTTAAATAAAATGAGTTGTCAAGTTATTAAGTAAAAAAAGGTTGGCGAGTCAAAGTTGTAAATTACCAAAAGTTAGAAGCGAATGTGTAACTTACTTAAAGACGAGGGTTAATAGTGTTTCATGTCAAAAGTTTGAGGATAGGTGTGAAGTGAAAAAACCAAAACTTTTACAATGAATTAGTAGTCTAGGGGTTAAAGTTGCTAATTGTAAAAGTTGGGGGGTCAGTTTGTCGGTGGGAAACCCCACCAACCATTGATTTTAAGATATGTATAATTTCTTTAACTTACCCATTTCGGTTTCAATATAATACATCAACCCATAGTCATATTCATAGTGTTCCATATAGATGGGTTGAAATTGCCCCCTCTAAATTAAATCATCAGAAAAAGCCAGAAAGTATAGAAATAACATTCCCATCCTATGAATGTCACAAAACTCTCTTTTAGGAAACTAAGGTTAAAATTACTTGTTTGTAATAATCAGTGTAGAAAAATATATGGATCTATTTATAGGATGGGAATGTTCCAGGTATTTGAAACGTAAACAAAAATTTCACTCTAAAGAGTAGATGAATAAGACAGACATATCTCCCGATCAGATTGTTATAAAAATAATATATATGAACAACTTAAGATACGAAAACTCACCTGATAGCCTACTAAGGTTGGCAGCCACAGGAGGCACACCAGAACTTGTTCCAGCACCAGTACCCTGTCAAAATAAAAGCATTATGTAATTCAATGATACCAGGATTCCTATATAACTCCCATGTAGAAAAATATATATAAAAAGGTAAACAACTTACGATAGCACGCGATGGAGGATTGGCAAGCTGTGATTGCTGATATTTCAAAATAGTCCAATCAAAGATGTAATCGAACTGAAAGCCTGAACCAAACAGATTAATGACATTAATAATTAACAAACTAAAACAAGATATTGAAACCCATTCATATGAAACACGATAAAAAACAAAGTAAAACAAGATTATCTCCAAGAACTTACCTTCACGAATAAAAAGATCACGGAAGATTCTCTTCAAATAAGCATAATCCGGCTTATCATCGAATCTTAACGAACGGCAATAATGGAAGTAAGATGCAAACTCTGTAGGGTAGCCCCGGCATAAAGACTGCAAAAATGATAATAATCAATAATAATATATTGAAATAACGCAAATGGCAGTTAAAAAAATCTCGGAATATTATAATGGTTATACCTCGATAGAGGTGGAAACCTTTTTCTCACTAATTTTTTCGTACTTCTGTTTCTTGTTCCCAGCTTTTAGTCCCTGCCAGGGGAGACTACAATGTACAAAATACGTATTCAAAACCAATAATATTATTTTCATACACCAAAAGGAAAGAAAGACGATATATATGTGAGGTGTACAGTATATCTACCTTCCTCTTAAGAAGTACATAAGAACATATCCAAGTGATTCCAAATCATCTCTTCTGCTTTGTTCTAAGAAATAGATACGTATAAAATATATAAGAATGATGTCTTGTTGTTTTATACGTTTGAATGAGCTTGACCACCATATGCTTACCAATCCCAAGGTGAGTATTCATGCTGGCATACCTAGCTGTCCCTGTCAAATTCTTGTTCTCTCTGCATTTATATGACATAACAGAACAAAAAACGTATGACATTATTATCTTTTATTTTTGTTCCTTTCTATTAAAACGTCACTTGTGGACGTGCATTTATGCATTCATGTGTTATTTCAAGAAACGGTCAGTTGTAATTCATGCATATTAGACCAAATAATATTTTATTTAGTGATAATATAGGGTAAGTTATGTAATATTGTGCTTTATATAAAGCACACATCATTGTAACCCTAATGACACAACAATTATCAATACAATCATATTTACAAGTTTATTTATGCACCTCACTTGAATGAGCACATCTCATCTTTATAGATAGCAAAAAGGGTGGGTTGGTAACATGTAGTATAGGTCAAGTTAGGTTGACCAGTCAACACCTTTTATCACTTTTCAAATTCTTTTATAACAAACTAATGTATTATATAAAGATTATAAAAGCTACTTACCTGTAAGGAATATGCTGATGAGTAGAAGAGTCCCTATATTTCTTGGCTAGACCAAAGTCAATAGCATAGACCTATAATTTGCAGGCATACATTTATTTTACAAAACAACTCATAAAATTCAGAAACGTGCAGTGGGAAAAGAGAATAAATTATGGACAGAAACCTGATTAGCACGCCTCCCTAAACCCATAAGGAAGTTGTCTGGTTTAATATCCCTATGCAGAAATGATTTACAGTGAATGAATTCAACACGATTGATCTGCAGCAAACAAGTTCATGAGTAAACAGAATTAAAAACACGATTTTTTTTCAAAATAATAATAACAATTAGAAAAGGCATACCATCTGATCAGCAAGCATAAGAACGGTTTTCAACGACAGCTTTCTACTACAGAAATTAAACAAATCCTCGAGACTGGGTCCCAATAAATCCAACACAAGAACATTGTAGTCTCCTTCAACACCAAACCATCTCACGTTTGGGATTCCAGCTGGCAAATTGGCAAACACACGGAGCAGTAAGAACATAAGGTAAATAACTGCAGTATAAAAAGGCGAAAGCGAATTTAAAGGGAATAATTACTTCCTCCTTGTAGTATCTTGTACAGCTTTGATTCATATAGCAATTGTGGATGTTTTGTTTTGATATTTTCCTGAAAAGGAAATAACAAACAAAATAGTTAAGCTAAACATAATAGTGTAATACGGTGTAGATATTAAGTTATAGTTTTTATTCAAATTTGCAGCAAATTAATCAAATACCACATGAAGGTAACAAACCAAAAACATAAAATTAAGACAAAACAATCACAGCTTTAGTATATTTTAACTCAAATATGCACATGTATTTACTATTTAGTAGATTCTCTTATGAGCACATAAATACAAATAATTTCATTGCAAATATTAAAGATTTATATATTAATACCAGACCACTTAGCATCTAGGTCAATCAAGTAATAACGCATTTTAGCTCGGCTTAAATGGACACTATACACATCAAGATAATATATTTAACATTGTCTTAATATAAAATTATAAATGAATGTTTCATTCAGAAAACAATGGTCAAAGTAAGGGTGGTTTTGTATTTTTGTCATCATAAAAGTGTACAGAACCTTCTACTTTCCGTTCTCTCTGTATCTTTCCATATTGTTAGGTATGCGCACGCGCAACAAACACACAATCAATGATAATATGCAGAAAATAAACGAACACGTAAATCCCCGACGGGATTCCTCTTCTGCCGGTGACTTGAACAAGGGTGGCGGCTAAGAACCTACTGGCCAAAATCTAAATCCCTTGTGTCCGTTCATCGTTTTCGGCAGTCGATTGTTCGTGTGGGTGTGTATGCATGTTTCCTGAGTTTGAATTTCGTTTTAAGCCTAACACATATTTGGAAAAAAAAAATTTGAAGAGAATCAACCAGGCCTTCCCTCCAGAACCTTTTTTTTCTTTTGTAAAAATAGAACAAAACTAAGTTAGATAACTCTAGAACGCAGAGGTTCTCTCCATTTCTTTCCAGATCTTTCATTTCCCCTATACTACTAATGCCGTGAAAACGAAGTTAAAAATAGAAATATCAGTTACCAAAAACAATCTCTATGGTCTCATATAAAATAACACTTTAGCACATCACGGTCTTTAGTGGGACAATGTAGTCGTGTAGCATGTTTTGTTGGTTGACAAAGTCATACTCACCTTTAAAAAGTCATCTTCTTGTAAAGTACTTCACTCAAACTTGCCATAATCTTTCGAAAGTTTCATATCATAGTAAATCGTGTAATTTTGAACTTGTATTTTCTGACAATAAATTAACCATCTATCCGGTTAAAGTTTTGACCTTACTACATTGACGAAACAGCTAGCAAACACTAACAGGAACGAACACAAAGGAGGTCAACTACAGCACCTACTATTTTTTATATGTTATGTGGTACATTAGGATTATACCTACTCTAGATGTTTCAAACAAACAAAGTTCATATACGTGCTTTATAATATTTGGGCTTTGGCCATGCATATATCCTCTTACCTCCCATGATTCAACAACTGAAACTTACAAATAACGCTAAATCCGGTTATCAGGAAACCCATTTTCCACAAAGTATGACGAAATCACAGCCAGCAAATTACTGAACCATGCATATACATTGTACCACTCTTCTATTATCGAGATTACCATAATTTGTGCTTGACTGCTTGATTATAGACCACAAATTCACGATGAATACACACATCCATCCAGATAAGGTTCTCCCTATTCAGCTGGTTAAGTTATAGATGATTATGTAATTTATATTTATCTCAGTATTAATTTCTAAATCAGGTATGATCATTTAGACCCAAACACCCTAAATGTATAGCTTAAATGAGAAAATCCCATGGTTGTAAAACAAGGTTTCCAAGGCCGAGTACTCCCCGAGTAGTCGCTACAAAGTAGGCTGCCGAGGCGACTTTCTTCGACTCCGCCTAATTACTCGGAGTCGGTCAAACCTTGGCCAGAATTGGATCTAGTAGGTCAACTCAGGCCTAGTTTTACTTAAATAATAATAAAACATTATTTCTATGCCTATCATATTAAAGAATGAATATCATTTTCACGTATTTTGTTATAAATATTAGTAAATTTATGTTATTTGACATATATTTAATCTCCAAAAAGTAATTTCTTTATAATTTAACATGTCCGAGTACTCCCCGAGTACTCTCCGCCTAGACCGAGTACTCTCAACTCCCCGGTCAACCGACAACCGACTAGGGAGCGCCTAGCGACTTTTGCAACCATGGAAAATCCTATGTGAAACTTAACAATAGCAACATATTATTTGAAAGTTCACAATTCACTAGAACTAAACAGTAATCAAATACTCACCAGCTTGATAGCAACTTCTTCATTCGTCTGAATATTAGTACCTGAAAAAAACAAACAAATTCACAACAATTAACAACACAATCTACTAAACCTCAACATATCAACAAATCATAAACATCAATAATCAATCAAACCTAAGTAGATCTCTCCAAATGATCCGCTACCGATCTTCCGCCCTAGCCGAAACTTATTCCCCACACGAGGCTCCATCGTTCAAAACTCCAATTGTACAAATCAAAACCCTAATTCACCAAAACAGATGAAAAACAGCAATCCGGTCCGTACATGGCCTCATTTTTTAACAGTCGGATCGGTCGATCGAGAAGAAGAAGAAGGTGTCGACGTCAGCCAGCCATGAAGAGTGAGGTTGAAGGTTGGTGAAGGAGAATGAAAGGATTGGTGAAAGAGACGGATCAGGTGATTGTGATTGTATGGTAATGAATCTGTAAGAGGTTAATTTGTTTCTTCAAAATTGTTTATTTCAATGGAGGTTTAGGTTGGAATAATAATGGGAATTGGGGGAGAGAGAAAGCGAGAAGAAGAAGAAGATGCATCGTGATATCACCCGACTCCATACCCCACCCACGCTTTGATTCAATCCAAACGGGTTTTTTACCCGACCCGGTAGTTAACACAACTTCACCTTCAGGCAATGACCCGAGTTTAGAATGGGTATAAGTCTGGGTATAAGTCCACTTTTTTATTCTGTTGTAAAATTGCGTCTCATACTCTGTCTACTAAGGGCATGTTTGGCTAAGCTTTTCAAAACAACTTTATTGGCTTATTGACTTATCAAAAAGCCAATAAGTTGTTTTTGTGTTTGACTAAGCCAAAAGTTCTTTTAGAAATGACTTTTTGCAAAGAAGAAAAATGAGGTTTCAAGAAGTCACAATATTGTGACTTCTTAGCCAGTTTTTAACTTTTCAAACTACAAATTACCAATATACCCCTTCTTTATTCCCTTATATCTAAAAGAATGCCCATTTTAGTCATTTTACATCAATAAGCTAATCCAAACATTTTTTTTAAAACTCCATTTCAAAAAGTCCTTTTCCCAAAAGTCATTTTCCAAAAGTCCTTTTTAACTATAATAAACTTAGCCAAATTGCCCTAATACTCATCAGGGATATATCAAGTATGGTTACTTGTAGGGTATGGAACATATCCGCGGATAACAGGTATATCTTTGGTTTTTTTTAAATATCATTGAGATTTTGAAATACTATATTTTACCCTTTTAGTTTTTGTATAATTTTATGTTCTTATCAGCTTAGTAAGTTAATAATCCATATCATAAAATCATAAAAAATATCAAAGAAATATTTTTCACATAATAAAAACTATTAGAATAAATCGTTGCTAGACTATGGTTAATGAAAAATTATAATTTAAAATTACAAAAAAACTTAGGTTTATTGTTCGGATAAACGGGTATATGTTTTCGAGTGATTAGGTCGAGTGTCATTCCCATGCCCGTGAAATTTTCAAAACTAATCTCCTAGCATGATCATACTCGAATACCCATCCTAAATGATTCAGGTTTGCCCATTGGGTATGGGTTTGATTGTGATCCCTTTATATTTCAAAACAAACGTATGAAAGAACGTTAATTGTTAAACACTAATAACCCTTTTAGTTCCACTCGTCAATATAAAACCTGATTGATGACCCTACACGTTCATAACCCTTTAAATCCCACCGTGAATACAAAACACGATTAATGACCCTACACGTCCTCAAATTTTAAAGAAAAAAATTATTTTGTAACTATTTGATAAAATTTAAAACATTTCCATGATAATATAGTACACTGGCTGAATTATACCGATTGAGCAATAAGTTCAAGAATTGAAGATAGTACCATGGCAAATTGGCAATATAGTCATCAATGTGTTAGGTTTTGAATCCAAAAAGTTCCTTTATGACTGTACCATGGCAATACATATTTCAACATGACTATTGACTAGTTTGTCATATGTATTGAAATGACAACCCTTTTGTGCTATGACAATGAATTGTAGTTACTTTGTACAAATTATAAATTTTAATGATCATATGCATAACTCTTAGGTGCCCTACTCCTTTATGGTATGAGGTACGATTTAAGAGCTCCTTTTTTGAACCGTCAACTATCTTTTCAAAGGTTTCTCATACATAACATGACAACTTTTGCCTCTCATGTGAACCGTTCATTTCATTTGGCTTATAGCCGATGTGTACATGTTATGAACACTTGTTAGAAAAATATTAGGGGAAATGTATTCTCATTAAACTAGTTGATTTTCTGCTCACGCGTTGCGGCGGGACCCAATGACTGTAAAACGCGTGTCAGCAACGGCAAGCAGATACCGAATATCAAAATATAAATAAAAATGACCTGGTAAGGATAGTCAATCCGTCCTAAAATAAGCGATTTTAAATAACCTAATATATAATAATAATAATAATAATAATAATAGGACCCACACGTGCTACACGTTGGAAATTCGTTGTTTTCAGTTCAGTTATTACGGTGCTAACACCTTAAAATATGGATGAGCTCGGTACCGGTAACGGCACCGAAAGTACCGATCCAGAAAATCTTGAAATTAGGTACCGGCACCGAAAATACTCGGTACAATACGGTATGGTATTTGAAGGTAAAAATCAATAAATACATGTATGGTGCTAGACCGGTGTCGAACCGAAAGTAATGATTCTGAAAACGCCAAAAGGTGGGTACCAAATTGGTACCGAAAATGATTTGGTATAGTAAATTTGGTACCGATATGATACCAGTTTGATTACAGGATTTGATACGATTTGCTCATCAATAATCTAAATATCCAACATCCAAGTTAATTTTACATGCTACAATTCATTCATTACAGAAAAAGACAAAAAAGAAAGCAAAATAAGTTGTTGTGTATATAAAACCTCAACGAAATAAATTTTACTTACTGTGTATATGAAAAGTAATCTAAACGGTGCAATTACTTGCATTGCTATGTTGCTGCAGGATTTGATGAGCTCGGTACCAACCGGTACCGAAAATACCGTTACCGAAATTCCCAAAAGTGGGTACAGGTACCGAATATGCCGGTTACGGTACGGTTACGGTACGGTTCGGTACCAGTCGGTACTGGTACGGCACCGGTATTTGAGGGTTAAAACCGGTGCCGAACGGTAACGAAAATACACCTGGTTTGGTAAATTTGATACCCGTACCCGATACCATTTACTCATCACTTAAGATGTTACTATTCATTCATTTGTATTTTTAATATATTGGTGCCGTACTAGTACCGACCGGTACCGAAAATACACATGGTTTGGTAAATTTGATACCGGTACCCGTACCCGATACCATTTACTCATCACTTAAGATGTTACTATTCATTCATTTGTATTTTTAATATATAGGTAATAGGTAATTTAGACTTAAATAGTTGTATTTATATATGTATTATATAAAAAATAATTATGTGGACTTATGTTCTACCATGTGAGAGCTTCACAACAAATCAAATCACATTCAAATCGGAGCTAAGATGAATGATATATCAACGCTCAAAGTTATGTTGTTGAAATAACTATAGTTGTAAAAGTTGG
The DNA here is from genome assembly GCA_030545235.1 of Helianthus tuberosus. NCBI lineage: Eukaryota > Viridiplantae > Streptophyta > Magnoliopsida > Asterales > Asteraceae > Helianthus > Helianthus tuberosus. Next base: position 30,809,835 of record CM060409.1, read on the forward strand.
AGAAAATGGATGACGTTTTGTTAACTTTACCCACAAAATTTGAAGTGGTTCATCAGGAGGATCACTCCTTGTATATTATTATATAAAGGCAAAACTAATGGGGAGCCTAAAATGTATGGGGCACCTGCACGGCGTGTGCACTGGACACAATGTTGCGGTGAATACGTGTGGCTCGCCAATGGCATGACTCAACCGGCACAAGGTTTCAAGGCGCACAGGTGTCTGAATGCTTGGGGCGTGGGCACCAGAAGTTAGAACTTAGAAGTTGCCTAGTGCGCGAGTTCAACTAAGACGCTCCTGGGTGTGCGACTAGCATAGCTCAATCAACTTAATCGGTCAAAATGTTACAATGAAGTCATGGATGAAAATTGTTGTTAGTAATGAGTAGAATTAAAATGCAAATTTGGTTTCTTCTTTTGGGCGACTATTTAAATGGACCTTTTGTTTTCAATTTCAAGTGGTGAAAATATGCACTCAAAAAAACATATCTTCAACGGGTACTCTGTAATTCTTTCCACCACATTTTCCATTTCCTTTTTTCTCAACAATTAAACACATTAATTTGGTGTAACCTTGGGCTCGTAAGCAGTGGCGTCCCTGAGAATTCACGTACCATGTTTTACTATTATTTTAAAAAAAATCAAATTAGTATTGGGCTCAACAAACCTAATGCCAAGTGGGCTAAATTCTAAACTATAAAAAATGATTTGTAAATGGGCCTATATTGGAATTGGTATGTGTTTACTAGTTAAAAAAATAACATGGATATATCAGATTTTTTTTTTTAAATCACGTGCCCCTCGAAATCACGGGCCTTGTGTGGAGGTCCTCCCCGCACACCATCAAAGCCGCCACTGCTCGTAAGCCATCTATAGGCTATTATACCATGGGAGATAGACAACTAGACGTGTTCATCCAAGAGGAGACACATAATCTATATTATGTAATAAGAGACTCATGTTGTACAACACTTTGTTCATTTTTGCAGACAATACAAGAAGGTTCATTTGAAGTCCTTGTAGAAGACAACAATTTTAATCATTTTCGTTGCATAAAAATTTATTATTGTTTTTTTCATTATGTATCAACGGTATTGTACTATTTTCACGAATAACGAGAGCAACGTTATTATTATTTTAATTTAATAAAAAGTAAACCAATCTCCTAAAACACTTGCATGCATACACATGCCCATATAGTTTGTAATTTGTATAAGGGTCTTGCTATTTACACACCCCTACCTACCCCTTTGTCTATTCACACCCCCTAGTGTCGAGCTGTGGCCAGAGCGCGGCGTTTTGGTCCGGTTAACCAGACAAAGACTGACGGGTGTCTGACGGGTCTGTTGACCGGACCAAAACGCCGAGCTTTGGCCGCGTTCTGGTCCTGTCAACCAGACAAAAGACTGACACCCGGTCAGTCTTTTGGCTGGTTGACAGGACCAGAACGCAGGCAAAGCTCTGCGTTTTGGTCAGGTCAAGAGACCCGTCAGACACCCGTCAGTCCTGTCAGTCTTTTGTCTGGTTGACAGGACCAGAACGCGGCCAAAGCTCGGCGTTTTGGTCCGGTCAACAGACCCGTCAGACACCCGTCAGTCTTTGTCTGGTTAACCGGACCAAAACACCGCGCTCTGGCCACAACTCGACACTGGGGGTGTGTGGATAGACAACATGGGTGTGTGAATAGACATGCCCTTTGTTTGTATAATGGGCATTTGCACGAACCTACCTTGTTTACCAAGCGATATATATATATTTTTTTTTGAAAAGCATACTTCATTACGAATCCGCCGACCCAAACCGGGCCGACAAAAACAAACACCCCAGGAAACTTACATATTTACAAACGAGCACCACTCTAATTCTTTACATTTAGATCTATTTGAATACCAAAAAAAACCTAAAGCCTTAACTTCGCTCATGATGCTATCTATCTTGACCGGCGTATTGGAAAACTTGAGTTTGTTTCTGCCCGCCAAATACTCCAGCACACAATCATAATAATACCTTTCACGACCTCCTTTTTTCTCTCCGACCCCCTTAAATCCTGATGAATAGCGAGAAGATCCGATATAGAAAAGGCAAAAATAATCGGAATCTTGCACTAAGAAGACACCCCATTCCACACGCTAGACGCGACACTGCAAGAGATAAACAAATGTTCCACAGTCGCGTCTTCCGAACCACATAGCGGACATAGAGAATCAGCGATCAGGATGTTCCTTTTTCAAAGCGCTTCACCGGTAGGCAGCTTATTCATTTCCATTCGCCAAACATGAATGTTACATTTCGCCGGAATCCTGCGACACCAATCGAGAACATACCTGTCTCCAACCGAATGAACCGAATACAGAAGCCGTTTGACCTCCTTCACTTGGAATTCTCCTGACGGACCCGATTGCCAAACCCACCTATCGCTTCTGTCCGAAACCCGAACTTCCTCCAGCTCCGTCTTTAACTGCCGCATTCTAGACATAATGGCCGAAGAAGCAATCGAAGAACTCGTTCCCAGTTAAGCAACTGTCCGCTAGGATGGTTGTGAATCCGATCAGCCACCGTGCAATTTTTAACAGCCTCCAATCTGAAAAGATCTGGGTATCTGAGCTTTAAAGGATCATTGAATAGCCACGGGTCGAGCCAAAAAGAAATGTACTTGCCGTCACCGACCGCGCCCTTGAGAAAATACCGAATAGGAAGACCGCCAACCTTAGAATTGAAACCATACAGGCCAATACGCTTCCCATAGGGTTTGAAGCATTAAATGCGACACCAATAGGAAGCGTATTGGGCAATACGGTTCCTATTGGTACAATATTCTCTGACGCGCACGCAGTTCAAAACTATAAAGGTCTGAAAAGTGACCCAATAGGAAGCGTATTGCCCAATACGATTCCCATATGTTTAATAGGAAGAGTATAGGGCAATACACTTCATATTAGTTTTACTTAAAAAATTATAAGTTGCATCAAATTTTTAACTTATTATTGTTATCTTATAATGTTTTTATAAAAACACTTATTAAACAAAACAATATATATATATATATATATATATGTATATAGGAAATGTATGGGGCAATATGGTTTCCTTGGACCCAAAGTATAGGAAGCGTATGGGCCAATATGGTTCCCCTAGACCCAAAGTATAGGAAGCGTATGGGGCAATATGGTTCCCCTAGAGCCAATGTATACGAAGCGTATGGGGCAATATGGTTCCCCTGGTCCCCTAATCTGAATCCTTTTTACAAAAATGTGTCAAAAAAACGTTTATACATTATTGTAATACCCAAAACATATTTATGATAACCATGTGGGGTGGCGGACACTGTTCGACAGGTTATTGGGCAGGATAGCCCGTGGGATCGTTTATTTCGAATAGGAGCCGCACCATCTTATCGGCCGTTGATGGTGGAGTTTCTCTCCACATTTCCGCTATAGACCTCGACCGGATGACCGGCCGAACTCGGATTTTGAAGGTCCGAACTTGCCGGCCCCATCACCCGAGATCACATTCCGTCTGTTCGGCGAGGTATTTGAGATGTCGCTTCGTCAATTTGTCGTCGCCACCGGTTTTTACACAGACGAGGAGTTGGTTCAGGACGTGTATACCACGGCTATCGATCGTATGCCCGAGGATGAGTTGTTTGCCTGGTGGACCACTATCGGTGAAGGTCCATACACCAAGGCGGAGGAGGTCCGATCCTTGGAGATTCGCGACCCGTTAGTTCGTTACTTGCATCGTTGCTTTAGCACGGGCATCGCGGCCCGTGGCAAGAGTTGCAAGCACGTAAGGAATGCCGATCTTTTCTATCTCTATTGTTTATTTACTGGTCGTCCGTGCGCCATCCATCTCTGCCTGGTGGATTATTTTGTCACACGTTGGAAAAAGCAGCGTCGTGGTAGTATATATGGAGGATCGTTTATCGGCCGGATAGCCCAGAGTGTTAGTCGGTACTTTGGTTGGGTTGAGGATAGGTATCCTAATGTTGGTTATAGGTTTGTCGGGACGAACCGTCAGGTTTGGGCATGGCAGCCATTGGTACATGATGTGTGTAAAATGCAACATATAAATTACATCAAAAGAGGCATGGAACTAACCCTTTTTAAGTACTAATGTTGGAAAAAGAGTGTTTTTGTCTTCCTTTTGTATTTTCAGGATTAAATGAGCTCAAATTCACAAAAGAAGCAAAAAAGACAGCTAAATCTAACATAAATACAAGAAAAGGAACATAAGTGGACTGCCCGACCCCTCAACGGCATCTTCCCAAGCAAAATAGAGAAGACAGAAGACTGAACACGCCCCGTGCTCAGCCAGCACGGGGCCGTGCCCAAGAAGCAGCAGAAAAGACAAACCTATAGAAGCTTCTATTGCCCACCACGGGCCGTGCCCAGCGGACACGGGGGCGTGGCGAAAGTACAGCAGGCGCATTAATTGTAATTGCGAATTACAATTAATGAATAGAGAGAGTGTCAGACAGGCACGGGGCCGTGCTCAGCGGACACGGGGCCGTGCCCAGCCTTCTGTTCAGCCTATAAATAGGAGTGCTTGGTTTCATTTCAACTCATCCCTTGGCACACCACCTCTCTCACACTTCATCCACCACCCACCACCACCATAACACCATCATCCACCACCATCATCCATTGTCCATCGTAGAGTGTGTGAGTCGTCTCGGGATCCAAGATTGATCGTAAGAGTTCTTGACAATCAAGGCCATGTTTGCCTAAGTCTCTTACATCACTTGGTGAAGACAAAGTGTCTAGTTTAATACTTTTTATTTCTAATCTTTTGCACTTTTTATTTGGTTTTGTATTAATGACTTTAATAACTAGTTACTTATGTTGAAGGTGATCTTTCCTTATCGTTTGTCCGTGGTGTCTTGGCATTATTTTACTGTCTATATAAAATAAAAGATTTTCACCATTCATATATCCACGGTCTATATGGAGGTATGTTGGCTACCTGGTCGGGGGTTAAGGGAACGGTTTGGTAAAGGTCTTGCCATTGTTCAGCGTTTAGAGGTCCTGCAATGGACCTAGGTCAAATTTAGTAGGACCTCCTTCAATGCTTCACGGTATTGGATGGCGGGGGTCCAAACTCTTTGACCCCCTCATAAGTTAACTACTATTAATACTATAACCCGGCTATTTAGGACTGTATCCCTGCTGACTCAGACTACTTAGCCGAGGGTAACGTCACCGCCAAAAGCGGGGCCTACCATAATATTGCATTAATAACTTAATTCATTATCTTCCAATAATCCACCCTTTTAGGATTGTATCCTTGTTGACTCAAACTACTGGGTGAGGGTAACGTCACCTTCAAAAGAGGGGTCTGCTACAATAACTAAGATAATCTCTTAATTATGTGCAAAAGTGCGGAAATAATCAAAGGTTATACTAGATACGAGTCGGAACCAAGTGATTCATCTTGTCTATCTGTTTTCTTTTATTTTTATTTTCAGCATTTTAGTTAGCTTTTATTTTTCTTAGTTCAAAAATCTTTTTTCTAAACTTTTTATTTTGATTAGACGTTGAGGATAAACCGGTACTAAAAGCTCTTGTGTCCTTGGACGACCTCGGTATCTTACCAACGCTATACTACGCTCACGATGGGTGCACTTGCCCATATGTGTGTTTAGTGTTAGTAAAATATCGTGTTTTATAAATTTAAAACTTGGCTAAAATAAGTGTTAAAGGGGCTTAAAATATACACCTAATATATATAACACGTTACCGCACATCAGTACATCACCCGTGTTTGGACGTACCGTCAGGTTTGGTCAACCAACCGTCTTCTTGATAGGATTTTCGTAACCAAGATGAGCAAATGCGACTTCTAACACTGCATGGTCAGGAGATAACATCCCACGGTCGCCAGATGGATCAGATGTATGATGACATAGGGTGGCTGATGACTGGCATGGGTGAAATGTATAAGTACATGGGTATATCGATTCCACCCCGTCCACCACCATGAGTTTATCCAGACCAGGGCCCGTTCTTTACGCAGCAACCCGACCCGTCCATGCCATCCTTTACCCAACCCCTCCCGTCCATGCATGTATATTATCTTATTTTTATTTCATTTATCTATGAGCAATTTAATGTTATGTAATGGGTATTTTGTTTAAATTCTTATAGCCTTACGACCCGTCCTATACTCAGCCCGACCTTTCCTTGCCACATTTTCCTCGGTCCGGCCAGACAATGCCGCTCTTTCCTCTGTCTGACCTTTCCATGCAGGTATGTTATTTTGTTTTATTTCATTTTCTACGAACAATTTTAATGTTATGTAATGAGTATTTTGTTTGAATTTTTTATAGGCTCCAAGCACGTCCTATACACGGCACAACCCGTCACCCTCTACTAGGCGTGGCCCGAACTTTACAGAGGATGAGCTCACTGAATCTGACGAGGAGTCTGATGAGTATTGATGATGATAGTGGTTTTTATTATCATATTATGTAGTACTGTACGAACAATTGAATTTAATTTTAAGTGTTTGTAATATTTGTTTAATTTGGATATGTTTAATTTGTTTGGATTGCTTAAATTTCACTACGTCTTTTATAAAATTTATAACAAAAAATAACATCATTTTATAACAAAAAAAAAACAACTTAATTAATGTTTAAAAAATAAAGTTAAAAAAGATACTAATAACAATATGCTGTTCTTGCAAAAAAAAATTCCTCTAGGGAACGTATGGCCCTATATGATTCCTCTTGTCTTTTGAAAAAAAAATCATTAAGGGAGCGTATGGCCCTATACACTTCCTTTTAGCTGACCATGTTTTGTAAAGTTTGGTACACATATAGGAAGTGTATTGCTTAATACGCTTGGACCCAGAGGAACCGTATTGCCCTATATGTTTCCTCTAGTCCCCTAATCATTAGCTGACTATCTTCTGAAAAGTTTGTACTTCAAGTACACATATAGGAAGTGTATTGCTTAATACGCTTGGACCCAGAGGAACCGTATTGCCCTATACGCTTCCTATAGGGTTCAAGGGATGTGCAAATAACCAAGGGGGATGTGTGAATAACCAAGCCCTTTCACAATTACCAAACATCAAGAATGATATGTACACACTCTTTAATATTTAATGTTTACACAACCAAATATTACTTATATTGCTCATGAAAGTCATTCTCTACAATGCATGACCCCATTGACCTTGTTTTCACTACGCCGTTTCTCCAGAGAATATGGATCTCACATTCTTTTTTTTAATGGTCAACCAAATCACCGGATAAGTATCCTGAGATTTCCTCAATCGAGCAAATGGATCTCACATTTTTCATTTCTATATTAATATATTAGCTTTCTATATTGATTATAGTTGGACATGTTGCCATGATACTGTTGGAAATATTGGTGTGAATGAAAGTCTCAAATGTGGTAAACACTTTGTCCCACATCGGTGTGGGAACAAAAGGAATGGCTATTTATATGGTAAAGCATTTACCTACTAGTATAGCTTTATGACATGTTTTACCACAAGTCCTACCCGCGTGCGCAGGGGGGGTGCAAATTGGAACCGGAATTAGCTTGAACTTGTGTGTGCCCGCACGACCTGCGGACACGAATGCAGCTCCGGAAAACCCGACCCGCGTGAGGCTGGTTTTTGCACTTGAGACCCGTATTTTATTTTTGTTAAATAAAACTGATTGAGCAATAATAGAACGAATTATTTTGTGCACTGTCGTTTCTTTTTATATGAAATAATTGATCCCATTATATGCAAATGGATACCCTGCTGGCCACGAATTATGCAATGATTTTATACCTATAAAGCAAGTGCATTCTAATCAGTTTATAATACACACCAAGATACACTGAAAACAACAGTTCTTCTTAATCTCTCTGCAGCATATTCCAGTTTCGTTTTAGGCAAGTGTTCAAGTCCGGCAGTGATCGGTTGCTGCTTCGAACCGGCGTACCCTGGGAACAGACCGCGAATCTGTTTAAGGGAATTGTGTTAAACACAAGCCCGGTTCACTGTTATTGTAATAATACGTTATTTGTTTCTGTTTTCTTGTTTATATTTCCAGTTTTACGAGATCAGCTAACTGTAATAATACTATTTCAGTAACAGCTTTGTAACAAACTTAAACAGACTTCTTTTACTAATAGTTCCTGCATTCTGTTTCGTTTCGTTTTCATTTCAGAATGGCATCCCAACCGATGACTACTGCTGCTTCTGCTGTTTCTGTTGTCATGACCAGTCCTGTTTCTGCGGTCATGACTTCCGCTGTAACTGTCACTACCGGTTTGGTGACACCGCTGCCTAATGCAGTGTCGCATGCTGAGAAACCAGAGAAATTCAGTGGTGTGAATTTCAAACAGTGGCAGCAAAAGATGTTCTTTTATCTGACCACGCTGAATCTTGCAAGGTTCTTGACTGAACCTAAACCCCACGTGGATGAAGGGGATATGAATGCTCAATCTGTGAGCGCGATGCATGCTTGGAATCATTCGGATTTCTTGTGCCGCAACTTTATTTTGAATGGTTTGGTGGACACATTGTATAATGTGTATTGCAAAGCCAAGACTGCCAAAGAATTGTGGGAGTCTTTGGATCACAAATACAAAATATAATATGCGGGCACTAAGAAATTCGTGGTGGCTAAGTTCTTGGACTTTAAAATGATAGACTCTAAAACTGTCATGAGCCAGGTCCAAGAATTGCAGATTATCCTTCATGATATTCATGCGAAAGGAATGATGCTCAGCGAGACATTCCAAGTTGCTGCAATGATTGAAAAACTGCCACCAAGTTGGGTTGATTTCAAGAACTATCTCAAGCATAAGCGAAAGGAGATGACCATTGAAGATCTTGTTATGCGTCTTCGGATTGAAGAAGATAACAAAGTGGCCCTAAAAAAGATTGATGGTCCTGAAACTGTGAAGGCCAGTCTTGTTGAACATCGCCAATCTTCGAAGGGAAAAAACAGGGGAAATGGTGGAAAGAAAAGTCATGGGAAACGTTCCAACCTTGGTCCTAAGGGGGAGTTGGAAAAAAGAGGTTCCTTGGAACTTGTTATAATTGTCAGAAGCAAGGCCACAAGGCCAACAAATGCAAGCTTCCTAAGAAGGAAAATGCTCAACAAGTGAACATGGTTGATGAAGTCGACAACCTGGTTGCCATGGTCACGGATCTCTCGATTTTGGTGACTGAAGTTAATTTGGTCGGGCAAAATAACAAGGATTGGTGGGTTGATACGGGGGCTACCCGTCATGTGTGTTTCGACAAGAGCCTTTTTAACACCTTCAAAGAGGTGACTAATGGCGAAAAGGTTTTTATGGGAAATTCTGCCACGGCCGAAATTAAAGGTGAAGGGAACGTGGTTCTAAAAATGACTTCTGGAAAGGAACTCACCTTGTCAAACGTGTTGTATGTTCCAAAAATTCGTAAGAACCTTGTGTCGGGGTGGCAGTTGAACAAATTCGGGTTCAAAATGGTGATTGAGTTGGACAAGGTCGTGTTGACCAAAAATGGTGTGTATGTTGGTAAGGGCTATGCCCTCAATGGAATGTTTAAACTAAATGTAATTGTCGTGAATGCAATGAAAGAAAACGCTACTAGTTCTACTTACTTGATTGAGTCTTGTAATCTTTGGCATGGTAGACTAGGTCACGTAAATTATAATTCCATTCGTCGTTTAATTAAACTTAATTGCATACCAACATTTGATATCGACTCAAATAGTAAATGTGAAGTTTGCATAGAAGCAAAACAAACGAGATCGTCATTCAAAAAGGTTAAACGAATCACTGAACCCCTCGAAATGATCCACACTGATGTGTGTGATCTAAAAGCAATTCCTACTCGTGGAGGGAACATGTACTTCATCACTTTTATTGATGATAGTACAAGGTATTGCTATGTGTACTTACTTAAGAGTAAGGACGAGGCTGTTGACAAGTTTATCTTGTTCAAAGCCGAAGTTGAGAATCAACTAAATAGAAAAATCAAAGTCGTAAGGAGCGACCGTGGAGGTGAATATGTTTCACCTTTTATTGACGTATGTGCAAAAAGTGGAATCATCCACGAACTCACGGCTCCTTACTCCCCTCAATCAAATGGCATAGCGGAACGGAAAAATCGTACTTTGAAAGAAATGATGAATGCCATGATGATAAGTTTTGGTGTAAACCAAAACATGTGGGGGGAAGCAATCTTATCGGCAAATTATGTGTTGAACATGATACCGAATAAGAAAAAGGATATAACTCCATACGAATCATGGACGGGAAAGAAACCACCATATAAATCTTTGAAAGTGTGGGGGTGTCTAGCCAAGGTGGTGGTCACACCACCAAAGCGTCTATTAATAGGACCCAAAACGGTGGATTGTGTGTTTGTAGGATACACCCGTCCTTATGGTCCATATCGTTTTCTTGTGCATGATTCCAAGAACCCTGGAATAAGCAATGGCACCTTAATAGAATCTAAGGATGCTTCATGGTTTGAACATGTGTTCCCATGCTCAGGTAAAGGTGAACCGAGTTTCACTAGACCAGTTGAGGAAATTGTTCCTAGAAATGAGGGTGCATGTAATGAACCTCAGGAACAATCTAAGATTGAGGAAGTTGAAATCAGGAGAGGTAAACGGCAAAGGACTGAAAAATCCTTTGGGCCTGATTTTCTTACCTTTATGGTAGAAGAGGAACCTCAAACGTACCAACAAGCGGTAAATTCCTCAGAAGGACCTCAGTGGAGGGAGGCCATCAAAAGTGAGATAGATTCTAGCTTACAAAATCATACATGGGAACTAGTGGATCTTCCTCAAGGAAGTAAACCACTAGGATATCGATGGATCTTCAAGAAGAAGATGAAACCAGATGGGACCATCGATAAATACAAGGCAAGGTTGGTGATCAAAGGATATAAACAACGAGAAGGTTTAGATTACTTTGATACATATTCGCCTGTTACGCGAATAACCTCCATCAGGTTGATGCTTGCCATTGTAGCCATTAGAAATTTGTAAGTTCATCAAATGGATGTGAAAACAGCTTTCTTGAATGGAAATCTCGAGGAAGAGATTTACATGGAACAACCTGAAGGTTTCATAGCCATTGGGCAAGAAAAGAAAGTTTGTAAACTTGTAAAATCCTTGTATGGATTGAAACAAGCTCCAAAACAATGACATCAAAAGTTTGATTAAGTCATACTTGATGCTGGGTTCAAAATCAATGAATGTGACAAATGTGTATATGTTAAGGACACATCTGATGGATATGTCATTTTGTGTCTATATGTAGATGATATGCTCATTGCTGGAAGTGATGACAAAATCATAAAATCTACAAAGAACATGCTAAAGGCAAGATTTGACATGAAAGACATGGGTCTTGCGGATGTGATTTTGGGGATCAGAATCACGCGAACCGAAAGTGGACTTGTTTTAAGTCAATCCCATTATGTGGACAGAATTCTTGATAAGTTCAATGCAAACGACTCTAATGAAGCTAGAACTCCGCTTGACACAAGTCAACATCTAGCCAAGAATAGAGGTGAACCCGTAAACCAGTTGGAATACTCAAGAATTATTGGTAGTTTGATGTATCTTATGAGTTGTACTAGACCAGACATAGCATATGCTGTGAGCAAGCTAAGTAGATACACGAGCAACCCAAGTTCATTGCATTGGAACGGTATCACTTGGTTGCTTCGCTACTTAAGATACACTCGGGAATACGGGTTGCATTATAACAGATATCCAACAGTTATAGAAGGACATTGCGATGCAAATTGGATATCTGACACGAATGATTCCAGAGCAACAAGTGGGTATGTATTCACACTTGGAGGTGCTGCTATATCGTGGAAATCGTCGAAACAAACGGTTATTGCTAGACCCACGATGGAATCTGAGTTCATCGCTTTAGATAAAGCAGGTGAAGAGGCAGAATGGCTACGTCAATTTGTTGAAGATATACCAAGATGGCCTAAGCCGGCAACGGCCATTTGTATACATTGTGATAGTCAATCGGCACTTGGCAGAGCTCGTAGCACAATGTATAATGGTAGGAACAGACATATCAGGCATAGACATAATACGATACGACAACTAATCTCTACAGGAATTATCACTGTTGACTACGTGAGGTCAAAGAATAATATTGCGGATCCGCTAACAAAAGGCCTAAGTAGAGAGTTAGTACAGAAGTCGTCCATGGGAATGGGACTGAAGCCCTTGAAAATATAAGTTCATATGATGGAAACCTAACTCAGTAGACTGGAGATCCCAAGAGCTGAGTTCAATAGGAAAACCTAATTGTATGAATTGGTAAGGTCACTGTGGGGGATAACCCTACATATATATAAAGGGAGTTATTGCAAAGCTTAGTAAACTTCCTAGTCCATTCCTAAAAGTGACAAGTGTGAGGCTAAGCCTATGGCTTTTAATGATTCGACTAAGGTAACCTTACATAGTGAATCACCTATGTGAGAGAGAAGTGGGGTCGCTTCGAAGGGTATTGATGGGGCACAATACTTAATGGCTCTCGCAGAACCAGGCTCATGTTCATGACCATAACGAACATAACTATGAGGACTTGACTTTGTCAGGGAGAGTCTTGTGTGAAGTGTATTGTCGTCTACACAAACGGCAGGCGAGTTCAAAGACATCAATGTCTACTCAGAGCCAGTGGGCTAAGTGCATTTCATGAGCGAATGTTCAAAGGGTAACACCTACTTATCGTATGCAAGATTCAACTGCTGAAATTTAATTGGAATAATGTTGTTCTGAGATCGACCTCCATTCATGTGGGGGATTGTTGAAAATATTGGTGTGAATGAAAGTCTCAAATGTGGTAAACACTTTGTCCCACATCGGTGTGGGAACAAAAGGAATGGCTATTTATAAGGTAAAGCATTTACCTACTAGTATAGCTTTATGACATGTTTTACCACAAGTACTACCCGCGTGCGCAGGGGGGATGCAAATTGGAACCGGAATTAGCTTGAACTTGTGTGTGCCCGCACGACCTGCGGACACGAATGCAGCTCCGGAAAACCCGACCCGCGTGAGGCTGGTTTTTGCACTTGAGACCCGTATTTTATTTTTGTTAAATAAAACTGATTGAGCAATAATAGAACGAATTATTTTGTGCACTATCGTTTCTTTTTATCTGAAATAATTGATCCCATTATATGCAAATGGATACGCTGCTGGCCACGAATTCTGCAATGATTTTATACCTATAAAGCAAGTGCATTCTAATCAGTTTATAATACACACCAAGATACACTGAAAACAACAGTTCTTCTTAATCTCTCTGCAGCATATTCCAGTTTCGTTTTAGGCAAGTGTTCAAGTCCGGCAGTGCTCGGTTGCTGCTTCGAACCGGCGTACCCTGTGAACAGACCGCGAATCTGTTTAAGGGAATTGTGTTAAACACAAGCCCGGTTCACTGTTATTGTAATAATACGTTATTTGTTTCTGTTTTCTTGTTTATATTTCCAGTTTTACGAGATCAGCTAACTGTCATAATACTATTTCAGTAACAGCTTTGTAACAGATACTTGTCATTCATATGTAGTTATTGCATCTTTCTTAATCATAACATTATTTATCGGTTGTCCCATTGTTGCCCTTATCAACTTATGCTTGCCATTTATATGTAGTTATTGCACTCTTTTCATAATAACATTGGTTATTGATTTTCCTAAACGTTAACTTGTTGTATCTAGTCTAGATTGCGACAAAATATATAGTTGTTCGCAATGCTAACGTTGAACATATTTGGTTCCGTAATCTTTTTCTTGCATTAACATGCCATGATTCTAGATCCAGACAAAGTGTTACAAGCATCTCCTTTCCAGTACGAGGTATGTTAGAAAAATGACATGAAAAGAAAAATAAGTGAACATAATAACTTAACTTGTAACTAAGATTTTAAATTTTGTTACTTAACGTCTTTTGACTAAACTGCCATAGGGACTAAAATGACATTTAACTCAAGATTTTAAATTTTGTTACTTAACGTCTTTTGAGAACTTTTTAAAAGTCAAATTGTTCTAGAGCTAGATATAGATGATGAACCTTAATTACCCAAATTACCGTATGTATCCAACTTTTAAACCTATATTTTAATATGATCATATAATTTGTTACTAGTTATTAATTTTTTTATTTTTCCACATATCAACTGGATGTAGATTATCATATATTACGAGAAGTGTCATATTTAAAAGAGAAAAATGCCCGGATAGTCCCCGTGGTTTCGCATTTTTCACCTATAGTCCCCAACTTTCTAAAATTACCTGAATAGTCCCCAACTTTTCATTTTTTGTTCCCGGATAGTCCCTGGGTCTAACTTCAGTTTGTTTTCTCTGTTAAGTGGGTGTGAAATGACAAAAATACCCTTTCAAGGCCAAACCACAGGGACTATCCGGACATCTTCTTCATTTTTAAGGAAAGGGTATTTTTGTCATTTCACACCCACTTAACAGAGAAAACAAACTGAAGTTAGACCCAGGGACTATCCGGGAACAAAAAATGAAAAGTTGGGGACTATTCAGGTAATTTTAGAAAGTTGGGGACTATAGGTGAAAAAATGTGAAAAAATGTGAAACCACAGGGACTATCCGGGCATTTTTCTCTATTTAAAAGTATCAATTTAAATTCTTATTAATTTGTCAAAAACAACTATCAGAACTTATTTCTGATATATACTATGGCTTATACCATATCTTAATTTTTTATTATTGCAAGGTGTAGGGTGTTTTAGAAATATGATTTATACTTGATGACTTTTATTAAACTATATGTTAGATCAAATTTCTAACCTATACGGCTATCAGGGGCGGACCCACCCTTTGGCCAAGGTGGGCGGCCGCCAGTGGCGAAGCTTGGATTTTTCGGCCGAGGGGTTAAAACATATATACCCAAAAATTTCTATAGAACCAGGGGGGGGGGGGGTGAAAACGTATATACCCACAAATTTCTATACGAAAACTACATATATAACACTACTGAGCGAAAAATCCCGGGGGGCGGACGTCCCCCCCCCCCCCATTAAGCTTACCCCCTGGCGGCCGCATCCCTTGAAAAAAATAATTAGTGTATATTTTAGGCAAAGAACCCGACCGCACCCCTTGAAAATATGGTTGAACACCTCATCCGCACCCCTAACAGATATTTTTTGGGTTTGCCATTGACGGCTATACTAGTTTATTTGTTGGTTCTGGTTTAAAGTCTTAACTATTTTTTTTTAAGGCGATCAACAAATATCATTAGTTTATGTAACTCAAGTTAAGGTAAAGGAAACCCGTGCGTCTATGAATCTTAATGGGCTCAAACGTATAGGATCAACATCTACATTTCCATCATTAGATTTAGGGATGAGATCGGTACGATACCGGTACCGTACCGGTACCGATACCGTAAATACCGTTACCGAAATTGAGGAAATGTGGATACCGATTACCGTACCGTATTTATAGATTCGGTACCGGTACGGTACCGGTATCGATACCGGTATTTTGGTATTTTACCATATTGATACCGCTTTGGTGTCATCCATTGTTTTACCTAAAAAAAACTTAATGTGCAACTCATCCATCCATTACTAATTGAACTAGAGTAATATATAGAGGAATGAAAACAAAGGGTAAACATATTAAGTAGTCAAAAAAATCAAATGCTAAACATCCATGAGTTCGACTTTTAACATCCAAATTCCAACATCTCTAAAAAATCATCATAATTGATTAAAAATAACCAAACAAAAGAAATTTGATATTGGTTTTTGTAAAACAATGTTCAAGAAAATATAACTTCATAGTGGGATCTAAGATAATAGCAAAATACATAAGTCATTATTAAATTCGGTATTAATACCGGTATTTACCGAAAAATACCGGTACCGATACCGTTTTTTACCGATACCGAATTTCAAAAAATCTATTACCGATACCGGTGCCGTTTATGATCAGTACGGTACGGCATCGGTACGGTATCGATATGGTACCAGTACAGTACCGGTATTTCGGTAAAAAATCTCATCCCTAATTAGATTTATTTCATTTGATTTCAAAAGATACATGTTGAGATAAAATCATAAAATAGTTGCACAAAATTTTCATTAAAGACAGAACATATGTATTTTTGTGAAGTACAACTTCATACAATAATTAAGCAATAGTCAAAAACACAATTTAATAAGAAAAGAAAGGTAAATAATACAAGTATTTAATAAATGACACAACTACCCCCAATCATAACAACACTCCATTGCTACATGAACCAAAAATCTACCAATTCTACGTACAGTATGTTGCATTAAGAAGAAATAATCAAGAAGAACCAAAAATTAAAGGTCTTGATGGGTTGACTACTTGACCGAACCATCATGGGCTATAGAAGGTCGGACCACACTTGCATTTCCATCCCTCTGGCTCATAGTTTGAGTACTCTATGCTCACATTTACTTGACCACCATTGGTCGGCACTTGTGTTGCTTCACACGGACTGCACCCATAGCACTTGTGTTCACAACTCGGTGGGCTCGATCCTATTCTCTTCACAACCACACTTCCACCCTTCAAAGCACACCAAGATTTCAACTTTTTCAAATTTTGAAACATACCCATTAGTCATAACACACCAAGAATGCATCTTTTTCAACTTTTGAAACATACCCATTAGTTAAAACACACCAAGATTTCAACTTTTTCAAATTTTGAAACATACCCATTAGTCATAACACACCAAGATTGCATCTTTTTCAACTTTTGAAACATACCCATTAGTTAAAACACACCAAGATTTCAACTTTTTCAAATTTTGAAACATACCCATTAGTCAAAACACACCAAGATTGTATCTTTTTCAACTTTTGAAACATACCCATTAGTCAAAAGTCAAAACACACCAAGATTTGAACTTTTTCAACTTTTGCAACACACCCATACAACACATATACAACATACCTGTTCTAAACCCATGGTCAGTTCTTGTGGAGGAATTGCAGTAAAAACAGCAGAAGTTGGAGTCAAATGCCTGCAGTTTACACTCAGAACATGCACCATTATCACAAGAATGATAAAGATTCTTGATTTCATTCCTTTTGAGGGTTGGTGATTAACTGATTAAGTGATTATGATGGCAGTATGGTAAAAGCTTGGATCTTTTTGAGTAAATATAGATACAGGTTTATTTGTATGTATATATACTGTGAGAGAAGGACCCCTACATAACAAATAAGATGAGGAAAAGTCCAAAGATTTCATTGGGATTCTACCATGCAGTAATTGCTTGATTTGGAGTGGTGATAAGGTGTGCAGCTGGATGTTGCTTATCAGTCAAGTGATTCTACCATTCTTGTACCCACAAGAAATGTGGGACCCGGTTGGGAGTAGTGTGGGCCGGGTTAGGGAGGTCCGGGTCATTCTTATCAACGGCTAGCATTGACTCTTAAGTCAATAACGGATCTCAAGATCCTAACTAGAACATGTTCAAGTTTTATAGACCCAGCCTGTCCCAACTGTTTTTTATTTTTATTATTATTATTTTTTTTTATTTAGTTGTTTTTATTATATAATATTTTATTTTGGTATGATGATTCAATAAGACTGCGGGGTATGGGGCGGGAGTTTGGGCGTGGGTAGGGGGGAAACGCCCAAGCCACCACCCCGGGTGGGCATGGGTTTCGGCGTGGCCCTTGGGGCATAGGTTTCAAGCCGGGCGTGGGGCGGTCTGGCCAAGCTGACATGGCGGGCTCTAATTGGACAAACCAAAGAAGCCGTTGGGCTAGCCGTTGGCCAACGGCTATCTTAAAAAAAAAAAACTAATAAAATTTTATTTTTCCACTATAAAACCTCACAATTTCTTCCATTTTTTTACCACATTCATCTTCAATTCTCCATATACAAAACGAAAAAATGCATCCTCATAACCGTCCTTTTGACCCGAACAACCCGTATGCATTCCAAGAAAATAATCCTAGCCCACCACCCAATCGTCCAATGCCTCGTCCATTTTTCATACACTCTTCTATGCCCCAAGAAGCGAGTTATGCATCGTATATTGGGAATCGTGTGTTTACTAACTTCCCACACACCGATGATTCGATACCTACCCCGTTTACACAAACGGCCATCAACCTTTCACCAATCTCCATCGACCTTTCACAAAACGAAACCGTCCCCGAAACTCAACCACCCAACGATGGTCCTTCCGCACCCCAACCCATAAAAAAGAGAAGCCATAAGAAAAAAACCGAGGCGGATAAAGCACTTGAAACCATCAAGCGAAAACAACTAAAATGGACCGTTCCTGAAGAACTTGCATTGGCGAGGGGTTGGTTTCAACAATCTCAACATTCAACTTTAGGTATTCTTAAACTTTGTTTTTATTAATGTTTTTTTATATAACTTTGTAATATATTAAATTTTGTTTTTATAAAAACAGGAAATTCGCAACATCGAACCTATTTGTGGCAAGGGGTTAGTAGAATATTCCATGAAGAATTGGGAAAAGAGGTTTATCGTGAAAATGATAGCTTATCCTCGAAGTGGACCGAGATAAGCGGCCAACTTACAAAATATAGTGGTTTTTTAAATAAAGCAAAACAAAACCCAAAAAGTGGTGAAACCGAAGCCGACATTGTGACGAATGCATTGGTTCAATTCAAGACAAATGTGGGGACCGACTTCCGTTTCATGCATTGTTGGGAGATTTGTAAGTTTCATCCAAAGTGGGCGAATATCCCCAGTGGTAGCGAAAGCAACACGTCTTCCAAAAGGTCGAGGGCCTCGTCCCAATCTGATGCACGAGATCAAGAGATTGAGGACCTTTTTGATGATTCGCCAAGCCCAAACCGGCCTGAGTATGGAAGAGATGCCACAAAAAGGCGTGCTCAAAAATCAAGATCTGCTACGGCATCACCTTCAGCTGGGAGTTCGCTCTTGCATAGAGGAATATACAGCGACCAGTTGGATGACATTTCATCCAAGATGGATACATTCAACGTCTTCCAACAACAAAGGGCCGAAATTCGGAATAGAAAAGAAGCTAGAGATGCCGCTAGAGAAGCCGAGAGACAAAGACGAGAGGATTTGAAAATTCTATCCCAGCCGATTGATCACCTAAAGGGTGACGAGTTGGAAATAGTCTTGGAGATGAGAGAAGAGATAAAAAACAAATATAAACGTTAGGAAATTTTTTTATGTAATTTTTTTTAATTTTTATGTAATTTTCTTTAATTACAAAGAGCCCAGCCGGGTCAGCCCAGCGAAGCCCACCAAACCCACGCCCCCAACCCCCCGCCCCACCATACCCTGTTTAATGTGGGTCGCCCCATGTCTGCCACCCCAAGCCACGTGTCAACAAATGCCCCAACCCAAGCCCAACCCCCGCCCCACCATACCCCGCAGTCTAAATAAGGCGATGTGATGTTTTTGATAGGGGGGTGTAATTAGTAAATATGGGGGTGGGAATAGTATCACCCTTCAATAATGCTTCTTAGGAAATAGCCCGTCATCCATTTCTTGATATAGAGATAATGCAAAAAAAAAAAAAAAAAGTTATAGTTATAATGGTGTTTTTTTATTTTTTTTAAATCAATTTTATATATTTCTTTGTATCCTTTTTTAGTTTTTATTTTCACCTGTTAATATCATTTCATTTGACACGATTACAAGATGGTAATAACTAATAAACTATTATGTAATTGGTTTGGTTTGGCAAGATTTATAAAAATTATCTGTCATTTGTTGGAAAAAAAAGTATATTATAAGTAATAAAAATCAAGGGCTGATGACGTTATACTTGCAAAGATCTCCTGTCAGTGTAATCCTCCTAAAGATCAAAAGCTGCCTGTGCAATACTCTCAAAGATGCCTACTTTAAAGTATTTACATATAAAGTTTTATGTTTAGATTTTTAATTATTCCTCTTAACATATGATTTACATAGAGTTAATTATTGTTTTCGTCTACGTGGTTTGTCAAAAATTACTATTTCAGTCCATTAGTTTAAAAATTGCGATTTCAGTCCCTGTGGTTTCACTTTCATAACCATTTCAGTCCATCTCATAACCATTTCAGTCCCTGTACTAACAGAATAAATGGATTGAAATGGTTATGAAAGTGAAAACACAGGGGCTGAAATGGTTATGAAAGTGAAACCACAGTGACTAAAATCGCAATTTTTAAACTAATGGACTGAAATAGTGATTTTTGACAAACTATAGAGATGAAAACAGTAATTAACTCATTTACATAAGTAAAATTATCTTTTTCAGACACTTCACCAAATACATCCTCACTTTCATATTCTCCAGTCTTTTCATCTTTTTCATTCAGTTTCTTTAGTCTCAAGCTAGTATGTAGAACTATTTTGGTTGATTGGAGACGAGAGATAAGAAAAATAAGACAATTGAAAAGACACCAACAAAAAAAAGGTTCATTTGATCTCTAATATTGAGTTCCAGGTCTCAATCTTGGGAGTTGTAGGACCACATATTACGTAACAGCGGAGTTGCTAACATTGATCCGGATTATGCCAGCGCCTTGGAACGCTTGCATGAATCTCTACCTGACTTTGATTTCGGCGGTTTCTCTAACAAGGACACCGCCCCCAAAAAGCCACAGAAAACTTTGGCGAATGCCCTTTGTTGTCAAATCGCACAAAGTTTGGGAGAAGATTTTCATTTGTCCCCCCGCCAGAAAGCCGTCATTGATTGCCTACAGAGGCCTCACGCTCAAGATTTCTTAACTGTTATTCCTATTGAGGGTTTGGGTCAACGTATGTCAGCGGTGGAGTACCGGTCAATCCTTAAGTACCGTTTGATGATCCCCATGTTCCCGAATGATGAAACGTGCCCAGTCTGCCGTAAAGCATGCCTGGATAAATACGGGGAGCATGCGTTACACTGTAGAGAGTTGCCGGGGTTTAAGTATCGCCATGACTTTGTTCGAGACGCGTTAATGGATATTCTCAGACGAGCAGGGATCTCGGCAAAGAAAGAGGCACCGGTGAATTTTCTTACAGACCCGTCGGAGGGGAGATCCACTCTTCACCCGGCTGACGTGCTAGTTTTTGGTTGGGAGGGCGGGAAACATACTTGTGTCGATCTCACAGGTGTATCCCCCCTAGCCGGGTTTCGGGAAAATGGGTTTGTGGCGGGGCAAGCGGTGCTGAAAGCAGAGTCGAAGAAGGTGGAAAAGCACGCGAAAGCTTGTGAGGATAATCAGCATGCCTTTGTCCCCCTAGCGTTTGACACGTTTAGCTCTTTGGCGCCAGAGGCAGTTCGTTTCTTGTCCAGAGTTCAGCGTGTAGTCCACAGCAACTTTTCGACCCCTCAGGGGCGAGGCTTTGTTTTTAGTAGATTAGGGTTTTCTATTCAGAAAAGGATGGCGGCGCAGTTTGTTGCTCGTCTACCTGCTATTCTTATGTAATTTGCCCTGATAATTGGAATGAAAACAGTTGGATTTTGTAATATTGATTGATTTGATTGTTATCAACTCATGAGATATTACTCGTAATCACAACGAACACTAAATAGACATGCTAGGATTTTAAGTATGTGCGGATTAGGATTGAGATATTTGACACAAACAAATATAAACGCCGTGTTCGAGTTCACTTATTTAATATATTAACCCACCAAAATCTTTGTAACACTTGAAATGAGGCTCCTGTGTATTTATTTAGCGCAAAAGAATCTGCACATAAAAAATGATCTTTTAATTAAAGAATTTTTTTCTAATGTGAATGTTGAGTAATTTTCAGCTAAATAAGGGATTGCTCGTACCTCAAGAAGAAGAATGCAACCCTATGTCTCGAACCAGTAAAAAAAGAAAGGTCAGTTTATTCTCGAGTTCGTAATTCGTTTACATGTTGACCTTATTATAAAAACAAATATATTATTTTACATAAACTTTGATGTAAAATAATCATTTAGAAATTGGATGTTTTCTTTTAACATTTGTATAATTAAATCAAGTGGCATGTAAATAGCTGGTTTTTATAATTTGATCGCTTTAAAGCTAAACATAATAAATATTAAGAGAATTAATAAAAATCAAATCAATTGTTTCTTTTAATACCAAGTGACAACTCATTGGAGGACCACTGTTGTCATCGGTTTCTCACAGTTGTACCCGGACCAACCCCCACCCCCATGCTCTGTCGACTCAACTGGCTGTGAGGTAGTCAAGTGTTGTCAAACCCTCGTTTGTTTATTATAGTTTTATTTTGGTATAGCCTTTTAGTTAGACCATGTGTAGTAAGTAATGCCCCCACCAAGGGGCATTATCCGACACGTGGCGTCCTAGTCAGCGATGAGGCATTATAGCAAAAGTGGTGTAGTGGGGCATTATTCCAATAACGCCCATGCAATCGTGTGTGTAAATTTTAGAATTAAAAAAAAAAAAAAAAAAAACTACTAGTCATTATGTGATTGGACAGTCAAACTTCTAGTCTCAAGCCCAATGCACCAGCCCACCACTTCAGCGTTTTAAATAAAACGCCGGCAACGTTTTTTTTGAAAAATAACGCCGGAAAACGCCGGCCGTAATGGGGGTCCGGGCGTTTCCGGGCGTTTTTTTTTTCAATTTAAAAAAAAAAACGCCCCACTACGGGTGCTCTTAGTAATGGTCTTGTATATTTTTTTTTAACGGCGATTGACTCCAACAGTCGAGAGGATCACACCCACATTGCATGGGTCCCTAGTCCCCCTCGGGCGAGGCATCCGAGGTTGACCATAGGCGCTCCACGAGAAAATTCCCAGCCGACAGCCACTTGACTGCCGTTGCAGCCTCCGCACTCAAGAGCCGGAGTAACCGCACTGTAATAGAAAACTCGTGTGCGGCTCAAGACTCGAACCCGGGCTATTACGCACTCAAGGCTCTTATCCATCATTGCCATGACCCCTCAACCAATGTTGGGGTCATTTTCCCCCAAATGCAACAGGTGGGGATCGAACCCGGGTCTCCAAGGAAACCCAAAGTTCTTTCCACCACTCCACTACAAGTGGGGGATATAATGGTATGGTCTTGTAGATAACAATACATTTTAAATCACATTGCTTTTTGTAATTTGGTTTAGCCTTTTAGTTGTCTTATATATACTATATATATATTTTTAAAAACACATTGCTTTTTTTAAAATAAACAGCATGCATTTTATAACCAATTCAAAACACAGAATGTCAAAATCATATGTACAAGGTCTCAACCGTGT
Source organism: Helianthus tuberosus (assembly GCA_030545235.1). Lineage (NCBI taxonomy): Eukaryota > Viridiplantae > Streptophyta > Magnoliopsida > Asterales > Asteraceae > Helianthus > Helianthus tuberosus. The sequence continues at coordinate 30,833,039 of CM060409.1, forward strand.
CGGGTTGGTGGGTTGACGAGTTACGGTTTGGTGGGTTGAAATGTTCAACGCGAACCTGAACAGTTTAATCCATATTTTTAAACGAGTCATATAAGTCGACGATTTATAAGCAAGTTGTTGTGTTTTAAGCGGGTTATGGATAACATGTTTAATGATAAGTATGAGTGTGACAAATAAATAATATAATGTGTCAAAACTAATATTATTATAACTAACCATCTAAGATAGAAACGAAAAAAAAAAAACTTAAATACAAATAAACTTTTTCCCAAATAGTTAAACAAATTAATGAGTCAATCCGACCCGTTTTTAATACGGGTCAACCTGACCCGTTTTTTGAAACGAGTCGTGTTAGTCGACCCAAACATGTTTTTTCGTGTCGGGTTCGGGCCTAGTTGGTAGGTCGTGTAAAGAATTGCCCCTCTAGTTGTCGTCTTTAGTGTATTGGTAATATAGTGAGAGAGAACAAGGCGTATACATACACACATCTACTTGATATCAAACATATAGATTTAGTATTGTCTCCTTTTTATTTTTTATTGTTTCATGCATTAGACATACTTTAATTTTGTGTACTTTAGGTATTTGATTGATTGTTTTCTAAAGATAAGATGTCTTTATTCAAACTTTTTTTAGTTATTTCCGTGTGATTAAATCAATGTTACGATTATCCATCTTTCGTAGAGATATTTAATTAATACTTTTCTAACTAAAATAACATCCATTGGTCTTCACCTTTACACCGCATGCCCTTAACCACCATCAACGTTCGATACCCACACCTTCGATTATATTACTTTCTTATATATTTTTTTGAAAGACTGGTTTTTTATTTTTTATTTTATAAAAATTATTGTTCTCTAAACTAAGGACTTCATCAATTCTTATAAAACTTTGTTTGACAACCTCCTTTTTTTGCAAAGACTAAGGTGTCTTAAGGTTGAGTTAACAAAAAACTCAACTTAAAGTATCATAATATCCGGCCACTCACCACTATCACGGTTGTTATGATCACCGCCACCACCTGTTGTCACCACCACCGACACCCCACGCTTGTTGCCACCCACGCTCAAGGGCGGACCCAAGCATAAGCTTGAGTGGGCGGGCGCCCCCCTTAAAAACAAATTTTTAGTGTATTTTATAGACAAAAAACCCGATCGCACCCCTTGAAAGTTTGGTTGAACCCCTCTTTCGCACCCCAAGAAATAATTCCTGGGTCCGCCACTGCCCACGCTTCCACCCCCATTTTATTGCCATTACCAATGCTACCGCCAATAGGGTGGTGCAAAACGACGGTTGCAACAACAAACAACAGGTGGCAATGACACCACCCGGTAGACTAGGGTGTCGAGGGTGTGGCGGCCAAGGTGCACAGGGGTGATGGTGGTTGAGAAGAGTGGCAGAAGGGTGACAACAGTGGTGGTGGCGAAGGTGACATGCGTAGGAAGAATGGCATTGACCATTGGTCACGACGATAGATTTCGTCTCCCATTATGATTGTCACCATATGCATTACACATTCGAACTCTTTTAATCGACTCCAGTTCTTTTAAATTCCAATTCCCTTTGTCAAATGTTAGTTTGAAATCCAATTTCTTTGATAAATTTCACTTCAGTCACAAAAATTTTGCTAACCAAACACCCCCTTTTGTACACCACAAGCGAACTAAATAAATCTACGACACAAACATTAAACCCTAAATCAGCCTCAGAGAGACAAACATCCAGCACACACATTGAACACATGGGAAAACATGCACACAATATCGAAGTCCTTTTATGATAGGAGACGAAGGGAGATGGGAGGTGGCGGTGTGACAGGTGCATCAATGGCGGCAAGTGTTTAAGCAGCTTTTGGAAAGGAAAGTGAGCGCCAGAGACCACAGGTGGTCTTGGTGGTGACGGTTGAGAAGTTTGGTAGCCAAAGTCAGCGGTGAACGGCGTTTATAAGTATGAAGCCATTGACGAAGGTTTATGTGTCCATGATATAGATCATAAAGTTTTTCTCTTTCATTTTGGGAGGGATGGGGAACATGGGTAACGATATAACAAAATTACTGTCATTATTACTTTTAGTATTAACCTTTTCAATTTATGTTGCGGCTGTAGAATAATACAACAAACAAAAACGGTTAACTTACACAAGCTCAAGCGTCCAATGTCATGAAAAAGTCCAGAAAAGCAAGGGAAACTAGAGACACATGTATGTAACCATGAGCAACCGTCAAGGAAATAGGCTCGAACCCATATCCAAAGCTTCATACAGAAAATCAAACATTATTTCTGCAATTCTTCCCAAATTCTTTAACATCAATAAGGTGGCATTAGATCTCAAAATCCCAATTAACTTGCTAATAAAGCTAAAGCATGGTTTTTCTACGCTGTGATTCTGAACCGACCCTTGGCAATCCTCCTAGCAATGACGCGCCTACCTCCCTTGGTTGATTTACTGTATAAATTTATGTGCCAAATTAGGTTTTACTCACGTGTAGTGCAAGTAACAAGTGCATGCAAACTAGAAATTGACCTACCGAACCAAGTAACCATGAACTCTTTTGCGCCTCAGGTTGCTAGGCTGGTAAGTTCTTTTGATGCATAATAATGGCTCGCTTGATGATGAATCATCTCCTGAAAAAAAATACAACAGAAAGCAAAGCAATATGAGATGAATGTTGCAACATGCCGACATCATATAAGCCGCAAAGCGGGTAGCTCGGTTGGGTTGGCCTATCACAGGTTATTTTTCAGTACGGGTCAAAACAGCTAGGAAGAGCTGCAAACATTCTTTTATCCTTTTATTAGATTTACATATAATCTGTGTGGGTATGATTACAGAAACTATATTATTACGATAAGAACTTGATATTTTAATAAGGTGATATAAGAGGCCATTAAGTTAAATCGTTTAGCTTAATTCATCTGATCCACTAGAGATGAGACATAACCCAAAACTTGGTTTAATAAAGCGCAATGTGCTCCGAGGTGTTTAGGTCACGAAAGGTCGAGGTGTTGCTCTATGCACAGCGAAATAAGCTTTATGTACAACAACCACAAGCTGCATCTCTCTCCTCTCTTTTACATATTTTCTTATTCATCAGGTAAACCATTCATAATCTTCCATCCTTTTGGTCCTTTTTACGCATCACCCTCCCAAAGGTAGCAATTTTCTAAATTCCCAGAGCAACAATCCAAAATTTGACCTACATGTGCATGAAGAGCCACCTCATGCTTGAGGCGCTGTTTAAAACCAAGACCCATAACAAGCCAACTTATAAGTAATCGGGTGTAAACTTCCACCTATACAAATTTCCTTTTTATACTAGCATCTTATCAGAAAAGAGTCAAAAGAAGTCAATCAGAATCAAGAAAGTGCAAAAGTGATAGCTGACAAAAGCTCACGAAAGATAACACACTCATACAATACACCTCTATGATTTGCAACTAGCATTTAGATTTGAATCTATATAAAAATGAAGTGGTGGAATTCAATATAGTGTTGGTTATATAACTAAAACAAAAGGTTTATCCTTCTACTTCTTAAGTTGATCCTAACATTTAACCAAGACGTGCTTCTTTAATATTCTTGTAACGTTGGCTGTTGCATATAACCGTACAACACATTACAGATTTACAATATAAAGTTATGAACATATAATCTAAAATTACCATTGTGATAGGTTTATTTACAAGTGGCTTGAAGATATGTAACATTGTAACATACTAATTAACCTAAGAGTCGTGCGAATCACTTTCAGATTGAAACAATTCGATACTTCACTCGAATTTCTGAATCAAATAAAACTCAGAATAAATCTTCAAGAGCAAAGTATATAATCTATGATAAATTCGTGAACCAAACCAACTCCATTGATGTATACTATGATACACTTTGGTCAACAAAATCAATCCAATCAATAATCAACGATACGTTCTTACATCTGTTCTAATCGCAACAGTTCAGCTATTATCAGCTACGAACATATTTATGCGTAAAAATCAGATAAAAAAAACAAGTGTTTACCATCAGGAAGAAAGAATCTGAGAGAAGGAAGGCCACAGGGATACAAGAACCCTTCAGAACAGACTTTTTTCAAAGTTTCTGCATCATTTTGGATCAAATTAACCGGATTCTGCACCTTCAAAACAGATGAAAATGGCGGCGGAGTGAAAAGCTTCGGTTGAATATCGAAGATCTGAGGAACAATCTTCTGAGTCGGGCTTTGATGAAGAACCGGATTCATAAAACGGGTCATCAGCGAAGCTCCGGAGCGAATTAGGGTTTTAGATGACATCTTTTTCAGTTGATTTTCTGCGATCGAGGGTTTTTTCGATGGTGATTTCAGTTTTGTAGAAAGATGAAAGTTGCGGTATGGACCCTCAGAGTTTACGATGTTTTAATATTTAGTTCCTGTCTTTTTAAGGGTAGGCGGTATGGTATCGGTGAGTGGTGTGGGGGAGTGGAGTCACCGATTGGTGACCACACCGTGGTGATGAAACTGTTCGGTGAGTGGTGTTTCGGTGAGGGTATTCGGTGTATAGTCACCGATTGATTGAGTGGATTGATCGAGTGGATTGTTTGAGTTTAATGGTGGGTCCCAACCCCTTTCAACCAATCACAATTTTTTTTTAAATTTTTTACCACTCTCAAGGTGTTTGAACCATACCTAGTGATTGAGTGCAAAATGGGGAGTGAAATGGGGAGTTGACATGACATAATATTATTGGGTAGAGAATCACTCAAACACCCTAGAGTGATTGAACCATACCCCCACCCTAATGTTTGGTTAACCATTTGGGCTTAAAGTTATCGAGTGCAATATTTAGCCGTTAAAAAAACGATTTGGGTTTAAATTATGGTTTTTTTGCTTTTTACCTCAAAGTCAGAACGTAGACCATGTTACGATTGGATGTTAGTGTGTCGATTCGAGTTAGACAATTGAAAGTTTTAAATCATGGGTGTAACTTTATATAATATCAGGTTTTCTTTGCGTTGTACAATGATTTAATAACCGGTTTTTAAATTGTATCGGATTAGGCTCAAAGACGGTTTAACCTGGTTTCTAGTTAACCATATAATTCCATAAAAACTACAACTTCAACTCAAAAAATACCAAAACTATATGGTTTCATAATAAAAAAAAAAATCAATTTTCCAATAAAGTTTTTTTAAAAATAAGTCTCCAATGGGTTTGTAGCATTAAAGTGTTGAATGCATCAAGTTCATGATCGCTAGATGAAATTCACTATCATTGACATCCTCATTAATTAGAGCATAACCATTTTCGTTTCATACTATATAAAATAAGAAGTTTTAGTTACTGATAATCACAATATACTAAACTTACATAAAAAAATAAGTAATATATAATTGGGGCTTTCATGGTAATTTGGATGGGCCGCTCAATTAAACGCTAAATTTTAACATGGGCTTAAACCGGTAGGCTGGTATCACTGGATGTACCGACAGTTCAAAGATACTGGGACCCTATTTATACCGGGCTCAACCATACAGAAACAATATTTGGTAGCCGGTTCAACCGATATTACCGGCGGGTTTAAACGGGGTTTTAAAACATCGGCATTGTATGTTATGTTGTGAATGTTATATAACAATGAGTATAAGTTATTTTGGTGGTGTTTTACCCCTCAAAATACATTTACCAAACATCCTAAAAATCTCGTATTGAAGGGAAAATATATAGCACCACCAAAGTACATCACTAAAGAAACAAGCAAGTTGCTATAACTAGGTACTTTATGTAGGGCTGGCAATTTTACACGAATACACGAATACATGACATGAACCTACACGAAGTTAACAGGTATCGTGTATGGCCTTAACAGGTATCGTGTACTAAACAGGTAGACACGAGATTACCTGTTAATTTTCCTGTATAAACAGGTTAAATACCTGTTTACCTGTTAATACCCGTTAGTACACGATAAGAAATTAAATTAAATAAAACTCATCAGTCATGTGCGTGTGGGTTCCTTAATTTCTTTCTATTTTCATTCCTCATTCAATTCAAAAAAATTAAAACCCTAAACTCCCTCTGTAACTCTCAGATAGCATGCCGTGTTCGTGTTTTTGTTAACAGGTATTAACAGGTAATTTTCGTGTATAACAGTCGAATAGTCATGTTAACAGGTAATTTTCGTGTATATCGTGTCGTGTTCGTGTTTGAAAAAAAGGACACGATAAGTTATCGTGTCGTGTTCTTGTATGGGATTTCGTGTATCGTGTCTTATCGTGTACGAGTATACAGGATATGCCAGCCCTAACTTTATGTACTCAATGATCATCATTCATCCATGCAAAGTTGCTCTAAAATAGAAAAAAAATCAAGCTTACACAACACAGTCCAATTAATTTATTAAAACCATATATTTATGATTAACTTGATTATTCATAGGAAACCACATGTATTAAAGAATTTTCACCATCAACATTAGTTGATTATTATACAAATTATGTGTTGAACTGTCATACTTTAAACAACAAGTGTTATCAACACTTCCCTTCAACTTCCCTTTGAAGAATCTTGACCACTTCACTAAACATGAGCAATCATTTTGAATTCTTTTTCCACAGTTTCATTAAGGTTAAACAACTTTACCAAATCATTATTGTGAACAACAATCATGAAAAAACAACTGTCACACCATCTTTATGAGACCCTCATCGATGACACCAACCACCTTAACAGAAAATTTTCAAGTCAAGATTTAACCTCTTTTATTTCCCCTATAAAGAACACTTTTGCCCATAAAGTGTCTTCAGCCAATAGCCCACTCATATGCATCACACCATTTTTTTAAGAAAATCAATAACCTTCAAATGTAGCACATGTATATATATCCATTTAAACAAACAACTACAAAATTACTGTTTCAAAAAAAAAATACAAATTGGTGACAAGTTTGTCATCAATAAATAATCAGAATTTCACAACATGCCACACAAACTTGTGGAGAAGGATTTTCTCACTCGATATAAATTAAATCAAAGTTTCAATAAAAATTTACCTCAACACAAACTCAAAATGATGTCAAATGCTAAAAGCTGAAATTACCAATCTGCATCTCCAAATATACATACATGATTACTGCACTTCAGACATTCGTTTAAATTGCATCGGAAATCCATTCAGATGCGGCTTTTTCGATGTCTGGTTCAATCAGTTGAGAAACAGATATTGGAGTAACAGACACCTGTTGTAAAACAAAAGATTTTTTTTAAACATCAAGCTTGTGCTTTACAATCATTAATGTTGAAAATACTGATAAAGCAAATGCAATATTCTACCAACATTATTCAAGAAACAACAAAATTGTTGTGAAACGGATATACTTACAAATCCGTTCTCGAGGGCTCTGAAATCGAGATTTTCATCTGTCTCTTCATGGTTGCTGTCTTGAAACTGCATCACAAATCACAATTACACACACATCTATTATTAACTGTCTAAATAGATAAAAAGTGTTTACGAGTTAACTCAGCCCGACCGAGTCAGTTTAACTACCTCTAGCCTGAAGTATTTCACTGTCCTGGTGAGGTCGACTTTCCCGGACACCCCAACTGATTCAACAATTTCCAAGCTTTTCTTCTGTGAGTTTAACCGCCTTGCTGCACCCTGTATTATACATAGAACACCCTCGTACAATTAGAAAAAAGATGCAAAGTGATTTTCTAATATATAAAACAACTTGAATGTGAATATTAACAACTTACTGCTGCTGATGCATCTCGACCTAGCTGTGCAAGTTGCAAACCCATGGCTGGTTGATTGGCCATAAAACGGGCTGCTGAAGGGTTCCTGTTGGCTGCAATTGCTTGCCAAATAGGTTTGGACCTCCATAAACTCTGTTTCGTTAACTTAAATCCCTGCAAACATGATACAACAAGGAGTGGACAATTCTGTAAGGAAATAATTCCGACTCATTAACTGTAATAGAAATCCATAGCCACATCAGAAAATAATAAAATAATAAAAAAATCACAACAAATTTATTCCAAGGGATGTACTAAAATGCTTTTTCTATTTTTTACCCTGCAAACATAAATCAGATCGGGGTATGCTTATTGATAATCTAAAAAGAGAATTGCGAAGCTAACAGCAAAATGCTACAAGTCGATTAATTTTACAAGTTTTTTGGGCATATTAACACTCTTAAATGTGTAAAACTGTGAACTTACGTGGAGAAGAGTACCATGATGAATTGCTTCTTCTAAACTATCCAAATCAAAAGCATGAACGAATTACTTAAATTTTCACTCTTTTTAAGCATGTTCTAATCTTGACATATCAAATTTCCTTTTTTTCCCCAAACTACAAACTTTTGAGCCTTCGCTATTTCTATGCAATTATGAATGTATAGTTTTTACTCTCCTAACACTCACTCAGAACATAGATGAAATCATAGTTGTCGATAGCGAATAGCGACAAATAGCGACAAGGCATGGCTAGGCTACGTAGCGAATAGCGACGGCTATTCTATAAATAGCGATTACACTAGAAAAAGATTTTTGAAAATTTTTATATGTATATTACATCAAAATACCCTTGTATATATGCTATTTTACATGTATATTTAACAAAAACTAATAGTTAGCAGCAAAGGACTTATATGTTGGGTGTGTGAATGAAAGTCTCAAAAGATGGTAAAGACTTTGTCCCACATCGGTGTGTGAACAAAGTTAGTGGTTGTTTATAAGGTAAAGTTTTTACTACTCTATTGTAGCTTTATGATATGTTTTACCACAAGTCCTACCCGCGCGCGGGGGGGGGTGCAAAAAATGAGTTTCCGCACTGGAATTTAATTGAACTCGTGCATGCCCGCACGTCCTGCGGACACGAATGCAGCTCCGAAAACCCCGGGCCCGCGTGTGCCAGTTTTTGCACAATGCTTTTTTAACCAGGTTTAGGTTTATGCTTTTTTTTTTTTTTTTTTTTTTTTAACTGCTGTCGCTAAACTCGCTAACCATCGCCATAACCAACTTAGCGACACTTGGTCGATACGCCATAAAGCGCGCTATAGCGACCGCTATGGTCGCTATTAACAACTATGGATGAAATATTCAACGCATATACACATTTGCATTAACCAAGAAAAATTTCACATAGTTGTGGTGGTGACATTTACATAAAGTACGGAGTTTAAAATGAGACGAACCTTGTTTTCTGTAGGGAGTGTAGGGACGGTTATATGTAATGAAGAACTTTTAGGAAAAGCCCCTTTCTCTACATCTCTTATGGCTGCTTTTATTAGTGGTAAACAAACTGAGACTGCATCCTTAAAATGACTCTCTTGACTTTCACTTTTTTTCCTGAGACAGATTAACATTTGGTACAACTTATTAGATGTTCTTACTTCTTGCTGCATAAAAAACTAACAATGAAAGAGATTAAAGCATAATTTACCAGTTTAAAGAGACCGATAAAGATGGTACACCACTAATCAAGGCTTGTCTAGCTCCAGCCACAGCACTCGAGGAAAACCTGTATGATTATAGTAAGTTTATCGGATATTAACCACTCATTAGCAGTTAAACAATAACTTGATTAATCACATATAAACATGAGTATTTTTGACCAAGAAAAATCACTTACATATCATGGCCACAGCTTGGACCTTTGTTAACTCCAACAATCACCTGTGCGTCATGCCAAAAATGCAACACCAAAAATGAGTTAAAAACGTATCGAGTCTTATGATTGATGTCACATTGTCACCTACAAAAACTGAAAAGCATACCATAAGAGGCTTTGACCATGCAAACAATGCCCCAGATAACGCTAATGAAACACAATCCACAGGAGTACCTACATGAACAAATCACAAATAAAACTTCGGTTTAAGAAACTAATAAAAGCCATGCTTCACCGTCATCAAAATGAAGGGAAACCAAGCTGCTTACCAGTAACCTCATAGGCAGTTGCACCTTTGATTTCAGCAGTGCTTACAGAAATTGATTCTTGGTATGTAAACGAGTGGCCAGAGAACGATTTATCCCTACAAACCGTATACAAATTATCAACAAATCTCAACATTTCACCCATAAATAATCTTTCCAACCAAATAAATCTTAGACTCACATATTTCAAAGTAATAATCTGATATTATCACTTCAAATCCCCAATCCAAAAACTGATGCAGGATATATTAATATTTATTTAGATTTCAATTTCCTAGTTACATTATTATCTGTTAGGTATTTGTTGATTTATAATTTATAAGAACTTTGTTCTTGAACCTTTATGAGCATTCGATTATCAATTGTTTCTTGAACCATTTGATCACTTCTTAAACTGCATCAAAAACCCTAAACCCAATATGCCATAAACCTCAAGATTTCACAAATCAGTAATCTTTCCAACTTAAAAAGAAATATAAAAACACATATTCCAAATCCCTAATCCAGAAACCCTAAACCCAATAATCCAATATGCCCTAAACAGTTAACCAACCAGAATCAAGTTTCTTCTTCTTCTTGTAACACAAATCACAAGTAAACTAATAAGCAAATGAATATAAAGATAGAAGAAAGTTACAGTTGAGGGGCGCAGACAGCGACATTATAAAGACCTTCACTGACAAGAGCTTCAACAAGAGACGTGAGACCAGGGGAACCGATCCCCTCACTATTCGTAACAAAAATCACAGGCTTTGAAGGATCAAAGTCGTCAGTAGCAGAAGAAGACGAAGATGAAGTTTGAACAGTAGATTCATCTTCGCTCTTTGTGTTGTTTGATTTGTTGTTGTTATCATCGTCATGTTGTATAGGGGGAATGTTGGGTTTCTTCTTGTTGAGAACATCTTGTAGATTCGAAACCAGACCTGGAGGTAACATGTTGTTCCTCATGCTGTTGCTGCTGCTGCCAGGAGTCGTCATTATTCACTTTTACGCTTTAAAAATTGAAATGAAACCCTAGAGAGAGAGAGAGAAAGGGGGAAAAGTGTGATTATTGAAGGTGGAATGGATAGAGGGATTCAGAAGGCGTCTATATTATAAAATGAAAATGGCGATGGAGATGTATATAGAGAGAGAGGATAATGAATAAAGAAGGGGGTGTAATTTACACTTTGGGGCTGTTTGGCAAGTGCTGAACTAGTAAGAGGTCTGAATGGGTAAGAGGCTCTGAACCAGTAAGTGCTGAACCATTAAGAGCTATTTGGTTGTATCTCTGAATGACTGTGCAGAATGACTATTTTACCCCTCTGAACTATTACATGCTGAATGAAATGTATCTGTTTGGCAAGAGCTCTGAATAGTGTACAGATTGATGAAAAATTGTAAAAGAAAAATACAAAACGTCATAGAAAATCCAAATTACACATCAATCCTTTAAATTCCATGGAAACATACGAAAATCCAAATACAAAATAACACAACATACGAAATCCAAATACAAATAACACAACTCTGCATACAATTTTAATTTGAATCATTTGAAAGCAACTGATTAGCAATCTGGTTACGTAAAGAAGTCATATAGTCAATACCTTGTGAACCCCACTCTATGTCTTGAACTAACAGGCCATCATTTTCCCCACTTTGCATTTCATGAAACATCGTGTTCTCATCATAGTCCATAAATAACTGATCATAAATATTGTATTTCCTTATAAAATTATGGATGGCGAAACAAGCAATCACTATGTCTCTTTGTATTGGAAAAGAAAAGGGAGCCATTTGTTTTAGGATTGGGAATCTCGCCTTTAGAACACCATATGCACGTTCAATGACATTTCTGAGTTGTGCGTGAGCATGATTGAATCTTTCTTCCTTAGTTAACGCACGTTGTCGTCGAAAATCAGCTAACCAATACCTCGTACCACGGTAGGGAGTCATAAATCCACGAGTGTTGGTGTACGCAGCGTCACAAAGGTAATACTTATCTGTATCAGTATCAAAACTATCATATAAAAAACAAATTATGTATGAAATGAACATTGAAGAATGGTTAAAAACCTGGCGGCGGAAAAGGAAAGCCAGAATTTGGGTTGAATGCAACTTCTTTTAAAACTCGTGAATCATGTGCAATGCCCTCCCATCCGGCCCATACGAATGTGAATATCATATCAAAGTCACAAATTGCTAATACATTTTGAAAGCATTCACCTTTTCCTCTTCCCCTGTAACGAGTCTGTTGATCAACAGGCACGGTCGCATGTATAAGAGTTCCATCTAAGGCACCTATTGCTCCAGGAAATATTTCTTTTAGCCTTCTATGTCGTTCGGAGTTATTTGCGCTTACATTAGAAGATGTTGGAACTATAACTTCTCTTGCGAAATTCATCATTGCCTTTAGGACCTCATGAAAACATCTATGAATTGTTTCCGTTGAGTGTTGAAACCTTCGTTTAACCATTCGAAAACGTTCATTATGTCCAATGACCATAAAAAACATAGCCAACTTTTCTTCCAAGCTTATTGACCTACTACTTTGTACCCAATTTTTTTGTTTAAAATGATTGCACAATAGTATAAATGCATCACGTGAAAGACGCATCATCTCATGACATTGTGTAGAAGTACCATGCAATAATTCTTGCGTGTATTCATGACCGGTTAATGCCGAATTCAAGTCTCTTATCTTTTCAACATTTATTCTCGAGGCTAATGAAACCCAATACCAACAAAAGATCATGATAACTATAATCTCATCGTTCCGGATCCATAAGGTACCTATCATAACATAAATAAACAACTATATCATCCACATAACATCTATAACAATAACATCCATAACATAACATCCAAAACATAACATCCACATTAACATAACATCCATAACATAACATCCAAAACATAACATCCAAAACATAACATCCATAACATAACATCTAACCCAAAAAAAAAAACAATCAAAGCACAATCTTAGTTAAACAATCCATACTTCGCTCCCGCATTCTTAACCCATTTCTCACAATTCTGCGGCTTAAGACGTACCCACAGTTTCCTAAGATCGGCACTCTCACCAAAAAGCAAAAGCGTTGTTTCGTATTTCGCATCCGACTCATCCCAACCCAATGTCTCCAACTTCTCCAAACATGCATCCATATCATCAGAAAGTGTGTGTTTCTCAATCATCATCTTTGCTAACTTGCTAATATCTTCACCAACTTCTATAAGCTTTGACTCTAATGTTGCCTTATGTTTTCATTTCTCTCCTTTTTCTTTTTTTTGGGACCGAATACTTGACTCCTCACTAACACCTTTACTTGGGGAATCCACTTGAGTGCATTCGACATCAATACCATCCAAATTGTGCTCATACACTTCCTCAGAAGGATGAGGAAGCGTAGAACTTGGCCCCCAACTATCAAACCCATTTGAAGTAGACCCCTCATACAATTGACAACAAAGCTCGGGGTAAGCAAGTGGCGCACTTCTCAAAGCTTCTACATACTTGTTAGACTGTGTGAAGAAATATTTTAAAATACTATAAAATTAATGAAATATACCACTACTACTTATTAGTATAAAACAGATACCTTCATCTCAATTTGCCACTCTTCTTCTGACAAGTTAAAACTGTTTGTAACTGGATCATAGACATTCCCGGTTTTGTTTTTAAGCTTTAACCAAGCTGCAAATTTTCCTTTTACAAAATCATAGTGATTCTTCATTTGACGTTGTTCCACTATGAAATTATGTTGTGTTTTCAAATTTTCAGCTACAGTTTTCCATGACGCTTGTTTAAGACTGCTTCCTTCACGTCCATTAACGGTTATTTCATGAACACATGCTTCAAGAAAGGTTTTTTCAACACCTTCTTGCTTCCAATTAATCCTAATCCTTTTTGCCATTTCTTTGGATATTGGTTCCTAAAGATTAGGGATTTAAACCACCTCAATCATTTCTAATGTAACAACTAATAATAATCAACATACAACATAGCGATTCTACATATAACATAACCATTCTACATATAACATAATCTATGAATTTTCAACATACAACATAACCATTCTCAAATTATATGAATATAAACAAATCCCCAAGTTATATGAATCACATATGAATATCAACTCAAATTATATTTTTATCGGTCCTTAAATTCATAATAAGCATTCAAAGTAATAAACAATTTCACAACTCTATTTGCAAATTAAAGAAGTGGTAAGTAGTTATTTACCTCTTTAGTGAAATACGAATCTGGATTGATTGATGGTTGCTCAAAGAATCAGCGATGAATAGGTGGGTGAAGGATGAAACAAGTCGGATCGGTCCCAAGCTTAACCTGCAACAAACAAACCACATTTTTGTCATGTAGATCAATCAACAATAGATAAAATTTCTTCAAGTGGGTTCTGAAATATACGATGATTGTTACCTGATACAGTCGTAACTCAAACCTAGGACCAACCTCCTTTAAATCAATTGATTTAGGACCGCCACTTTGTTTGTAGACGTGATGCCTGAACATACAAACGTACACAAACAAATAAATCAACTATCGAAGAGAATACACAACCCAACCCAGCTATAATTCATACTTGTTAACAACTATGCTATAGATGACTAATATGTTCGATATGACTATAAAAACTAGCTTTTCAATTATTAAAATATAAACCATTTTTTTCTGTATAGAACAATTTACAAAGTGGTATTCATGTAAATGCACTTCATGACTTTCAACCTGTTACCATTTTTGTTAGCTTAACCCATTTGACCTATTAGAGAACCCAGGACACAAAAATCATGTCCAACGTCATATTCGACAATACAAAATGCAAGTCCTCTAAACAAAAGAACCTTGGGAATTACAAGTGTCAATAAAGTCGAGTTAAAAAAACATGTGCAGAATGAACATACCTGAAAGAAATGTAATCTGACTGATTGGCAAAAGTCGGATCTGTTCAGCGATGGTTGCAGTTCAGCGATGAATAGGTGGGTGAAGGATGAAACAAGTCGGATCTGTCGCTGCAAAATGAAACCCTAAAACGTTGTTGGGTGGAAGAGAGGGAGGTCGGATCTGTCGCTGCAAAACAAGTCGGATCTGTCGGATGTGTTGGTGATGAGAGGTGAAAGGGAAAGGGTGGAAGAGAGGGAGGAGGAGGGCGGCGGCTGGCGGGAGGAGGGCGGCGGATGTCGCGAGAGGGGTGGGGGCGGAGGTGAGGTGAAAGGGGGAAGGTGTTGTGTTTAGGGTTTTGATACAGAGGAGAGGTGAAAGGCGGATGTGTTTAGGGGGTACCAGGAGTCTTTTTTTTCATTCAGCGTCTTTTTATCTCTGTACCATTAAGCACTGAATGGTACCATTAAGAGGCTGCTATTTAGCCAACCAAACAACTCCCCTCTGTCCGAATAAGAGGGGAACCTCTTAATGAATCATTAAGAGGGTTGCCAAACAGCCCCTTTTATCTCCTTCCTTAACCAAAGACGCTCCAACATGTGTACTCGAACAGTTAGACCTTAGTTGTGAGTTGTGACCCGATAGCGAAGACATCGAAGGAAACATTTTTATATCTATGGTTGTCTAAATCACTCATCACTTGCTCGGAAAATTGCGCGTTGGAATATGCTCGTTCAGATTTCGCTTGGTTCGGCTCGGCTCGTGAACAACCCTAGTCCAATGGCACGGGTCTTTGGTAAGAGCTTGGAATGTTTAAGGTCTCAAGTTCAAACCTAATTTATGGGGGTTTTCCAAAGTGGTGGGTGTCTCCTTTGATATTATTCTTGGGTGAGTCAGAAATACTTACTCGGATATTGGGGTAGCCGTTCAAAAATGAGATTCACCGTGTAGGTTTTATAGAATTTGAATAGGCATGGATACAAATGTGTAGGGGTCACTTTTAAAATTGAAATGTTTTGATAGTACAAATTGAATACTCAATAGTTTTATAGACTTTGAATAGGCATGGATACAATTGTGTACGGATCATTTTTCAAATTTAAATATTTTGATGGTGGTACAAATTGAATACTCAATCGGGTAACCGACATGTATACCAAAGACCTTTCTTATATATTGGACATACCATCATAATGTTTTAGAAAGTAATTGATAGTTAGACAATTATTGTAACACCTCGCAAAATCATACCCAATATAATAAAGACGCGTGTCATGGACTTTAAACATGTAAGGAATTGATTCCGAGGGACTAAAATTGTCAAACAATGTAAATATGTAAGCAATGTTGTAGAAGGCACTAGGCGCTAGTCGGGCGGTGAGGTACCGCCTAGGGATTAATCGGAATGGGATTTTTATATGTATTTTTTCAAAATTATATATATATACCCAATAATATAAAAATAATACTTCAAAATTCACATAAATACTTCAAGTTTCAGATAGTATGGTTCGATTTTGACCGCCTAGGACCGATTTTGACTGATTTTGACCAATTAATATAGTCCGATTAATCCGATTTTTGACCGCCTAGGTACCGCCTTTGACCGACTTTGACCATGGCCGATTAATTGACCGACTAGCTCAAAATTAGGCAGTAAGTGGCCGCCTAGCGCCTAGGCGCCGATTAATCAGCCGCCTAGGCCGATTTCTGCAACCATGTATGTAAGTACAAGGATCAAACGTGTCATCATGCCAAGCTCGTGCCTCTGAATGATCTCGTAAGATGCTCGTATTCTTTGATGAATAAAATTTTCGGGCATAGAAAGCCGTTTGTGCTTAAATTGAAAATTTTACAAAGCATAAGGGTTAAACGTGTCAACATGTTAAACGTTACCTCTGAGTGACCTTTTAATGATCCCAAAGCTTTGTAATACTTCATTATGCTTCCATATATAATAAATAATGATTTCGTGGGGTTTCTACACTCTTAAGAGACTTTTCGGGTGATCGTACAACTAACCGGGAACTTAACGGAGTTAGTTTATGACCCAAGGCCCTTAAAAGTTAACTATGGGGGTTATAAGTGCAATAAATGGAAGTTAAATAAACTTAAAATGGACCAGGGACCAAAACTGCAAAGTTTGAAAGTTGTTTTCCGGTCATAGAGGAGCCACGCGGCCCGCGTAGACTCCTTAAGAGTCTTACGCGGCCCGCGTAAGAAGTGCCAGCGAGCAAAAACAAGGACAGCTGCATGTTCAGCCTGTTACACCGCCTTTGCATGCAATTTTTTGATACCAGGGTCTGAGCCAACAGTTTTTCATGCACTAGGGACACATGGGATCATCTGGTTACTATAGATTTGCAGATTGAATGATCTTGGAGCTCTAAAAATCCTATATAAGGCCTTGTTTTTCATCTGTTCATTTGCACACTTGAGAAATCACTTCACAACTCACTCTTTGGAGCATTCTGGAGCTCAAGGAAGTTTTCTAAAGTTCAATACTCGTGCTAAGTACCCTAGTAAATGTTCTTAGCTCCCTAAGTTCAAGTTTTATTAGCTTAATGACCAAAAGTCAAAGTTGTCGTAATTAAGCTTTGACTTTATGATTAATCACAAACGGTCCAGCCATTATTCGAATTGAAGGTGGCTATGAGTTGGTAATTATGTAGGTAATAAACCCTTAAAAGGGCACCTACTGATTATCACTTTTACTTGGTCAATTGTCGGGTCAAACTTGTTAATAAAAAGTCAACAGAATCAATTTTCACAAATAAATTCATAACTAACAATGCAGAGGTTATGGAACATGTTTTAACATTAAAATAACTTGGTAACTAATATAAGAACATGTCTAAGCATGTTCAACCCGACAATTCTGAGTTTAGGCTCGGTTCTGAACCGAAAGTCGCAAGAGTAGACTTTTGCTTTGACTTTCAGTTCTGACCTGATTTAGCTTGTTTTAGATATGCCTTAAGGTTCCTTTAGGACCATATTATAGGTTAGTATAACCCTCTGAGGTTATACAACTTGGTTCCATAGAAATCCTAGTTCATTGCATGTTTCCGTTAAATGCTTAAAAGTTGACCATTATGCCCTTTTGATATTAAAACAAGATTTTTGAAAGTGTGAGAGGACAAAAACCTTTATTACTGATTTATAAGCATGTCCTAAAAAAATTGACATCAGATTATGGTCTAAATTAGGAGTTATGCTCGATATCGTAAAATGAAGACTTTTTATTTATTTAAATGGCAATTTTGGCATAAATCATATTTAAACCCAATTTTTGACACCAAACTTGCCACCTACTGTTAAGATATAATATTTAGGGATTTTTGGAAATTTTTGTTGAATTTTAAACTGATCATAACATAGGGTTCTTGCATTGACTCGGTAATTGACGGTTATGCCATTTTTGCTAATAAAATGAGTTTTACACATCCTTTACACATCAAACCTTTTTCTACTGATTTTATACAATAAATAAATTATTTTAAACAATAGAGGCTGATCAAAATCTCAGATTTTCTTAATCAACCCGAAACCGTCAAATACCGACTTTTATGCGATTTAGGCGCATAGTATTGTTTAAAACCATATTTAGCACCTAAGACTTGTTACCTACTGATGTTATGAATACATTTTTATACTTAAATAGTAAGTAAAAGTTTTGAACTCAGAGTTCCAAATTTGACCCTTATAGTATATGTGAAATGACCAAAATGCCCATACGGTGCATAATTTGGTCATAAATGATAAATTTCACATATATATAATATCTTACTGATATAACTTATTAAAATAAATGTTTTAACTGATTATTTTAGACCAGAACATCAGATTGCTATTTAACCTCTTTTATAAACTTTAA
The DNA here is from genome assembly GCA_030545235.1 of Helianthus tuberosus. Taxonomy (NCBI): domain Eukaryota; kingdom Viridiplantae; phylum Streptophyta; class Magnoliopsida; order Asterales; family Asteraceae; genus Helianthus; species Helianthus tuberosus. The sequence continues at coordinate 30,851,717 of CM060409.1, forward strand.
AATGACCAAAATACCCTTACGGGGCTTAAATTGGTTTTAAATTCGTTTTGGGCATAATAGAAGATATCCTACTGATATGATAACATATTTTAAGAATATTAACTTGTGGAACCTGTACATGACTCATTTGGTTACCCGTTATGCATATTCGCGTTCGGTATGGTTTATGTAACTAGTTTGCATAAATTAACCGAAACGGGTCAAACCTAATCATTTTTACTTCAAAATCCAGAATGTGTTTAGTTTATCCATAATATACAAGTCTTCATACTTGTCGGGTCTAAATCACATTCTAATCTGGTATTCGCTTAATCGTGCGTTTTGAACCGTAAACTAACCGGTCTAAGTTTAAACTTAAGTAAGACCCGTTAGGAATCTAATAGGTTATTAAAACCTTCGTTCCAGATCTAGGAGCCCAGTAAAAGCTATTTCCACTTGCTGGTTGTTATACTGCTGAAGTTAAAATTATATTTTTGCTCAGGTAAATACTTTTAACTTATTTTTCGTTATACGGGCTTGGGATACGGTATTATAATAATACCGCTTGGTCGGGTATGTAGTTATTTAAATCGGATTGTGATTAATACCTTTACATAACCCGTTTTAATCTGTTTTGTTTGATGCAATGCCTTTGGGGGGATAATGACCATGTCCTAGATATCCTCGACACATTTATTAGAAATGGCCACGGCTTAAGCACGGGGTGTAGGCATACACCTGACAGTTGCGTATGTATAAACGGTATCTCACTCTCTTATGGGCATATACTTGTGGTGTGTCAATTAATCCGAATCGGCTCTTCTAACCGGTCCCGAATGGACGACAAACATGTAAAACTGTATACAAGATTATTTTTAAATAATTGTCCCAAGTTATAAAAGATTTTATGCCTTGTGCATCCAAACCAATTTTTATAAATGGTTTTCAAATGAGCCAGTTAATTGTATTTACCAGTGTAAACTGGCGTATTTTCAAAAGGTTAAGTGCAGGTACTAAGCGTAATGGGCTGGAACTCCTGAGTGATTAAATAAAGAGTCTTGCAAGCTTTTATCACTTTAAATCTGTTGAAAAATACTTCTTTTCTTTTGATCCGCCTGTGGATCCATCTTACAATCCGTTGTGTAATATTTTCTGTTACTTTAAACTCGGTTTGTATAAATTACTTTTAGACTTCCGCTGTGCATTTAAACTGTGATTATTGACTATGATGATATCAACTACATCACGATACTCCCCACCGGGCCCACCGGTAATACGTGGAAATATCGGGGTGTGACAATTATATTATGTAATGGTCTAAAATTTTGAAAGGAACTAACGAGACTCATTAAACAAAAATACCAAACGGGTCAAATAATTCACTAAAAAAATCTGCAATTTTACTTCGTGATAGATATTGAAATAGTTACAAAAGAGTTTACGACCCAAACATCCCTTAAAGGATTAACATAATCTTTAACTACAAGTTCACATCTAACAACTACCGGGCTAAGTTACATACAAAAGACCCGTTTTAACAAAACAATTTATCAAAAGTTTAAACCATAACTAATATCTTTGCGGAAGCGTGCATCATAAGTGTGTTCGATCCAAATAGTGCCATCCATCAAGTTGCTTTACCTTTTTCGTTGTTCGTTTGCGATCCGGAGCGACTTGAGCTTTCTTCTTTGATCCCTATAATCCAAGAATCACATACTTTAGGCTCATGTCATTCTTTTCATTCCGTTATCAACTTATTTACATTAACAAACAACCAAATTCTCAATTATAACCATTTAACATTGTAAAATCCTATGATCGTTTCATTCGAGCATTTTGACAAACACTTGGCGTGCGTACTAATAATGAAGCATAGTGTACAAGTATCTTATGCATAATATGACCTATTCATATCAATAACATTAACAACATCAAATTAAGTCAAAATCTCATACAACCATCATCCTAACTCTAATTCTCTTAACAACATTTCATTATGAAGATCATCATATGAACATCATTATACTAATTTACACCAAGTTTCATATTTCATATTTCATATCATAACACTTTCACTATAAATGGGTTTTCACGTTTACCCATCAATTTAGCCGAATTCAAGTTCAATTCATGTCCTATGAGATGTTCCTAACCCATATTCATGCTAATTTCATACAATTTCATGGATTTATTCGAAACCCATTTCATTCATGATCATCAAATTGCAAATTTCAACATACCTTAAGTTTAGAATGCTAAGATGGTTAGATTGAGATAAACATGCAGGTGATTAGCTTCAATTTCTTCCTTTTATTGCTGAATTTTAGAAGTGAAAAGGGTTTCCCTCTTCTCTCTTGATATCCTGGGCGACACACATCTGATGTGTGTGTGTGCCTATTTTAATTCTATTTCAATAACCCATCTTTCATTCCTTGTCATTTTTAGTCCCTCCCAATTGTAGTGTTTACAACTAACACTAATTTCCTTTCTAGTTGGTTATTGCTCACATAATAATTTAGTTCCTAGTTTTAATTCATCATTCTATTAATATTTATTCCTACACATACTCTTGTTATTATTAATCTTATCACAAACATTCACATACTAAGGTTATAAATACTATAACTTACTTGTTGCATATTATATAATCATAAAAGTATTTAATTATATTTTGGGGCGTTACAAGTCCACCCCCCTTAAAGGATGTTTCGTCCCCAAAACCTGATTTACATACCGAATAACGTCGGGTAGAATTTCCTCATTTCATCCTCCGGTTCCCAAGTGAGATCCGACCCCTTTCTGTGTTGCCATTGGACTAATACTTGCTTGATTTCCTTTTTGCGAAGAGTCTTCACCTTGGAATCCTTTATAGCTACCGGTCTTTCTATGTAATTCATTTTCTCGTCTACTTCAATGTCTTCAAGGGGTACATGAACCGTTTCATCCGTTAAACATTTCCGCAATTGTGACACATGAAAGGTGTTACGAATCCCTTCTAATGATGAGGGTAGTTCCAACCGGTAGGCTACCTTTCCAATACGAGCTAAGATTTTGAACGGTCTGATATATCGGGGACCCAAATTTCCTCACTTACGGAATCTAATTATGCCTTTCCACGGGGACACCTTCAAGAACACTCGGTCCCCCACTTGGAACTCAATAGGGCGCCTTCTTTTATCTGCATAAGACTTTTGTCGGTCTTGCGCCGCTTTTAATCGGGCCCGTACCATGTCGATCTTTTCATTAGTTATAGCTACTACATATTTAGGCGCGAGTTCTCTTTGTCCCACTTCTCCCCAACAAATAGGGGTTCTACACCTTCTCCCATACAACATTTCATATGGCGCCATTTGTATGCTACTTTGGTAGCTGTTATTATACGAAAATTCCAGTAATGGTAGATGTTCATCCCAGTTTCCCCCGAAATCCATAACGCATGCTCTCAACATGTCTACAAGAGTTTGAATGGTCCTTTCGGATTGACCATCCATCTGTGGGTGATATGTGGTACTTACGTGCAATTGTGTACCCATACCTTCATGAAATTTCTGCCAGTAGCGGGAGGTAAATCGCGTATCCCGGTCCGACATGATAGACACTGGCACACCGTGGCGGGAAACGATCTCATTCACATAAATTTCTGCTAACCTTTCAGAGGAATAAGTCTCCTGAATGGGTAGGAAATGGGCACTTTTGGTTAGGCGGTCAACAATGACCCATATCGCGTCATGTCCCTTCCTCGTTCTAGGGAGTTTGGTTACAAGATCCATGGTTATATCTTCCCATTTCCATACCGGGATCTCTAAAGGTTGCAGTTCCCCGTATGGTTTTTGATGTTCTGCCTTTACTTGGGAACACGTCAAGCATTTAGACACATACTTAGCAATGTCGCGTTTCATTCCCGGCTAGCAATAATTCTCCTTCAAATCACGATACATTTTAGTGGCTCCCGGATGAACCGAGTAACGGGACTTATGTGCTTCTTCCAATACTAAGGCTTTTGCTTCACAATGACGTGGTATCCAAACCCGACCATACCTCGTTTTTAACCCACTCGCATTTACTTCAAGTTTATTAACAAACCCTTTCGTCTGTTCACTTTTCGGATCACCTACATTCAAGGACTCATCTTGCGCCTTTTGTATTGTTTCGAGAAGGTTTGGTGTGACTATCATTCTCATCGATTTCACTCGAATAGGTGGTGGGTATTCTTTCCAGCTTAGTGCGTCCGCCACAACATTAGCCTTACCCGGATGATAAAGAATGTCGCAGTCGTAATCCTTGATCAATTCCAGCCACCTTTGTTGCCTCATATTAAGGTCTTTCTGCTCAAAGAAGTATTTAAGGCTCTTGTGGTCTGAATAAATTGTACACTTTGTTCCATACAAATAATGCATCCAGATTTTTAAGGCAAAAACTACCACCGCCAGTTCTATATCGTGTGTTGGGTAGTTAATTTCATGTTGTTTTAGTTTTCTTGAAGCTTAGGCAATAACCTTACCTCGTTGCATCATGACACAAACCCCTGACGAGATGCATCCGCGTATACCACTAAATCTCTCGTTCCCTCTAGCAGGGTTAAAATGGGGGAGCTCGACAATTTCTCTTTTAATATTTGGAAAGCTTTCTGTTGATCATCACTCCATTCAAACTTTTCCTCCTTCTTTGTTAATTTGGTTAAAGGAAGGGCTATTTTGGAGAAATCTTGGATGAATCTCCAATAATAACCGGCTAGACCTAGGAAATTTCTTACTTCACTAACATTCTTCGAGGGTACCCATTTTACCACAGCTTCCACCTTAGAAGGATCCACCAAAATCCCTTTCTCATTAATTACATGGCCTAAGAACTGCACTTCCCTGAGCCAAAACGCACATTTAGTAAACTTAGCATATAACTTTTCTTTTCGAAGTGTCTCAAGCACCTGACGTAGATGACTCGCATGTTCAGACTCGCTACAAGAGTATACTAAAATGTCATCAATAAATACTATGACAAACTGATCTAACATATTTCGGTATACTCTATTCATTAAATCCATAAAAGCGGCCGGAGCGTTAGTTAACCCGAATGACATTACTAAAAATTCATAATGTCCGTAACGGGTTCTGAACGCGGTCTTAGGTACGTCCTCTTCTCTTACTCTCGTACCTGATGGTAACCCGATCGCAAGTCGATTTTTGAGAACCAACTTGCCCCTTGTAATTGATCGAAAAGATCATCTATTCTCGGAAGGGGATATCGGTTCTTTATCATGAGTTTGTTGAGCTCACGATAGTTGATGCACATTCTCATTGACCTATCCTTCTTTTTAACGAACAAAACGGGCGCTCCCCACGGGGACACGCTAGGGCGTATGAAGCCCTTGTCAATAAGTTCTTGTAATTGGACCATTAGTTTCCGTACCTCTGCGGGTGCTGATGCGCGTATGGTGTTATAGATTTTTATACATATTTTTAGCCATTTTTACACGTTAGTCAAGTTTTAAATTTATAAAACATGATATTTTACTAACACCAAACACACATATGGGCAAGTGCACCCATCGTGAGCGTAGTATAGTGTTGGTAAGATACCGAGGTCGTCCAATGACACAAGAGCATTTAATACCGGTTTATCCTCAACGTCTAATTAAATCAAAAGTTTAGAAAAATGTTTTAAACTAGAAAATAAAAACTAAAAATGCTGAAAAATAAAAATAAAAGTAAAAACAGATAGACAAGATGAATCACTTGGATCCAACTCGTGTTTAGTGTAACCTTTGATTATTTCCGCACTTTTGCACTTTTTAAGAGATTATCTTAGTTATTGTAGTAGGCCCCTCTTTTGAAGGTGACGTTACCCTCAACTGTCACACCTCGATTTCCACGTGTCACCGGTGGGCCCGGTGGGGGAGTATCGTGACGTGGTTGGCAACATAATAGTCAAACAACACAATATATAAATATGCACAGCGGAAGCAATTTAAAAATATAAATTCAACTTTAATAATATTGTAATATCGTGTATCACAACACTTGAATGTTTGTCCACATAAGGATCAGAAACAAATAATAGTTCAACAGACGGTAGGCATCTTTAGCTTGCGAGACTTCTATCGATGCTAAGGAGAAATCCCAGCCAATTACGCTTAGTCCCTGCATTTAATCTTTTTGGGACAATACGTCAGTTTACACTGGTAAATACATTCAACTGACTCATTTTGGAAAATGATTGAAAATTGGTTTGGATGCACATGGCATAAACATTTTTATAACTTGGGAGAATTATTTAAATATATAATCTTGTGAACGAATTACATGTTCCTTATGCGTTCAGTAGCCCGGATCATGTCCGGGTTAAAGATCAATAGACACACCACATTATTCTTTTATGCACTGACGGGTGTACGCCTACACCCCGCGCTTAAGTCGTGGCCATTTCGTAAAATGATGCCAAGGATATCCGGGACATGGTCATTAACCCCCCAAAGGCTTTTAAGTAAACAAGACTGTTTAAACGAGCCGATCAAATTATTCAATTAACCACCCAACGATGGAAGATTTGATGCTCGATCAAGCGGTATGCTATATACCGTAACCCAAGCCCGTATAGGGAAAATAAGTTAAAAGTATTTACCTGAGCAATGTAATAATCACAATAAGCAAAATGCACGTAGCTTTTACTGGTCTCCTATTCTGGAACAAAGGTTTATAATAACCTATTAGAATCCTAACGGGTCTTTAATTAAGCTTAAGCTTAGACCGGTTAGTTTCAAAGATACGGTTCGTACGCACGATTAAGCGAAGACCGGATAGAATGTGATTTAGACCCGACAAGTTCAGAGACTTGCTTAATATGGGTATTTCATACACATTCTGGATTTTGAGATAAAACCGTTAAGGTTTGACCCGTTTAGGCTAGTTTATGTAAACTAGTTACATAAACCGAACCGAACGCGTAATAAGCGTAACGGGTATACATATGAGTCATTTACAGGTTTCCTAAGTTAATATGCTTCATATATGTTGTGACATCAGTAAGATGTCTTTCATTATGCCCGAAACGAATTTAAACACAAACTATGCCCCGTAGGGGTAGTTTGGTCATTTAAAAGGTTATAAAAGAGTTTAAGTATTCACCTGAGTTACAGGTCTGATGTAATCAGCAAAAATACTTATTTTACTAAGTTATAACAGTAGGGTAAAGTATATATGTGAAATTTATCAATTATAACCAAACTATGCCCCGTAGGGGTATTTTGGTAATTTCACATAAGCCGAAAAGCTCAAAACTGAAGTCTGAGTTTAACAACCTTTGCTTACTGTTAAAATATCATAATTTGCCTCAAATATCAGTAGGTATCAACCCTTGTATGTTTAAAATAGTTCTAGTACATACTATGCGTTAAAAACGCTTAAAAAGGCGATTAGAAGCCATTTCCGGGTTTGATACATAAATCTGATATTTTTATATTTCCAGAAGGCTTAAAATAATTTATTTATCATATGTGATCAGTAGCAAAAGGTTTGGAGTCATTTAGATGTGTAAAACTCATTTTATTGCCCGTAAGGGCAAAACCGACAATTACCGGATTAAGCCTACGACTTTAAGTTATGCTCAGCCTAAAATTTATTAAAAATCTTCAAAAATCCCAAAATAATATATTACATCAGTGGGTAATGAGTTTGATGTAAAAAAGTATGTTTAACTAGGCTATACGCTAATTATGTCGTTTAATTAACATAAAGCTTTCATTTTACGCTAACGAGCATAACTCTTAATCTACACCTCAAACTGATGTCAAATTTTGTATGCAAGTTTATATATTAGTAATTAAAGTTTCTACTCTTTTACATTTCCAAAAATCACGTTTTAAGGTGAAAAGGGCATAATGGTCAACATATGAGCAATTAACGGAATCATGCATATTAATTGGATAACTAATGATCCGAGGTGTATAATCACAGAGGGTTATACTAGCATGTAACCTGGTCCAAATAAAGCTCTAAGGCACTCCTAAAACATACCATAACGGGTCAGAACTGAAAGTCAAAGTATAAGTCAAACTATGCGACTTTCGGTTCCGAACCGGGTCTAAACAGGAAATTGTCGGGTTGAACATGTTTAGACATGTTCTTATATTCATTACCAAGTTATATTAATGATCAAACAGGTTGGATGTGTTCTACATTGCTAATTATGCATAAATTGTAATTTACACATTCTGTTGACTTTTTAAATACAAGTTTGACCCGACATTTGACCTAGTTAGAGTGGGAATCAGGGGGAACCCTTTTGAGGGTTTATTACCCACATAATTATCAACTTATAACTACTTTTGATTCGAGATTTGACTGAGCCATTATTAATTAATCTCGAAGTCAAACCGTAATTACGACGGTTTGACTTTTAGCTAAATAACTAAGCTAAACTCAATTAAAGAAGGTTAAGCAAACTTACAAGAGTCCTAAGAATGACCAGAGATCACTTGAGAGTAGTCTTGAGCTCCAGAGAATGATCAGAAGTGCAAGAGAAGGTGTGATGAACTTGGTTGCAACTCATGGCTTTATATAGTGATTAAATCACCATAACTTGTTGACACACAAGTCTACCACTGACCACAACTGATTAACAAGTGTTCCTAGTGCTTAGGGGGTGCCTAGGGGTCGTCCAAGATGAGGAAATTCGGTTAAAGGTCGAGCATAAAGGCTATGGCAGGCAAAAACCCAAGAAAGTCGGACCAGATAGGCCCTCGCGTGTCGCGACGACCCCCCCTTGGGGCTTCGCGTCGCGCGACACCCTTCTGCACATAATCAAAATTTTAGATTTATTGCGTTTTGATCCTTGGCTCTTCAAACTTCGTTTAGACATTTGTTTCTTGCATCTTGAACCCTCCAAATTGATTTATAAGGGCTTTAAAACATATACCCACTTTGTTAAGTCCCCGGTTAACTTTATTGTTACCCGAAAAGTCCTAACTTTCAACGTTAACGCTTTAACCCCTTGTACACGAATTCGATCATAACTTTCTCATACGATTACGAAACTTTATGAAATTTATATCGTGCATTCTAGTGAGCATAATTAACCGTTACAAAGCTTCGGTTTTGTCAAAAGGTCACTCAGAGGTATAACTTAAACATGTTGACACATTTAACCCCTGTAGTTTGTAATCTCTCACTTTTAGCTTCGTATGATCCATGATTTATTCGTTTGAAGGTATGAGCATCATGTAGGGTTAATGTACAATATATTTATTCACTGTTGACATTTAGAACCCGTATATTCACATACTTTCCATGACTGTCAACTTTAGTCCTTTTATAACATTCTTTCACACGTTCAAACATATGACACGTGTCTACACATTATAGGACGTGAATTTTTGAGGTGTTACATCCTCACCCCCTTAAAAGAAATCTCGACCCCGAGATTTACTGAAATAAATACGGGTACTTTTCTTTCATCGTGGATTCGACCTCCCACGTGTATTCGGGACCTCTTCGGGCATCCCATTTAACCTTTACAATAGGCACATGCTTCCTTCGAAGCTTCTTAACCTGTCGATCCTCTATCGACAATGGTTTTTCCACATATTTCAAGCTCTCATCTATATGCACATCTGTATGTGGTATGACCAGTGATTCATCAGCGAAACACGTTTTCAGATTGCAGATGTGGAACACATTGTGAATTCCACTGAGCTCTTCTAGTAAGCTTAGCTTATAGGCATCTGACCCAACTCGTTCGATAACCTCAAAAGGTCCTATGTATCTCGGGCTTAGCTTACCTTTCTTACCAAATCGCATCACTCCCTTCCAGGGTGATACTTTAAGTAACACTTTGTCACCTACTTCGAAGTGAAAAGCTTTACGCTTTGGATCTGCGTAACTCTTCTGCCTATCTCGGGCAGCTTTGAGATGGTCACGAATCTGGACAATCTTGTCCGTCGTTTCGAAGACTATCTCTGGTCCTGATAATTGGACATCTCCAACTTCCGCCCAACAAACGGGCGATCTACACTTTCTACCGTATAATGACTCAAAAGGCGCAGCCTTAATGCTGGTATGGTAGCTATTGTTGTACGAGAATTCGATCAACGGCAGGTGGTTATCCCAACTACCACCTAAATCAATTACACATGCACATAGCATGTCTTCCAAAGTTTGAATAGTACGCTCACTCTGACCGTCTGTCTGAGGATGGTAAGCCGTACTAAAATTCAAACGCGTGCCCAAAGATTGTTGGAAACTCTTCCAAAAATGTGACGTGTATCTAGTATCTCTGTCAGAGATAATAGACACAGGTATGCCATGTAAAGCTACAATCTTATCAACGTATAACTGGGCTAACATATCGGAGCTATAAGTCTCCTTGATGGGTAAGAAATGTGCTGACTTAGTCAGTCTATCAACTATAACCCATATTGTATCATTTCCTTTCTTTGTCTTAGGTAACTTGGTGATAAAATCCATAGTTACCATTTCCCACTTCCACGTAGGAAGTTCAGGCTGTTGTAGCAAACCTGACAATTTCTGATGCTCGGCTTTGACTTGCGCACATGTCAAGCATTTAGCTACATAGGTGGCAACAGACTTCTTCAAGCCTATCCACCAATAATTTGCCCTTAGATCCTGGTACATCTTATCAGCTCCAGGATGAACGGAGTATTTGGAACTATGGGCTTCCTGGAGGATGACATCTCGAAGTCCTCCATAAATTGGAACCCATATTCGTCCATTCAATCTTAGAATTCCGTCCTTGCTAAGAGTTAACTGCTCCTCAGTTACTCCTAGTTTCTCGTTAGGATAGTTAGCTTCCAACACAGCTTCCTGCTGCGCAGCTAACAATCTTTCAATCAAATTGTTCTTTATTTCCATGCGCTTGGCATTGATTCGGATGGGTTTCACCCTTTCCTTTCGACTCAAGGCATCAGCGACTACATTCGCCTTGCCGGGATGATATTTGATTTCACAATCATAATCATTTAAAGTCTCCATCCAACGGCGTTGCCTCATGTTTAAATCTTTCTGATTGAACAGATGCTGGAGGCTCTTGTGATCAGAGTAGATCACACACTTGATTCCATATAAATAATGCCTCCACAGTTTTAGTGCGAATACTACGGCACCCAACTCTAAGTCGTGGGTGGTGTAATTCTTTTCATGCACCTTTAACTGTCTTGAAGCATAGGCAATAACCTTGCCTTTCTGCATAAGCACACACCCCATGCCAGTGTGCGATGCATCGCAGTAAACTACGAACTCTTCGGTGCCTTCAGGCAATGTCAGTACAGGAGCATTGCCCAACTTCTGCTTCAAAATATCAAAGGATTCCTGCTGCTTTGGACCCCAGTCAAACTTTACTTTCTTCTTAGTCAAGGAAGTTAAGGGTGCAGCAATCCTTGAAAAATTTTCAATGAAATGCCTGTAATATCCTGCCAATCCCAGGAAGCTACGAATCTCTGTAGGCATCTTCGGCTCTTGCCAGTTCATAACTGCTTCAACTTTAGCGGGATCCACTTGGATACCACGCTCACTGACCACATGTCCAAGGAATTGGACTTCCCGAAGCCAAAATTCACACTTGGAAAATTTGGCGTAGAGTTTCTCGTGATGCAAAAGTTTGAGGATACATCGAAGATGCTTCTCATGATCAGCTTGGCTCTTAGAGTAAATGAGAATGTCGTCAATGAAGACGATGACGAATTTATCTAAGTATGGCTTGCAAACGCGATTCATGAGATCCATGAACGTGGCCGGTGCGTTAGTGAGCCCAAAAGGCATCACTAGGAACTCGTAATGACCATAACGAGTCCTAAATGCGGTTTTATGCACGTCTTCATCTCTAACCTTCAGTTGATGGTAGCCTGACCTCAAGTCAATCTTCGAGAAATAACTTGCCCCTTGTAACTGATCGAACAAATCGTCGATCCTGGGCAAAGGATATCTATTCTTTATTGTGACCTTGTTAAGCTCACGGTAATCGATGCACAGACGCATCGATCCATCCTTCTTTTTGACAAACAGGACTGGCGCTCCCCAAGGAGACGAACTAGGTTTAATGAAACTCTTGGCTAGTAATTCATTTAGCTGTGTCCTCAATTCTTTCATCTCTGTGGGCGCCAACCTATAAGGTGCTCTAGCAACTGGTGCTGCTCCGGGGATGATGTCAATTCTGAATTCGACTTGCCTATATGGTGGTAAACCAGGTAGTTCTTCAGGAAACACTTCAGGATATTCAGAAATGACAGGGATGTCTTCTATCTTCGGTTTAGGCTCATCAATAATCACTTGTGCCATGTAGATGACACAACCCTTCTTTAAACACTTGGAAGCCTTAAGCATAGTCACCTGCTCAGGCAGTCCATACTGGGTATCTCCCCGAATGGTAAGTGATTCACCAGACGGAGTCTTTATCACTACCTGCTTCTTGTTGCAGACAATTTGGGCCTGGTTATGAGATAACCAGTCCATACCCAAAACTATGTCAAAACCGGCCAACTTAAAGGGAAGTAGAGACAAAGGAAAAGAGTGGTTCTTAATGGATATAACACATCCATCTAACACAGTTGAGACGGTTTCTATGGTGCCATCTGCTAACTCTACCTCATAATTTATACTCAAGGTTTTGACAGGTAAATTCAGCAAATCACAAAACTTGTTATCTACGAAAGACTTATATGCGCCTGAATCAAAAAGTACTCTTGCATAGACATCATTTACAAGGAAAGTACCTATTATGACATTATCGTCTTGCACAGCCTCCTTCGCGTCCATCCTAAAGACTCTCGCATTGGTCTTCTTGGTCTCTTCAGGCTTTTTGGCGTATTTAGGGCAGTTGGTTTTAATGTGCCCCTTTTCATTGCAACGGTAGCACGTTGCGTCTTTCAGCTTCTTGCAATCCAGGGTCTTGTGATCCGTGGACTTGCATATTCCACATGCAAAAGTTTTTGACTGAGTCTGCGAGTTCGACTCAAGTCTGCACTTTCCATAGTGCTGTTTCTTGCAAATTTTGCATTTGGGCTTCTCACCAGACTGATGCCCATCTTTCCTTGACTCCGATCCTTTCTTGTTGTCACCGTTCCCACGGTGCTTCTTGTTCGACCACGTTTTCTCTTCTCAGCATCCTTATTCCTCAGCGATCTTTGCCTGACCGCATCCAAAGTAAGGGACAAAGATATGTCAGCTACAGATCTAAAAGTAGCTGGCCGAGAAGCCTTTACGCTTGCCTTTATTTCCGGGACTAAACCACCGATAAAACGAGCTATTCTCTTTGGTTTCGGGGTTAAAAGATAAGGAACCAACCGGGACATTGTGTTGAAGCTCGTTAGGTAAGCTTGACAGTCAAGGTTTGTCATCACTAATGATAGAAAATCAGACTCTATCTTCTCCACCTCATGCCGAGGGCAGTAATTTTCCCTGATTAGGGCAGTAAATTGATCCCAAGACATGTTGTACAATGGGATTTTCCCGGTGGCTTGAATCAGTGATCTCCACCAGGCTAAAGCTTCACCCTTAAAAGATTGCGACACAAACTTGACTACATCTCTCTCAGCGCATCCGCTGATATCCACAACCGTGTCCATCTCGTCTAACCACGTCATGCAGTCAATGGCTCCCTTTTCCCCAGTAAAATCCCTGGGCTTGCACGAGACAAAGTATTTATAGGAGCAACCCTTAGTACGGGGTTCTTGATTAAGTACAACCTGTTGAGATGGAGCACTGTGGTGGTTTGAGGAGAGTCTATCATCATCTTTCTTGGGAGGTGGCTTCGAATGCGGTTTAGATATGGTCCTACTTCGAGTCCCACTATACTCTTCGTATTGCCGCTCCAAAGCTTTTGTAACTGCGTCGTCTACCAACGCTTTCAATTCAGCACCCGTTAAATTAACTCGGGCGTTATCAAAATTCTCCACTGGATGGCTATTAATTTCGTCTGAGTTAGCCATTTTAATTGAACTGTTGCAGAAAACATGGACTATAGTTTATTTGGGAGTTTATTATGGAATTGCCCCTTAGGGTAATTCATTAACCATGGTAAACAGAGACCATATTTGGTTAATTTATTAATCGTATTCAATTAGGATTTCAATTAAAATTTTATCCTAATTATAAACAATAACAATATATATTAGCACATAAGGCTTAGTCACATGGACAATTTAAATTATAAGCTATGATTTCAGAGAATCAAGGCTTTTAAGGTTTGAACATAGTTCATTACCTTTACCAGACAGGGAGTCATAGCTACCACTGTCTTTTGGCTCATATGGAAACGAGCAGGGCCCGTAGGCATGTATTACCACGTATGGTAAAATATGATCATCTTAATTGATGATTTAACCCATGATTCAGAGATCATTAAGTTGGGTTTGGAATCTTTAGAAAGATCCTTAAATAAAATGACATGTGTGATTTTTAACAAATCACTTCTGCCAGGAGTGTTAACATGTTTTCAGATGTTAACTGGGATTTGAATCTTTTTAACAGGTCTTACTATCATGGTCAGGTCTTTATAATGACACTCAGACTAGGTTTCACTCTTAAGATTCTTATTCAATAATTAAGTAGGCAGATTATCTTTAAAAGGAATGAATTTTAATTTATTTATTTCATAGCAAGATGAAATTTATAAACATAACATTCCATTTATTATCAAAAGATTACATGTTGCCCTAAACGGGACTTTTCAACAAACAAACTTACCCACGCAGGGGTTTAAACAAGTACTTACCCACGCAGGGGCTTAAATAACAAACATACCCACGTAGGGGCTTACACAAATAACATACCCTCGTAGGGGTTAACAGAAAGACAGGCCCACGCAGGGGTCAAAATAAACAACATACATACCCATGCAGGGGCTTAACAACAATTGGAAGGATTCAGTGATCCTTCTTGCTCTTCCCTTTGATCAAGCTTGTCAATCCTTGGAAGAAAGTTTGTCGCTCCCTTCGTTCTCTGTGAAATTCTCGCTCTACATGGTCCAACCTTTGCAGAATTTCTTCACGCTCTGGTGGGGAGAACCTTGGTGGTTGCGATTGTTGCCTGATAATAGGTCTTGGAGGTATCTGGTACCCATGTGTTGGGTATCCTACTCCCCATGGATCTCCATAGAGTCCTTGGGTGTTGTAGTTAGCTGCTACCATGTATGGGTCGGCTTCTGCGTAGTTGTAGTTGGTGTGCACTGGCTGTTCAAACGGGTTATACGCCATGGAACCCGTGTATGCCGGAATTGGGTTATCAAAACCCATAGGCGGTGGTTGCGGTGCAACTGGGTGCGAAGGTCCACCCATTTGTGGGTCCTCCTGAAGTGGCGGGTAATGGCTGCCACTTGATTGTCGTGGAGAACTAAAATGAAAGTCTCCCGCTTGCGCGGACATACGCGCTCCGGTTCTCCTACGCCTTGGCGGTTGTGGAGGTGTCAGTTGAACTGGTGGCGGTGGAAGCGGTGGCGTGACTGCCACAAATCTTGAATCCTCGGAGGGATCCTGTTGCTGCTGCTGCTATTGCTGAGGAGGTGAATGGCGAGGAGGTGTATAGTACCATTCGTGCCTGGTAAACATAGCTTGAAAGCTATCTGGACCAACATAGGGTGATCCGTGGAAAGAAGATCCGTCAGAGATCTCTATCGGGTGGGTTGGTGTACCACTGGCAGGGTCGACGGGGTCCGTATCCTCGTCCATATCGTCCGCGTGATCTCCCGAGAAATGATCATCTGGCCCCAGTGGATTAAAACCCGCTGGTTCTGCTATGTAATTGGCCGGGTTAAACCGGCCCCTGAAGACCGGTGTAGGGTCTCCAAAAGAATGATGCGATAAGGATCGCTGTAACGGTATGTAGGACGGTTGAGGGTTGTTGGGCTCATACTCCGGCTGTGGCCCATAAGGGTTATGAACAGGAGGTGTCGAACTGTGTGATACCGACCGTCTAGCAGGCTCAAAGAGGTTCCTCCGGTTCTGCCGAGGATCGTCACTCTCCGTGGTAGATGGAGCTCGCATATGCGAAGGTCTAGCTTCATTATCATTGGGGGCGGTGACTGGCCCCTTGCCTCTTCCTCTTCTTCTAAAGAATCTTGGCGGCATGTTTTAGTCCTGTCAATACAACATAAGATAACAAATAGAAAACTATATGTAAAATAAAGGACAACACAAACAAAGTGGAATTTGTCCTATGTTATATGTCTAGACTCGAAAGTTTAGAAATGTGCAATTGTGTCATTGAGATTAAACACAAAAGGCTAGTGTTTAATTCACTCAATGTTGGCTCAGATACCAACCTGTCACACCCCGATTTCCACGTGTCACCGGTGGGCCCGGTAGGGGAGTATCGTGACGTGGTTGGCAACATAATAGTCAAACAACACAATATATAAATATGCACAGCGGAAGCAATTTAAAAATATAAATTCAACTTTAATAATATTGTAATATCGTGTATCACAACACTTGAATGTTTGTCCACATAAGGATCAGAAACAAATAATAGTTCAACAGACGGTAGGCATCTTAAGCTTGCGAGACTTCTATCGATGCTAAGGAGAAATCCCAGCCAATTACGCTTAGTACCTGCATTTAATCTTTTTAGGAAAATACGTCAGTTTACACTGGTAAATACATTCACCTGACTCATTCTGGAAAATGATTGAAAATTGGTTTGGATGCACATGGCATAAACATTTTATAACTTGGGAGAATTATTTAAATATATAATCTTGTGAACGAATTACATGTTCCTTATGCGTTCAGTAGCCCGGATCATGTCCGGGTTAAAGATCAATAGACACACCACATTATTCTTTTATGCACTGACGGGTGTACGCCTACACCCCGCCCTTAAGTCGTGGCCATTTCGTAAAATGATGCCAAGGATATCCGGGACATGGTCATTAACCCCCCAAAGGCTTTTAAGTAAACAAGACTGTTTAAACGAGCCGATCAAATTATTCAATTAACCACCCAACGATGGAAGATTTGATGCTCGATCAAGCGGTATGCTATATACCGTAACCCAAGCCCGTATAGGGAAAATAAGTTAAAAGTATTTACCTGAGCAATGTAATAATCACAATAAGCAAAATGCACGTAGCTTTTACTGGTCTCCTATTCTGGAACAAAGGTTTATAATAACCTATTAGAATCCTAACGGGTCTTTAATTAAGCTTAAGCTTAGACCGGTTAGTTTCAAAGATACGGTTCGTACGCACGATTAAGCGAAGACCGGATAGAATGTGATTTAGACCCGACAAGTTCAGAGACTTGCTTAATATGGGTATTTCATACACATTCTGGATTTTGAGATAAAACCGTTAAGGTTTGACCCGTTTAGGCTAGTTTATGTAAACTAGTTACATAAACCGAACCGAACGCGTAATAAGCGTAACGGGTATACATATGAGTCATTTACAGGTTTCCTAAGTTAATATGCTTCATATATGTTGTGACATCAGTAAGATGTCTTTCATTATGCCCGAAACGAATTTAAACACAAACTATGCCCCGTAGGGGTAGTTTGGTCATTTAAAAGGTTATAAAAGAGTTTAAGTATTCACCTGAGTTACAGGTCTGATGTAATCAGCAAAAATAATTATTTTACTAAGTTATAACAGTAGGGTAAAGTATATATGTGAAATTTATCAATTATAACCAAACTATGCCCCGTAGGGGTATTTTGGTAATTTCACATAAGCCGAAAAGCTCAAAACTGAAGTCTGAGTTTAACAACCTTTGCTTACTGTTAAAATATCATAATTTTCCTCAAATATCAGTAGGTATCAACCCTTGTATGTTTAAAATAGTTCTAGTACATACTATGCGTTAAAAACGCTTAAAAAGGCGATTAGAAGCCATTTCCGGGTTTGATACATAAATCTGATATTTTTATATTTCCAGAAGGCTTAAAATAATTTATTTATCATATGTGATCAGTAGCAAAAGGTTTGGAGTCATTTAGATGTGTAAAACTCATTTTATAGCCCGTAAGGGCAAAACCGACAATTACCGGATTAAGCCTACGACTTTAAGTTATGCTCAGCCTAAAATTTATTAAAAATCTTCAAAAATCGCAAAATAATATATTACATCAGTGGGTAATGAGTTTGATGTAAAAAAATATGTTTAACTAGGCTATACGCTAATTATGTCGTTTAATTAACATAAAGCTTTCATTTTACGCTAACTAGCATAACTCTTAATCTACACCTCAAACTGATGTCAAATTTTGTATGCAAGTTTATATATTAGTAATTAAAGTTTCTACTCTTTTACATTTCCAAAAATCACGTTTTAAGGTGAAAAGGGCATAATGGTCAACATATGAGCAATTAACGGAATCATGCATATTAATTGGATAACTAATGATCCGAGGTGTATAATCACAGAGGGTTATACTAGCATGTAACCTGGTCCAAATAAAGCTCTAAGGCACTCCTAAAACATACCATAACGGGTCAGAACTGAAAGTCAAAGTATAAGTCAAACTATGCGACTTTCGGTTCCGAACCGGGTCTAAACAGGAAATTGTCGGGTTGAACATGTTTAGACATGTTCTTATATTCATTACCAAGTTATATTAATGATCAAACAGGTTGGATGTGTTCTACATTGCTAATTATGCATAAATTGTAATTTACACATTCTGTTGACTTTTTAAATACAAGTTTAACCCGACATTTGACCTAGTTAGAGTGGGAATCAGGGGGAACCCCTTTGAGGGTTTATTACCCACATAATTATCAACTTATAACTACTTTTGATTCGAGATTTGACTGAGCCATTATTAATTAATCTCGAAGTCAAACCGTAATTACGACGGTTTGACTTTTAGCTAAATAACTAAGCTAAACTCAATTAAAGAAGGTTAAGCAAACTTACAAGAGTCCTAAGAATGACCAGAGATCACTTGAGAGTAGTCTTGAGCTCCAGAGAATGATCAGAAGTGCAAGAGAAGGTGTGATGAACTTGGTTGCAACTCATGGCTTTATATAGTGATTAAATCACCATAACTTGTTGACACACAAGTCTACCACTGACCACAACTGATTAACAAGTGTTCCTAGTGCTTAGGGGGTGCCTAGGGGTCGTCCAAGATGAGGAAATTCGGTTAAAGGTCGAGCATAAAGGCTATGGCAGGCAAAAACCCAAGAAAGTCGGACCAGATAGGCCCTCGCGGGGCGCGACGACCCCCCCTTGGGGCTTCGCGTCGCGCGACACCCTTCTGCACATAATCAGAATTTTAGATTTATTGCGTTTTGATCCTTGGCTCTTCAAACTTCGTTTAGACATTTGTTTCTTGCATCTTGAACCCTCCAAATTGATTTATAAGGGCTTTAAAACATATACCCACTTTGTTAAGTCCCCGGTTAACTTTATCGTTACCCGAAAAGTCCTAACTTTCAACGTTAACGCTTTAACCCCTTGTACACGAATTCGATCATAACTTTCTCATACGATTACGAAACTTTATGAAATTTATATCGTGCATTCTAGTGAGCATAATTAACCGTTACAAAGCTTCGGTTTTGTCAAAAGGTCACTCAGAGGTATAACTTAAACATGTTGACACATTTAACCCCTGTAGTTTGTAATCTCTCAATTTTAGCTTCGTATGATCCATGATTTATTCGTTTGAAGGTATGAGCATCATGTAGGGTTAATGTACAATATATTTATTCACTGTTGACATTTAGAACCCGTATATTCACATACTTTCCATGACTGTCAACTTTAGTCCTTTTATAACATTCTTTCACACGTTCAAACATATGACACGTGTCTACACATTATAGGACGTGAATTTTCGAGGTGTTACATCAACCCAGTAGTTTGAGTCAGCAAGGATACAATCCTAAAGGGTTGGATTATTGAAAGATAATTAATTAAGTTATTAATGCATAATGTGGTAGGCCCCTCTTTTGAAGGTGACGTTACCCTCGGCTAAGTAGTCTGAGTCAGCAGGGATACAGTCCTAAGTAGCCGGGTTAAAGTTTTAATATTAGCTTACATATGAGGGGATCAAAGAGTTTGGACCCCCGCCATCCAATACCGGTGGGTATTGAAGGAGGTCCTACTAAATTTGACCCAGGTCCTTGCAGGATCTATACACTGAACAAGGCAAGACTCTTACCAAACCATTCCCTTAACCCCCGACCAGGTAGCCAACATATCTCTATATAGACCGTGAAGATATGAATGGTGAAAATCTTTTATTTTATATAGACAGTAAAATAATGCCAAGACACCACGGACAAATGATAAGGAAGATTCACCTTCAACATAAGAAACTAGTTATTAAAGTCATTAATACATAACCAAATAAAAAGTGCAAAAAGATTAAAGATAAAAAAGTATTACACTAGACACTTGTCTTCACCAAGTGATGTAAGAGACTTAGGCAAACATGGCCTTTGATTGTCAAGAACTCTTACGATCAATCTTGGATCCCGAGACTACTCACACACTCTATGATGGATGATGGTGGTGGATGATGGTGTTATGATGGTGGTGGTGGGTGGGTGAAGTGTGAGAGAGATGGTTTGCCAAGGGATGGTTTGCAAATGAGCCAAGCACCCCTATTTATAGCCTGAACAGAAGCTCGGGCACGGCCCTGTGTCCATCCTCCTTCTCTTTCTTCATTAATTGCAGTTTGTCTGCATTAGTTGACCACGCCCCCGTGTCCGCTGGGCACGACCCCGTGTGCAGAAGCGTATCTGTACTATCAAGATTTCCCCAGATTTTGCGAATCTTAGAGTTGACCACGGCCCCGTGTCCGCTGGGCACACCCCCGTGGTGGGTGATAGAAGCTTCAACAACTTTGTCTTTTCTGCAGACACGCCCCCGTGCTCACTGAGCACGGGGCGTGTTCAGCCTTCTGTCTTCTTGTTTTTGCTTGGGAAGATGCTGTCGGGGGGTCGGGCATGCCACGTTTATTCCTTTCTTGTATTTATGTTAGATTTAGCTGCCTTTTTGTTTCTTTTGTTCATTTGAGCTCATTTAATCCTGAAAATACAAAAGAAAGACAAAAACACACTTTTTCAAACATTAGTACTGAAAAAGGGTTAGTTTTATGTCACAATTGATGTAATTTATATGTTGCATTTTGCACACATCAAATACCCCCACACTTGAATCTTTGCTTATCCTCAAGCAAAACTCTTTATAATCTGGCTTTACACTCACAAATGGAATGGGTAGAAGAGAAGGTTTTTGGGCTTGTCATAGAGTGTCGGGATTTCCAAGATTCTTTATTAGGTTTTATTTTTATTTATTTACAATCCTATTCGTCATGATTTATTTAAAACATTACATAAGATAAATTACTTATTAGGGCATAACATGCCTTTTTAAAATTCCATTTATATACAGGTTCACATACCTCACGGGGAATCACTCAACACTCGGCCGAAGATGTATTTTAGTGAATCACTAGAGAGCGGCATGGAACTTACTCCTACCATAAGCTTGCCAAGCAATCAATCCTCATCCTTTTTAACTATGCACCTTTGTAAATATCAAGAGGACTTTTGGGGTGAAGGGTTAGGCTTGGGTTAAGGGTAGGTGGTTGGGTTAGTGGTTAGTAAAGGGGCGAAAGGCGTAAAAAGCGTAAGTTTTCGTAAGACTTTTTATTTTTTGTAACTTTTTATTTTGATGAAGCACTTCTTCAAACAAAGTTATTTTTGATAAACTTGTTTGTTTATTTCTTTTTTGCTTCATCATCATAATTTTTTTAGGAAGTCATAAGAAAAACCGAGCTTGTTACTAAAACAAAGGGTTAAAAATAAAAAGGTTTTGGTGGGTAAAAGGGGTGTTTGTTTTGGGTTAAGAAATGAAAAGGTTTAGGCTCAAAGGGGTTAACTAGGGGGATTTTGGGTAGGTGGTAAAAAAAGTAATAATGGTGTAGAAATAAAAAGGGTTAGTCCTAATGCCTCCATCATTTACTTACTCGGGTTTAAGTTGGCAAGGACCAGGAATGTATCGTCGTGGCAAGTTCTAGAGTCGTAAGAACCAAGCGACTATTCACACAGGAAACGAAAAATAAGCATTTAGTTTAAAGATATGTATCTGTATGCTCAATAAAGGCTCAAAACTCACTTTTTGTGGGAATGGGGTTTTATGTGATCAAGTATATATAATCAAATTTTAACTAAACTTGTCATGCCGTTTCATAATTTTCTTATGTTGGTTCTTTTTATCACGAAGCTATTGGTTGTAAATTTGTAAAAATATAACCTTTTTAGAACTTGAAATTCCCAAGTTAAACCTAGACAAGTAAAAAAATTA
The DNA here is from genome assembly GCA_030545235.1 of Helianthus tuberosus. NCBI lineage: Eukaryota > Viridiplantae > Streptophyta > Magnoliopsida > Asterales > Asteraceae > Helianthus > Helianthus tuberosus. Next base: position 30,873,957 of record CM060409.1, read on the forward strand.
AAATTTTTTGAAAAAAATTGGGTTGATTAGCGGTTCCAATAGAGTTTTGTGTAAGGCTTGTAATTAGGACTTGCAAGATTCAAGGTTTTAGCATCCCCCCCCCCCATTTAAATTACACATTGCCCTCAATGTGTTCCAAAAATAAGTTTTTAGGTTGATTGAATGTGTAAAAAGGTGTGAAAAAGCAAAAAATTATGTTACTGGGCGTCTGGACACGGCCCGTGTTCAGATCGCCAGTAACATAAATTAGTAAAAAGAAACAGAAGCCTGGGCACGGGGGCGTGTTCAGCGAGCACGCCCCGTGTCCAATTACCTGAACTGGGCATTTTCTGCAGATGGTTGGGCACGGGGAGTGTTGGGCGAGCACGGCCCCATGCTGAACTTGCTGTAATGAAGAAAAATTGTCGGGTGGCCCTGTTTTTGTGCATAGGGTGTTGGTTCAAGTTTCCCTTGGTATCATTCACTATCCCGAGTGTGTTTTATTCCTGAAAATTAAAACTAAACTAGAAAACATAAAAATTAATCTAAACTAAACTAAGGATAGTTCGCGAAATGCCTCCGTGGTGAGCCACGTTTATAAGGGTCCTTGGCTAGACCCAAAGCCTGGTCATATGTTACCCAAGTGGGACGTTTTGCATCCCATGCTACACCGTCGGAGAGCATCATCCAAACTCGAGTCTATGACCTTCATGTAGTTGACCGGGTCGTCGTCTTCTACTCTTTTTCCAACTCCAAACTTCATTTCCTCGTCCCCAATCCTCAATGTTAGTGTTCCATCATTCATGTCTACCACCGCTTGGGCCGTAGCTAGGAATGGCCTCCCTAAGATGAGTGGTACTTCGGTATCTTCCTCCATATCTAGTATGACAAAGTCGGCCGGGAAGACAAATTCGCCGACTTTGACCAATAGATTTTCAGCGACACCTTGTGGATATTTGACGGACCTATCGGCGAGTTGTATGCTTATTTTTGTAGGGCTTGTTTTCCCTAGGCTGAGTCGGTCGAACATTGATGCGGGCATGAGGTTGATGCTAGCCCCGAGATCGGCTAGTGCATTGCGAATGGGGGATTCCCCAATCGAGCAAGGAATTGTGAAGCTTCCAGGGTCAATCTTCTTTTGCGGGAGTTTGTTGTGTAGTAAGGCGGAGCATTCTTCGCCTAAATTAACTAATTGTAATGATTCAATTTTCCTTTTATGAGTGAGGAAGTCCCTCATAAATTTTGAATATTTAGGCATTTGAGTTAGGACTTCGATAAATGGAATATTAACATGCAATTGTTTTAGTAAATTTTTGAATTTTGCGAATTGCTCATTGGGCTTTTGACGAATTAACTGACCGGGGTATGGAACCGGAGGAGTCTTAATAGGCTTTTGAATTGGTGGAGAAGCCTTCTCTTGTTGGGGCGTGGGTAGGGTTGTGGTTTGGCTAGATTGGCTTCTTTCAGTTGGCGGTAATGGAGCCTCCTCGGGACCCACGGTACGGTTTCTCAATGTGATGAGATGTACCTGCGCCTTTGGGTTGGTTTCGGTATTACTTGGTAACGCGCCTTGTGGTCTCTCGGAGAAATTCTGAGCTATTTGATTTAATTGCTTTTCAATGTTTTGAATACTAGCTTGTTGATTTCTAAAATTCGATTCCAATTGTTGAAATCGATCCAAGTTTTTCTTTTCGGTGTCGGAGATGAGGCGAGATACAGTATCTTCAAGCCTTTCTCGTCCACCTTGTTGTTGAGAGAAATTTTGTGACTCGATTCTTGGTTGTTGAAAGTTTGTTCGTTGGTTTAGATTTTGTTGGTTACTACCATTGCCGGGTTCTCTCCAACCAAGGTTAGGGTGGGTACGCCATCCTTGGTTGTAGGTACCCGTTGGAGGACCCGACGGCCTAGGTCTATTATCAATGTAGTTTACCGATTCTATTTGATTATCTACTTCTTTCATACAACTCCAATTTTCATGTGGCCCACCACACCCCTCACAAGCCATAACCGAGGATGTTTTTGCCATTTCTAGTTTTTTGATTTTCGAAGAAAGGGCCTCGATCTGGGCTTGTAAAGAAGTTCTTTCATCAACCTTATGGGTGCCCGGGGCAATAGATTTATTGCCTCGGGGAGTGTGCCACTAAAAATTGGTTTGAGCAATTTCCTTAATTTGATTATATATTTCATTGGGGCGATGATTACCTAAAAGTCCCCCGGAGCTAGAGTCAAGTGTTTGTCTTGTGTGTGGCAACAACCCATTGTAGAAAGTGGATACTTGTTGCCACACCGCAAGACCGTGATGAGGACACTTTCTTAGTAGCTCCTTGAACCTTTCCCAAGTTTCATATAAGGATTCCCCATCCTCTTGTGAATATGTATTAATTTCAGTCATTAATTTAGCCGTTTTAGCAGGAGGGAAATACTTATATAGAAACTTTTGGGCTAGTTCATCCCAGGTGTTTACCGAGCCAACTGGGAGGGTATTAAGCCAAGCCTTAGCTCGGTCTTTTAGTGAAAATGGAAACATTCGAAGGCGGAAGGCGTCGTTTGATGCTCCATTGATCCGAAAGGTATCACATATTTCTAAGAAATTAGTAATATGTAGATGGGGATCCTCGTCCACAAGCCCATGGAAGGTTGTGGAGTTTTGAAGCATTTGTATCAAATGTGGCCGAAGTTCGAAGTTGTTGGCTTCGACATTCGGTGCATTGATAGCGGCACCGAGATTACCTACGGTGGGTCGTATATAATCCATGAGGGTACGTTGGTCCGCCATTGGAAGTGGGTCCCCCGAAACTTTCTCTTGGTTTTTAGCTTTAAGTATTCTTCTTAGAAAGCATTCGGGTTCGTCTAAGGGTTCTTTTATGTCTCTACTAGAACTGGAGCTCATACACAACGTGGAAAATTCAGATGTGGTGCCTGGGTTCCAAGTCCTGCAATAAAAACAAAGAAGAACGTTGGTCAGAAGCTTCACCACGGCCCCGTGTTCAGATGAACACGGCTCGTGGTCGGAGATACAGTGATTGTTTTCCAGATCCCTGTTACCGGGGAGTTCGACACGGCCCCGTGTTGCACCGACACAGCCCCGTGCTCAAATCTCTGTAACTCGGAAAATAAAAACTGTCAGTAAAAATGCTGGGCACGACCCGTGTCCAACCAGGCACGGCCCGTGCTGAGCTCTGCAGAAACTGAAAAATCTAAGAAAATCTAAAAAAACAGAAAAATTAGAAAAAACGATTAGGCCGTTGATTTCTAACTTTCTTAAAATTCTTGTGTCCCCGGCAACGGTGCCAAAAACTTGATGCGCGTGTGGTGTTATATATTTTTATAGATATTTTTAGCCCTTTTTACATGTTAGTCAAGTTTTAAATTTATAAAACACGATATTTTACTAACAACAAACACACATACGGGCAAGTGCACCCATCGTGAGCGTAGTATAGTGTTGGTAAGATACCGAGGTCGTCCAAGGACACAAGAACTTTTAATACCAGTTTATCCTCAACGTCTAATCAAATCAAAAGTTTAGAAAAATGTTTTAAACTAGAAAATAAAAACCAAAAATGCTAAAAAATAAAAATAAAGGTAAAAACAGATGGACAAAATGAATCACTTGGATCCGACTCGTGTTTAGTGTAACCTTTGATTATTTCCGCACTTTTGCACTTTTTAAGAGATTATCTTAGTTATTGTAGTAGGCCCCTCTTTTGAAGGTGACGTTACCCTCAACCCAGTAGTTTGAGTCAGCAAGGATACAATCCTAAAGGGTTGGATTATTGAAAGATAATTAATTAAGTTATTAATGCATAATGTGGTAGGCCCCTCTTTTGAAGGTGACGTTACCCTCGGCTAAGTAGTCTGAGTCAGCAGGGATACAGTCCTAAGTAGCCAGGTTAAAGTTTTAATAGTAGCTTACATATGAGGGGATCAAAAAGTTTGGACCCCCACCATCCAATACCGGTGGGTATTGAAGGAGGTCCTACTAAATTTGACCCAGGTCCTTGCAGGATCTATACACTGAACAAGGCAAGACTCTTACCAAACCATTCCCTTAACCCCCGACCAGGTAGCCAACATATCTCCATATAGACCGTGGAGATATGAATGGTGAAAATCTTTTATTTTATATAGACAGTAAAATAATGCCAAGACACCACGGACAAATGATAAGGAAGATTCACCTTCAACATAAGAAACTAGTTATTAAAGTCATTAATACATAACCAAATAAAAAGTGCAAAAAGATTAATGTAAGGGCTCTCGAAATTGTCCTAAAAATACCCGTAAGTATAATCCCGGACCCCTGAAACCATACTGTGCATGAAAAACCAATAAAACAAGAAATATGGTCTTCAGGCGGGCCGCGTAAGCTTTGGCTTAGTCTTACGCGGGCCGCGTCACATATAGTTTGACCGGATAAGTGTTCCCGAGCCGCGTATCAACCACCTGTCGACCCTACTCGTGACCAATCAAGCCTATTCGTAGACTAGGCGGCCACGCGGGCCGCGTAAAGTATGATGGATGGTTTACGCGGGCCGCGATAATGACAATTTTCAGCTATAAATAGCTTGTTGCATGCACAGTCCACTGGTGTCGAAACAAACTTTCAAAAACGAACGTATATCACTCTGAAGTCGAAAATTCAATTAAATTAGCGAGGTGCTGCTACGATACTGGGTATTAACTCGATTACTGCTATGATTTAATGTCCGATCGATTGAAACTATCCAATGGATGTTTAAGTGATGCCCACATTAGGGTTTATGCTTCGTCATTCGTCGTGAATACGATGGATGTTTAAGTATCGTACTTTGTCATTCGTTGTGAAGGTTTAATCTCGTGAGTTATCGTAAATGCTGTATTAGTTACTAACCTAGTTCGTGTGCATGTTATTTAATTTAGGTCAAAAGGCTAATCAGTAGGCTAAGCTCTGCCCATATAAATCTGCAATGTGAGTCATTATCTTTTTATCAAATTAGATTTCAAAATCATATTTATTTTCAAAAGTTATAATTACAGGGATTAAGTCTTTGTACTCACCATATTACAGCCGGTATGTGGGGTTTGTATACAATACTTGATAATCGTCACCATTGGACAACGAGTTAGCCAAGGGGTGATATGACCATAGTCACAGACACCATTGGACAATGAGGTTACCAATGGATGGTCGAGTGACAAATACTGTGGGTAGTTGGTTGATATCTGGAAACATTGTAATCGCTCTTAATACTGTAAATTATAACAACAAGTCGTTTTAGTAAAAAGAATGATTCACCCGTATTTCCCCGCTGACAAAACATTTTTCAAACATGTTTCAGGTGATCTGTTGTGATCCAGGAAAAGTGTCGCGAAGCACTACAAGCTTAAGGAAGTGGCTCAATATAAATAAAGAAACATGTTTTGTAAAAATAAAGATTTCCCAGTGAAATCACCTTATTGTAAATTACCGGGGGTTTGTCCCAAATGATGGAATAAAATAATTGGGCATTTTCAGTTTTAAACAGACCTTGTTAAAATCTTCCGCTGTCAACTCAATTAAATAAATACCACGGGATTTTCTGTCCCGCGGCTCATGAGCGGGGTCAAACCGGGCCGGGGGCCGTGACAGAAAAAGGTGGTATCAGAGCCACTGATTTAAGCCTATTAAGTATTTAGAAAATACTTAATTTTACTGATTGCCATTTTTGTGATTACGTGTTTTATTATCTGAATATTTGTTTACAGTATGGGTAAACAAAGACTTTCGGACATCTATCGTAAAATAGATAGTTCACCAAAGGATAAGGGATCATCATCCTCAAATTACCCAGTAAATATTGAGGAAGGAATATTTGTCCGTAAGGCACAATATGAGAACCCACTTTCTCCTAAAAGAAGAAGTCAGATTATTAGAAAAAGTCAGGAGAAAATGATGAAATCACAACCAAAAGAAGTGAAGGTTAATAAGGAAACCCAGGGATTAGATAATAAACCACCATGGGAAGATCGATTAGATGAAAAATGGGCAGATCTCTATATGTTAGCTACGGTAACAGTAAATGCAAACATTTAAATACCCTGATCCAGTCATAGCACCCATATCACCTACAAACCAGAAACTTTACCCAGTAAATAAATAAGTTTACCATAAACCCTAGTATGTTTTAATTATCAGTTGTCCTTTGTATTAAATTAGTCACACGGTATGCAATAATATTTAAAGGTTACTTGTGAAATTTTGTTATAAAATTTAACTTAGCATTTTGTGTGTATTTTGCATATATGCTAAACAGCATGAATGAGTTATCTGAAGCCCTTCAGAATCTCAACCTTTATCCGGTGAAAATAGAAGTTTCTAGAGACTTTACTGGTTACATAGCCGATGTAGAGGAACCCATGGAATTCAACGCTCCACCTCCGGAGAAACCAAAGCCTAAGAAAAGGAGAAGGTTTGTAGGATGGAGGCGTGTGCGCAGGAGGAAACCCGCAGCTAGAAAAATTCCTAAAATAGAAAATCCCATAGATAAAGGAAAGGGGATTGAAATTGGAGAAGGTTCTAGGCAGACAGAAATAGAAATTGGGGAAGGTTCTAGGCAGACAGAAATAGAGATTGGGGAAGGTTCTAGGCAAACAAAGATGGAAGTTGGGGAAAACTCTAGACAAGTCGAGGAGTTACCATTTCAGGAGGAATTGGATCGCGCATTGGCAAGTTGTGATATTATCAGGCATATCAATAACAACCTCTACCCTTATGCTGCTGAAACACAACTCCCAATAAACTTAGAACCAGCCATTCCAGACCCTCTAATCCACACCCAACCTCTAGGAATGGACGAGTGGTGGACTAATGATTGGCAGTTTCAAAACCTCCTTAACAATCCTTATACATTTTTACCTCAGTTCGAACCGGAACCGATACCAAACCCGCCAATGAGCAATGAAAATCTAGCTGAACTCCACCACTTTGGCGAAGAATTGGTAGATGCCGGGAATAGGATCCGGGAAGTGGGAGAACAGATCTCCTGGAAGTACGACGAGAAGGAACGTCGCTTCTAAAGTACCCAGGGTTAGGATGGTGGTGAAACTGTGGTTGTGTAATAATAGTAATAATAATAAAACCAGTCTTTAAAATAACCTACAAATAAAACCTTTGTAAGATAATGGTGTGTAATGATGCAAAATATATATATATATATATATATATATATATATATATATATATATATAATGGGAATCGAGAAATCGATAATTTTGGATATATATATGTGTATGTGGTGAAATTTGTATGATTGTTTTGTATAATTGTTATTTATTTGATACTAATAAAAGTATATATATTAATTATCAGATGGAAAATGCTAATAATGACCCAGTAAACGAGGTTAACCATTCTGAGCAACACCCGGATGATCAATTTATGACTAGGCAAGATATAGAAAATATCGTTGCTCAAGGAATAGCCAATGCTATTCCAGCAATCCTTGCTGCTGCCCAGAAACCTGTTGAACCTCAACAAATCATTCCTAGCAAACGTATTTATGAAGATAATTTCAGTAATAGCGTAAACGGAGGTGGTAATCATACTAATCATGATAATGATCCACGGCAGGCTCCGCTCCCTAAGAAAATGATTCATCCGGAAACACATCCGGGTATTCACTCACAATCTTAGTATCTTCAATTCTTAAAGCACCTAGTTTTGTATCGACGACATAGGCTAAGAATGCCTTACTTCCATTCTTCACATACTTAACCGCTTCTAAGATAGTACAGAATTTTGCCTCTACCTCCCTTTCCCCATGAATACTTACCCGCCTTCTCTTAGGAGATGTCACATGAATAATTTTGCTTTCACATAAAATTTCCGCATGATGGCGGGATAACCAATCCATACCTACTACTACCTTAAATTCTTCCAAGACCATGGGAATCAAATCAATGTCAAAATCCTCATCCTCGATAGTAATTTTACAATTTCTACATATCTCATGTAGAAGGTAACTCTTACAGTCGGCTATTTCTACCTCTAAAGATGTAGGCATTCTTTCTATCGTGAACAAAGGGGAATGTATAAACTCACTTGAAATGAATGATCTACTAGCCCCGGTATCAAACAACACATATGTAGGTATAGAGTTTATCATAAATATACCCGAAACCACATTCGGGTGAGCTCTAGCTTCTTCCGTAGAAATTTGGAACATTCTTCCTTTAGCTTTAGCGGTTTCTTCCTTCTTACCTTCTTTCTTCGTTCCTTGTTTGAGTTTTGGACATTCGGCCTTTACATGGCCCGATTCATTACAGTTGTAGCACACACTCTTGGGATTTGGACAATTATAATATGGATGCCCTTCTTGTCCGCAGTTGTAACATCCGTTCCTCCCCAATAAACATTCTCCCGAATGGGGTTTTCCACATGTTTTACATCGTGGAAACCCTCCTTTAGAAGCTTCTTTCTTTCCTTGACCATGTGTCTTAGGTTTCTTGGAAGTGCTTTGTGTTGATCCTTTCTCGATTTGTCTTTTCTCCCCACGTTCAACTTGTCTCTTCGACTCGATTTCCCTATCCCTTGCGCAATTAATAAGCTCGTTCAAAGTTTCACATTTGGAAGGAGTTATGAACTCCCGATATTCAGCCTTCAGCATGTCATGATAACGGATAATCTTCATCCTCCCCCGTTCCCACTATTTCTCCGCAAAACTTCAGCTTGTCGAGGAAAGTATTTGTGATCTCATCGATTGATTCATCCTTTTGTCAGAGCCGGAGAAAATCTTCTTGGATCCGATCCACGGCTGATTGTGGACAATGGTATTTGATAAAAGGTTGCTTGAATTCTTGCCAAGTCAAAGTTTGGACTTTATCCTCGCCGATCTCTTTAATATACGCATCCCACCAATCTTTAGCTTGTCGTAAAAGTTGCCCCGTGGCGAACATGACTTGATCTTCTTTATCACAATGACTACGAATGAACACCCCTTCCATATTGGCTATCCATCTTTGACATTCAATGGGATCAATTTCTCCATTATAAGTTGCGGGCTTACATGCCATGAAATCCTTATATGTGCACCGTCGTGCATCCTTCTTGCCTTGAATTCCGGCTATCATTTCCTTCAACTCATCAACCTTAATCGTTACCATAGTCTCCACCCTACTTAACACTTGGCTTTCCACTTCTTGCGCTATCTTTGGAACGTTTGCATCAAATGCCTTCACTACTTCATCCGAAATTGTCTTGTTTAATTCGTTTCGAGTTATCCGTTCTGTGGTATCCGTGTTTCCTCCACTTGCCATCTACAATTATACACTCATGTTAAACATCATTACATTCATTCTCCTTATCTTTCTATACTTTGTTAGTTTTTTAACAATTCATTCTCGTAGATCATTCTTCATTACAAACATCCTAGACGTGTTAATTCAATCATACATTCATTCAGGTACTTAACTTCCTTCTTGTTCATGCTTTTACTAATGGCATTCATGTTAATCGGCTTATATTCTTGATTTCGTTGGCGTTTTGGGGCTTGACGGAAGGTTTTTGGGAGGTATTACGGAGTATTGGAAGCATACACACAAGTTGGAAGGTCAAAATGTGAAAAACGGGAAGTTTGGTAACAATCGGCGCCACTAGGCGCTGATTTCAGCGCACCACAGTTGAAAAATTCATTTCAGCGCACTAGGCGCTGTTTTTGGCGCACTGGGCGCTGAATCCCAGACCTGACTTGCAATTGCTGTTTTTACTCATTTTTACCCAAAAACTTCGTTCCCGAGCCACGGTTCAACCCGAAAAGGTTCCGTGAAGTCCCGAAACCTCCCGTAACATTCCGTAATGTTCCAACCCAGGTTATTCTAGTGAGTTAACTATAACCCCTTCCCGTTTCCAACTATAAACATATATCAAAATTTATAAATTACTTACTTGCATAGCGCTTCAGAACGAACACACTTCCACACGAGCTTTCGGTTTGAGTCCGAGAACCATAACTTGCTCGAATCTCTCAAACCTAGGCTCTGATACCAACTTGTAATGGTCTAAAATTTTGAAAGGAACTAACGAGACTCATTAAACAAAAATACCAAACGGGTCAAATAATTCACAAGAAAAATTCTGCATTTTTACTTCGTGATAGATATTGAAATAGTTACAGAAGAGTTTACGACCCAAACATCCCTTAAAGGATTAACATAATCTTTAACTACAAGTTCACATCTAACAACTACCGGGCTAAGTTACATACAAAAGACCCGTTTTAACAAAACCATTTATCAAAAGTTTAAACCATAACTAATATCTTTGCGGAAGCGTGCATTACAAGTGTGTTTGATCCAAATAGCGCCATCCATCAAGTTGCTTTACCTTTGTCGTTGTTCGTTTGCGATCCGGAGCGACTTGAGCTTTCTTCTTTGATCCCATAATCCAAGAATCACATACTTTAGGCTCATGTCATTCTTTTCATTCCGTTATCAACTTATTTACATTAACAAACAACCAAATTCTCAATTCTAATCATTTAACATTGTAAAATCCTATGATCGTTTCATTCGAGCATTTTGACAAACACTTGGCGTGCGTACTAATAATTAAGCATAGTGTACAAGTGTCTTATGCATAATATGACCTATTCATATCAATAACATTAACAACATCAAATTAAGTCAAAATCTCATACAACCATCATCCTAACTCGAATTCTCTTAACAACATTTCATTATGAAGATCATCATATGAACATCATTATACTAATATACACCAAGTTTCATATTTCATATCATAACACTTTCACTATAAATGGGTTTTCACTTTTACCCATCAATTTAGCCGAATTCAAGTTCAATTCATGTCCTATGAGATGTTCCTAACCCATATTCATGCTAATTTCATACAATTTCATGGATTTATTCGAAACCCATTTCATTCATGATCATCAAATTGCAAATTTCAACATACCTTATGTTTAGAATGCTAAGATGGTGAGATTGAGATGAACATGCAGGTGATTAGCTTCAATTTCTTCCCTTTATTGCTGAATTTTAGAAGTGAAAAGAGTTTCCCTCTTCTCTCTTGATATCCTGGGCGACACACATCTGATGTGTGTGTGCCTATTTTAATTCTATTTCAATAACCCATCTTTTATTTCTTGTCATTTTTAGCCCCTCCCAATTGTAGTGTTTACAACTAACACTAATTTCCTTTCTATTTGGTTATTGCTCACATAATAATTTAGTTCCTAGTTTTAATTCATCATTCTATTAATATTTATTCCTACACATACTCTTGTTATTATTAATCTTATCACAAACATTCACATACTAAGGTTATAAATACTATAACTTACTTGTTGCATATTATATAATCATAAAAATATTTAATTATATTTTGTTTGGGGCGTTACATATTAATGGAAAACTCCAACGATAACTTGTTACCACTAAATAATAACCTGATTGTTGTTGACACTCGGCCACCGTTGCGACATTTTTACCACGGATCACAAGCTATCATCAACGACCAGTTGCCACTAATGGACTAAATTGCAACCGACCAATTTACCATTTACCACCGATGATCATGCAGATTCGTTAATCAACTTTATGATGCCACTAATAATTAATTGCTATGTGATTTCTCATTTATCATGTAAATTTAAAATAACTTATAGGTAAGAGAAAAATTCCACCATGGGCTTTTTGATGGGATCCAGATCCACTAAAGGTGAATAATAATTGAACCGTTTACCAAAACCGAACTGAAAACCGACGAAACCAAATTGAAATTAACCAAAAACCGAATCAATCGAAAATAGGTTATCGGTTTTTTTGTACCCTCGGTTAACCAAAATTAACTGAGCCAAACCAAACCATTCATATTTTCATACATTTCTAGCTTTTATACCTCAATTTTATGTATTTATACATCTATTTCATATATTATATCTTCACCAGTTTAAGTACCCACGTGTTATGCAGGTTACTCAAAGTTAATTATATTACTTATAACCGTGTCGAAGAAGACATTGTCATCAAACTCCTCCATGTATTGGTTGTGTTCTATATTTCTAGCTTGTATACCTCCATTTCATGTATGTACACATCTATTTCATGTACTTATATTTTCATTGCATTTATTCCTAAGCGAAAACTTTAGCCAAAGTTTGATTTCGATTATTAATCGAACCCAACCGAAAACCAACAAAAGAACTGAATAAACCAGCCCGATTAACAAAAAACCAAATGGTTAATAAAATAGATTAATCGACACTTCGGTTTCGCTTAGTTCTAATAAACGAATCAAACTGTGCACACCCCTTGGATCCACAGCCAATGCGCGCAAAACTCAACGCCTCTCCTGACCACGACTCATGTGAGATTTACCTAGCATGTTGCCAAGCATGTACCTCGCGCATCGTATCATTCTTATGTTTATATTTTCTTATGCTCTTAATTAAATTTCAACCAAAATACTTGCTTACACTAAAATCACCAACATTCCTTGAATTCTCCCTTATTTTAGTGTAATCCTTTATTCACTTAAAAGTTATAACATAATTACAAACTCATGCATAAATGAACATATCTTGAAAATTGATTTCTATCCTAGCATATTACAAATTTCAAATATTAAAATACCTAGGTGTCACTAATGATTGTAGACAAGTTAGTGGTTGATGTGTTAAGTTACAAACCCAAACACGTCCTTGTTATATAAACGAGTCAAAAGAGTTGACGGGTTATAAATGATTTATAATCAAGTTATAAACGGGTTGACGTGTTGTAATAATTGGGTTAAACATTCATAAACAGGTTAACCTTAAAAATATGTTTTTTTTTAATTTTATTCTATTTTTAATCAAGTAAGCATGTTTAATAAAACAAGTTAAGACATATCTTCATGATCCATATAAGCAATCAAGTTGAACATGTCAACCAAACATAACCTGTATATGAAACATGCTAGAAATAACAAAACAAAATCCTCATGTCGTGTTTTGAATGTTGTCATAAATTTCCACCCTGTTATTTACATAGGGTCCTACTTTCTATAACCACCAAAATTAATAACAGTAAGATATAAGTTGACTTTCTGGGTCAACTTATCCTCTCTGCCAGCCTAATTCGACTGTGTCCTGGCAACATCCTGTCATCCCACACCCCATGAACCTTTTTTTCTCTTTTCGCGGTCCACAAGAAATGGAACCAAATCCGTAAATGAGATGCCGATGACAACACGACAACAACGTTTGGATCGGATATAATATAAGACTAATACCATAAAAGTTCATAGTGCCACAATTTTCATGTTCAATGAGGCGCATATTATCATATACATCAAATCATAGTATCTTGTCGGTTCAATAAAAAATAATACAGGATCTTGGCATCCCGGTCCATGAGCCGGATGATGATTGAGAAAAAAATTAAGTTATGTCATAATCTTTAATCTTTTAGTTTGACTTTAAGTGCTTCGATAACTGCTGAAAAGTCGCTGTCACTTAGACCATGAGACTTGGCCACCTTGTAAAGCTCATTTGCAGCAGCTGCAATCGGTGTCGATTGAGAAACAGATTCAGCTAGACCCAAAGCAAGCCTCATATCCTGCAAACACAGGCCCGTTAATATTGACGTAAGAGGTTGGGTTAACTAATTAAAATAAGGGGGATCTGGGTTATGATCCGTCCATTTAGATCAACTGGGTCATGGGTCAGACCATTAGTCAATACTGTATATCTAAAAGTATCACGCGTTCGATTTCAGTGGATTTTGAAAAAAAAAAAAGGGAAGCTATACCTTTTGCTGATGCTTCAACGGAAAAGCAGTAGGGTATTTGGATTGCACCATTGCAGGGCCTTTCAGTGAGAACATTGGTGCACTAATGGCACCTTGTGAGATTACCTGCAAAAATATACAATTTTAACTTCAAATATGGTTGCAACGAAAGTTAAATATTAAAGTATAGGTGGCAAACGAGCCGGTCAGGGAGCATGTCAAAACAGAGTTGGGTCAAACAGGTAAAAATATTTATTCTTTTTTTTTTTTCACAAAAAGCTTATATATTAAATGCGAGCACATTAACTAATAGTAAAACAACTATCCCATCTTTTTAATAAAGCTCATTTGACACATTTACTTTATAACTACCGGAAGCTAGGGTGTGCATGGGTCGGTTTTGACCAAAATCCATAACCATAACCGCGATGTCGGTTATTGGATAACCATAACCATAACCGATCTGGTGGTTATGGTTATTTGGTTTTGACGGTTATAGCGGGTCGGTTATGGGTGATTAACCGTGTATTTAGCTTAGCTAAAAATAGCTTTTTTTTAACATGGAATAAATTGTTATTGCATATTTGTATATATTAGTATATTACATAGTATTAAAGAATACATATAATCTATAATATTAATACCAATTATTATCGAATATTCAAATAAAGTGATATGATACATTCCATAAATTCAAATAAACATTCAACCAAAACTACAAAATGATATGAAAACCCATAAGTACTAAAAATCTTCAGTCAAAAACATCAAATATTAAAAATATCGTGAAAAGTCCTAATCCTAGAAAAAATTATTACATGTCGGTTCGGTTCGGTTATGGTGGGTATGGAAAAAATGATAACCATAACCGACCCGCTACTTTCGGATTTCAAAAAAATCATTAACCGACCCACCGGTTTTTTATTTGGTTCGGTTTTTTCGGTTCGGTTTTGTCGGTTAATTTGGTTATGGTTCGGTTAATTCGGTTTTTTGCACACCCCTACCGGAAGCGGTTAGATATAAAGTCCAACCGAAATTGACCCATTATCACATGGGTTTAAATAGCTCATCTACCTTTGGCATTGTTTGATAGAATAAAAAGGTTAGTAAAAACGATTTAATTTCAAAGTACCTCCACAACCACACTTGGATCAAGTCCTACTTTCTCACTAAGAAGCAGTCCTTCAGCAAAAGATGTCATCATGCTGCAAATAATATTATATTTAAAAAAACTTAGTATACAATAATACAAAGAAAATAATTGCAAAACACGAAAAATGAAGAATTATGAAATTGCACAACCTTCCCATGATCATGTTTACAACAAGTTTCATCGCAGCTCCGTTTCCAACGTCTCCCAGGTAAAATCTTGACTGGAGTGAAAGCAGAAACATCAATTCAATCAATCAATCAATCAATCATACCCAGTAAAATCCCACAAATAGCAAATCTATTTGTAGGGTCTGGGGAGGGTGGGATGTAGGCACACCTTACCTCTACCCCTAGGGATAGAGAGGCTGCTTCCAGAGAGACCCTCAGCTCCAGAACACAATTATTTCTTTCCTGGCTGCTCCAAAACACTCAGGAAAGAAATAAATAGAACATGAGATGTGCGTGTGTGTGTATGAAGCTACCAATGTAGCATGAGTTGTGAAAGAGTGCATGGTAAAACAGAACAAGTGTGACAACACAAAACAGCCTATACACATAGTTACATATCTACGACCATACACTACACCTAAAAACACAATTGTACAAAACATCCTATACACATAGTTACATATGTACGACCATACACTACACCTAAAAACACAATTGTACCTCTCCTAGAAATCCTTAACCTTAATCCTACGTCTCCACGAGTTCCTATCATGGACCATGTTCTCAGAGAGGTGCAATCTTTGCAAATCCTGCTTAATCCGCTCATCCCAAGTAATTTTGGGTCTGCCTCTACTCCTCCCCTCCACCTCGAGGGTTTCAATCACTCTAACTGGTTCTATCGTCTGCCTCCTCTTCACATGCCCAAACCATCTCAATCTTCCCTCCTTTATCTTATCTGATATACTAGCTATTTCTAATCTCTCCCTAAAAACATTATTTCTTATCCGGTCTAACCTTGTGTGCCCACACATCCATCTTAGCATTCTCATCTCTGCTACCTCCATCTTACGTGCCTGTACTTCCTTAATGGCCCAACATTCGGTTCCATATAACATAGCAGGTCTATTGCAACCCTATAAAATTTCCCTTTCAATTTTGTTGGGAACCTCCTATCGCACAATACCTCAGTGGCAGCTCTCCACCTACACCATCCAACCTGGATGCGGTGGGCAACGTCACTATCTATCTCCCCATCCCTCTGGACAAACGATCCTAGATACTTGAACTTAGTCACCTGCGTGACCGCTTGACCGTCAATGGTGATCTGAATGTCCTCATCGTTGTCCACTCCACTAAAATCGCAATATAAGTACTCAGTCTTAGATCGACTAATCCTTAAACCCCTGCCCTCTAAAGTTGCTCGCCACTCTTCTAGCCTCGCATTCAGGCTTTGTTTACTATCAGCAAGTAACACAATATCATCTGCAAAAAGCAGGCACCACGGAAGAGCCCCCTGAATTAACTTTGTCAACTCATCTAGGATAACTGCAAATAGAAAAGGGCTCAAAGCAGACCCTTGGTGGAGTCCTACCTCCACCGGGAAAGAATCAGTACCCCCTACAGGCGCTCGGACACTAGTCTCAGTCCTAACATACATATCCCTAATTAAGTCTATATACTTCCCAGAAACCCCTCTACATATCCCTAATTAAGTCCTAACATACATATCCCTAATTAAGCAGAAACATCAATTGATTTCTTAAAAATAATATATATATATAGATATATATATATATATATATAGAGAGAGAGAGAGAGGCCAGTTATTCCGTTATTGTACAAATTGCCTTAACGTCCGATGCGTACGAGATTGCCTTACAACATGCGAATTTTTCTTTACACATGCGATTTCTTTTTTTTCTACAACATGCGACTTCTATTGGCTTCAACATGCAATTTATATACACACACAAACATGCGATTTTGCTTTGGTAAACCATGCGACTGTTATTTCTATAACATGTGATTCTAGTCTCTAACATGCGAATTTGACATTGCGTATGCTTCGTACATTAAGGCATATTGTACGATACACTTTTTCTATATATATACATATATATAGACCGGTTAACGTACAAGACCACCTATCGTGCGAAGCGTGCGTGAGCATCTCAACCGCACATCTGACCTTCACTAGGCCTTCAATTGAAAGCGGTGGCACAATAGTAATAAGGAATGACACGCGTCTCAATCTCCTACTCGCGTATCTTCGCACAATAAGGTACTATTGTATTCTACACTTTTTCTCTCTCTCTCTCTTTCTCTCTCTCTCTCTCTCTCTCTCTCTCTCTGTATATATACATATATATAAAGTTTCTAAAAACCAGCTCAAGCATGGTGGGGTTGGATCAGTGGTCCCATACCCATCTCCAACTTTTGCAATTAATACAAACGCTTAAAATGTAATGAAATCAGAAATTAAATAACTTATACAGTTATACCATCTCCCAAAATAGAAACTATAATAAATTTGTATATATCGCTTATTTCTATTGATTTTCGGGCTTTGCAACCAAGAGATGGAGTTCAAATTAAGCTAAAATAAAGGAAAATGGGTACCTTTCCCATAATGTCCAAGTAGGGAGCCACTTTTTCATATAAAGATTTGTCACCTGAAAAAAGGGCATGTGTGTGCTTCATATATCCAAACAACGCTTACCACCACCAAAAATTTCCGAGGTTAAAGTTAATAAGTTGAGGTGGTCGATTTTACCTGCCGTGAGGAATATTAGCTGTCCGTCCTCTGCGGGTTTTTTGGACCCTGAAACTGGAGCCTAAACCAATGGAACAAATTCCTTTATTTTTACTGTGTATCGTGAAATACAAAATTAAAACCTATCGTTTTCTTTTAAAAGAAAAAAATTGAAGAGAATTAATCACCTCCAAAAATAGTGCTCCGGTTTCTGTTATCTGTCCATTTATCAACTTAGATGTGGGCCCATCAACGGTTGAGACATCTACATACCTACAACCATACATCGAAAGAACTAATGAACGCATATTATTAATATATCAACCTTCATATAGCTGTCTCATAAGTAATGCAACATTTCTTTTTTCTGCAAGGTTTCATCATGATATTACTTTTCTTTCCATAATGGCATTAATTTTGGTGCCCGAGATTCGTCTATTTTTTTGTGTCTTGATTGAGATGAAATTTTGATATTTAACAAATAGTCTGATAATTGTTTTAAACTAAGTGGTTCAATTTCAATCAAGTGATACAATGGGCACAGTTGGCGGAGATTGAAGTGGCGCTTTTGACCCATTGACTTAAAAATTGTCAAACGGGTCGAAGGGGTCAAATGTCACCCGAAGTGTATTCAAATGCTTACAACACACTCAATAGCAAATTTTTGTTGTGCTGTAAATTAGTTTTCCTTATATAACTTATTTTATACTCATCTAAATAACAGATAATTAAATAACATATATACCCTTTTCCTGGACTCATTCCACTGGCGGCCCCGTCTTCTCCACAAGCAACAACCATCTGATTGTAAAAGCTACCGCAATTATCCACCATGGCTTTCTGCTATCGAAAAAAACATTATAATATGACATACTCACTGCACTTTCAGGATCAGCAAGCATGGCAAATGTGACATCACAAGATGCTGCAACTTCTGCAGGAGATGGCTTATACCTGCGCATACAAAATAATAAATTTAAACCAATTTTTCTTGAAAGTTAGGGCAAGAAATCGATTCTTAATAAAAAGATTTTCTGGTTATTATAAGGTTAACGTAATGAAATTTGGAGAAGCAATTAAAGTTGATGCAAGAAAACTAAATCGAAAATAAATGTAGCATTGCCACCTGGTTATCTCATTTCGGTTCCTTAAGTCGCAATGACATCCAAAATACACATGATATAATAAGAATCCAAGAAATGACTTTGGATGCAGAGAAATTGGACTACAAAGTTTATTTATTTCCTGGAGCAATTATTGTATGTATGGTTATCGATCCTGATGTGAAGAACTCCCACTTTGTTAGAAATATCTTTTTAGAATCATTACCAAAACCAGAGTATCTCTTATTAAAATTGATAATTTAAGTAATGTTAACTAAAAATCCTGTAGCATGTTGATAAAGTTGAACGGTTTTTATGATGGTAAACAATATTTCCATTAAAACTAAAAGCTTTGTATGGATGTTGAACAACACAAATCAATCTTGTGCTACAAAGCTGTTAAATTTAGCTCATGAAACCTTACTTTGCGCCAAGATCGATGAGAGGATCACATTTGGTCTTGGTCCTATTCCAAACAGTCACGTCACATCTACAACATGCCAATAAAGAAACATCATAAACAGCACAGTATATGATAAGAAATTCACAGAACGTGATGCTTTTGCTAGATATATACGATAAAAAGTGGCTCCAACAAAGCAATTAACATAATAAAGTACGACTATATGTAGAATTGGCAAGCATATTAAGTAGAAAAACTGACACCTACCCAGCTTTTATGAGATTTTGTGCCATTGGAGAACCCATAATTCCAAGACCAAGAAAGCCCACACGTGTAGGAACTTCATCTGCTATATATAACAAAGAATGACGGAAATATGCATGACATAATTCACGAAAAATGGCATTAAATGTTAAATCACTGATTAGCAATACACATTACCCCATGTGATATCATGTCATTGTGGCACGTAAGTTGTAATTCCATTTGTTTTCGTTTTCAAGACATGCCCAAATTTTACAGTCATGAAATCTTTTCACACAGAAACAATGTTGAAAAAACACATTGCATGCCATGTTTTACATAACTAAAACTAGGGCTGGCAATTCTAACACGAAAACGAACCTACACGAAGTTAACAAGTTTTGTGTTTAACCTTAATAGGTTTCGTGTCTATAATAGGTCAACACGATAAGACCTGTTTAATTTTGTGTCGTGTTCATGTTTACCTGTTTCATGTTTGTGTCTTATCGTGTTTGTGTCTTAACAGGTCGTGTCTGACATGATATGACCTGTTAAGACTTAAGACCATTATACAATACATGTTAAGACCTGTTAATGGCTAAGTATCAATTATGTAGTAGCAGGTCATATTCATGTCTTAATAGGTCGTATGATACGCTGGTATTTTTTTCGTGTAACCTTTTATTATTATGTCCGTGTTCGTGTTTGGAAGATCTGACACGATAAGATCCTGTGTCGTGTTCGTGTTTACCTGTTTCGGGTTCGTATCTTATCGTGTTCGGGTCTTAACAGGTCCGGTTGACACGACATGCCAGCCCTAACTAAAACCCTCCTTGGTAATATAATCTGTATCTTGAACTAATTCATCAAACTTTATAATGTTTAAATGAAAATCCAAATCTAGATGCTGTAACCAATAACCAACAATCTCTCTATGTTGTATAAAATGTAATATAAGTCTACTAAACTAACCAAAACATTCTCAAGAATCTTAGGTAGTGTTCGTTAGAATGGAATGGAATCTGGATGGAACTGGAATGTAGATTTCATTTCTTATGTTGTTCGTTTCAATAAAAGAGGAAATTGGAATTGAACAATAACATAAGGAATGAAATCTACATTCATCCAAATTTCATTCCATTTTGCGAAACGAACACACCTAAATTTCAAAACAAATTCCAATTCCATTGCATTATATTCCACGAAACGAACGCTACCTTATGTTCCACTCAACATTACTTTCACATCCTTTCAAGACCCATAAAGCAATCATATACAGTACCATTATTAAGAATTTATCATCTTACTTTAATCATATTATCAGAAACAATGGTTTAAACAGTTTATCTAAAATATGAACTTTATCTAAAATGAAGTAAATTGAATGAAAACTGAACAAAATTAAGTAATTTGAACGAAAATTGAACACAAAAAATGTTACCTTTGGAAGATTGAGAAGAAAAGACTTTAAAGGATGAAGAAGATTTACGAAACTTGATGATGGGTGTTGGTTTAAAGTGTTGGGGGAGTGAAGGACAGAAGCTTGCAGCCATGAGTGTGTGATTGGCTCCTCTCACCAGGCTCACCATAGCCTACTTCTTGTTGTGTCTCTGGTTGGCTGGGCCAATGTTCTCACACGTTTCGATGTGTTTTCTATCTACTTGCGGATAACATTTGCAACGGTTTGGTTCAGGATTGAAAGTTTGGGGATTTAATATGCAAATCTTTGTAAATGGGTTTAGCTTAATGCTAATGCTAAGACCATGTGTAGTGGTTTACCTCAATAATGCCCCCACCATGGGGCGTTTTGCGACACGTGATAGTCCAGTCAACATGAAGCATTATTGGGGGTTATTGCAAAAGTGCCGTAGTGGGAATAATGCCCAATAACGCCCCATGCAATCATTTCACAATTATTATTATTTTTTTTTAATTTAAAACATAAAAATCTTCATTAATTTAAAAAAAATTTACACTACTTGAAAAAAAAAAACCGAAAAAACATAATATAAAAAAAAACCGAAAAAAAAATAAAGTTAAAAAAAAAAAAGATGATCTAGAGTCCATATTTTTCCCGAATTTTTTGGCGATGCATTTGCGCAAGGATCAACGCGTCGCCTTTGAGGTGGTCGATCGGTTTGGACAAAAACTCAATGTCCTTTTCCATTTGCCTCGCCTCTTGCATCTCGTTAAACTTTTTGGTTTCAGCCACTCGTTCTTTCATAATCTCATAACGTTGGTGGCCGAGGTCGCGAATGTCTTGGAGACGACGGTTCATCTCCTCGAAATCTTCCTTCAACTCGAGATCGGAAGACGACTCCACCGTTTTTTTCCCGCTTCGCTTATCCTTTCTTATACCTTGCGGTCGGGTCAACTCTTCTTCAAGTTGCTCTTCGTCAAGCTCCACAACATCATTTAGATCGACATTGCGGGCATCCGATGTCGGTGTTTCAGGGTCAACGGAGGATGATGTTTTTGACCGTTTAGCTCGACGTCTACTACTAGACGTCATGGTACCTACTAGCGCCCACTTTGGACTTTTTCGTAGTAGATCCCAACATTTATAGTACGTGAAAAGGCATTTTGTTTTGTCGTACTCTTCCAAAGTCCTCCGAAACGTCGAGCCACGCCCGAGCCAACGTGAATTCATCCTCCTTCGTCCATTTAATGTGAGTATTTTTACGTCGAGGTTCGTTCGCTTCCTTCTTCTTATGCGACCTTCTGCCGCGTTTCGATTTCTCCGGCACCGGTTCGGGTTGCGTCTCCGGCACGACATCGACATCGGGTTCGGCTTGTTGTTGTGAAGGTTGCGACCCGCCGGCTTGACCAAATCCGAAGGTGGGAGGCACGAACGGAGTGGCGCCACTCAAGTAAGCCGCGTACGTTAACATGCTCGGGTCCATGTCTTGAAGGTTAAACAGGTGTTACGGTTGGGTTGTGTTCGGGTTCATGGGTCTTGCGGGGACACCAAAGGGGGGTCGGAATGGATGCATGTTTGTATAAAATATAGAAGAAGTAGGAGAGAAAGATTGAGAATGTTTGTGTTTTTTTATAAAAAATATGGGAAAGTGGGTAAATATATATAGTAGGTTAATATTGGAATTAAAAAAAATATTAAAGAATTGACCGTTTGGCAACGGTCATATCTCCCCCCAATACAAAATCGAGTGTTCTTTAAACCACGCGGACCGAATTTTTTTTCAAAAAAAAACGCTAAAAAACGCCGGGTGTAATGGGCCCGGGGCGTTATTTGGCTTTTTTTTTTGAATTTAAAAAAAAAAAAACGGCCCACTACGGGTGGTCTAAGCTAGAAAGATAAAAGTGGGGTTATGAAGAAAAGCTAAACCTTGTGTCTGGGTCAATCAAGATGTTCGGTAAACAGTTTGTAAATTATTTGACGGAAAGTTCAATTATGTTCATTCATCAAATAGATGAGCGAACACGAACAACAAATTCCGTTCATTTAGATAAAGGAACGTACATGAACAAAGGTCGGGTTTGTTCATTTATGTTGGTGAACATTCGGTAGCGTGTTCATTTATGTTCGTTTGTGTTTGATAGTTTATTAGGCCTTTTAATATATTTATATTTTATTTAAATACTTCAAAAGTGTCTCTAATAAACTAGGGTATTGTATATTGTATACCTTTTAAAATATGTCTGTTTGTGTTTGAATAATTGTTTGTGTTTCACTCTATTCATGAACGTTCGTTTGTGTTCGTGAGCGTTTGTCTGTGTTCGTTTGGATTCGTTTATCTCTGTTTCCTAAAATTAATGAAACGAACACGTTTGTTTTCTTAATGAACGAACATGAATAAAAAAATCTTGTTCGGAAATTATTCGTGAACACATGTATTCCTTAACGAACGAGCACAAACAAGCATTTGTCCGTGTTCGCTCAATTCGTTTACAGCCCTACTTGCGTCTACTCTCTTTTTAGATTATGCGTAATGGAATAACTGAAAACTGCAAAAGTTTTTGTCACGTCATTGTCACGTAAACAATAGAGCTTTAACTAAATATGAAACTACTATAATTAATTATTGCTGGCACGCATTTATTTTTTTCTTTTCTCGAAAGATACACGAACCTCCTTTGGTAGATGTGATAAGTCTTTCTCGAGGAACAAAGATCGGACTCAATCCGTTCATCGTTTCCAAATTCGAGTAGTCGTTCCATTTTCGAGTCCAAACTTTCGATACGTGTTTTGACTAACAGGTTGATTGAAGACTATGGTTTGTTTTTGCCTTGCTTCTATCTCTCCCCATCAGACGAACCAGTTATGCTGATTCATCAAATTCGTCCGAAGCAGCTTGAGAGAAATTTGATTCATCAGAGGATGTAGTTTTTGATCGTTTATACCATACACTGATCGTCGTGACTAGATGCCACTTTGAAATTTCCTCAAAATAACTCAAGTTTTTCCATATAAAATGGGACATCGTATTGGAGTTGATGAACCTCAAATAAGACGTCCATGTCGGTTAAACCACTTTCTCTCATGCGGTTATTACTTATTAGTAAGCTGATTGTGAACACAATTAAAGTTATTAATTTTTCCACGCATTGTGGTCCGTTTACGTTATTTGTTTAGGTTGGTTATGATTTTTTTTTTTTTTTTTTTTTTTTTTTGTTCTTGATTGAACCATGTCAAAATCCGAAACATGCAAAACAATAACCCAAACTCGGATCATATAATATCTTTGGGTAAGTCACATGGTCGACCCATCCGCGTATGAAAAGAAGTTTTGGTTTTCGACCCCAATAAGTAAGGACGCCATTTATTAACTAGTTTAATACCCGTCCGTTGGACGGCTTACGCTTACAACGTAACAAACAAAGATAATGTATATTGAGGGTGTTCGGGAACGCTTCTCCTTTTCTTCTTTTCCATATCCTTTTTTGAAAAAGGTTGCAACCATCTAACTTTTCCTTTTCTTCTTTTCAAACCACTAAAACTCATTCTCAAAACACATTATCCAAACACTACCAAAATGACCTATTAACTTTTAAGAAGTCAAAAACTTAAAAGGAGCTCAAAATAAGCAATCCCAAACACCCACATTAAGTGGACACAAGTCTAAACAACATTATAAACAAAAGCACCATTTTTTAATTTATAAAAGGAAAACGAACGTGAACAGTGTACAACCACACAATAATATAAAATAAAAGTGATAGAGTGACAAAACATGAAATGGTGTCATTTTAATGCAAAAGTAAACGGTAGGCAACACTGTGGGAAAGTGTTGTAACAGTCAAACATGGTTTACTCCCTCAATTTTTCGGCTTTTGGATCGTCCTCTTTAACCTCAAAGATGGCTTTTTTTCGACTTGTTGACTTGATGCATGGTGTCCATTTGTCAAAGTTGGTGTATTTTTTGCATCGTCTACCGAGGCAACCTCATGGTTCACAAACTTTACAATTTAACCTCAATCATTTGGTAAGTGTCATATTGATCCATAACTTTTATTATTTAACAACTTTGGCCCCTAATTTATTTTACTTAATAATTTCATGGTATATTCATGGTATAATGCCGTAATGATTTTGTTCTTTGTTTTCTAAACAAAAACATTATTTGTTTAAAACCAACTAAGATGTGTGGACAAAAAAAAAAGAAATTCTTAAATGCACTCTAGAACCATTTTTTTGCAAAAAGTGAAAGAAAGAGGTGGCGCTTTTAGCCCCATTTATTTATTAGTGAGCCAATCTGAGTAATGGAAATGGGTCAATGCGCCGAACCCATAAAATATGGTTGAAGTCTATTTTTGAATCACTAATTATATACGATTATTTTTTAAAGTGAACAAAAATGTGCTTTCGCGTCAACCTAACTTAACCATACCTATTTTGATGTGTAGTAAAAGAATAACTATTTTAACCCGTCACACCCATGTTGCCACCTCCATAGAAAAACTATGATATAAAGTATTGAGTGGTAAAAAGGCTTGCTCACCAAAGCATTCCCCAACCAGTAGGCATTAGAGCAATGATGCATCTCTGAGAATAATTATAAATATTTCAGAGAAGAAATATCAAATGTTATATATAATTAAACAGTTGTGGAAAGAAGAAACTATAAAGCAGATAACAAATAAACAACATTTAGGAATAACATTTGTCATTCAATAAAAAAAGATAAACAAATACATGTAAGAAGCAAATGAAATCATTCATTTTAGATGATAATACACATCAGAACAAAACTCGTGTGTACAAACATGCTTCCAAATTGATTTACACATCCACCCACCCATGACATTCCTTGAATCTGCAATTAAGATACAAATCAACACAAAAGTTTATGTGAACTCAATTATGTTTTATATCCAAGACCCAATCACCATACCACAACTGTATACCCAAATCTTTACCCAAAAAAAAAATTGTATACCCAAATCGAGTGGCTTCCATAGCTGTATTAGAACACACAATTGCGAGTAACTCAAACGGATCCAAATAAGTTGAAAGGGTGGAATGTTGCATCAAAATGGTTGATATTAGTATCATGTTTAAAAACTTATACAAAACTGCTGTGAATCGAAGGACCTTCATGTCACTTTTTTTGTAACAAATGGTACAAGGACCTTCATGTCACCTTCACCCTAGACAAAACTGCTGGTCTTCTTGTGGACGGTCTAGACAAAACTGTTGTTCTTCTTGTGGACGATTTTCACTTGTTTTCTTCTAGTTTTTCATGCAAGTCAAGCTGTGAATTGAAGGAATTCTCGACATTAATTATTATGTCGGTTTTAAATTCTTATTCACCCTGTAATGATCGTTGAGCTCTTTTGATTGCAAGTACATGACCATTGTCAAGAGTTCCTTTGTACACCTGTCATTCACCATATCTCCTGTTTAGAAATCTTTTCTTCTATATAAAGAATGGTTAATCAGAACAAATTAGAATCTAACACAGGTATGTCATCAGCTCAAGTATTATCACTCAAATTTAATAAATTTATTAATTTGTCTACTTTAAAAAACATACAGATAACAAAGACATAAGCAAGTCAGCTCACCTTATCACAACCTGGAACAATGGCTTGTAACAGCTCCGTCTTTTCGCTTATTTTCTCTCTCCATGCCTGAAGAAGAAAATAATAAAAGTTTTCATTTGACTGATAATCTTTTATGTAGTTATTCAAACAAAAAAGAGAAGGCATGACTAATTGGAAATTAAAGTGTGAAAATGTATAAGAAATTAAAGGGTACCCTTTCAGCAAGGCTATGGCTACCAGTATCGTAGCCTCTTCTTGGCGTACCCAACTACACCTTCAGAAGAAGAAGAGCCTTTCTTTGAATTCTTTTTTTTTTCATCTTGATAATTATTGGTCGTATTTTGCTTCTTCAGTTTGTTGCTTGTATCCTTCATGACATCAAGTTAGTTTTTTTCTCTTGCAAGTAGACATAGAAGGATGTTAATTGTTAAGCAACAAAGGTTAGCATTTGCTCATTTGAAGGGAGTGATAGAGAAGAATGTGTGACAACAGCAAGTTCATCCCCAAAGCTTGATGCAGTCACACTTGGTCCATCAAGAGAAACAACATGCCCCTGCTAAAAGAAATTATGTTTCACCATGACATTATCACAGCTCAAAAAAAAACTGACCATGTAATCTTTAGGATTCAAAAACAAAACCTGCAAACCACACCCTGTGAAGATGCGAAGAAAATTTACACTCGTAACAGCAGCAACCCAAGAAGATCCTAGTGCTACAGCTCTTCATAATCCATCAATGCCTCATCATCTTCATCACGAAAAACACATCAAGGTTTGTGACGAAGCGTTAAGCAACGGAAGATAAAAAGGAAAAGGTACCTGTGCAAAGTGTACGAGATATCAGAAATATGAGGAAGCAACAACCGATCAATGAGAAATTCGCAATAAACGATCAACTATCAATAACACCAAAAAACCCAATCTAGAATAGTAACAGGATCAACCTAGATAGTCATTGGTGTCTGGTTGATACCCATGTTCCATCTTTGGTTGAGAATACTATGAATGCAGGTACCCTGACAACAGCTACTCGCTGGACAAAAGGCATAAGATTATTTGGGGTTACAAGATGATCTTCACAAATACTTATTACAAATATGCAAAGGATTCCATAAAAACATTTAAATTGAAAAGAACACTTATTTATGTGATTGTGACCATTAAAAATAACAATAACTAACTCACTACTCAAATCCCATAAATAAAATAGCAGAATTATGAGGATTTAGAAAGGAAAAAAAAAAAGGTTTTCAAGACAAAACTTATATCTAATGTGAAGTTGTGAACCCAAATTCTGCAAAACAGAGTAACCTGCAAATGAAATCAAAAAACCGATGAGAGGAAAACGAACTGCTACTGAATAATGTGCAATTAAATCCATAAAACACAAATAAAGCCCTCAAAAAAATTGAAATCAATCAAATAGAGGATCTTTGTTCATTGAATTTTGCCTTAGTCACTTTTTGATCTCATGGTTGGGAGGCAGTGGCATCCGTATGAAACTCAATTGGAACAGAAGCAAGATTTGGGGCTATGATAATTTAAAAGGAATTGGCCATTGATCATCTGGTTATCTCATTTACAAACATTAAGAATCACACAGATCAAAAGAAAAACTTAACCTAATTTTCAATTCGAATAAAGGTGAGATGAGATGAAACCTGCTAATTGCACATGAATTCCGAAGGGCATTCTTCCAATCGGCGTCACCAACTACGAACTCGATAAATCCACCGGAAGATTCAAAGCCGTCTTTAACGGTACTTGTAGCCTCTTACGTAAAGCCGACGATTGCAGGTGAAATAATAGTGGTGGGTGAAGAAGGATGAATTTGAACTGGCAATGATGTGTGGTGGAGGCTGGAGGGTTTATATAATGGGTGGGCTAGGGTGGTTGGGAGTATAAAGCGGAAAACATGGGTGGAGGAGAACGTGTGCAGTTCACCGGACGTGGAGTACTGATCTAGGGGAAACCACCCAGATTTTTAGGAAGATTGTAGCAGTTGGTTTGGAGGTAATGGGTCTAAAAATAACTTTCAAGAGGAGTGGAGATCATAGGCCTAAATATAATTTGCAAGAGGAGTGGAGATCATGGGCCTAAATACATGGAGCAAAACCACCAAATCATGGGGCAGAAATGTATGGAACCAAACCACCACCGGAAACTACCCGTAACTTCTCGTAACTCCTCTGAACCGCCGCTTGTAGCGGTTATTTTTGCTAGTTTATACGGACAGGATTTAATTTCAGCAAGATCTAACGGCCAAGAATGATTTCAGAGGTGGTTAGACTTAATGGGTTTAATATATATATATAATTCGGCTATGGTCCAAAAAAGTTTTTAACTGGGTAATCCGAATTTGTTTAGACCATGTATAGTGGTAACACCGCATAACCCCCTTTGGTGGGGGTTATGTCACATAACTTATGTGACAAATTACACAAAAGTGCAAGAGAAGGGGTTATGGGGGTTATATCACAAGGGTGTGTAGTTGTAACACCACATACCCATCATTACTCAGTTATTAATTTTGTTTTTATTTTTCATTTAATCTCTATATTTATAAAATTTAAAAACTAATAACATATCATTAAATAAAAAAAACATTACGATAATTAAAAAAACATTACAATTACAATAAAATTAAAAAAAAACACTCTAAAAATCAAGGATTCTAATTTTTTTTGATGACCGCCTTTCGATGTAGAGCCATATCCAACGTCTTTCCGATTAGGTGGTCATGCGGGTTCGAGTAAAACTCAAAGTCTCTCTCAAATTGTCTATCATTCATAAGTTCGACCATATCCTGGTTCTCTTGCATACGTTGAGCCCCGAGGTCACGTATGTCTTGAAGGCGTTAGTTCATCTCCGAAAAACGCTTCACTCAAGTCGGATCCCCCCGACAATGACTCCAGCCTCGTCGACCTTGCACCGCTTCTCCTACCGGGTGGTATTTGTAGCTTCGATACTTGCTTGTCCACCCCTTCCTCAATCGTAAATAACGGATTTACATCGTATAGGTCGACGTTTGGAGCGTCGGACGTTGGTGTTTCGGGTTCAACTGACTCATTGGTTTTCGACTTCTTTGACGGCCTTTTATTTGCCGACTAACTTGAAGAAACTCCTACCGTGGGTTCGACATTGGCCTATTTAGGGTTATGACTAAGAATTTGCCAAACCTTTAAGTATGGGAAATTCCCTCGGACCGCTTGAATTCTACTAAAGCCGACTGCATTATATCCTCGTCACTCTCACCGCTTTTCCAACCGTTTCATTGACATTGATAAATTGATTGAAAAGTTGTGCACTTGTTGTTAATATCGGTCCACTTGCTTGTAAGGACCTGCGAAAATGTCCTAAAACACTCCGTAAGTGAAAACTCGGACCCCTAAAACCCTAAATTTCATGAAAAATCAAAAAAATCCAAATTTATCAATCTGTCGCGGGTCGCGTAAGAGTTAAGCAAGGCTTACGCGAGGCGCTACAGCCTTAGCCTTGCAATTCTACGGATAAGCTTTAGGCCACGTGTCAGACACGTGGCAGACCTACGCCATCACACGGCAGCCCTAGCCGTAGCTAGGGTGGCCTTCGCGGGCCGCGTAGGATGCCCTTCGAGTTTACGCGGGCCGCGACAGACTAAAAAATTTGCTATAAATTGGACGTTGCATGGCCTTTCTTCTGCTTATATACGGGTGTTTAAGGGTCGAGACGCTGCTACGATTACAGGGTAATAACTCAATCACTGCTACGATACAATGTCTGATCGATTGAAACCGATCCGATGGATGTTTAAGTGCTGCCTGAATTCGGGCTATACTTTGTCATTCATCGTGAGGGTTTTGATTTCGTGAATTTATCGTAAATGTTGTATTAAGTTACTAACCTAGTCTCGTTTGCATTATTTAACTAGGTTACCAGGCTTAATCAGTAGGCAAAACTCTGTCCGTCTAAACTTGCAATGTGAGTCATTCTCTTTTTACCAAATTGTTTCCAAAACCCTATTTATTTTCAAAGTTATAATTACAGGAATTAAGTCTTTGTAATCTTCAATTACAGCCGGTATGTGGAGTTTTGTATACATTACTTGATAACCGTCACCATTGGACAACGGGTTAGCCAATGGGTGATATGACCATAGTCACAGATACAGTCGAGTGACAAATACCGTTTTGGGTAATTGGTTGATATATAAACATTGTAATCTCCCTTAATATTGTAGATTATAACAATGTGTCATTTTGTACAAATTGAATGACTCGCCAGTATTTCCCGCTGATAAAAATCTTTTTAAACATGTTTCAGGTGATTTACTGTGAACAAGAAAAAGTGCCATGTAGCACTACCAGCTTAGATAAAGTGGCTCAGTAAATAAATAAACATGTCTTTGTAACCAAGGGGTTTCCCAGTGGAATTCCTTTATTGTAAATTACGGGGTTTATCCCGAAACTTGAAATAAAATAAAAGCATGTTCTTAGTTTAAACGATCCTGTTAAAATTTCCGCTGCCAAATTAAGTACCAATACCACGGGTTTCTGTCCCGTGGCGTTCGAACCAGGAAACTGGGTCGGGGGCCGTGACAGAAAAAGGTGGTATCAGAGCCACTGATTTAAGCCACTTAAGTATTTGAGAAATACTTAAGCATTCAATTTGCCATTTTGTGATTATGTGAAAATTTAATTTACAATAAATAAAATTTTAACTTGAAATTTTGTGTGTTTCTTCATGTGTGTCTAACAGCATGAATGAATTGTCGGAAGCACTCCGAAACTTTACTATCCATACTTCTGATATGGAGATTTCAGGAACCAGACCGGTTATCAAGCTGACACTGAGGAGCCAATAGTGTTCCAGGCTCAGTCCTAGGAGAAACCAAAACCCAAAAAGAGAAGAAGACTTTTGGACTGGAAGCGAGGGCGCAAGAAGAAGCCAACTGCCCAAAAGGTGAAAAAGATAGAGGATCCAAAAGACAAAGGAAAAGGAAAAGAAGTAGGGGAAAGCTCTGGCCAGGCCCAGGAGTTGCCAGCTTGGGAGGAACTTGATAGAAAACTTGCAAACTGTGACCTCATCGGACCGGCTGACGAAACCCTTTTCAATTTCCCTGCCCAATCAGAACTTCCAATTAAACCTGCTATTCCGGACCCTATTGTCAACCCTCAACCTTTTACAGGGCAATTGGAAGAATGGTGGACGAGCGACTGGCATTTTCAGAACTTTATGAATAACCTCAATGTTTATTTTCCCCAGTTTGATCCTGAACCTGCACCTTTTCCACCCATGAACCCGGAGAACGTTGCCGAATTACGCCGCTATGGCGAGGAACTGGTGGATGCAGGAAATCGGATTCGGGAAGTGGGGGAAAACATCACATGGAAGTAAGACGAGAGGGAGCGTCGTTTCTGAAAAGCCAGCTAACTGTGGTTGAATGTTTGTATAATAATAATATGTAGAAAATATATATATATAATATCGTATAATACTAATAAAAAAATAAAACACCTGTAAAATATATGGTTTGTATTGACGCATAATATTATAAAAATATATGAATGTCGCAAGGTCGACGATTTTGGCTATATGTGTGTAAACTTAATTGTGTTGTGATTACCTTATTGTGTTTAGTTGCTATCCACTGTGTGACAATAATTTGCATATATTGTTAATTATTCAGATGGAAAACGCAGAAAATCAACCGGCAAATGAAGTTAATCAATCTGAACCCAATAATGAAGACCATTTCCTTAATAGACAATATATAGAAAATAGTGTTGCCCAGGGAATAGCCAATGATATCCCGGCAATTGTTGCTGCCGTTAAGAATCCTGCTGAACCCTCCCAAGCCAACCATAGCAAACGCACCCGCGATGATAATTTCAGTAACAGTGTAAACGGTGGCGGCAACAATGATAATAATGTGGTTCAAGCCCCATTTCTTAAGAAAATGAAAGTTGCAACATCTGGTTGCACTTACAAAGAATTTCTTGCCTGTAAGGCAGTCGAAATTGCAGGCAATGAAGGGGCGACTGCTGCACTACGTTGGTTAGAAAAGATCAAAGCGGTAATCAAAATAAGTAAATGCGCCGAGTAAGACAAAGTTATGTATGCATCCCACCTTTTCAAAGAAGAGGCATTAGAATGGTGGAACACGGTGCTACAGGCAAAGGGAAGTAACGTGGCTTATGCCATGAGTTGGGAGAAATTTAAGGAATTAGTAGAAAGAAAGTTTTGTCCCTCCTATGAAAAGGAACAAATGACGAATAAATTCCTGAACCACCGGATGGTGGACGTTGATTGTCGAGGGTATACTTCGAATTTCTTCGAGTATGCTAGAATTGTACAACTCTGGCTTCGCCAGAACCGGTGCTTATTTCTCGCTACATTTGGGGACTAATTAGCGAGATTCGAGATATAGTCAAGGCTGCGAGACCCCGAACAATTGACGATGCAATTGAATTGGCCAACACACTGACGGACGGACTGGTGCGCACAAGAGAAGAAAACAGGGAAAAGGAATTAGCCCAGAAAATTACCCAAGGATTCCGTGGGGGTAATACTAATAGCAACTTCAAGAAAAAAGGAACTGGGCAATCTTCCACACCTCCATTTTGCAGAAACTGTAGGAAGAAACATTTTGGTAAATGTTAAGAAAATTGTAATTTCTGCAAGGCGCCGGGGCATCGAGAGGAGGAATGCAGGAAGAAATCAAAGATCTGCTCCAATTGCGGAGAAGCTGGACATTTTAGACCAGAATGCCCTAAACTGGTCAAGCCAGCCGACAACAAGACGAAAGCAGCTGAATGAACTAATAAGAAGAATGCAAGAGCCTTCCAGCTGACTACCCAGGAAGCAGATCTGATTCTAGATGTGATAGCTGGTACGTTTCTTGTACATGACGTTTAAGCAAAAGTATTATTTGACTCTGGTGCAAACCAAAGTTTTATAAATACTTCATTTTGCCAGGCTCTTAAGCAACCTTTAACCAAACTTAGGCAGATTTATACGGTAGAAACGGCAGATGGAAATTCTGATAACATAAATAAGGTTCTGCAAGAAGGAAAGATAGAACTCTCAGGCCATAAATTTTCTGCTAACCTGCTACCTATGAATTTAGCCGGATTCGATGTCGTGTTAGGAATGGATTGGTTAGTAGCCAACCATGCTCGAATCCTCTGTGATAAGAATTCCATAGAAATTCATACACCTGCAGGAGAAGTAATTTTGGTTATAAGAGATAAGCCACGTAAACCAATGAAGTTCATTTCAGTAATGAAAGTTGCTAGTTATGAACGAAAACAAGGAATAGTGTATATGATTTCGGTAATCATTTACACTAAAAGTAAGGAGCTTAAGGAAATCCCAGTAGTATCAGAATACCCGGATGTATTCCCAGAAGAGCTACCAGGATTACCACCAGATAGGGAAGTAGAATTTAGAATTCATCTAATTTCTGGAACTACACCAATAGCTAAGGCACCTTATCGATTAGCACCCACAGAAAGGTTAGAACTGAAAAAGCAGTTAGATGAACTACTAAGCAAAGGATTCACACAACCTAGTTCATTCCCTTGGGGAGCACCAGTGTTGTTCGTGAAAAAGAAGGATGGTTCAATGCGGATGTGTATCGATTATAGGGAATTGAATAAAGTTACAATTAAGAATCGATACCCACTACCTAGGATTGATGATCTTTTTTATCAACTTCAGGGAGCTAGGTATTTCTCTAAGATAGACTTGCGCTCCGGATATCATCAATTGAAGGTACAAGAAGAAGACATACCTAAAACTGCTTTCAGGACTAGGTATGGTCACTACGAGTTTACAGTCATGCCTTTTGGATTAACGAATGCCCCTGCAACATTCATGGACATGATGAATAGGATCTGTAAGCCGTATTTGGATAAATTCGTAATTGTCTTCATCGACGATATACTTATTTATTCCAAAAGCCAGGACGAGCATTGTGAGCACCTACATGCACTCTTAGCTCTATTAAGAAAGGAAAAGCTTTACGCCAAATTTTCGAAGTGTGAATTTTGGCTACAGGAGATGTAATTTTTAGGATACATGGTGAATCACGAAGTCATTCACGTGGATCCCTCGAAGATAGAGGCGATCACAAATTGGAAGGTCCCGCAATCAGCAACCGAAGTTAGAAGTTTTATAGGGTTAGCAGGTTATTATAGGCGTTTCATCAAAGACTTTTCTAAGATAGCTGTTCCATTAACTAAGCTAACCTGTAAAACAGTTAAGTTTGAATGGGGACCCAAGCAAGAAGAGGCCTTTAGGATTTTAAAGCAAATGTTAACGAATACCCTAATCCTTGCTTTACCAGACGGAACAGAAGATTTAGAAGTCTACTGCGACACTTCTAAGCTAGGGTTAGGATGTGTGCTGATGCAACGCAAAAACGTAATTGCGTATGCATCAAGGCAATTGAAAAAGCACGAGGAAAATTATACGACTCATGATTTAGAATTAGGAGCAATAATTTTTCCCCTTAGAATTTGGAGACATTATCTGTATGGAAGTAAGTTTACAGTCTATACAGATCATAAGAGTTTAAGGTACATATTTGGGCAAAAAGAATTAAACATGAGGCAAAGAAGATGGATGGAAATTCTAAGTGACTACGACTGTGATATTCAATATCACGAAGGGAAGGGAAGGCAAATGTAGTAGCAGATGCCCTAAGTCGTAAGTACCACGAAAAGCAAAGGCGAGTTCGTGCTCTTAGATTAAATCTCCAATTAGATTTAATGGAACAACTGAAGAACGTTCAGGAAACAGCAATCAAGGATGATGCTGAAGGAATGAAAGGACTGACAAAGGAATTAGAGCAAGGGACTGATGGAATTTGGAGATTCCATAAGAAAAGGATTTGGGTACCTAGACAAGGAAATTTAAGGGATAAGATTTTAGAGGAAGCCCATAAATCTAGGTATACAATGCACCCTGGTAATAATAAGATGTACCAAGATTTAAGAAATAACTTCTGGTGGATTGGAATGAAAAAGAACATAGCTAATTACGTTTCTAAGTGTCTAACTTGTTCGCGAGTTAAGGCAGAACACCAGAAACCTTCAGGGTTACTTTAACAGTTAGAAATGCCTGTATGGAAATGGGAACTAATAACAATGGACTTTGTTACTAAGTTGCCCGAGACTAGAAAAGGTAACGACGCAATCTGGGTGATTGTGGATCGATTAACCAAATCAGCCCATTTCCTGCCAATGAAGGAAACCTTTAGCATGGAAAGACTGGCTAAATTGTATGTGGACGAGGTAGTGTCACTTCATGGAGTTCCACTCTCCATTGTATCAGATAGGGATAGTCGTTTCACTTCGCATTTCTAGACAAGTTTCCAAGGAGCAATGGGGACACGCTTAAACTTAAGTACTGCGTACCATCCCCAAACAGACGGACAAAGTGAAAGGACGATCCAAACCCTGGAAGACATGCTCAGGGCATGTGTAATAGATTTTGGTGGAATCTGGGATGACCACCTACCCTTAATCGAAATCTCCTATAACAATAGTTATTACACAAGCATCATTGTTGCCCCGTTCGAAGCACTCTATGGACGAAAGTGTCGAACCCCTGTATGTTGGGCAGAAATAGGAGAAAGTCAATTATCAGGTCCCGAGATTGTACAGGAAACCACCGACAATATAACTCAAATCATGGTGAGACTAAAAATGGCACGATACCGCCAGAAGAGTTATGCAGACAATCGACATAAACCGTTAGAGTTCCAAGTTAGGAACAAGGTACTCTTGAAAGTTTCTCTTTGGAAAGGGGTGGTTCGATTCGGTAAGAAAGGAAAATTAAGTCCAAGATACATAGGACCATTCTCAATTACTCAACGAATAGGACCAGTTGCCTATCGCTTACAACTATCTCACACCCCGATATTTCACATATTACCGGTGGGCCTGGTGGGGAGTATCGTGACGTAGTTGATATCATCATAGTCAATAATCACAGTTCAATGCACAGCGGAAGTCTAAAAGTAAAATATATTACAAACGAATGAAAGTAACATGAGTATTATAAACGGAATGTAAAAAGGATCCACAAGCGGATAAAAACAAAAGAAGATAATTGTTCAACGGATCTTTAAGTGACAAAGCTTGCAAGACTCTTATTTATTCACTCAGGAATAGCCAGCCTATTCCGCCTAGTACCTGCACTTTAGCCATTTTGGAAAATACGTCAGTTTATACTGGTAAATACAATTAACTGACTCTTTTGAAAAGTGTTTAAGAAAATTGATTTAAATGCACAAGGCACAAATAATCTTTTATAACTTGGGATAATTATTTAAAAATAATATTGTAAAAG
Source organism: Helianthus tuberosus (assembly GCA_030545235.1). Lineage (NCBI taxonomy): Eukaryota > Viridiplantae > Streptophyta > Magnoliopsida > Asterales > Asteraceae > Helianthus > Helianthus tuberosus. The sequence goes on from CM060409.1 coordinate 30,910,631, forward strand.
AATTACATGTTTATTATACGTTAAGTAGCCCGCGCTGAATACCAGATTAAAGATTAATAGACACACCACATAATATAACCTACGGCGAGTTATTCTCGAACAAGCAGGTATATCATTTTACATACGCACCGGCAGGTGTATGCCTACACCCCGTGCTTAAGTCGTGGCCATTTCAATGAATGAGCCGAGGATATCCAGGACATGGTCATTACCCCCCCCCCAAGGCTTAAAATAAACAAAACAGATTAAACGAGTTATCTCAATGATTTAACCTTCATACGATTAAAATTTTAATACCCGACCAAGCGGTATTTGATATACCGTACCCCAAGCCCATATAAGGGAAAATAAGTTAAAAGTATTTACCTGAGCAAATATGTATATCAATCAGCAAGTGCAAATATCTTTTACTGGGCTCCTAAATCTGGAACGAAGGTTTTAATAACCTATTAGATTCCTAACGGGTCTTACTTAAGTTTAAACTTAGACCGGATAGTTTTAAAGAAATGTATATGGTTCAAAACGCTAGATTAAGCGAAGACCGGATTAGAATGTGATTTAGACCCGACAAGTACGAATACTTGTATAATATGGGTAAACTAAACACATTCTGGATTTTGAGGCAAAAATGATAAGGTTTGACCCGTTTCGGTCAATTTATGCAAACTAGTCACGTAAACCGTACCGAACGCGAAAATGCATAACGGGTAACCAAATGAGTCATGAACAGATTTCCTAAGTTAATATGCCTTAAATATGTTGTGATATCAGTAGGATACCTTCCATTATGCCCAAAACGGATTTAAAATCAATTTATTCCCCGTAGGGGTATTTTGGTCATTTTTAAGATTATAAAAGAGATTAAATATTAATCTGAGGTTCTAGTCTAAAATGATCAGTAAAAATATTTATTTTTGCTTGTCATATCAGTAGGGTATTGCATGTATGTGAAATTTATCATTTATAACCAAACTATGCACCGTAGGGGCATTTTGGTCATTTCACATAAGCTTTAAAGATTAAATTTGGAAATCTGAGTTAAAAACTTTTACTTACTGTTAAAGTATAAAAATTTACTTAAAACATCAGTAGGTATTTAGTCTTATATGTTAAAAATAGTTTTAATCCATACTTATGCGTTTAAAACGCGTAAAAAGTTGGTTTTAAGCGATTTTCGGGTTTTTTTAAGGAAAACTGAGATTTTTATCAATCCAAATCAGTAGCAAAAGGTTTGGTATCAAAATGTTATGTAAAACTCATTTTATTAGCAAAAAGGGTATAACCGTCAATTACCGAATTAAAGCAATAACCCTATGTTATGGTCAGTTTAAAAATTAATAAAAATCTTCAAAAATCCTAAAATATTATATTACATCAGTGGGTAAAAGGTTTGGTGTCGAAATTCGGGTTTAAATAGGCTTTATGTTAAATATGCCGTTTAATTAATAAAAAGCTTTCAAATTACGATATTGAGCATAACTCATAATTTAGACCTCAAAATGATGTCAAATTTTTAAGACAAGTTTATAAATCAGTAATAAAGGTTTTTGTCCTCTCACGTTTTCAAAAATTTCGTTTTAAGGTCAAAAGGGCATAATGGTCAACATTTAAGCAATTAACGGAAACATGCAAAAGAATCGGATTAATTAGGAACCAAGTTGTATAACCTCAGAGGGTTATACTAACCTATAACCTGGTCCTAATGGAGCTCTAAGGCATATCTAAACTAAGCTAAATCGGGTCAGAACTGAAAGTCAAAGCAAAAGTCTACTTTTGCGACTTTCGGTTCCGAACCGAGCCTAAACTCAGTATTATCGGGTTGAACATGCTTAGACATGTTCTTACATTATTTACCAAGTTATTTTAGTGTTAAAACAGGTTCCATAACTTCTACATTGCTAATTATGAATTTATTTGCAAAAATAACTTCTGTTGACTTTTTAATATTAAGTTTGACCCGACAATTGACCAAGTTAGAGTGATAATCAGTGAGTTCTCGTTTAGGGTTTATTAACCACATAATTACCAACTCATAGCCACTTTCAATTCGAAAAATGACTGGGCCATTAGTGATTAATCACTAAGTCAAAACTAAATTACGACGGCTTTGACTTTTGGCCATTAGACTAATAAAACTTGAATTAGAGAAACCAAGAATGCTTACAAAGGCTCTTAGCACGAAATAGGAACTTAAGAAAGCTTGCTTGAGCTCCAGGAAGTTCCAGATATGAGTTGAGAATGATTTTTGTGAATGAGTATTGAACTAACAAACCAACAAGCTCTTATATAGGACATTAAAACTCACAAGATCCTTCCACATAACTCTAAAACTGATCTCTGATAAATTCCAGGTGTCCCTGTGCATGAAAAACTGTTGACTGAGCTCCTGGATTCGAAAAATGGTATGCAAAGGCGGTGTAACCTGAAGAACCTGCAGCTGTCTATTTTACTGCCCAGTTACAGGTCTTACAGACCGTAAGCCAGGGCCTTGCGGTCCGTATCCGCTATTCAAATTTTATCGCCCAGTTAAGCCTCCTTACGGTTCGTAAGGCAGATCCTTGCAGTCCGTAAGCCTTTGATCAGAAGACAAAAGTTTGAGAACTTTTAGATTTTTACCATGCAATCACCATAACTCGAATCTAATGTCCTTTTCAGTAGGAGGGGACCATAAGATCAGGTCTGAACACTCTTGGAAGTGTTGTCATGCATAAGTATTGTTTTGGCTGCTCAAATTCGAATTTTACTTTTATAATAGCGAGGCGCTGCTACGATACAGGGTATTAACTCGATCGCTGCTACGATTCAATGTCCGATCGATTGAAAACTATCCAATGGATGTTTAAGTGCTGCCCACATTAGGGCCATACTTTGTCATTAGTCGTGAATTCGACGGATGTTTAAGTATAGCACTTTGTCATTCGTTGTGAGGGTTTTAAACTCGTGAGTTATCGTAAATGTTGTATTAGTTACTGACCTAGTTCGTGTGCATTGTTATTTAAATTAGGTTACAAGGCTAATCAGTAGGCTAAGCTCTATCCGTATAAATCTGCAATATGAGTTATTCTCTTTTATCAAAAGCATTTTACAATACTCCATTTTCAAAAGTTATAATTACAGGGATTAAGTCATGGTTATCTTGAATCACTGGCTAGTGGGGTATTGTGCACATTACTAATTTCTCACGGGTTAGGCTAATAAATCCTAACAGTGATAAAAGTCACTACTTGGGGAAAGACCCAATAGTGGTATGACCATCGTCACCAGATGACACAGCGCCAGATAAAAATAAGATAGAAGCCATTGTAATCGCTCTTATGCTGTAATTTATAACCATGTGTCGTTTTATCAAATTTGAATAACTCGCCAGCATTTCCCCGCTGATAAAATATTTTTAAAACATGTTTCAGGCAACCTGCTGTAAATCAAGGAACGTGCTACGGAGCACTAACAAGCTTGAAGAGGTGGCTCAGTTAAAAGAAATAAACATGTTTTATAAATCAGGGAATTTACTTGTGAAATTCCTCTATTGTAAATTACGGGGTTTATCCCGAATTATGAAATAAAATAATCGGGCATTTCAAGTTTTAAAAGATCCTGTGAAAATCTTCCGCTGACGCATCATTTAATAAATACCACGGGTTCCTGTCCCGCGGCTCCTGACCGGGTCAAACCGGGGCTGGGGCCGTGACAACTTTTCTGCCTATCCCTGGCAGCTTTGAGACGATCACGAATCTGCACAATCTTATCAGTCGTTTCCAGGACTATACCAGGTCCTGTTAGTTGGACATCTCCAACTTCCGCCCAGCAAACTGGCGTCCTGCACTTTCTTCCATACAAAGCTTCAAAAGGTGCAGCTTGAATACTGGAGTGATAGCTATTATTATACGAACATTCAATCAATGGAAGATGATCATCCCAACTTCCACCTAAATCAATAACATAAGCCCTTAACATATCCTCCAGCGTTTGAATTGTACGCTCACTTTGACCATCCGTCTGAGGATGATATGCAGTACTGAAGTTCAATCGAGTGCCTAGCGATTGCTGAAAGCTTTTCAAAAAATGCGATGTATACCTTGTATCCCTATCAGAGATGATAGACAACGGCACTCCGTGAAGAGATACAATCTCGTCCACATACAGCTGAGCTAACTTATCTGAGCTGTGTGTTTCCTTAATAGGTAAGAAGTGAGCTGACTTAGTCAACCTGTCGACTATAACCCAAATAGTATCATTCCTCGCTTTGTCTTTGGTAACTTGGTGATAAAATCCATAGTTACCATTTCCCACTTCCAGGTGGGAAGTTCAGGCTGTTGCAGGAAACCTGACGGCTTCTGATGTTCAGCTTTAACTTGCGTGCATGTCAAACATTTGGCCACATAAGTGGCTATAGATTTCTTCAAACCTATCCACCAGTAATTTGCCTTTAAATCCTGATACATCTTATCAGTACCAGGATGAACAGAATATTTGGAGCTATGGGCTTCTTGAAGAATCATATCTCGTAGTCCACCATAAATTGGAACCCATATTCTTCCATTCAATCTTAGAATTCCATCATTGTCATAGGATAACTGTTCAGCAGTTATTCCCAAATTTCATTCGGATAGTTAGCTTCTGACACAACTTCCTTCTGAGCGGCTAGCTACCTTTCATTCAAGTTGTTTATCAATTCAATGCTCTTGGCATTGATCCTAATGGGCTTAACCATTTCCTTCCTGCTTAAAGCATCAGCTACAACATTCGCTTTGCCTGGATGGTAGCGAATTTCACAATCATAATCATTCAGTGTCTCCATCCATCGACGCTGTCTCATGTTTAGATCCTTCTGGTTGAACAGATGTTGAAGGCTCTTGTGATCAGAATAGATCACACATTTGGTACCATATAAATAATGCCTCCAAAGCTTTAGTGCAAACACAACGGCACCCAATTCCAAGTCGTGGGTGGTGTAATTCTTTTCGTGCACCTTTAATTGACGTGAAGCATAGGCAATAACCTTACCTTTCTGCATAAGCTCACATCCCATTCTTGTGTGCGATGCGTCGCAATAAACCACAAAATCTTCAATATCTTCTGGCAATGTTAACACTGGTGCATTGCTTAACTTTTGTTTAAGGATGTCAAAGGATTCTTGTTGCTTAGGACCCCAATCAAACTTGATATCCTTGCGAGTTAATGAAGTTAGGGGTGCAGCAATCCTTGAGAAGTTTTCAATAAAACGCCTATAATATCCTGCCAGACCCAAAAAGCTGCGAATCTTTGTGGGCGTCTTCGGCTCTTTCCAATTCATGTTAGCTTCAATTTTAGCGGTATCCACCTGGATACCACGCTCACTAACCACATGTCCAAGAAATTGGACTTCACGAATGCAAAATCACATTTTGAAAACTTGGCGTAGAGCTTCTCTTGCTGAAGAAGTTTAAGAATACATCGAAGGTGCTTTTCATGATCAGCCTGGTTCTTTGAATAAATGAGGATGTCATCAATGAAGACGTTGACAAACTTGTCCAAGTAGGGTTTGCAAGCGTGATTCATGAGATCCATGAATGCGGCTGGCGCATTAGTGAGCCCAAAAGGCATCACTAAGAACTTGTAGTGACCATAACGAGTTCTGAATGCAGTCTTATGCACATCTTCATCTATAACCTTCAGCTGATGGTAACCTGACCTTAAATCAATCTTGGAGAAGTAACTTGCCCCTTGCAGTTGATCGAATAGATCGTCGATCCTAGGCAATGGATATATATTCTTGATTGTAACTTTGTTAAGCTCGCGATAATCGATGCATAGACGCATCGATCCATCCTTTTTCTTCACAAACAGGATCGGTGCTCCCCAAGGAGATGAGCTAGGTCGAATAAATCCTTTTGCCAATAAATCATCTAGTTGAGTCCTTAACTCTTTCATCTCAGTCGGTGCTAACCTGTAAGGTGCTCTAGTAATAGGTGCTGCTCCAGGAATAATGTCAATTCTGAACTCCACTTGTCTATCTGGAGGTAAAACAGGTAGTTCTTCAGGGAATACTTCTGGATATTCAGATATAACAGGGATGTCTTCAACCTTGGGCTTTGGTTCATCAATAGTTACCTGTGCCAAGTAAATGACACAACCTTTCTTCAAACACCTTGACGCTTTAAGCGTAGACACTTGCTTAGGCAACCCATACTGAGTATCTCCTTGTATTGTGAGTGGCTCACTGACGGGTGGTCCGTAGGACAACCCTTAAAAGGTTTAATACAATGCACATTCTATACTTATTTCGGTTAATTGCTTGAACTTGGTAACCACTAGATGATTTGATGTGCAGGTATTATAATGCTCAAGATGCAGGTTTTAGAAGGTTGGATGGATGTCGGGAGTTGCTGGAAATAAAGTGTGAAGGAACTAGAGACTTGATGATGAAACAAGAGGAAAAACATCACTCAGCGCCGTAACCTACGGCATGGTGCCGTAGGCTACGGCACCCCACATGTGAAAAAGTGCCCGCCGTAGATCATTACCTAATCGCGGTAAAGAACCACTGACCGCCGTAACCTACGGCGGAGTGCCGTAGGCTACGACGCCTTATGCTTTGTGCTGATTTACTGACCACCGTAACCTACGGCGGAGAGCCGTAGGTTACGACACCGACTGATCCAAACTCGTAACTTATGCATTAAATTGTCATTTCATGGTTTTTTATGGTGGCTCATCATATGTTTTCGGTTACACACTTCTTGGGACACGAATTGGGAGCAACTTTTGGAGACTAGAGCTTGAAGAACACTAGTTAATCTCTTGTTTTTATGTTGGTGATTGCTATGAACAATAATACTATTATCATGATGTTGATTCAAGCCATGAGTGGCAACGTTTGTGATCATCCTGGATTGAAGGTTTACTTTAGACATTCCATGTTTGATTTTCTAATTTCTAGAATAACAATCCTTATCTTTATGGTTTGCTTGTTATGGTGTGTGATTGTTTGTTAGTAACTTGTTAATTCTTACATTGAACTAATTAGAAACCATACGTTCTTGGTGCCGTTGGCAATCGAGATATCATGGGTATAGTTAGGCTTGGGTAAGGGTTGATTGATCATCGGGTAACAACCTCACGTTCTAGGAATCTGAGTACTTAGTTCCCTTTCATCACTGCAAGTAGTCACACATGAGCTATGTTTATGTAGTTCTTTCTAGTGGAATGATAACATGAATGTCAATTGAAACCGAAAATCTAGGATGATCACAAGCGTTTAGCCACTCATGGCTTGAATCAACATCATGATAATAGTATTATTGTTCATAGCAATCACCAACATAAAAACAAGAGATTAACTAGTGTTCTTCAAGCTCTAGTCTGCAAAAGTTGCTCCCAATTCGTGTCCCAAGAAGTGTGTAACCGAAAAACATATGATGAGACCCTTTAATCTTCATGAAAATGGCATTAAATGGAAGGAGTTACAAGGTTGCATCAGTCGGCGCCGTAAGCTACGCCAGAGGGCCGTAGCTTACGGCAAGCAGTGGGTCAACAGGTCAGCTCAGCGCCGTAAGCTACGCCAGATGGCCGTAGCTTACGGCAAGCAATATGAGCCCTACGGCGGATAAACACTGTCTTACGGCGGATGTCTTTTTGAACCCTGGGGGCCGTAACCTATGGCATAGGGCCGTAGGCTACGGAGGCGATCATTTCCTCCTTTCTTGTTGCTTCATCAAATCACCGTTTCTTCATCTTTTGATTCCGCCACTTCTAGCATTCATCCATGCTTCCTAAAACCAGCATTTTGAGCATTTTAACACCTGCACATCAAATACTCTCGTGGTTACCAAGTTCAAACAATTAACCGAGTAAAGTATGTGTCACAACCCCCGATCCCTATCTGTCCCGGGAACGGGCGGACGTGATCACAGACTTTGGTGGTATCAGTTTTATTTAGTCTTACAGCGGAATTTACATCAGGACCGTAGTTAGGAAATGTTTATCAGAGTAAAACCACCATATTTTATAATATTAAACAAATGGGATGAAACCCAAGTTCATAGTACACACGTTTTCATAGGAATAAATCCTATTTTATTTAATAAAAACATCTATTTTATTTTAGGTAACTTTATTGCCACTTTTCCAAGCCTTCAGTGCTCTCCAGCTGGCTTTTAATTGGCTTCACACTAAGTTACCTGAAACACGTGTTTAAAACATTTTATCAGCAGGAAATACTGGTGAGTGAATCCCAGTTTAATCAAGTTTAATTAAAAAGTCACAGTGTACGATATTGAGGGCACATCCGCAATTACATTTGTTTCCAAGATATAACAATTAACATCAGTGGTACTGTCATACTCAACTTGTGGAAATGTTACTCCTTGACCAGGTGGTAACAAATTTTGTATACAAAACCCCAACATACCCACTATAATTGTATTCTTACACATACTCAATATGGTTATTCGCATGGAAAGATATGTAAGGTTTTGTAAAACAGTTCACAAAAAGGTTTACAAAAAGTGGATCAACTCACAAACAGATTTACACAAAAAGAAGGATTACTCACATTGCTGTCTTAGGCTTTTCGTAAGGGTTTCCTGGGTATAATCTATAATTTATACAATTGTACATTGATTAATATCATAACCCTTTGAAAATATTAATAATACCATCCCCGAGACGGCATTCCAACAACTACGTCGGGCAGAACCACGACAGTTGTTACGGAACCCTAAATCAATCGGGCAGCGTAACTATTACGAAACTGGGGTTATAATACTTACAACGGAGCAGAACCTCGCTAATTAGGGGTATAATACCCGACTATAATGCCTCTAATTCAGAAAGTGAGATTGAGAATGAAATTGTGAGCGAACTGAAATGAGATCCGATGCCATCTATTTATACATGCTGAATTCGACTTTCAGGCGGCCCGCGTAAGGTAAGGCAAAGCCTTACGCGGCCCGCGTTGACTCTAGTCAACTCAGTAGCTTAGCTGGGTCATCAACTAGGTTCGACATGATATCGACACGTGTCAGCTCAAGGATGCGCCACCATTTGGAACACGCGCGGCCCGCGTCAAGTATGGAGAACTCTTACGCGGCCCGCTTGAACTAAAGAATTCAGCCGGGTCAACTCCAGTCTTGATACGGCCCGCGTGAGATTGAGGTGGGATCCTACGCGGCCCGCCTCAACTCAGAATTCAGATTTTATATTTTATTTCTAATACTATAACATAATACGGGCTCGGTTTTCGCATACGGGGTGTAATATAAGACATATAAGGGTATTAAGATATAATGGGGTGTCGGAAAATATTCGAGGGTGTCGGTTTTCTTGAGGGTTGTTACAGTATGAGATTTTAAGCTATTTAACGGCATTAGGGGTTGTCCTACGGCCCACCCGTCACTCACCATACGGAGTCTTGATAATCACTTGTTTCTTGTCACAAACAATCTGGGCTTGGTTATGAGATAACCAATCCATGCCTATCACTATGTCAAAACCAGCTAATTTCAAAGGAAACAAAGATAACAGAAAAGGGTGGTTCCTAATGGATATAAAACATCCATCTAACACGGTTGAAGTAGTTTCTAAGGTACCGTCGGCCAATTCTACTTCATATTTTATGCTTAGGTTTTAATAGGCAGATTTAATAACTTACAAAACTTATCATCAACAAACAACTTATCTGCACCCGAATCAAATAATACCCTTGCATAAACATCATTGACTAGAAAGGTACTTGTTATCACGTTGTCATTCTGAATTGCTTCATGTGCATTCATCTGAAAGACCCTAGCATTGGTCTTCTTGCCTTCTTCAGGTTTCTTGGCATACTTTGGGCAGTTATACTTGATATGCCCCTTCTCGTTACAGTTGTAACAAGTCGCATCCTTTATCTTCTTACAGTCTAGTGTCTTATGCTCACTAGACTTACAAATCCCACAAGCCCTAGGCTGCGTTTGGGATTTCGATTCATACTTGCACTTGCCCAGATGACGCTTCTTGCAGGTTTTGCATTTGGGATTCTCACCCGACTGTTAGTTATCCTTCTTGAACCCTAAACTCTTCTTGTTTTCAGAGTTCCCTTTATGCTTCTTATCAGAACGGTGTGAGCTTCCATCCTCACGTTTCCTTTTCCCTTCATCAGAATTCCTAAGCGATCTCTGCCTGACCGCATCAAGGGTAAGGGATAATGACAAATCAGCTACAGACCTAAAGCTAGTAGGTCGAGACGCTTTCACACTAGCTTTGATCTCCGGGGCTAAACCCCCAATGAAACGGGCTATACGTTTTGGTTCCGGTGTCACCAAGTAAGGAACCAATCGAGACATGGTGTTAAAACTCGTGAGATATGCCTGACAGTCCAAGTTCTTCATGACCAATGTCAGAAAGTCAGTCTCGATCTTCTCAACCTTATGTTGAGGACATAAATTCTCTTTGATCAAAGCAACAAACTGAGCCCATGATAAGTTGTATAATGGAATCTTTCCAGTAGCTTGGATTAAGGACCTCCACCATGCTAGAGCTTCTACTTTGAACGATTGTGAAACATACTTCACAATATCTTGCTCTGCACACCCACTAATATCAACTATTGTATCCATCTCATCTAGCCACGTCATGCAATCAATGGCTCCTTTTTCCCAGTGAAATCCCTGGGCTTGCAGGAGACAAAATACTTATATGAACAGGTCTTTGCACGTGGCTCTTGATTGAATACAATCTTCTTAGACGGAACGTTATGCTGATTTGAAGAGTGCTGGCCATCATCCTTCTTTGACTTGTGAGATTTAGATGGTGGCTTACTATGAGCCACATAGTGAGTCTTAGGGTGTGATTTAGAATGAGGTACCGATAGGGTCTTGCTCCGAGTACCACTTGATTCATTAAACTGCCTATCCATGGCCTTGGTAACAGCATTATCAATCAATGCTTGAAGTTTCGCACCAGTTACGTTGATCCTGGTAGTATCATGATTCTCCCTCGGATGACCGTTGACTTCTTCTGATTCTGCCATCTAGCTTGATTGCTACATAAAATGCTGACAATGATTTATTTAGAAGTCTATAGCAGTATTGTCATTCTTGATGATGGTATTAATAAACCATATTGGTTAATTTATCATATTCATTCAGGATTTTTATCATAATTATCCTTAGTTATAATTTATTACAATATTGTAATGGCATAAAAGGCCAAGTCACAAAAACAATTTTAAATTTCAAGCTATGATCTTATAGGATCAAGGCATTAAGGTTTGAACGTAGTTCATCACCTTTCCTTGACAGGGAGTCGTAGGCTACCACTGTCTTTAGTCTCAAAAGACATTAAATATGGCCCGTAGGCATTTCATCACTAATGGATGATTAAATAAATAGAGAAAAAGGAATTGGAAGGATCCAATATAAGGATGACTTATGTGATTTTATCGAATCACATTTTGCCAGGAGTGTTAATATGTTTTCAGATGTGAACAAGAATTTAAATCTTAATAGAGAACTACCATCATGGCCTTGTCTTAAAATGACACATGGCTAGGTTTTGCCCTTAAGATTTTGTTTAATATTTAATGGCAAATCTTACAAAAGGAATGAGATATTTTTATTTATTTCTTATTTTATATTATTGTACATAGTGACAAAATGAAATTTAATTAAAACATCCCACTAATCATTAAAAAGGAGTACATAATTGCCCTAAACGGGACTTTAACGGAAATAACTTGCCCACGCAGGGGCTAAACTGGAAATACAAGTCCTCGCAGGGACTAGATACATAAATAGATGTCCACATAGGGACTTAATTGAAAATTAAAGAAAAACAAACAAATAAATAAAGAATCTCAATGATCCCTTTTGTTCTTCCCCTTGATTAAACTTGCCAAACCCTTAAGAAATCCTCGGTGGCTTCTACGCTCCTCTTGAACCTCACGCTCCACCTGGCTCAACTTTTGAAGAATCTCCTGCTGTTGCGGTGGCTGGATTTGCAGCGGCTGCTGATGCTGCGGAGGTTGAGGAGGTGGCGGGTATTAGTACCCATAGGCGGGGTACCCAGTCTGATATGGGATTCCATAGGGCCCCTCAGGATGAAGAGCATTGTAGTTCGCCGCTACAAGGTATGGATCAACATCGGCGTAGTTGTAGCTAGTATGGGCTGGCTGCTCAAAAGGGTTATACGCCGCTGCACCGGCGTATGAAGGAATCGGGTTATCATAACCCATTGGTGGTGGTGCGACTGGCGCAGAGTCCACCTCAGAAACGGGGTTTGAATGCCCACCCATCTGCGGGTCTTCATACTGTGGCTGGTAGTGGCTGCCACTGGAGTGTTGGGGGGGTGCTGAAATGAAATTCCCCTCGCATGGACATCTGTGCTCCTGATCTTCTCCGCCTCGATGGCTCCGGAGGCGGTTGCTGCTCTGGCGACGGTGGTGGCAGTGGTGTAACCGCCTGGAAGCGTGAATCCTCGGAGGGATCCTGTTGCTGCTGTGGAGGTGCTGGGTTAAAAGGGGGAGTGAACTCCCAAGGGCACGAGGCAAACCTTGCTTCATAGCTGTCTGGGCCTCGGTAAGGTGAACCGTAAAAGGACGATCCATCTGAAATCTCTATGGGATGCGTCGGCGTCCCACTCGGTGGCATCTCTGGATCGGGGTCATCATCCATATCCATAGCGTGATCACCGGATAAATGATCTTCCGGTCCCAATGGGTTAAAACCTATTGGTTCTTTCACCCGGTTTGCCGGGTTGAACCGGCTTTGGAAGAATGGGGTCGGGTCTTCAAAGGCGCGGTGTGAACCCGACCGCTACAGTGGAAGGTAGGAGTGGCGAGAATGATCGGACTCGTTGCCTTGATGGAGTCCGAAGGAATCATGGTACGAAGGTGAGGAGCTTAGCTAGATATAACGCCTCGCAGGCTCTAAATATGTCCTCCAATCTTCTTAGGGACTCGTGCTCATCATCACTGAAGGCGTTCGCCGGTGAGATGGGTTGGCTTCATGATCATGGCTGGTGAATGGCGCCTTGCCTCGTCCTCCTCTTCTGAATCGTGGCGGCAATTTCTGTTCCTGTCAACACAAACAAAATAAACAACCAAGAAAACAATAAAGGATAAAATAAAGATTTATGATTAGTCCTAAGTCCTTTGCCTATACTCGGAGGTCAAGGAATGTGCAACTGTGTCATTGAGATTAAACACAAAAGGCTAGTGTTTAATTCACTCAATGTTGGCTCTGATACCAACCTGTCATACCCCGATATTTCCACGTATTACCGGTGGGCATGGTGGGGAGTATCGTGACATAGTTGATATCATCATAGTCAATAATCACAGTTCAATGCACAACGGAAGTCTAAAAGTAAAATATATTACAAACCGAATGAAAGTAACATGAGTATTATAAACGGAATGTAAAAGGATCCACAGGCGGATCAAAACAAAAGAAGATAATTGTTCAACAGATCTTTAAGTGACAAAGCTTGTAAGACTCTTGTTTATTCACTCAGGAGTAGCCAGCTTATTCCGCCTAGTACCTGCACTTTAGCCTTTTTGGAAAATACGTAAGTTTACACTGGTAAATACAATTAACCGACTCTTTTGAAAAGTGTTTAAGAAAATTGATTTAAATGCACAAGGCACAAACAATCTTTTATAACTTGGGATAATTATTTAAAAATAATCTTGTAAAAGAATTACATGTTTATTATACGTTCAGTAGCCCGGGCTGAATACCTGGTTAAAGATTAATAGACACACCACATAATATAACCTATGATGAGTTATTCTCGAACAAGCAGGTATATCATTTTACATACGCACCGGCAGGTGTATGCCTACACCCCGTGCTTAAGTCGTGGCCATTTTAATGAATGAGCCGATGATATCCAGGACATGGTCATTAACCCCCCCAAAGGGTTAAAATAAACAAAACAGATTAAACGGGTTATCTCAATGATTTAACCTTCATATGATTAAAAATTTAATACCCGACCTAGCGGTATTTTATATACCGTACCCCAAGCCCGTATACATGAAAATAAGTTAAAAGTATTTACCTGAGCAAATATGTTGTAAGACCCTAATTCACGTTTGACCAAAAGTCGCAGCGGAAGTTCATGTCTAAAAATTTCTTTCCTTATAATACCTTGACTTATTTGAAAATTTCATTCATCCATTTTTTTATACTCTTTTACACACTTGCATCAATCGGCTCATTTACTAAATAAAAACATAACTTATGTCTGCTAAATTACATACACAAACGTCCCCGTACAATCTATCTTGCGACTCGGTCCTCGATATCCATTCCTTGATGATCCTCGGTGACCCGATCAACCTGCGCTCACCACATACATTCATAATGTTAGTACACATTATAAGCATAAATAAGATTCCTCCTTACTAACTATTTATTTCATTATCTCTTTATATTCCAGCTTTCCATCTGATTATACATTCCGTGGTGAGACTTCGTCGTTGTACCTGCGCTACACTTCGTTCACAAGGTACGCTATTATTATCATCAATACTCAATTTCATTGAATACATGCATATATACTTCCATACATACTTATATATATGCATATGTTCACACATAACTACTTACATACATGCGTACCTACATACATACGTACATACATACCTATTACATGCCTTCACACAACCCTACATACGTGCATACATTCGTACATACTCACTTGGATATATATATATATATATTCACATACTACCTACATACACACCTACGTACATACATACGTTCATATCTTCACGCATACCTACATACGTGCATACGCTCATATCTACCTACTTGCATACCTACACACATACATTCATTCATACATACCACTTATATTCATACATACATACATACATACATACATACATACATACATACATACATACATACATACATACATACATACCTTCATACATATCTACATTTCCTAAAACAAGGAATAAATTAGTCATTCTTAGCTTATACGCGTTTAAAAACGGTCCAAACGGGTTCGCATTGCATAAAACATTAAAATATTAATTTTTCTAAAATCCGGAGTCCGTGGCGTAGCGCCACGGCCTGGGGCCTTCCCCGTCACGCTATGCCACCACCTAATATGATCAGAAAGTTGCAGCAGGTTACTGCACATTCCCAGCACATCCGGATTTAACGGAAACGAGCATAACTTTCTCGTTTTTTATCCATTTTACCCGCTTCTTTTTCCTACGCCACCGTAATTTAATTCTCCATCACATGGAGTGAAAATCCAATATTTGGACTACTGAAATTTAAGACTTTTAAGCCTTCGGCTTATTCCCCTTTTACCAAATTTTGACCCGTTCATGCATTTATCAACACAACTCTTTCGTTTGACCATAACTTCTTATGAACCTAATAATATCAATGACGTCTATCATAAAAACTAAATTCTCAGATGTCTTGCATCCTCTTAATCCATTTTCGCTCGAAAGCTTATTTTGACTCGTTAAAGGTATTTGCGCATTTTAAGGTCCTTAGCTTACGAAAATCATACTTCTCGCTTTCTTACTTTTTCAAAACATTCATTTAGTCAAATAGCTTGTTTATAATCAACTTTTAAGACCATTTGCCCGTTTTACCCATCAAGGGCGTTTTTGTCAACTTTGATCCATCCTTTACTACAAAGGACTTCCTTAAACATTTGACCAATCCCACGACTTAACTATAACTCAATTCGCACATACCTGGCTCGGATCAAAGCTATGACCCGTTTTAATATTTTGTGCACTAAATGGCTAGTTAATAGCAACATAACTCCTTTCGCTATTCAACCTGTGAATGCATAATACTTGACAACACAATTCATTAGTCGACTTCGTTAAATGGTGATAGCTTCACCATTTGACCCGTTAAGTCTAAATGTCCATTTTCGTCCTTGTGTGATTGTAATTAGTTCCTTATCCCTTCTATGTATCTTATTCTTTCATTGACTTGTAATCAAAGTTGCCATAATATCCCTTTACCCCAATTTTCTCCTTCAACCATCGTTCTTATCATGGACACATGTTCCGACCCGTATCAATACTTATCGGAACATCGTACTTCATTTACAAACTTACCATATTCATAATCTATACAATGAATGAGTATTCTACAAGGAGGGTGAAAGCTTAACTTACCTCGCATCCGAATATGCTTCCCGTGCGCATTAGTCCCGTTTGACCCGCTTCTTTCCCCAAGCTTCCATGTCGCTTATTAAGCATCAACTATCATATATCATTCTCAAGATAGTTAGCTTGTTCATTATTCATCAAATCCTTTTTATCACACGGATCTTATATCAAGTTTATCATTTAACCTTAAAACATGCTAATACATCACTTCTTATCCAATTTCTTTAAAAATACTTACACATATATGATTTTCAACATTATTAACATGAGCATATTATTACTTCTATCATATCATCAAAAACCCACTTCATAACTACTTTGTTAATCACTTACAAGTGATCTAATCTTAAGTTCTTCATAATTTCATCATACTTTTGATGTGTGTACTACCTTCTAAGCATAGTGTACAATTAATTCATGCATATCCTTCTAATCTCATACATAATTCATCAAATTCCTCATTCTAATCAACATGAATCATCCATGCATAAACATCAAACCTACTAGTATCACATTTCTTTCAATTCCTCTAACAAGAATCAATCATATATGTCAAAATACATCAATAATAGGCAAGAATTTGGACATGGATGATTTACCCATGTCATCATCTTTACCATAACAAACGGGTTTCACCCTTAAACATCAAATTAACCTAAACCATGAATAATCCATATTCTATATGATGATTCTAACACATGCTCATACTCAATTTCATACCAATTCATGGATTAGAACATAACCCACTTCGTGAAAGATCACCAATCTAGGTTTTGAGACATACCTTATGATCCCCTCGTGTAGGTGATCATTAATCCGTGTTTATTCATGAATTTAGACCTTGATTTGCCCTTCAATTCGATGATTCTTCATGCTTAGGGTTTCTTGAGCTCATGGAGCTCCTGGCCCCTTCACGAACACACATACGTGTGTGTATATGTGTGTATTTTTTTATAAAAACAACTTTCATTTACCCCACTTTAGTCCCTCAAGTTTGCCACTAATTATAATTGGCACAACTTTCATTTTTTTTAATTGTTGCTACTATATTCTTAACTAGGTTGAATAACTTAGTTATTTATTTCATGCTTAATCATATAGGAACATACGGCAAATGTAAACATTCGGGTTTTGGGGTGTTACATATGTATATCAATAAGCAAGTGCAAATATCTTTTAATGGGCTCCTAAATCTGGAACGAAGGTTTTAATAACCTATTAGATTCCTATCGGGTCTTACTTAAGTTTAACTTAGACCTGTTAGTTTTAAAGAAAGGTATATGGTTCAAAACACAAGATTAAGCGAAGACCGGATTAGAATGTGATTTAGACCCGACAAGTACGAAGACTTGTATAATATGGGTAAACTAAACAAATTCTGGATTTTGAGGCAAAAATGATAAGGTTTGAACCGTTTCGGTCAATTTATGCAAACTAGTCACATAAACCGTACCGAACGCGAAAATGCATAACAGGTAACCAAATGATTCATGAACAGGTTTCCTAAGTTAATATGCCTTAAATATGTTGTGATATCAGTAGGATACCTTCCATTATGCCCAAAACGGATTTAAAATCAATTTATGCCCCGTAGGGGTATTTTGATCATTTTTAAGATTATAAAAGAGATTAAATATTAATCTGAGGTTCTAGTCTAAAATGATCAGTAAAAATATTTATTTTTGCTTGTCATATCAGTAGGGTATTGCATGTATGTGAAATTTATCATTTATAACCAAACTATGCACCGTAGGGGCATTTTGGTCATTTCACATAAGCTTTAAAGATTAAATTTGGAAATCTGAGTTAAAAACTTTTACTTACTGTTAAAGTATAAAAATTTACTTAAAACATCAGTAGGTATTAAGTCTTATATGTTAAAAATAGTTTTAATCCATACTTATGCGTTTAAAACGCGTAAAAAGTCGGTTTTAAGCGATTTTTGGGTTTTTTTTAAGGAAAACTGAGATTTTTATCAATCCAGAAGGCTTAAAATATTTTATTTAACATATAAAATCAATAGCAAAAGGTTTGGTATCAAAATGTTATGTAAAACTCATTTTATTAGCAAAAATGGTATAACCGTCAATTACCTAATCAAAGCAAGAACCCTATGTTATGGTCAGTTTAAAAATTAATAAAAATCTTCAAAAATCCAAAAATATTATATTACATCAGTGGGTAAAAGGTTTGGTGTCGAAATTCGGGTTTAAATAGGCTTTATGTTAAATATGCCGTTTAATTAATAAAAAGCTTTCAAATTACGATATTGAGCATAACTCCTAATTTAGACCTCAACCTGATTTCAAATTTTAGGACAAGTTTATAAATCAGTAATAAAGATTTTTGTCCTCTCACGTTTTCAAAAATCTTGTTTTAAGGTCAAAAGGGCATAATGGTCAACATTTAAGCAATTAACGGAAACATGCAAATGAATCGGATTAATTAGGAACCAAGTTGTATAACCTCAGAGGGTTATACTAACCTATAACCTGGTCCTAATGGAACTCTAAGACATATCTAAACTAAGCTAAATCGTGTCAGAATTGAAAGTTAAAGCAAAAGTCTACTTTTGCGACTTTCGGTTACGAACCGAGCCTAAACTCAGTATTATCGAGTTGAACATGCTTAGACATGTTCTTACATTATTTACCAAGTTATTTTAGTGTTAAAACAGGTTCCATAAATTCTACATTGCTAATTATGAATTTATTTGCAAAAATAGCTTCTGTTGACTTTTTAATATTAAGTTTGACCCGACAATTGACCAAGTTAGAGTGATAATCAGTGAGTGCCCTTTTAAGGGTTTATTTCCCACATAATTACCAACTTATAGCCACTTTCAATTCGAAAAATGACTGGGCCATTAGTGATTAATCACTAAGTCAAAGCTAAATTACGACGGCTTAGACTTTTGGCCATTAGACTAATAAAACTTGAATTAGAGAAGCTAAGAATGCTTACAAAGGCTCTTAGCACGAAATAGGAACTTAAGAAAGCTTGCTTGAGCTCCAGGAAGTTCCAGAGATGAGTTGAGAATGATTTTTGTGAATGAGTATTGAACTAACAAACTAACAAGCTCTTATATAGGACATTAAAACTCACAAGATCCTTCCACATAACTCTACAACTGATCTCTGATGAATTCCAGGTGTCCCTATGCATGAAAAACTGTTGGCTGAGCTCCTAGATTCGAAAAATGGTATGCAAAGGTGGTGTAACCTGAAGAACCTGCAGCTGTCCATTTTACTGCCCAGTCACAGCTCTTACGGACCGTAAGCCAGGGCCTTGCGGTCCGTATCCGCTATTCAAATTTTATCGCCCAGTTAAGCCTCCTTACGGTCCGTAAGGCAGATCCTTGCGGTCCGTAAGCCTTTGATCAGAAGACAAAACTTTGAGAACTTGTAAATTTTGACCATGCAATCACCATAACTCGAATCTAATGTCCTTTTCAGCAGGAGGGGACCATAAGATCAGGTCTGAACACTCTTGGAAGTGTTGTCATGCATAAGTATTGTTTTGGAGTCTTGTAGAATCATGTGAATGAAGAAATTTGTCGAATAAACACCTAGGATTCCAATCTTTTCAACTTTGAATATTAAACACAAGATTTAACCGGATATTTATAAAATTCTTTATTAGATACCCAAGAAGGTGTATTAATGTTTTTACAAAAGTTTGGAAACGTTAAAAGGTCATTCAGAGGTAACAATTAACATGTTGAGACTTTTAATCTTTCCAGTTATCCCTTAACATGATCCGGGTTTATAACACGTTTAAAGTTCATGACACGTGTCTTTATTATATTGGACATGATTTTTACGAGGTGTTACAAACTACCAGAAGAATTAGCCGGGATACATGATGTGTTTCATGTATCTAATCTCAAGAAATGCCTGTCTGATGAATCATTGGTAGTACCTCTTCAAGACACAGAGTTAAATGAAAGGTTAAAATTCATTGAGAGACATCTTCAAATAGAAGATAGAAAGATTAACACCTTAAACATAAGAGACTAGTGCTGGTCAAAGTAAAATGGGATTCGAAAAGAGGACCTGAGTACACATGGGAACTGGAATCAGAGATGAAGTGAAAGTATCCTTACTTGTTCAAGTAAATCTCAAGGACGAGATTTTAATAAGGCGGGGTGGATGTAAGGACCTGCGAAAATGTCCTAAAACACCCCGTAAGTGAAAACCCGGACCCCTAAAACCCTAAAATTCATGAAAAATCAAGAAAATCCAAATTTATCAATCTGTCGCGGGCCGTGTAAGAGTTAAGCAAGGCTTACGCGGGGCGCGACAACCTTGCATTTCTCTGGATAAGCTTTAGGCCACGTGTCAGACATGTGGCAGACCTACGCCATGACACGGCAGCCCTAGCCGTAGCTAAGGTTGCCCTTCGAGTTTACGCGGGCGCGACAGACTAAAAAATTTGCTATAAATTGGACGTTGCATAGCCTTTCTTCTGTGTTCGAATTTCACTTTCAAAACGTCAAAATTCTGCTTATATACGGGTGTTTAAGGGTCGAGACGCTGCTACGATTATAGGGTAATAACTCAATCACTGCTACGATACAATGTCCGATCGATTGAAACCGATCCGATGGATGTTTAAGTGCTGCCTGAATTCGGGCTATACTTTGTCATTCGTCGTGAGTGTTTTGATTTCGTGAATTTATCGTAAATGTTCTATTAAGTTACTAACCTAGTCTCGTTTGCATTATTTAACTAGGTTACCAGGCTTAATCAGTAGGCAAAACTCTGTCCGTCTAAACTTGCAATGTGAGTCATTCTCTTTTTACCAAATTGTTTCCAAAACCCTATTTATTTTCAAAGTTATAATTACAGGGATTAAGTCTTTGTAACCTTCAATTACAGCCGGTATGTGGGGTTTTGTATATATTACTTGATAACCGTCACCATTGGACAACGGGTTAGCCAATGGGTGATATGACCATAGTCACAGATACGGTCGAGTGACAAATACCGTTTTGGGTAATTGGTTGATATATAAACATTGTAATCGCCCTTAATACTGTAGATTACAACAATGCGTCGTTTTGTACAAATTGAATAACTCGCCAGTATTTCCCGCTGATAAAAATCTTTTTAAACATGTTTCAGGTGATTTACTGTGAACAAGGAAAAGTGCCATGTAGCACTACCAGCTTGGATAAAGTGGCTCAGTAAACAAATAAACATGTTTTTGTAACCAAGGGGTTTCCTAGTGGAATTCCTTTATTGTAAATTACGGGGTTTGTCCCGAAACTTGAAATAAAATAAAAGCATGTTTTCAGTTTAAACGATCCTGTTAAAATTCCCGCTGCCAAATTAAGTACCAATACCACGGGTTTCTGTCCCGCGGCGTTCGAACCAGGAAACTGGGTCGGGGGCCGTGACATTGCCCAATATTGAATCCGGTTGTCGGTAAGCGTCCCACCTACACCCATGAGACCGAAAAACTCTTATCGGATTCGTCTCCAAAATAATCTTTTATTTCGACTGATTGCTAAAAAAAGATACAAAATAATAAATACAATGTTTAACAAACAAATTATATGTATAAATTAAAAAAAATAAAAAAGTCTATAAAAAATCTTACCTATTTCAGGATCCTCCGATACGTTGATCCAAGATCTAGCTAACGCGTACTCCTCTTCATCATCCCATGGTTGCACGTTTTTTTCTCGATCGGGTCTCGGTTACTTCTTTCTTTTTACGGGAGGTCCGTTTGTTGCGTTTGGTGTTGTTCGTTTGTGACGTCAGCTCCTCTATTTCAGGTTGTGTCTCCGGGACGAAGTCAGGCCGACTTTGTGATGAGCCGAAAGGTTGTGAAGAATTTGCGAAACCTCCCATGTTGCGGTTCGGGTTCCAACCCTATAGGTTTGGGTCCCATGAAAGGGGTTGGTTCAATAGGTTCATGAAGGCGGTTTGGTTTTGATTGTACTCAACAAACCCAACTCCATAGGCGGTGGGTCGAGTGGGAACCGGAGCAACGGGTTGGATAGGAGTGTTCGTTTGGTTCGGGTCGCCGCTAGAACGAGGAACGAAACCACGGTTATAGGGATACATGGTAGAGTGCGTGGTATAAAAATCTAGAGATTATAAAACATAGAGTGAAAGAATGATTGTAGAGAGTGTGATTTTTAAAAAGTGAGGTGAATGGCATGTATTTATAAGGTTTTTATTTGTTAAATAAAAAATATTACCGTTCGACGGTAACAACACAATCCCCAAAACAAAACTGGCCGTTATAATTTTCGCGAGGATTCAAGATTGGTGATGTAGGGCGCCCCTGTGGCGGTGTTCGCCGGCGCCATAGGGCGTTATAGGTGGTGGTGGCGCGATATACTACCCTTCCACTACGGATGGTTTTATGGTAAACATACTCCATCAATTATCAGTGTCGTGTTTTCAAAGTTCCATAAAATACCCACACCATTAGTTTCCAAGTTATCAGCCAACCATTTGATTTCGTACCAGACATCAATCAACATTTAATGTGCATAAGGGTTACATGTTGTGTGCACAAGAGTTTTATCAACTACACCAGTCACCAGACACGGCTTTTAATTGTATTTTAAAATTTTGCATATGCTCCCGACTTTTGTAGTTGTGTTATTCGTATATATTCACATGAAAGCAACGTATATTTGAAATTTTGAATACAAGGCATCATTATAAGATGATGACTTTTTAACAAATTAATGAAAGCTACTTTGATTGTTTGTTATAATAATGTTTTATCATGATTGATGCTAATACATTATTCATCATGTTCCTAATCTTTTGTTGTATACTTGTATTTTATTCTTTCGATTGTTTCTTATACTAAAATATATAAAAAAAAAAATCCAATAATTCCATGTTAAACCGAAATCAAAAGTCTTACCCGCTCTAAACTAGATTATGTACTTAACAAATATTATATATATACCTATATATACTGTATAATAAATCAAAATACTTGAGAACACGTGTAACACATTCTGGTCTGGTATATACTCACATTTATTTTACCGCATCTCTCCTCTATTTCACTCAGTAAATCCCACCAATATCAAAACTAAAGTAGCGTCTGAGGAGAATAAGATGTAGAGAGTTTTACCTCTACACCGTATGAATAAAGAGGATGCTTCCGGTGAGACCCCGACTCGATAGTAGTTTTGCATCAAGCCTTGGATATAAGGCACATAATACTCAGCACTTGAGACAACTGCCGATTATTGTATGTACCCTCTTGTCTTTCAGTTATCAATGCCACCACATGATGCATGATTAACCATTTCACTCATTTAACGTTATTTTCACGAAATTAATAAAATAACGTTAAAATTAGTGCACTTTCTTTTAATTAAGGTACCGACTTTATTGTTGATTGGACTAACATATAAGAAGTCAACTACAACATTTTTAATCGAGGTTTGACCTATTAAACTAATAACTTACACTATGGGGTGCGGAAAGGATTAAGTTGGGAGCATTGTTCGACACGTGACAATGGTGGAATCCACAAACTAATACTAGAAAACATGGGGTGGGGTGGGGTGTCGCTTAGCTGGACGTGGTAAACCATGTGAATTTTTTTTTAAAAACTACAAAGAAATTTAAAAAAAAAACTTACATTGAACCAACCGCCAATCATAGCCCGCCATATCACCCAACCATCCCTGCCCCACACCAGGCAGAATCTCCACGCCAAGCGGACAACGCCAACCCAGGATGGAGCACCCGACGTTAAAGGCGGTGGTGGAAGGTTGTGATGGGTAGAGAGATATGGATAGAGTGAGAGTATATATATATATATATACACACACACGCATATAATTATTTTATTTATTATCTTTAATAATAATTATCTAATTTAGTATTTTGGGGAAAATAACTAAAATACTATCATGTGGTCTCCACTTAGCTAGACTTAACCATGAAAACTAACTGAGTTATTGCTAAAGGATGTAACATGTAAGGGTTTACGAACATCAATTGTTTTTTTTTTGTTTTGTAGTTTTTGAAGACAAATGACACACTTTGCAATCTAGTGTTAACATAAAGGACGCCTTTTGTAATTTACTCATTTAACAGTTACGCCTACATTTTCATTTAAAATTTGCTAAAAGTTGGGTCGACCCCGCCACGCCGCGTTCCATACTTTCTCCCGCGTTAAAACTCACATTTTGGGCACATGACTTTATAGCTCAGTGGCATCTTTGTGGTGAGATAAGGCTTTGGGACCAATATGTCATGAGTTCGATTCTCACAAGGGGGTTTTCCTATATTTTTTGGGTTTTCTCCTGAAATGGTGTATATGCAGTATGCATAATAAAGATAAATATGATTGGATGATTTCGCTCGTAGCACGATAATACTCGCCCGTTAGTTGTCCAAATTTGTTGTTAAAAAACAAACTCACATTTTGAAGTGTTTATATATTAGGTCACACAACACAACACAACACAACCCAACTCATCCCCAAAAGCAAACCCACTACCGTACGAGGTGAACACTTTTCTTCTCTTTAACCTTTCATAGAGTTTTCGCTAGGGTTTCTTCCCGCCATGAAAGAGCACCTCGATATGTCCGATCTCTCCGCTTCCTTACCGGCCGCCGCCGCAGGTACCTTCTTCTTCTTCTTCTTCTATAAACCAAACCACCACCGCTCTTCATTACCTGTAATAATATCCTCTATTTACCGTATCGTTTTCCGTGAAATTCACAGCTCTTAGTGCCGAAGATCGTGCCGGACTCGTAAACGCCCTAAAGGTCCATATCATTCCATCTGCTTCTATCTGTTTTCATCTGTAGATTCGTTTTCACTTTCCTTTACGGATGATTTTACAGGATAAGCTTCAGAATCTGGCTGGACAACACTCTGATGTTCTCGAGAATTTGTCTCCAGCTGTTAGAAAGAGAGTTGAGGTTCTTAGAAACATTCAGGTTGTTACTATTTGCAGATGTTAATTACTCTTATTGTTTTTAATTTATGCTTAATTAATTGATTTAGATCTGCCTTTTGATGTATTTAGTTGTAGATGATTCATGTGAAATTTGATTTGAAAAAGCCTTAAGATGTGTGGTTGCTTTTTCTTTTTGTTACAAGTTACAATTCATGTGCACAAACTTCCACTTTTGTTACTCTTTTATTTATTTACTTATTTATTTATGTGCATATGTGTTCTTGATGGTGGGATGTTTTTTAGTTCCTTTGCTTAATGCTATCTGCTTCTGATATTTTATCGTTTGCAGAGCGAACATGATGAGCTAGAGGCAAAGTTTTTTGAAGAGAGAGCGGCGCTGGAACTGAAATACCAGAAACTGTATGCACCACTATATGCGAAGGTTTGGATATATGATTTTCTCCCATTGGTATATCTGATCATGATGAGATTGACATTTATCACATACGTAGTTGTTGTGTCCGGTGACTTTAGAACATTCGAAGCATATACAAATTATTTTACTTGAACGATAGTCATATTGTCATAGAGAATGGACTTCTAGGAAACAAATGTGTTTCATAATTCACACCTTATTGTTTCTGGGTAAAGAAGAATGTTTTGACTTGATCATTTTGACTATAGCTAAAAAGGCACAAAGGCAAGATATACCATACTTTTTGCTTGCTTGTTGATTTCTTTTCCGAGTGTTCTTCACGTTGAATGCGTGTCTACTTTATGGACGGAAGTCACATAACAAGATAATGGTGTTTTGTTGTGGACAAAAATTCTTTAATCGTTAATGGTTTGCTCTAGATGTTGTATATACTGAATTGTTATATTCTGAAACTGCAGAGATATGATATAGTTAATGGTGTTGTTGAAGTTGATGGATTAAAGGATGAAGCTGCAACTGACAAGGCAGAAGGTACTATACTTTCTGTATGATTTAACTCTGCTTTTTTATATGCTGATCTCTTTTATCTGTAAAAGAACACTAATAAACATATATTTTTTATTTTAAACCATATTTCAGATAAGGGTGTGCCTGATTTTTGGCTTAATGCAATGAAGACCAATGAAATATTGGCCGAGGAGGTAGCAACCCCGATTATAACTTGCATTTTTTGTTACACAATTTTCCTTGTTATCGTCTTTTGTTTCCAAAAAGTATTGATTTTGATTTTGGCATCATCATCAGATTTCAGAACGCGATGAAGATGCTCTCAAATATCTAAAGGACATTAAGTGGTGCAGGATAGACGACCCCAAGGGTTTCAAGCTCGAATTCTTTTTCGATACGAACCCGTATTTTAAAAATTCAATGTTGACCAAAGTATATCATATGATTGATGAGGATGAGCCTATTTTAGAGAAGGCAATAGGGTAACCATTATATGTTTATATCCATATCTTATTTCACATGTTTTATTTTACTTAGACATTGGTACAATCTTAAGCTCATGTCTTGATACTTTACAGGACAGATATTGAATGGCTACCAGGGAAATGCTTGACACAAAAGATATTAAAGAAGAAGCCAAAGAAGGGGTCAAAAAATGCTAAACCTATCACTAAGACCGAAAAATGTGACAGTTTCTTCAACTTTTTTAGTCCTCCACAACTGCCTGATGATGAGGATGATATTGATGAAGAAGAGGTAGCTTTTTTATTACTTTCGATGCCCATATAGGCCTTTGATTGATAGAACTAGTAATGAATACTATTATTGGCAGGCTGAAGAACTTCAGAATCTAATGGAACAAGACTATGATATCGGGTATGTGGTATAAAATCATGAAAACTATTTTTAATGGTAGAAGTCGAAACTATATGTTAGTTTTATATGCTATGTAGTTCAACGATACGGGACAAGATTATACCCCATGCTGTTTCGTGGTTTACTGGTGAGGCGGCCCAGGAGGATGAGTTTGATGGCATAGAAGAAGATGACGACGAGGATGATGATGAAGATGACGATGAGGATGAAATTGATGATGATGAAGACGAAGATGACGAGGATGATGAAGATGAAGATGAAGAGGAGAGCAAGAGCAAGAGTAAGAGAAAAACAAAGGTGACCTTTCCTTCCCTTTTACTTTCTTGTTCAAACAATTCGTGGTCCAACCCGCTTGACCCATGTTAAATAGCTACCTGTTTGTTATCTGACATAACTGACCCACCCAGCTGTAGTCACTTCTAGTATCTTCTGTACTATTTTGAACTTTTACTTTCTACAAATTAATTTGTGTGAACTGTGCTGCAGAAGGGTAGCGTCCCAAATGCGGGTGTGACAGGAGAACAGGCTGAACGACCTCCTGAATGCAAGCAACAGTAGCTTTGAAGGCTGCAAATGGTGTGATCTGCTTTTATTGAGAGTTTGAAAGTGTTGGTTTCAGAATTTTGGCCTATTTATCTGTTAAAATGTTTAGTTTTTATGTTAGGTCACATTCTTATTTGTGGAAAAGGAACAATTTAAGTATGTATGTTTTGGCTCATCTTTATTGGGCATGTTTGCTATTGGTGGTATTTATTGGGCATGTTTCAGAAACTGGTGTACCTATTTTGTTATATTTGTTGAGTGAATGTCTTTACATGTTTAAAGTTAGGTGTGATGGTGGATTGTAGGGTTGTCAATAGTGATGACAATTCACCCCGAACACGACCTGTATTGTGGTTATGTTAAAACAACTCTAAATCGGCACACTAAAAAATATGTAACATGAATTTAACCCATATAAATTAAGTGGAGGGTTCAAATGAAAATAAATTTTTTGTAAGAATAAAAAAGAATAAACTTCAACCAATAAGAATGCTTCATTTTACTTCATTTAATTTTTGTATTTAATATGGGTGTAAGGGTATATTGGTAAAATTAGATAGATCATTAATTGTTAGTCTTCCTTTTTAATAGATAACTAAATTAAATTTGTAACTTATTTTCAAAAAAAATATATTTTTTCAAAGAAGAAAAAAATTAATTTAAAGTGTAGGATAAATTATGAGGTGTGTAGGATGAATTACGAGTTGTGTAGGATAAATTTCAGTATGTGTAGGATAAATTTCAAAAACGTGTAGGATAAATTTTGATGTGTCTAGGCAAAAATTTTAGTGTGGAGGATGATAGTCTTTATGCTTAAATAATTAGTCAAAAATAATAATAAATGAGATGAAAGAAAAACTATTTAATGTTTTACAATTGCACCCTTTGTTCTTTTTCTTCTCAATTTAATTTTCTTCTCAAATGAAGCTCTCCCTATAAATTAAATATAGTTACATGTAGCGTTTAGAGTATAAAACTATCATATGTATCTAATGTGTCGGTTAAAAACGGATTTGGGTCAAAACAGCTCCAAACGATCTTATTACCGTTTTCTAACGTTCAGAAGCACACCAATGGCTCGAGCCAGTCCCAAACTTTTTTTTTTTTTTTTCAGATAGGTATCAAACCGTTTGACCAAAAACCGGTTATTTTCACGTTGACCAAAAACGTCGTTATGTATGGTTTAAATACTTTTCAAAGAACATAGACATGTTTAACATATCTTTAATTTTTATGTCTTTTTATACGTAATATGTAGGTTATATAAATTGTAAATAGCCTGGATGTTTCTTTGAGTCATTCATTGATCACTTTGATTAGAGTTTTTAGGTTGCACTCTCCAAATATTTAGTCAGATAATTCATAGAAAACAAGAATGAGCATGTTTTTCTATATGAAAAGTACTAGAAAATTGTATGTAAAACATGCCAAATATCTTCCTTATATAAGCAGGGAACCATCAAAACTTTTAAGTTGAAACATCATAACCATTTGTGAAAGAGTAATTTTGTTGGAAGTAAAAGCCGTGAGTAGTTAGTTATTCGGTTACATCAGCAGGAAAATCGTCGGCAGAAATTCCTACCGCTAATGATGGCCTGTCAGTAGTAACATAGATATTGATCACTCAACTTGGTGCTGATGCTATGCAGACAACAATTGCTATTGATGTCTAGTTGTTGATCACAGTTATTACTGATGATTTGTTACCATTGATGTAGTTCCTACTAGACATCAATTTTCATCAACCATGCAAATCCGAAACAACTTCCAATGGCTTTTCAACAATAAAATACAGTTACTGTTGATCGTCCAATTTACTGCTAATGCATATATAAACACATTAAATATTACAGAGAAAGCAAAATAAATTTAGTGTTTCTTGCGGTTCTCTACTCATTTGAGATACCAGGAAAATTCCCAAATAAATGGATCAAAGTAAGAGTAACAAAAAGCTAGAAAATAATTTACTCAAACTTTATACATAGATTTTATTCAAACATGCGGAAGCTTAAAAAAAACTTAGAACACTTACAAGGAAAACTTCAAGCTATTTAGAGGATTACACAAGTTAGGTATTCTAGGTTGTGTGAATCCTTAGACACACTAAGCTCTTATATAGGCATTGAAAGACGATTGAAACCGTCAACCGATTACCCGGGTGCACATTGGGCCCCATAGCGATAATTGATAGCTTTCTATCGTGTTGCCTGAGCTGGATAGCATATATAAAGAGACAAACACATGTCCTTTACTTTAATAATTAAACACAAACGGACGGCACAGCTGTCTCCTACTTTAATAATTTATCCACGATAAACTTTGACTGTTATACTTTATTCGGTGCCGTGTTGCTTTTGAGTAGGGTCCACCATTCTTGCCTAAGTCTTCAGAATTATTGCTTGAGAATTCGTCACTACTTCCGTCATTTATTTCTAGAAGCTGGGCTTGGGCTTTAGTGTTGATTTTCTTGATGGGCTTCACAAATAAGCCTTTTTTGCTTGGGCCAATTTGTTAGCTGCTCGTTCCGCTCTTGTTGTGAAGATGTGTGGTTCTGTTCCTTCTGTTCGTATCCACCATCTGCACAGGTTGTATTCAACCATGGTT
The DNA here is from genome assembly GCA_030545235.1 of Helianthus tuberosus. NCBI lineage: Eukaryota > Viridiplantae > Streptophyta > Magnoliopsida > Asterales > Asteraceae > Helianthus > Helianthus tuberosus. Next base: position 30,940,613 of record CM060409.1, read on the forward strand.
CTGTAGAGGTCCAGTTCCGCAAGGGTGTTATCCCTTTGTTGATCTGCAAGTCTTTGTAGGGCCTCCATCCTTAACGAGAGTAGTCTAAGTTGGTCGAGGATGTCTTCTTCTGTAATGTTGGCGTAGCTGTTAACAAGAACTGCTCCAGAAGATGGCATAGTTCCTCTTCCTCCATAGTCACGTCTGCACCCATCTTGGCGCCATATGTTACCTCTTCTAAGGTGTCGCTCAACGTTGTTATTGTCCCTGTGTATTCGCCTGACATGTTCCATTCCTGCAAATGTGCGTGTGTGTATGAGAGAGTTACAAACGTAGTCATTTTTGTATCTTATACCTCTATGATTATTTCGGAAAATTTCCACTCATAGCCGTGAGACTTATGAACCTTGATCTATATATCTACTTTTGTCTTTTGGTCACGTAAACAGTCTGTATTTTCGTTCTATAAGAGGAAAAAAAAACACATGAATCTATACAAAATATGTGTTGCGTATCACAATCAGGGCTGGTTTAACCGTTTTTAAGGCCCAAAGCGAACTCTAAAAATCGGGCACTTGCTTAAAGGGAAAAGACTAAAAACCATGTAACCACTTGGCACTCTCTTAAAAGCAAACTTGACAACACAATGATATTTAAGAATAGAATGAATGTATTGAAAAATGAAAAGCACATAGTGCATCTTCAACCTCTTGCCACTGTTATTCTCTTATCAAAAAAAAAAAAAAAAGATGCAGAGTAATAGAACTTTAACTAAAAATTTGCTGCACAAAGAGGAAGTCACCTTTCAATCAAAAAAATCTAAGACATAAATATGTGTTATTTTGCATAAAGGATTAGGACTACTAAGGCATACCTTCAAGAGTACTTATATTAAAAGTCAAAATAAGTTCATTTATAGATCAATATGTTTTTGTTATTCTAGTCAAAGTTCAATTTCAACAATTTTTAATAGACATAAATCCAATATATGATACTACTAAGCAAAAGATATATACATGTAAAATGATCCCAAATCAATAAGTTAACAAGATTTCTTCATCTATATTCTCCATCTTCATTTGAAAACTCAAAATCTTGACCAGTGTTTCAACTTCCTTACTTTCACTTTCTGCAAACTCCCCTGCTGTGAACATACGCACCCGTTTATTCAACTCAATCCAGCTTTGACCTCGCGTTTTAGTCAAACCCCGTTCCCGAGCTGATACTCTGACTTTTGCAGACTCCTCCCATTGACCACTTTGCGCATATATATTCGACATTAACATATAATTTCCGGTTTCAGAACTAAGCTCAAGTATCTTCGAAACCAAACGTTCATCCAAATCTGAACTCTTATGCATTCTACTCGAGTTCAAAAGCGCACCCCATACACATACATTGGGCTGTAACGGCATCTTTTTCGCAACTTCACTTGCTTCTTTGAAAAGCCCGGCCCGCCCAAGAAGGTCAACCATACACGCATAGTGTTCAATCTCGGGTTCGATTCCAAACTCGGGTTTCATTTGTTCGAATAGCTTACTCCCGTCGTTAACTAGGCCCGCATGACTGCAAGCAGAAAGTAACGAAATAAACGTAACCCCGTCAGGCTTATTTCCATCGTTAATCATTTGTTTAAAGATTTCTAACGCGCGTTTACCGAATCCATGCATTCCGTACCCTTTGATCATCGTATTCCATGAGCATAAATCTTTATGTTTTATGTTCTTGAACGTTATATACGCCGCCTTAAGGATACCACATTTGGCATACATGTTTATCAACCCGTTAACAACCAATAGATCAGCGTTCATTAAGTTTCTAATGATATAACCATGCATTTCTTTACCGAAAACAATTGCAGATAAATCGGCACAAACTGATAAGATAGTCGATATGGTTATAACATTCGGATTCACTTTTGCAAGCTGCATTTTTCTGAATAGTTTCAACGATTCATCGGATCTCCCGTTTGAAGCAAAACCGTTTATAACAGCACTCCAACTTATCACATTAGGCACGAGATGTTTTTCGGAATTCTTCAAGTTTAAGAATGTAGAGAAAGCCGCATCGCACAGACCAACTTGAGCGTATAACGAAATCAAAGCGTTCCAACTCACTAAACTCTTGTTTTTGATCTCCGTAAACAGTTTTTCAGCAGCTTCCAAAACTCCATGCCTACCATACGCGCATAAAATAGAGTTTTTAACAAATAAATAATCCTCAAAACCAACCGTTACTACGTACCCATGGAGCTCCTTAATTTTATTAAATGTATTACAATCGTTACATGCGGATACAACCACAGCAAGTGATTCAGCGGAAGATTTACTACTTCTGCTTCTCATCACATTGTATAGTCTCAACGTTTCCAAATAGTAACCGCATCGAGCATGACTCGACAACAAAGAAGTCCAAGTCACAAGATTCGGCTCCCACCCGTCAACTTCCATCCTCTTAAACATCTCAACAGCACCACCACAATCATAATTAAAAGCGAAACCCGAAACCATAGTGTTCCAAGAAATACAACTTCTAACAATCATTTCATCAAACAGTTGGCGTGCAACACCCATTTGCCCAAGTTTCCCATACGCAGCCAACAATTCGTTGGCAACATAAAGATTATCTTGAAACCCCATTAGTAAAGCATGACAATGAACTAAAGCACACGACTTTCGTTGACCCATCACAGCACAAGCACGCAAAATCAATGGAAAAGTAAACTCATCAGCTAAAGTTCCAAAATTTCTCATTTGGGTATAAACCCTAAGGGCTTCTTGACAGTCTCCATTAGTGACATTAGCTCTTAACATAGAGTTCCAAATGATTGTGTTGAAAAGGTGTTCAATTGGGACAGATTGAAAGACTTTTTGTGCGTCAGTGAGAAGGTTAAATCTGGTGTAAATAGATATGAGTTTTGAAGGTAAGAATACGGTTGATAAGCCACGAAAGTGGATGATTTGGGCGTGAATTTGTTTGGATTGTGTGGAGGTGGTGCATTGTCGTAGAAGGTGGTCGAAATAGTCGAAAACTTCGTTGGATTTTGTTGGATTAACGTGGATTTGGACGTTGTGGGCATTAGAAATCCAACGGTGAGAAGCTAATGCAGAGGATATGTGAAAAAGAAGACTCCTGGAATGTGAAGGAGAAACATGAAGCATGAAGCTTGTTGGTGCTCTTGAGTGAAAAGATTTGGAGACTTTGTTATCAAATTGAACATGAATAGTATTTGATGGGCACTTGCAAATGAAAAATTATGCAATTATTTCAAGGATTAAAGTAACTCAATTTTCACCACTAGACCGGTAGCATTCTTAATTTTCGATTATACTATATCACTCTCAATTTTCAACTTATTGGCTGATAGCACTTTCAAACTAACTGAACCCTAACACAGTTAGTTTTTTGATGATGTGGCACTCGTGTGTTGACGTGGCATTTAACGTGAAATTATTTGATGAAGTGGCATATGACTTAGCTTTTATAATGACGTGGCACTAGTTTGGTGACATGTCAGCTGAGGTCAGCAAACTGGGTTAGTGTTGGTTTGTTTGGGAGTGCTATCGGCCAATAAGTTGAAAGTTGGGAGTGGTGTTGTACAAATCGAAAGTTGGGAGTATTATCGGCTAATTGGTGAAAGTTGGAGTTATTTAAATCTAGTATCCCTTATTTAAAAAGCAATTTTGTGAATAAGAAGCTCTTCGGTTTGATGGTCACGACAGAACAGGGATGGGGTAATAAAAACACGTGTCATAGTAAAATGTCATTTCCCTTCTTGAGGTTTGATCACTTTTACATCTTTCGTTCCTGAGGTGTCATTTTCATCCAAAAAAATTGAAATTTTGCCATTTTCATGGGCCAAAATCCGAGGGACGAAAATCCCAATAGATTGTCATACTCAAGGATAAAAATGACAATAAAACGCAAACTTGGACTCAAATGCACAAAAAGTCATCTTCGATGAAACGAGCAAAAATGAATAAACCTTAGAGATGATTTTGACATTTTACTCTTTGTGTTATAAACAATATGGGCGTCTAGATTTAATTTATATGTATTATTGTTATACAACACGGGACGGGTTAATAAAAACTCATGGGACGGGGTAATAAAAACTCATGTTATAAACAACATATGTGTCCAGATTTAATTTATATGGATTATTATTATTATGATACTACTTTTTTATGAATTGTTTTTTTACATTAAATACTTTATAACTATGAGAATAAATAGATGTATGATAAGGATATATAAAAAAACACATTCATGAAAAGGGTTAAACTAAAAGTTATATAGATATACATAACTTTTATACAAACTTATAAACAATCCACTAGTTAAGAATTACCGTCATGACCGAAAACATAGCACAAACTAATCAGGTTTTAGATTGACATATCTAACCCGTTTAAACAAAGAATGCCATTTACATTTACTAGGTTAATTAAAGTCAAGTTTAAGTTGACTAACCCGTCCCAACAACTTTAATTAAACAAATCGATCCACTAATTCATTTCCCGATTAGCACATTTACAACTGTATGATCACCTATCAAACGTTTGGAAATACGGGTTACACAAATCATGTTTATATTACAGAACTTTTTAAGTGTGCAGATTAGGGTTGCTCTTTGCAAATACAAATATAGGTCTTTTTCGGGCTGAATTGCCGTCACAAACTTACAATTGACAACCCTGCAATCCACCATCACGCCTAAATTAAGAAAGTGAAAACAAATTCAAAAAACATAACAAAAATGGTACACAGTTTCTTAAACATGCTCAGTGACGATGAGCCAAAACATACATACTTAAATTGTTCCCTTTTCCACAAATTAAGAATGTAACCTAACATAAAAACTAAACATTTTAACAGATAAATAGGCCAAAATTCTGAAACCCACAATTTCAAACTCTCAATAAAAGCAGATCACACCATTTGCAGCCTTCAAAGCTACTGTTGCTTGCATTCAGGAGGTCGTTCAGCCTGTTCTCCTGTCACACCCGCATTTGGGACACTACCCTTCTGCAATGCAGTTCACACGATTAATTTGTAGAAAGTAAAATTCAATATAGTGTACAAGATACTAGATGTGGCAACAGCGGTTAAAAAAACATGACCCAAATCGACCAGTTTATAAGTAAATGAAAAAAAAAAACTTGTTTGTACAAGTAAAAGGGAAGGAAATTTCACCTTTGTTTTTCTCTTACTCTTGCTCTCCTCTTCATCTTCATCATCCTCGTCATCTTCGTCTTCATCATCATCATCGTCATCTTCATCATCATCATCATCCTCGTCATCGTCTTCTTCTATACCATCAAACTCATCCTCCTGGGCTGCCTCACCCGTAAACCACGAAACAGCATGGGGTATAATTTTGTCCCGTATCGTTGAACTACATACCATATAAAACATGTATTAACCCAAATGGTTCCAGATCACCACCCAAAAGTTTTAATAATATTATACCACATACCCGATGTCATAGTCTTGTTCCATTTGATTCTGAAGTTCTTCAGCCTGCCAGTAATAGTATTCATAACTTAATCTATCAACCAAAGGCCCTCTATATAGCATCAAAAATAATATAAAAAAATAACTACCTCTTCTTCATCAATATCATCCTCATCATCAGGCACTTGTGGAGGACTAAAAAAGTTGAAGAAACTCTCACATTTTTCAGTCTTAGTGATAGGTTTAGCATTTTTTGATCCCTTCTTTGGCTTCTTCTTTAATATCTTTTGTGTCAAGCATTTCCCTGGTAGCCATTCAATATCTGTCCTGTAAAGTACCAACCATAACAAGAGCTTAAGATTGTACCAACATCTAATTACAATAAAACCTGTAAAATAAGATATGGGTATAAACATATAATGGTTACCCTAATGCCTTCTCTAAAATAGGATCATCTTCATCAATCATGTGATATGTTTTGGTCAAAACTGAATTTTTAAAATACGGATTCGTATCGAAAAAGAATTCGAGTTTGAAACCCTTGGGGTCATCTATCCTGCACCACTTAATGTCCTTTAGATATTTGAGGGCGTCTTCATCGCGTTCTGAAATCTGATAATTATGCCAAAAACAAAATCAGTACCTTTTGGAAACAAAAGACCATAAATAAGAAAAATTGTGTAACGAAAACCCCATGTTATAAACGGGATTGCTACCTCCTCTGCCAATATTTCATTGGTCTTCATTGCAGTAAGCCAAAAATCAGGCACGCCCTTATCTGAAATAAGGTTTTAAATAAAAAATTATGTTCTTTACTTCTTTTACAGATAAAAGAAATGAACACAAAAAAGCAGGGTAAAATCATACAGAAAGTAGATTACCTTCTGCATTGTCAGTTGCAGCTTCATCCTTTAATCCATCAACTTCAACAACACCATTAACTATATCATATCTCTGCAGTTTCAGAACATAAAAAATAAGTATACACAACATCTAGAGCAAACCATTAACGATTAAAGAATTTTTGTCCACTACAAAACACCATTATCATATTATGTGACTTCTGTCCATAAAGGAGACATGCACGCCTTCAACATGAAGAACATTTGAAAAAGAATTCAACTTGACATGCAAAAAGTATGGTATGTTATGCCCATAGTTATTAAAGTGCTAGACGTCCTCAAGGCGCATAGGCCTCGCCTGGGGCCTAGGCGCAAAAAAAGCGAGGGTCTGAGGAAAAATAATGTGCACAATGAAATATATTAAAAATATTTTATGTGTTAGAAATTTAATACTATTCATCAAATTTAATATCATCTATTTAGTACCAAAAGTTCAAAAATATTAGTGTAGAAAAGAAGTTTCCGTTATATAAAAGTATAAATTTGGCTAAAATCTTGCCGGAAATTAGAGAATTTCGCCAGAAATTCTCCAAAATCTAGGAATCTTGCAGAAATCTACGCCCAAACATAACACAATTGCCTTGACTTAAGCGCAATTGCCTCGCCTAGCTTGGAAATGGGCCTAGGCGCAAGAGGTGATGGCTTTTAACAACTATGGTTATGCCTTTACACCTTGTTTAGCTATAGTCAAAATGATCAAAGCATTCCCCTTCACCCAGAAACAATAAGGTACGAACTACAAAACACACTTGTTTCCTAGATTTCCATTCTTTATGACAGTATGACAAATGTTCAAGTGAAATAAACTGTATATGTTTCTGATGTTCTAAAGTCACCAGACACAAAACAACTTCTAACCACAAACTACTACGTATGCGATAAATGTCAATCTCATCATCATGATCAGATATACAAATGGGAGAAAATCATATTTCCAACCTTTGCGTATAGTGGCGCATACAGTTTCTGGTATTTCCGTTCCAGTGCAGCTCTCTCTTCAAAAAACTTTGCCTCTAGGTCATCATGTTCGCTCTGCAAACAATAAAATATCAGATGCAGATAGCATTAAGCAAAGAAACTAAAAAACATCCCACCATCAAGAACACATATGCACATAAATAAAAGAAAGTATTAAGATTAACAAAAGTATAAGTTAGTGCCCATGAATTGTAACCTGTAACAAAAAGAAAAGGCAACCACACATCTTTAGGCTTTTTGAAATCAAATTTCACATGACTCATAATTAATATCTACAGCTAAACACATCAAAAAGACAGATCTAAATCATCTAATTAAGTATAATAAGAAACAATAAGAGTAATTAACATATGCAAAAAATAAGTACCTGAATGTCTCTGAGAACCTCAACTCTCTTCCGAACAGCCGGGGACAAATTCTCGAGAACATCGGAGTGTTGTCCAGCCAGATTCTGAAGCTTATCCTGTAAAATCATCCATAAAACAAAGTGAGAACGAATCTACAGATGAAAACAGATAGAAACTGATGGAATAATATGGAAACCTTTAGGGCGTTTACGAGTCCGGCACGATCTTCGGCACTAAGAGCTGTAAATTTCACGAAAAACGATATGGTAAACAGAGGATAATATTATAGGTAATGAAGAGCGGTGGTGGTTTGGTTTATAGAAGAAGGTACCTGCAGCGGCGGCCGGTAAGGAGGCGGTGAGATCGGACATATCGAGGTGCTCTTTCATGGCGGGAGATTAGTAGCAGAAACCCTAGTGAAAACCCTAGCTAATTTGAAGAGATGAAATGTGTACGATAATGGGTTTGCTTTTGGGGTCGCGTTGTGACCTAATATATAAACGGTACAATGTGATATTGCTGTTTTCACACTAGAGAAAATATGGAAAATTAACAAATGCCGGTACCAGTAACGATAATATTAAGGTTGGAGGGTGTGGTTAGAGCCCTTTTGGGGCTTTGTCAGGCTACGTAGGATTCACGTAAGCGTCATGTCAGACTGGGGGTTTTATCATGCCTCCCCTTTAATTTGCAGGGTGTGAATGGAGCCCCCGTCATAATTATCTAATTATTTATTTATTTAAAAGTAAATTACAAATTTTGTCCTTTATCTTTGTGTCAAATTTCAGACGGTGTCCTTTGCCTTTAAAATTGATAAGTTTTGTACTTAATGTTTCAAAATCTTACACGGTTTGTCCTTTAGTCCTAACCCAGTTAATTTTAACTATTAAGTGAAGTGCAAATTGGCCTTTTTACCCATTTATTTTATAAAACCATTTTCATGATTAAAACAAAATATATCTCGTTAAACACACACTGTCTGTATCTATTCTCTCTCTAGGGCAAACTCTACCCTCACCCTCACCACCACATATCGCCACTAGTACCACCACCACAACAATCGGTCAACACTTTACACCCTAAACCCGACACCTCTACTACCACCCATCGGACCGTCGTCCTTCACCACCGTCACACTGTAACACCCTTATTAATATTTAACGATTTTCGTATAATTTGCGAAAATAAACGGGTAATTAGAATTTCAAATACATTGAAAATATGGGTTTCATTAAACTTTATTTACAGAATTAAAACTATACAACATAACATGTGTGAGTTCGTCATTTAACATAACAACGATACATAGTGCGGAAGCTTATTTCTTGATCGTGTTCGGTTCTTCGTTGTGCTTGATCGTCCTCCGGTGCTAAAATTATACCTGAAACTCATAAAACATGAGTTAGATTAGTCATACGTAACTTAGAACGTATCTAAACGAGTCCGGGAAGCGAAACTGATTAAAATAAAAAATTTTCGCTAAAACAGTGCCCTTTCGCGCCACGCGAAGGCTCCCAGTTGCTCCCTCGCGCCACGCGAGGGAGACCGTTTTCCAGCAGCTCTGGAGCTGGGTCCTGCATTTTTCAGCAATACCGGTTTTTACGGAAACGGCCATAACTTCTTCGTTATTGATCTGTTTTACGCGATTCTTTTTCCTACGCGTCCGTAATTTAATTCTCCATCAAATGGAGTTAAAATCCAACATCCAACATAATAATTTTTTTTGACTTCTAAGCCTGCGACTCATTACCTTTTTACCGAATTTTAACCCGTTTATGCATTTTATCAAACAAACGTATTTGTTTGATCCTTATTTCACATACACTTCTTCAAATTAATGTTATCTACCATTTAGGGTTCTAATCACAGGTTTATTACACAATTTAAACCCGTTTACGCTCGTATGCTTATTTTGACCCGTTAAGGGTATTTAAGCACTTTGAAGCTTGAAATCGTTTTCATTCATTTCTAGTATCTTATTCCTACATTTCTTATCAAGTAATCTTCCACCACAACTATATGTGCGTTGGATTTAATGTGGATATCTATATGTTCCGAGTTTTACCCCTCGAATTATTATTTTACGGCAAAACTCAAATAGAGCCATTTGACTAACTTATTACATCTTTCAACTTCTATACTTATTCTAAGTATTTATCTAATCATGAAATTCGTTTCCAAACAACCTTTAAGGGTTGTTTGTTCAATTTAGCCTACAAGGGCGTTTTGGTCGATTTTGGTCCTTCTTTTACAACGAAGGACTCTCACCAATTATTCGACCAAAATAGCACTTTTAACTAAAACATGATTATGCGTACCTGGCTCGGATCAACATATTGACCCGTTTTAATACCTTGTCTTGACTTATTTGCTATTTCATAGCTTCGCTAATTCACGAGTCGTTCATCCTGCGAGCATGAGACTCGACATACACTTATTAGTCGTTAATTGTCAAATGGTATCAATATTACCATTTGATCCCTTTTTACTCTTTTTACTAGTTTTGGCTTACTTATAAAGTAGCCGTTCGAAACTCCTTTTATCTTATTCTTTTCTTGACTAATTTACCGTTCCACCCCGTTTTACCATTACTATGGTTTCTAACATTTGTTTCTGATTCCGACCCAAATCATTTCGTGTCGGAAACCATTTTTCGAATATTATCTCCATTGTATTTATAACTTATAGAATAGATATGTATTCTACAAAAAGGTGTAAGTTTCACTTACCTCGCATCCAAGCCACTCGTTCCTCTTCATGCTTGATTTGTTTGGCCCGCTTCCTCCCCAAGCTTCACCTAGCTTGTTAAGGTTCAAACTAGCATAAGAATTCGCAAGATGGTTAGTTTAGTCATTGCTAATCACGACTATTCCACCTCACGTATTTTCTATCAAAATCATCATTCGATCTTGTTAATGGTCAGTTTGACTTTTCAATAGTCAACTGTCCCTTTTTAATGTATGAAATGCACAATTGAGTTCAACGAACCCACTTAAGCATTTCTTCGACTATTCGGTCGTAGCTATTTTTAGGCAACTAATTTAACTACATTCATCAACATAGTTTATGTACATCATAAAATCTTCTAACTATATAAAACTCGTTCTTTCATTAGGCAAATTCTACGGGTTCCATCTATAAGTGAAACCCGTTTCATCATGTCATTAGGTATTCATTCGGCTACCTATTCAAATCAAGTTCTATATTCAACTAATTAATATCATGGTTTCAAACATCCATATTCATGAATAATTTACTAATTTCATTACAACATTCTAAGAATCCATCTCAATTATGTATGATTAAATACTCAAACTTGCAAATTGTTTAAGTATCTCGCATCAACTATCGATTGTGACGATTTCTAGCACAAACATATCATCATCTTTATTATTTAGTCAAAACCCACTTAGCACATACAAAAGTAATCATCAAATCCCTAGTTTCTAACACCAATTCTTCAAGTTTTCAACTAGGGTTTGTTTCTAAACATGAATTCGACACATATATCACTCATACATTCAACATTCATCCCCGAATTTTGATTATGAGTGTTCATCAAAATTTCTAGACATCACCAAATTACAAAATTTGACATACCTTACGATCCCCTTGACTTGGTGATCATTTATATGTGTTCATGCATTGATTTGGGGTTGATTTGAGCTCCAATTTGGTGAATTTGTGATGAACTAGGGTTTGCTCCATGGGAGCTCTCCCTCCTGGTTGATCTCCACACACACACCATGTGTGTGTTGTGTGTTTTTTTTTTTTTTTTTGTTTATAATTATTAAGTTTCCTATGTTACAATCTTGGCCCCTCAAGTTTAGTTTTAATTGTTTTAGGACTAAAATTCCATATTCTATTACTTATCTACATGTTAATAACTAGGTAAATATATTCATAGTTATTATTTATTATTATTTTTTTTTGTTTTGTTTACGGGCTAGTTTTTACCACTAACGGTACTTTACCCGTTTCCTTATATTTACCGGGTTTAAAATACCAAACCCGTTTTCGGGGTGTTACACACACCCATCACAACCTCTCTATCACCATCGTTAGACCACTACAAACCAACCCCAGCACTGTCACACCCGTCACAACCTCACCATCACCATTGTTACTGGCCTTTGTGATTTGAATCAGAGATCTGTGAAGATTTGGGCATCTTGGGTAAATTAGGGTTATGGTTTGAAGGATTAGGGATTTGAAGGGATGTGGAGGTAGTGACTGCTTCTCAAAACTATGGCTTTACCTCACGCTGATGAACTAGATCTTGCTATCGGTAGAGGTGATGAATTTGACTCACCAGCCAATGTCTCTCGCTTTGCTTCTGATGGTTAAAATTTTGTTGAATTGGATGCTGCTCTCATAAAACAATGATGACGAATATGAGTCACTACTAAAATCTGTTGCTCTTCAAGAGATGCTTCTGTTGTTTAAAAGTTTAATGATAGATCAATGAGTCTGCAAGTGTTTTCCGGCTGTGGAGGTGGTTAGGTGGGGTTGCTAAGAGATATATACATATCATTTTTTTAATTACTAAAATGGATTTTTGAGTAAATAAGTGAACAGACCAATTTTCCCTTTACTTGACAGTTAAAATTAACTAGGTTAGTGTCAAAGGACAAAGCGTGAAAGATTTTGAAACATTAAGGACAAAACTCGTCAATTTTAAAGGCAAAGGACACCGCTTGAAATTTGACACAAAGATAAAGGACAAAACTTGTAATTTACTCTTTATTTAAATATTTATTTTTTTTAAATTAAATGGCAATTTTAATACCTAGAAAACTAAAAAAACATAATTTCATTAAAAAAAATAAAAACACTACAAAGTCATTAAAAAATATAACTAGAAATTAATAACTAATAATTTATAACTCGTCGTCTTCGTCAACTCCTCCTTTTTCACGATAAAACCATAGGTGCTCGGTCAGATCGGCTCGAAGGTTATGGTGTGTGTGCCTAGCCCGTATCTTAGCTCGAATAGCTTCTTTCTCTGCGCATGTTAGTATTGGGTTCGTCGGTTGGTTACTTTCATCATAACTTTCTCCACAAAACGCTCTACCCGAGTCCTCCAATATCATGTTATGCAAAATGATACACGTATACATGATGTTTCTCATTTTACTTTTTTTCAAGTATCCTCGACGGCTGGACGATGATAGACCATTTTTTTTAACACACCGAAAGCCCACTCGATATCTTTTCTTGCTGACTCTTGTTTTTTCTAGAAATACAATCTTTTTTCGTATCTGGACACGAAAGAGTTTTTACCAACGTCGCCCACTCGGGATAAATACCGTCTGTGAGATAGTAGCCATAGTTATACTCCACGTCGTTTGCATAGAATGAAGTATCTGGTGCAACCCCGTCTATGACATCGTCGAAAAGATTCGAGGACATTAAAACTGCAATGTCATTGTTCGCACCAGCCATGCCAAAGTACGCATGCCAAATCCATAAATTTTGAGAAGCGACCGCTTGTAATATTAGGGTAGGACCATCGTGGTCACCACAATGATGTTGACCTTTCCAAGCGGTTGGGCATGCCGCCCATTCCCAGTGCGTGCAATCAAGACTACCCAACATCCCAGGAAACCCGTGTATACGCTGATGGGCCTCGTTTAGAAGTGGAACGTCGGTTGCGGTTGTCATCCTCAAATATTGTCTACCGTATAGAGAGATAACACCTAATAAATTAGTGTTAATAAAAAAATAATAACGATGTAAATAAAAATAATAAATAATAGTGTTAAAAAAATTACCTTCACAAAAATTTTCAAGAGACTCACGACACATTCTTGACGACATCCTTAAATATTCATCCCTAGCATCACTCGCTGTGCCATACGCTAGTTGCTTAATTGCTGTTGTACACTTTTGTAGTTAAGAGAAACCAACTTTGCGACTTGCACTTACCCTTTGCGTGAAAAAAGGGAATTTGTCCGCAAGATCATTGGAAATCGTATAACGGATTTTCACAAAAATAATCTTGCACTTGACGTTCATGAGCGCCTAACCGATCCCGTTCAAGAGGCGGTTGTCTGGTATGCGATGTAGAGGATTCAACTTCTTCTAGCAAATAATTAATCGCCTACTGCGTAATTGCGAGAACCATATCGTCAAGAACACCGTCGGATGAGGAGCTTGATGTCATTTTTTAGTTGTGATTGGTGAGTTATTTAGTTTAGGATAGGTTTATATAAAACTGAATAAAAAAATGTTTTTTTTTAAATTAGACCGTTGTCAAACGGTCATGTTTGACCATTCTCCCTCGTTCAATGCGAAAGAAGCTCGCTACCACCATGGAGCCCAAGCCATGGCGCCCCCAATTGAATTCGAGGGTGTGGGTGGATAGCGCCCTGGGGCGCTATAGAGTGTGAGCTGGCGAGGGTGGCGCCCCCATACCCTCCGGCCTAATACCGAAACTACTACGGTTAGGTAGAAGTTTGGTTTGTCATGAAACTATGCAATTTTTTTTTAAACGGTGAGAATCTTTAACTTGTTGTTAGAGAAATCTTACACCTTACTAAACAGAGGGTCCTAACCCCACTTTGACACTCGTATAATCTATCATATCATAAAATGTTATATTCTCAATAAAATTTCGTTTTCAATACATTTATAATGGACGTCGTGGAAAAGAATTAAACACATATACATGTTTTGTTTTCTTAAAGAAGTTAACGAACGAAATCAAATTGAATGAAAATTAAATGACTTTAAGGCGTGTATTATTTATAGCACTAGTATATAGGACCCCGTTTTGTGATTGAACGTTAAACCATGCACACCCGTTGTAGTGTGCTAACACAAAAAATTAGATCGAAACGTAAAACATAAAATAGATTAATAAGTCGATTTAGGATCCTCGCGTTGCGACTGGGCCATTAAATGGGCAATATATAGATGTAAAAATATTGAACCATACACCCGCGTTGCAGCTTGTTAACTCGGAAAATTTAGATCGAAATATAAAATGAAATTTTTGTGACAAGTTTGTAAAAGATGAAAACTTTGGGGCTAAAAGTATATAAATAATAGTAAAAGTCGTTGAACCACGAACACGAGTTGCAGCATGTTAACTCGCAAAAATTTGACCGATACGTAAAACGTAAAAAAATAACTAAGTTGACGTAAGACACACACATTACGACAAGACCGATAAAAAAACATGTCAATCAGAAAGTTTAAAATAATTTGGTTTATCGATTCTAAAATCTGACCTATAACTTAAAAAAATAATAATGTAACTAATAATTATGTACACCGAATAAAGTTTTTAGTATTTAACACTGTTAACAATAGGGATGAGCATAGTACCCGTTCGGTACCGAAAAACGGGTTCCGTTACCGAATATACCGGTTCACCGATATCGGTATTTACAATTTGCGAATATACCGGTTAGGATTGAACTTGAACGAATTTGGGGAGACTAGGGATTATCATGTGCTAAAATGGTAATCTTTTGGGGTTTTGAGTGATTCATGCTTTGGATGTTTCTATGGATCCTTTTGGGTTTTGATTTTAAGTGTTATTTTGGGCATTTTCTGATTTTCAACACAAAGTTGGAACCCAGTTTGTTGATCTTTGACTATTTTGACCTTTTTCTTGGCTATTTGATATACAGGACTTTATTCCTAGTTCATAACAGTTATACCAAAGTGATAAAGGGGTTTATGAACTAGGCATAACAATGAATTAAAAAAAAGAACACACATAAATCTTACAATTTGCGAAGGGGGTTATGGGATATTGAACGGTGGTTGGAGTTAAAGCAAAGCCAAGCGAGAGACGGGGCGACGCTGTGGAGGTGGCGGCTGGGAGGAGGAAGGGGTGGAGAAGGTGCTAGGTTTTTTTGTGTGGGAGGAGGAGCATCTGTGATCTGTGTGCATGGGCAGTGGAAAAGAGGTTAGAGGAGGAGAATCCACATCTGCACAAAAAAGAGGACGTGCAGACCTTTTTTAATGAAAGGTTTTCGAAAAAACAAACAGTATTCAGACCCAAAGGTCTACGCGACGTAGACATAAGAGGTAAGGAAACTCTTATTGGAAAAAACAAACAACGCTTTACTCTCATATAAAAAAGACATGTATTTTAGGATTATTTGCTAACAGAAGTGCAAACATTTTTTTTTAAACTAGATAACTTCTACATTTCATGACACGACATACTATTGACGTGAGTGTTACATTATTGTAATTTAAAAAAAATAAAAATAATAATTACACAACCTTCTATTTAAAAGGGCCACGCCTTGTTATTTAAAGGATAGTCCTAGTAACAAAAAACTCTTCACATAAAACTTATAAAGCTAACAATGAACATTTAAAATGTCACTTCATGCGTGTATGTATGATAGCATACCCATACTAGGGCATGTATGGGTCAAGCAACTACACTACAAGATAAAAGATAGTTGTCAACAAGATACTCATAAAAAGAATAACATAAATTATCTTTGTAGTTTCTTATAAATTTATGAATTTCTTTCTTTTACTTAAAAAGATAAAAAAAGATAACGTGATTTATCTTTGTACCAACCCAATTTGCTAACTGGATAAAAATGACAATAACATTGAAACCTCAGTGACCTAGATACAAAAAAAAAAAAAAAAAAAAAAATCGTTTTTTAATTGAAGTGGTAAAAGTAACCTAAACTTAGAGATCATTTTGTCATTTTACTCAAATAATTATATAGATAGTCATTTAAAAATTGTAACACAATGGGCAATGGCCTTTTATTTGGATGGTTGTTAATTGTTATGTAGGGAATGAATTATGAGAAAACTAAATTAAATAAGAAAATCAAAATACTAACTAAAAAAAAGCCTATAAACATATCAATTTTTTATATTTTTTTTTATAAAAATCGCTATATTTTATGAATATTTTTTAAAAAAAAAAGTTGTACTGGACATGTGCATTAATACGAAAAAACCTAATCCATAAACCCCCCACCCTCTGACCAAAGAGATTTTGATTTTTTTTAATAAAAATCGCTATATCTTATGAATAATTTTTTTTTTTTTAAATGTACCGCACATATGCGTTAATACGAAAAAGCCTAACCCACCCCCCATCGACACCCCCAAAAACCAAATCCTCCTACCCCCCCCCCCCCCCCACCCAAAAACCTAATAGCCCTAAAAGGTAAACTAAATTCAAAAGTTAACCCTAAGCATATAATCCATATGTGTTGTACAATATATTTTCCTAAATTTTTTTATACATAAAAAGTAGCGATTTTTTGTAGAAAAAATTGTAAAAAAGACATAAAAAATTGGTATGATTTTTTAATTACTATTTTCGTTTTCTCATTTATATGTATTTTTCTCATAATTCTCTCACTATATATTATAATATGCAAGAGATACAAGAGGAACGTTATGTCATTTTCACTTGGTGATGAACAAAAACCAACTCATTTCCACGTAGACCTCTTCTTCTCCAAATATTTCTAGCTTTGTCACAACTTTCACACACTCGCTATCAACATTGCATGCCACTGCCTGAATGTCAATTTAATTTGAGTGATACATACATATTGAGATTGCTATATCTCATGTTATATGATGGCATTTGCATTTCAACATGCGCTTTTCTAGACCCTAATGTCAATTCAATGTGTTTGTTCAAAGTGTGTTTTATGTACGATGGGACATGGAGGCACTGGTGGAAGGTGGAGGCCGGTGAGGTAGTGGTGATTTGGATTTTCACCAAATCTTTAGAATATCAATTGCGAAATCGTAATCCACCCCACAAACCTGACAACACATGTAAACGAATACGAGGAAGATGATGTTGTAGTTGGTGGTGCTAGTGGTCGTAGGTGGTATTAGTCACTAATGGTGGGGTTCATCGATGTTGTTGATCTATTGAAGTCGTAGATATAAGAGGAAATCACATTTTTACAAAAAAAAAAAAAAGAAAAAAAAATGAAATGAAAATGTATGGCACAGCAGGGCCGGCCCAAGCCCAAGTATTTTGAGGCTTGGGCTTTAGGTCACCAAATTTATAGGGCCTCCAGATTAAAAAAAAATTATATATGATATGGATATGGGCCTTGTCTGCGAATCTGCCATGATAATAGGTTATGAAAGGGCGCTGCACATATGGAAGCCGTATAGATCGTTGGTTATCATTATCTTAAGGGCGACAGTTGCGATTTACAAGATACGGGGAAGAGAAATTATCGCCTACAATATGCTGATAATAGAGAGAGATGGGTCGGCCGCCCCCTCCCGCACAGATATACCAAAAAATTTCTATACGACAACTACACTCTCTCCACTACTGAGCGAAAAGTCCGAGGGGTCGGCCGCCCCCTCCCACACGGATTTTGTTTTTAGGTTTCTTCATGTTTAGTGTTGTATTAGTTTTACAAACATTCGAAAATAAAATTGCTAATTAGATGAAAATGGCCAAATAGAACCACAACAAATTTGTGTCGCCAAAATTTAGATGATAGCTAATTTAAATTTAAAGAATTTCATGTGGCTGCCATTTTCATTTTTTTTTTCCGACAAAATGATACCAAACATTATGGAAAAAACAAATGTGTGTGATCAAAAGCTGGACAATAGCTGCACTTAAAATTAAAAAACGTTTAATATGTCTAGTTGAGATTTTTTGCGACACTTACAATAAATTCATGTGACTATATAATAGAACTGGTCACAATTACAGTAAATCTATGTGGATGTTCCTACGAGTTAGCCACACTTAATGAAACAAACGTTTGATTACAACAACCCTTTTTGGCACACTTTTTTTAATTGATGTGGCTAAAACATTTTTTTTTAATAAATTTATCTGACTATATAATAGAAACGACCACACTTATAGTAAACTCATGTGGCGGTTGCTACCTTTTAGATACATTTATGCCTACCTCCAGCAAGAAATTTTAGTATCATTTAGCTACACTTTAAAATTGCAACGGCCACTAAAAATGAATGTGGTCGGTCGTATGATACCTACGATGACTGGATCTTCTTTGGTCACACTTGAGCTGAAAAAGATTCGTCTGACAGAGGGCATATTGTCACAGTTTGTGTGGTTGTATCCAATTTTTGATGTTACGCGGGCTAAAAGTTTCAAATGGTGCTAAGGGTGTTAAGAGTGGTTAACCACTTGAGAGTGGCAAACTAAAAAATCAACCAATGAGAGTGTGCCACGTCAATCAGTGAAAAGTGTTTAAACTTTGTTGAAAAGTGTTAGCAATGGTTTAGACATTTGGTGAAGTGGTAAACTTAAAAAAAAGGAAAAAGGTGTGATTGGTTGAGAGATGGAATGGACCCCACCCACACACCTCTCTCTCTCTCCTTCCTCCCCTCACTGCGTCGGCTTCCCCTCCCCGATCCAAGCGTTTGTCGGCAACGACAAAGTGTAGGCGGCGGTGTTTGCCGCTCGGCAAAACCGTTTGCCGACCTTTGCCGACTACCACTCTAAACACCCTAATGTGGTTGTCATGTGGCTTGCAAATGTGTGGTATGAAGTTAAATTATAAGGGGAGGAGGGGTGGTTCACTAGTGATAGAAACTATCACTCCCATTGTCCAATCATATCATGCCATGTCATCAACCAAATTTCTATCACTAGTGATAGAAATGTAGGCGGGGTGGTATCACTAGTGATGGAATTCTATCACTCCCAAATTTTTTTAATTTTCATTTTAAAATTAGAAATTTTAAATTTTATTTAAAAACAAATTTATAAATTAACAATAAAACACTAAAATTAAAAATTTCATTAAATTTAAAACATACAACTTCAATTTAACATACTAGAAACATACAATTAAAAAAAAAAAAAAACTACTCCTCGTCCGAATCATCAAACACCAAACCTAGAGAACCTACTAGTTCGATTAAATCGAATCTTAACCGAAAGTGAGTTTCTTCGTTACGCAATTGTAGATGGATATCTTGTGGAACTTGAACTTGTGTAGGAGGATCCGGCACCCAATCCGGGGATATTGCACGTCCGTCTTCTTTGATCAGCATATTGTGCAATATGATACATGCATACACTATGCTATGTATTGATTTCTTGCTCGTCGCACGAACCGGTCGGTGTAGTATACCTCATATATCCTTTAAAACACCAAATGCCCTCTCAACATCTTTTCTTGCCGATTCTTGCAATTTTTTGAACGCCTTTTCTTTAGCCTCGACAGGAAATGAGGGAGCTTTCACAAAAACATACCAAGACGGGTAGATACCATCCACAAGATAAAAGCCTCGTCTGTAATGTCGACCGTTAACATAGAAAGGAGCGGAAGGTGCGGTACCATCCGTTACGCTTTGGAACAACGGCGACGTGTGCAACACATTGATGTCGTTGTTCGAACCTGGAACACCGAAATACGAATGCCAAATCCATAAATCATTCGACGCCACCGCTTCTAGTATGATGGTTGGTCTTTTGATGTCTCCCCTAACATACGCCCCTCGCAACTCTCTTGGACAATTTTTCCACTTGATATGTGTACAATCGATGCTACCGAGCATCCCGGGAAAATGCCATCTAGCCTCGTGTGCGGCGTAAATACGTGAGATGTCGTGGCTCGTCGGTTTACGTAAAAACTCGTTAGCATACAACTTAATGACCGCGTTGCAAAAAAATTGCAAACATTCACGTGAAGTTCTTTCCGACATAGCTAGGTATTCATCATATTGATCGGGAGGGTTACCTGTCGCTAGTTGGCGAATGGCGGACGTGCATTTTTGTATCGGCGTGAAACTTGCTTTGCCCCTCGCATCGTAACCTTCTTGAAACCATTCCTCGCTTGCTTCGATGTCTCCAACAATCTTTAAAAATAATTCTTTGGGTAAACGAAACCGATCTCTAAACGTTTCGGCATTGTAGAGCGGATTTTCCACAAAATAATCGTTCATCAAAACTTCGTTGGCACGTATACGATCACGGTCGACCATCTTCTTCTTTGGGCGGGACGACTCGGCATCAAGCTCGTTATACACCGACACAAAATATTTTAGCGTCTCGTTGTCGGAAGACGACTCGGTATCGCTATCGCTAGACATCGGAAACGTCGAATCCGTAGGGAATTCCATTTGAGAAAGATATAAAAATTGTGTGAAATGGGTTTAAAAGATGTAGATTTGTGTGTGTAAAATTGTTAAAAATGGAGATATAAATAGATAAATGGTTTAAAGGTTTTTTTTTTTTTTTTAAAGAATGTAACCGTTTTAAAACGGTCAAAAAAATCAAACGGTCATAATTTTCAAAAGTTCAACGCGTTAAACTTTCCACGCGTGGAACTTATACCGGCGGCGGTGTAGCGTGATGTTTTCACGCTTGATGGGTCGAGTATAACGTACCACCCCGTCTCCCCAAGTAAATAAAAATTTGTATATAATGATTTAAATCTCTAAAAGTGAATGTCATATCAAAGTTGGATTGAACAACGGGTCCCTTTCCGTTTTATCTGGAAACAGCTCGTTACGAAGAACATGCTTTAGATAACATGAAATTCAATGATTAAATGATTGACCAAAAACTTGTGGATGAGATGTCATTGTATGATCGTTTGTTACGATCACATGGGTAACTTTAGCCTTTGATTTTGATATTTTGAGAGCTTGACTACATTACCCTTTCAAATAATCATGTATTTGTTTAGGGGGTAAGGGTGGTCATCACTATCACTCACTCACAACTTCCAATCAAGTTCCGTCATGTCATCAACCATTATTCCATCACTAGTGATTGATTTTAGTGGAAATGTCCAT
Source organism: Helianthus tuberosus (assembly GCA_030545235.1). Taxonomy (NCBI): domain Eukaryota; kingdom Viridiplantae; phylum Streptophyta; class Magnoliopsida; order Asterales; family Asteraceae; genus Helianthus; species Helianthus tuberosus. The sequence continues at coordinate 30,962,043 of CM060409.1, forward strand.
CACTCACAACACCCAACAATACCCATCACTCACAACACTCAACAACACCCAACAATACCATCGCTCAAATCATCTTCACGAGCGATAAATATCACGCGTTGTTAGTTTAACACATGATAGACGGAGGTGGCGGTGATGTTTTAATTTTTATCACTCGTTATACATTTCAATCACTGGCTAAAAGCTAACCACCCCAGGTCCCCTTAGAGTAGCATGTTTGGAAAGTTATATTTATTTGAGTAAACTTCCATTTCACTTCATGTAGTTTGGTGGTTTTAACGGTTTTGCTTCAATCCTTTAAAAATAGTTATTTTACCCTCTGATCTACGAAGCCCATCACAATTTCAATCCCCGCCCCAAACGACGTACATTTTAAATGTTAATGTGGATGCTTTTTTTTAAAAAAAAAAAGCTTCCATTAATTTGTTTTTGTTCCATTTTTCAATTCTAGTAGTTTATCTGTATTCTTTTTTTCTATGATTTGATCAAGCGCAGACCCAATAAACAACTCTGGTGATTATTAAATGACAGTCATTTTCAAATCACAAATTCAAATTAAGTTTATTATTTCTTAAGATGAAAAAAAACATGGTTAATCATATTAAATTATCAAAACAGAACTCGCTTATAGAACTTTGAGTCACAATTAATTACTTTAAGCATTTTGATAATAACAATTAACAATATTTCCTTTTTACTATTTATATTTAAATTTCAAATATAATATAAAGTACTTTCAAATTTTATATTTGACACATGTTAATATTTAAATTAAGTTAATATAACTTTTAAGGAAAACAACATTTATTTTAAGGAGAACACAGTTAATATAACTTTTAATGTTAAGGAGTACAATACGTTTACATCATATGTACAAAAAATATTGGTGCTAAAACTATACATGGAATTGACTTTAACAATTAGATGACTAGATATTCTAATTATTTTTTAACAGTAAGGAATGACGTGTCAACTATCATGACATCGGGCGCTGTGGCCAAGGTCCACTACTCGACCGCCGCCAGAGGTTGGGGACAACCAAATCACAGGTCCAGAACTCGTCGTCGACACGACAGAAAAGATTGCCCAGATACGACAACGAATGGCGGCAGCTCGTGACCGTCAGAAAAGCTACGCTGATAAGCGTAGGAAACCTCTAGAATTCCAGGTCGGGGACCGGGTTCTACTTAAAGTCTCACCCTGGAAGGGTGTGGTTCGTTTTGGGAAAAGGGGCAAGCTTAATCCGCGTTATGTTGGACCTTTCGAAATCACTGAGCGAATTGACAAGGTGGCCTACAGATTGAATCTACCTGAAGAACTCAGTGGAGTTCACAACGTATTTCATGTGTCGAATCTGAAGAAGTGTCTGTCAGATGAGACCCTCATAGTTCCTCTCAAGGAACTCACCATCGACGATCAGCTGCGATTCGTCAAAGAACTAGTAGAAATCACGGACCGAGATGTTAAGGTTCTCAAGCGTACCAGAATACCTCTTGTTCGAGTTCGTTGGAACTCCCGTCGTGGCCCAGAGTTTACCTGGGAACGAGAAGACCAAATGAAACACAAGTATCCCCAGTTGTTCGAGAACGGTGCAACCACTACTGAGGCTGAAGCTACTGCGAAATTTCGGGACGAAATTCCAAACCAACGAGGGGATGATGTGACACCCCTGGAAAACCAGGAAACCACACAACTTAACTAGCTTCCTCAGTGACTACGTGCCAAATTTCGGGACGAAATTTCTTTCAAGTTGGGGATGATGTGACAACTCGAGTTTTCAAGGTCTTTCCTCAACACGTTACTTGTTTCACAACTATGTCTGCATAACTTGTTTGCCTTGTAATTGTGCACGTTAGTCATATGTTTGAGATGTTTGTTTGATATTGTGTTATTATATGGTTAATGTGTTTAGTGTTATAAACTTGTGATCTGTTTAAAAGCTAAAAACCCTAACTTGATGACACTTAGGGTTTCACCACTCCTGCTCGACGAAACCTGGGGGTTTCGTCATACTCACCCCGACGAAACCCAGGAGTTTCGCCACCTAGGGGTTTCGTCAAGCCCATCACGACGAAACATGGGGTTTCGTCGCCCCTTTGAGGTTTCGCGGACATGGGCTTCTGGCCCAGATAAGGCCCAACATCAATCTGTTTTATATTTGCTCATTGTACGCAAAGTGAGAGTTAGTTATCAAACCCTAGCCCTCTCCTTTGAATCTCGACGACAGACAACACCTCCTCATCGGAACCCTTTTATCTTCAAAGCATTACCTCTCGTGTCCTTGTATTTAATCGGTATGTTAACTCAGTGGCGGAACTAGACCTTCAACTCAGGGGTATCCCAAAATTTTTTAGGGGTGTTCTCGTACTTGTTCAGGGGTGTCCTGTGTATAAAAATCGGAAAAAAAAAATTTTTTTACACTACTGGTCAAAACTTGAGCCGTAGCCCGGGCTACGCCCGTTAAGCCTACAGGTCCGCCCCTGTGTTAACTTGTTTACCTTGATCATGACTCTTGATTGTTTGTGTGCATAGTGACAATGAAATCAGGGTTTGAGTGTTGTTGTAAATGATTTGAACAATGGTTGCTAGTTCTAGGGTTGTATGAGAGTGTCTAGTTTTGATAACATATGATTGATTCGACTTAAATGGCCTTATGATGATCCAATGAATTATGAATCTTAGTGGCATGATTAGGGTTAATGATCTATGGGTTATGCGATTGGGCTATACATTGATGATGAAACCATTGGAGCATGAGTAACAACTGTTAAAAAATCGTAGTGTTAATCTGTTTGTCTTGCATTGAGAACTGGATGTTTGATTGTGGATCATGATGTAAATGCTGATAATGATTTGAGATATAGAAATCGATAAACTGTTAGGGTTTTCTGTGCTTCTGTAACTGATAGGAAGTGACGAAACCTGAGAGGTTTCGCCACATTATATCTCGACGAAACCTGAAGTGTTTCGTCACATGTTAACTCGACGAAACTATATAAGTTTCGCCACTTAGTATCTCGATGAAACTCCATAGGTTTCGTCACCTAGTGTCCCGACGAAACTCTAGGAGTTTTGCCGTTTGGAGTTTCATCGCCCGAGGAGATAGCCACAACAGACTGTGTTTAACTTGTGTATAAAACTTGAATGATTCACTAAATGTATATGATGTTAATCATGATTGAGAAAACATGTATTTGCATACATATGAGCTGTGGACTTGATTAAGTTATATAACTGCTATGTGCTATTCAATGTTTGTCGCTTTGCATGCACTCCATAATTATGAATTACGTGAAAACGATACGAACATAAACTGATTGTGTATACGTGCATACCATAGGATTTGACTGATTAATTGGAAACAAGTAGTTGAGCATACCGAGCAAACCAAGGTGAGTTCACACTTTCTACAAGGCATGGGATTCCCAAGGGTTGGGAATGGGTAAAGGACTTAATCTGAAACTGCGTGACCTCCTGGTTTGGAACACGTACCACATCCTCTTTATTGAAGGGTGACGACATGTACTAAGAACTTAAGCGGAACCTACGTAATCTCCTGGTTTGGGGATTACGTACACATCCTCTTTATTGAAGGGGGATGGCATAGATACTAGACCAAAAACTCTATCATGAAGTCCCTCATTTTATACTAGACCAAAAACCTGAAGTGTTTCGTCTCATGTTAACTCGACGAAACTATATAAGTTTCGCCACTTAGTATCTCGATGAAACTCCATAGGTTTCGTCACCTAGTGTCCCGACGAAACTCTAGGAGTTTTGCCGTTTGGAGTTTCATCGCCCGAGGAGATAGCCACAACAGACTGTGTTTAACTTGTGTATAAAACTTGAATGATTCACTAAATGTATATGATGTTAATCATGATTGAGAAAACATGTATTTGCATACATATGAGCTGTGGACTTGATTAAGTTATATAACTGCTATGTGCTATTCAATGTTTGTCGCTTTGCATGCACTCCATAATTATGAATTACGTGAAAACGATACGAACATAAACTGATTGTGTATACGTGCATACCATAGGATTTGACTGATTAATTGGAAACAAGTAGTTAAGCATACCGAGCAAACCAAGGTGAGTTCACACTTTCTACAAGGCATGGGATTCCCAAGGGTTGGGAATGGGTAAAGGACTTAATCTGAAACTGCGTGACCTCCTGGTTTGGAACACGTACCACATCCTCTTTATTGAAGGGTGACGACATGTACTAAGAACTTAAGCGGAACCTACGTAATCTCCTGGTTTGGGGATTACGTACACATCCTCTTTATTGAAGGGGGATGGCATAGATACTAGACCAAAAACTCTATCATGAAGTCCCTCATTTTATATCGACTTAATCGCCGGGCCAATGGCGAGCGGGTCATTAGTTAGATAGCGCTTTTTAGGTTTGACAAGCCTCACACAGTGCCGCAGAGGACGGGCGTGAACTAATGGATCTGGGCACTAGTCAATGATGATAGATATTGACGTTAGGGCACCAACTTACTTCAGTCAGTGGTCGATATGGTAATGGGTCTAGTGGTTCACATGGGGAAGCCCCCACTGGTTATGGATATGGTTTGGGAAACAAGGAAATGGATTAACTTATGGTTTACGAATGAACTCATGGTTCTTGGAACAACTTTAAAATGAACACCAACTGTGAACTCGCTCAACTTTGTTGTTGACTCGTTGTTACATGCCTTGCAGGTCGTTAGGTACTTAGCTGGAGCTTGCATGGGAGCGGGGAGGAGTCGTTGTGGGGCATGGACTGTTGAGTCCATGTTAAACATTCAAACATTTAAACTTTATGAACTTATGTTTTGGTTTTACGTTTTATGCTTCCGCTGTTAACTTGAAGTTGGTTAATTTCTTTTGGACACCAATTTTATTGTGGTTGGTTTTATTTACTTAATTGCATTGTTCAATATGATTTGTGGCTTGATCCTGGTCATGTCACGCCTCCATGCGGTGATACTCCGCTTGTGGATTTTGGGGGTGTGACAACCCGCCTGAAAACACGACAGTGAAATAATAGGTAAAACCTCGTCTCCCATCCAAGACGAACCGGCGCCACCCGTATCCGGCCTTCTCCTGGATGCCGCAGAAAATAATGGGGAGAATGGGAGTCGAACCTAGGTCACAAAGAACACCAAGTCTTTCCCCAACAACTCCACCACTACCTCATTGACAACATTTAAATTCTAATACTAAGGCTGGAGGGTGTGGGGGCGCCACCCAAGCCAGCCGGGCATCTATAGCGCCCCATGGCGCTATCGGACCACACCCCAGGCGCTATGGCAGGGCGCCATTGAAGGCTCGCCAGCATGGTAACGGGCTTTATTCGCGTGGACCGAGGAGCATTAACATTTGACCGTTGAAAACGGTCATAATTTAAAAAAAAAAATTTACTTTCCATTTTATTTACAAATTAACACTATAAATACTCACTATTCTTTAACTTTTTCACCTCATTCCTCTCACTTTCTCACTCACTTTTTATACAATTCCCTTCATATTTTTAAAAAATTCTCAACAATGTTTCCCAATAACCCCTGGGACCCGACCAATCCGTTTTGGCAAAATATGCAAAACAACGAGCAAGAGAACCGCTATCGCCGAGACCCGCGTACGGGTGAGCTTGGATATTATCCAATGCCACCAACTTCTCCTCATCCCACCAATCAACCGATGCCCCCATATTTTGGGTATTATTCTCAACCCATATTTTTTCCCTCAAACATGCCCCAAAACATACCCGATACCCAAGACACAAGCGAAACCGAATACGTTCCGGAAACCCAAGTCGAATCCTCTTCTATAAAAAAAAAGAAGTCATAAAAAGAAGGATGAGACCGAAAAACGTACCCCTAAAAAGGTAGAATTTTGGTCGCCTAAGGAAGAGTTCGAGTTGGCAAAAGCATGGCTCGACGTGTCGGAGGACGAGATTGTTGGTAAATATTTTTTATGCTTTTCAAAATAATATTTTTTATGCTTTTGTAAATAATATTTTTATGCTTTTGTAAATAATTTTTTTTAGGAGACGACCAAGACATAAAGGTATTTTGGGGTCGTATACGCGAGAAGTTTTTCGCCGCAATGGGTCGTGGCGTGTATCGAACCGCCGACGCTTTTTCAGGAAAGTGGGGTGCTATGAGGACGAAGGTTAGCAACTTCAACAACATATACAATAATCTCGTCAATAATACTCGAAGGAAAAGTGGTGCGAGCGACGTCGATGTCATGACACAAGCCCACAACGACTATAGAATGCACCATGGGCATATGTTTACGTTGGTAACCACATGGGAGCTTCTTCGCAAATCTCCAAAGTGGCATCTTGTGCCACCGTTCGACCCAACCCGCCCTAGATCCAAACGGTCCAAATCGACATCCACCACCGAACCATCTTGGTCCGATGCTCGTACAATAATTAATCTAAACGAGGATGCTGACGAGTTTGAAGAACCACAAGAGCTGCCTCGTCCAACTGGTAGGGATAAAAGTAAGGCCAAGGCACGTGGAAAGTCTACTACATCAGATGGCCCGTCAAAGATGAGCGAGTTCGAGGCAGGTCTCAAGCAAATAATCTCCATTAGGGAAAAAGACCAAGAAATGAGAATGGAGAAACAAATCCAAAGAGACATGGACTTTCTCACAAGGGATGAGTCGCATCTACCAGAGGAGGACCGGGTCATTTTGTAGGCTCGCAAGGCACAAATTCGGGCCAAATATATGTAGTTTTTTATTTCTAGTATGTTGTGTTTTTTTTAGTATGTTGTCTTTTTTTTTCGGGGCCAAATATATGTAGTTTTTTATTTCTAGTATGTTGTGTTTTTTTTAGTATGTTGTCTTTTTTTTCTAGTATCTTATGTTTTTTTAACGAAATTATGTTTTTTTTTTAATTTCAAGTTATTAAAAATGCCATTTAATTTTTAAAAATAAATATTTAAATAAATAAATAATTAGGTAATCATGACATGGGGCTCCATCCACACCCTGAAATTTAAAGGGGGGCATGATAAAGCCCCTGGGGTGACATGGCGCTGATGTGGAGCTTAAGTGGTATGATAAAGCCCCATGGGGGCTCCAACAACACCCTATAGCCTAATTATTATTACAAAAATATCGGTGCTAAAACTATACATGGCTTTAATATAACTAGTATTCTTGCCGCCGCGTTGCAGCGTGTTAAAACAAATTGAACATGTACACAACGGAGGCTTTAACATCCGAAAAATGCAAAGCTTAACAATGTTTAAAAACATCAATAGAGTTCGCCGAAAAGATTATCAAGAGCATGACAACAGGCCCATTGCACAACACCGGCACCTAATCTACAAGGGATAGCAGCAGCGCATTAAGTCAAGTATGGCAGAGGTCCTGTGAGGGCAAGATAATTTTCACCATGGCTTTTTGGCATCTTTTTCTAATTCACCTGTCGGCTGCCAGATTGAAATATGCAAGCATCAATTAGTAACAGTTGTTTTCTTTCATGTGCAAGTGAAATAACAAAAAACCCCATCAACAATTCCCTAATCAAGATTCTAAAAACACATCTTTAACACCAATATATTATAACAATTAAGTGAACCCTTACCTGCATATTTCAACCGCAAGTGAACCCGCCTTTAATCTCTTTCATTGAACCCAGATGATTACCTGCCACATCAACAAAGAATGTGCATTTTTTTTCAAAGAAGATGAGTCATTTGATAAAACTGATCATTTAACTCGTTCAATGAAGATGACCCGTTTAAAAGTTTTTGGTTATGTGTGTATAATCTAAAACTTATGACGCCTTTTCTTATTACCATTACCCTTACATACCACAATTCCCCAACAACTTTTTTGTAAGTAACATAAAAATTTTGAACCTTGGGTGTTCAAAACTAAATAACGATGAAACTTAATTACTATGTAGTGGTAGTTGCTGAATAAAAACTAAGGAACTTACAAATCATATAATGCATTTTCCTCTCACCTTTGCATTTGTAACCAAACTGGGAGAAAAGTGGTATCTGCTACTTGATTATAAATACAAAAAAAAAAAAAAAACTGCTGAGACTGTACTGTTGTTGCTAGCTTGTTATGAAAATAATGAGAGCACTAAAGAGGTGTTAGATATATACTACACATAAACACATCTTTATCGCCTATAAGATATCTACAGTCACATTAGAGAAGAAAATAACACATATTGATATATAAACTAATAAGTAGTCTTTCAAAATATATTTCTATATTCTATCTAATAACTAATATACAACTTACATTATTCAAGTCATCGCCTATAAGATATCTACAGTCACATTAGAGAAGAAAATAACACATATTGATATATAAAATAATAAGTAGTCTTTCAAAATATATTTCTATATACTATCTAGTAACTAATATACAACTTACATTATTCAAGTTTAGTGTTGTACTATAACACATTACAAAATATCCCCAGCTATCCAACTTTCTAACTTTGGTTAATTACTATTTTTTCAAGCTCTTCTCACTATATTTACTTAATACACTCAACTGAACAAATTAAATGCCCCAGCCATTGAATTAACATAATCGCTCTCACTTTATGGGTATGATTTTTATCCAACACATAAACACAAACATTTGGCGTGCATGTTATGAAAGGCCAAAACCATAACCACATAACATAGAATTGTCTAGCTATGAACAATAGTAATTTGATCACAAAAACATGAAATTTTGGTTTACATAAACACAAAATTGTGACATTTTCATACAATAATCCTCTGTCACACACACCAGTATTGTGAGCGGAATCAAAACACAACACGGTCACAAATCATACAGCAAAAAACGAACAATCACCTGAATAAAGTAGAACAAATCAAACTGTATAATTAATCAGTATACCTGATCATGTTTAGGCTTCTTTACGATCTAATCATCAAGCTCCGACATGCCGATTTCAACTCCCTTAATCGTACGCCGTGATCAAATGAAAACCCTAGACAGTTTTCAGGCTTCTTTACGATCAAATCATCAGGCTCCGACATGCCGATTTCAACTTCCTTGGGTTTGAAAAAGAGAGAACGTAATTGAAAAGTAATTTATGGTTATCGAAACAACTTTGGTTATCAGAACAATACCACCGCCGCTTAACGACCGAATAACATCACCACCGTCCTCTCTGCGTCAAACCCTAGCACCGCCACCGTCGCTCCTATGCTATCCATCGAAAACCAGTGGACAACACCGTTTACCACCGTTCATCGGAGAGGGCTCAGTGGTTCAGTCGGAGATGGTCATGAGACAACTCCTCCCTCTGAATTCTCATGGCATTCTCTTGCCGGGAAACAACCTCAACCTTGAATCTCGAGGCCATCTCTCTTTCTCTCTCTGTAACACTCTCCACAAATGTAGTTTAACAAAAAGTGGGGTTGCGTCGCCGAAATAATCGTCGGTGGCAGGTGGCGCCGGAGCCACCGGCGTCTCTCATCCTCTCTTTCTCGCACGCTCTCTCTCTCTCTCTCTCTTCTCAAATGGGTCTCTTCACTTGTGTTTGTTGGTTGCTAAACACTGTGAAATACCAAAAGTAACCTTTTCTACTGTTCAAACGTTGATTTATTAATATATATATAGGAGAATTAGATGAAAATAAATATAATCAATTAATCATTTAACTAATTATTATTTAGGGAAAGGATCAAATAGGAAGTTTATTTTGGCTAGGAAGGTTAGGAAGCAATATGATTATGACATGTGGTAAAATTTAAAATAAAGAGGAAGATTATTTTAGTCAATCATATCCTTTCTTCTTCCCAATAACTTCAAAACCCACCATTTTCAAAACCCACAATCTTCAACCATTTCTTCACTTTCTATCTTAATAATCTCTACGTTATAGTGCGATTTTCATCACCAATCAATGATTCAAACACCGATCAACGTGTTCTTCAGTTTTTTTGAAGAAAACCCAGTTTAATTTCATCAAAATCTCATTTTTTTCCCGTGATTTTGAAGATAATCACTCGATCCGTTCGATTCGATCGCTCATAAGTGTTTCTATCATTCAAATTTCGTCAATCGTTGAAGAAACCGGCTTCGATCCATGTAAGAAATTCTTTAATTTCATTTTTACGATCTGGGTTTTTGATTTAGTCATTGAGTTTTACGATCTTGGCGGGGGTCCGGGGGCGGCAACCCCTGGTAGCAGGGTCCAAGGGGCAGAGCCCCTGGCTGGGGTTGAATAAAAATTAATTTTCTGAAAATTTGCCTCTGGAAAACTACATTCGTAGTTCAGACAATTCACATACAAATTCTCTGGAAAACTGTAAATTTTCTGTAAGTTTTATGCCATTGCGTTTTTAGAACTGCATTCCTGGTTCAGACAATTCACAGACAACTATTGTCCTGGTTCAATGCGTTTTAGAGAGAACACTTTCTTTGGTATTTTTATGCCATTGCGTTTTAGAACTAAGACATTTTTATGCGTTTTCTGGTCATTGCGTTTTAGAAAAACACATTTTGAAGTGTTTTTAGTCATTGCGTTTTAGGTAAAACACATTTTTAGGTGTTTTCAGTCCATTGCGTTTTACATAAAACACTTTCTTTTGTTTTTTTAGGCCATTGCGTTTTAGAAAGGAGACATTTTTAATTGTTTTCTGGCCATTGCGTTTTATAAATAAGACATTTCTTTGTATTTTTGGTGCATTGCGTTTTAGGTAAAACACATTTTTATGTGTTTTCAGTCCATTGCGTTTTAGAAAACAGACATTTTAAGTGTTTTATGTCCATTGCGTTTTAGAAATAAGACATGTGTTTGTGTTTTTGGTGCATTGCGTTTTAGGTAAAACACATTTTTATGTGTTTTCAGTCCATTGCGTTTTAGAAACTACACTTTCTTTTGAGTTTTTAGGCTATTGCGTTTTAGAATTAAGACATTTCTTTGTGTTTTCTGGCCATTGCGTTTTACAAATAAGACATTTCTTTGTGTTTTTGGTGCATTGCGTTTTAGAAAAATGTCGTTTTTTAGGTTTTTTTTTCCATTGCGTTTTACGCAACTGGGTTTTTTCCATTGCGTTTTACGCAACTGGGTTTTCAAAAAAAAATTCGAAAATATAGCAATAGTATACTCGTTTTAAAGATAAAAAACGCTCGTTTTTTGGTGCAATTTTTATAAAAAAATAATGTCGTATGAAAGAGTTATTAACGTTTAAAAAATGGGGGGAATTGGGGGAGAGAGAAACTATTGCATTTGATTGACTAGAATACCCCTAAACAAACTCACGCTCCTCTTTTCTTCCCTTCAATTTCCCTGATTTAATCTTAGCCCTTGATTAACTAAATGGATGGTCAAGATCACTTCCTAGCCTTCTTAGCCAAATAAACTTTCTATTGTATCTCCACCCTTATTATTTATACACACGTTAGTGTATATGAGAGAAGGCGAAAAACCTATTTACCATATGTTGATGATGATAAAATATGTCAACTAAGTTTAAATAAAATCAATAAATTCACTCAAATTAATTTCATAGGCTCACGTTGCATCGATCGATTTATCAAAACGTTTATGTGTTACTCAAGATTTAAAGAAGGGAATATATAAGGGAACCTATTTTGTATATCTATTTTAAGCCATTTATACATCTATACGACTTATCTATAAACAATTCAAAAGAAAATATTTTTTTTAACTAAATTTGTGTAGTCGAATCCCATAGCTTAAATTAAATACAAGAACCAAATATTGAAACAAGGTATCAAGTTTTAGTTTCTTAAAATCAGCATTCCAAAATTAGTTTATTTTATAAATTCATTCATCAATTGCATTGAGTAATCAAAGTAAGATAGCAATAAATCACATAACATGAAAATCAACTGTATGAAATTTGATGTATGACAACTACCATAAAATTAATTCAAGATGATAAATTTGATGAATGACAATTTATTATATTTAATGGATGACAATTAACCTAGATAACGAATGGTCACTAAAATAAGATAAGTATGAAATATATTTAAAGCTTGTTGATGGTTGACGAATCCACCGTTATATTAAATTAAATGTTGAGACAAAATTTATTATGGAAAACATTATGTAATATTGAAAATAAAAGTTAAATAAATATCTGAATAAATAAATAAACATAGCAATATAAAGAATTAGAAAGTTATGTAACCGAATTTTAGACAACTTGTTCCAGTTACCGATAGTTCTCACCGCATCAAAATCATTTGTTTTCGAATACAAAATCAAATCTATATTTTGCAGAATAAGGATATGGTTGTTGGAAAAACGTATTATTTAAATCTATGCATTCCCACTTTAAACACATATAGGATCGAAGGATACCTGTTTTGCGATTCAATATCAGTACCTTTTGCATAATGGTTAGATTGAAAGCAAACAGTGGCATGGTGAAGCATCCAGCGATGGCTTGTAACAATGGTTGCTCTAGAAACTTACATAATGCGATTCAACTCCATAAACAACTCGTGCTGATAACGTGTTGTAAAACAACTAAACCTAATAGCAATATAAGGAGAAGAATAAAAGACTGAGGGAATGTAAAATCTTATTGATATATCATACAAATATAATAGCTAGTATTTATAGGGCTTGACATTAATACAAATACATTAAAGGGGTGGGAGTTAAGCATGTGGAAAGTCACAATATTATAACTCATCCATAACATAAAAATATTTAGTGCATTTATCATATTTTATCATGAACAATTAATTTCTGAAATTTGGATGAATAGTGATAAATTGTATTTTTGTGTATTTTTTTTCTATACGGTAAACTATAGGTTTTTTGAATTTTGTAACAAACTTTTGGTTTTTTATAATTTAAGCCACAAGACTTATAAGTTTAGTTTTTTTTACAGTTTAGGTTTTAAGTATTAACTAGATATTTACCCGCCCCGCGTTGCGGCGGCGTAATGCCTCTTAAAGATAACTCAATAGAGGCGGTTAAGAATTATACTGTATCATATACGTAAACCTAGACGTATGAACCTGATTTACATCGAAACGTATATTTGTATTTGATATTTAGCCTTGTCTGTGCCGGAACTACAAAATAATTAAAAACCTTTTGTATAAAGCTTTCCGCCTTGTTACCACCTAAATTTACAACAAAAAACGTGTTGTTGTACAAAGTCTTCTATATTTCACTATCTTCCTTTCTATATAGAAGATGGTAACCTGTTCATGCATCCAAATCATACATTATAAGAGTCTGCCAAAGCAAGAATGGCAAATGAGATTACAACCGAAAGATCACCTGTAAGAATAAATATAACTTGATGAGATAATATGCAATTAACATTTTTTCTTTGATCCAAATACCACGAACATTAGTCATGACCACTAACCCAAGGCTCCCAATCGTCATTGCAAGCATCCGAATAGTATTCATGTACCATCCGAGGAACTTATGTAACAAACTTGCATGCAACACTTAAATTTAACATAAATATATACACATAGCGTCGGTTTTTACCTTCATATACCATACCATACCGTTATCGAACTGTACCATGTATTTTTTGTAGGGCTGGCAATTGGGTACCTGTTAAGACACGATTAGACCTGTTTGACTGAAAAATACACCCTTTGACTTTTTTAATTTTTAAAATAATTAAAATTACAATGTTAGCATCTATCATTTATTCATCTATATACATAAAACATAAAACTGTTTTATAAACATGAGGTAGAAAGTAATTAAACGGGTCGTAATCATGTTTGAAACTTATGTTGTGCGCGTCGTCAGAAACCTGTTAAGACACGATTTGCCAGCCTTAATTTTTTGTACCAGTACCCATTTTTGGGGATTTGCGGTACGGGTTGGTACCAAGCTCATCCCTAACACGCATGACAGTTAGTCAAGCCTCCTTGCGATCAATTCCTTGTTTGATAAACAATATCAGTATACGTATTCCAAACGTAACAATTTAATAGGTAAATACTAATTAGCATTAAATAAAGCAATTAGTCCCAAGAAAAATCAGATGCCTAATCCCATATTAACACATCAATAAGATATAGCTATGGAAGCTCGTCCACATATACTTTCAGTTTATACACTTAAATGTACACTTAGTAGTCTCAGTTTTTTTCACCAGTTTATTCTACCATAGTGCATTTAAAAATTTATGCAAGAACAACCAAAATAAGAGCATGGAACAAAAATATATATGAACTCACTATGAGCTTCTAGTGTAGTGTAGCAGGATGCGGGAACAGGAGATGACGGTAGCTCTCGAAGAACATGTTGCAGATGAAAAAGCTTAAGTAAATATAAACCAAAACTTGACTCAACATATAAATGTAAATAGAAATGTTATAACAGAAACTAAAAGACTAACCACTAACAAAATCAAGAGAATGGTACACCACAGCCGTTAAGCGGACCAAACTTTTGCCGTCTCCCTTTGATGCAGGATGTACATACCAAATCTATATATTATGTCATATATTCATATCAATTTGAAAAAATCAAAGTAATCACGGAAAATTTAGTTTTAGTTACACTACTCTATGATCATAATTTTCCTCAAATAAAAACAAAATGTACACACAAAAACTATATAAACTGTTAGGTATCCATATCATTATCATATGCGCACGATTTATAATCATATAGATCGAGGAAAAAAACGTTATAATACCTAGTGATAGGGAAATCATCATACAGATCCATCCGGGCGTTGGAGTAAGGCACACCAAACGTCCGGTACCGTTCTTGATTTAGTGGCTGTCTATTTTCAAAACCCAATTGAAAATTAGGGTTCATATTCGTGAGCATCAGATTTACCCTAAAATACATGGGGTTTAACTCTCAGATGAGCCTTGGCTTCACCATCACCGAGAAAACAACTAAAAAAACATCAAAAATTCAAGAGAGACAACGAGAGATTTGTGAGAGCCGACAGAAGGGAATACACAAAGAACATCAAATCCAACATGTAAAGATATATGCGAGAGATGAGAGCAAAACATCATCACCTAGTAACCATCTTCGTTACGCCGTCCCCCCGACTTCCGATCTATGTCGCTGACGTTAAACCCATAGGCGAACCACCACCATCATCATCACCGGTGATGTGCGGCATAGCCGGCTTCGCCGCCATCGGTCTACTCTCTTTTGCGTTTCTCTCGATCCAATTGTTTCTGTGTGTCTGGATCCAGCTAGGGTTGTGCTTGTTTTTGGAAATGAGTACAAACGTCGTTATAACGTCCGTTAGTTTACTGTTCCTCAGGAATGTTGTAAATTAATACATACTAGAATCAAGGCCCCCGCGTTGCGGCGGGAGCGTACAACCGTATCAAATAGCACAAATACCACACCGTCGCCAACGACCACCAACACTGAAGTTGCGGCGTGTCAATGCGAAAAAATCAGACCGAAACGTAAAATATAGAAACGAATAACTAAGTCTATATAGAATCCGTGCGTTGCGACGACTCTGCTAAACGCGAAAAATAGACGTAAAAACGTTGAACCACACATGCGCGTTGCACCATATTAACTTACAAAATTTTGAACGAAACGTAAAAATGCTGAACCACACACGCACGTTGCGTCGTGTTAACTTGCATTTGAATAAAACGTAAAACTAAATTTTGCGAAAGATGAAAAGTAAATTAGACCTTAAATTGTAAAAGATAAAAAAGTTAAAAAAACAATTTTGTAAATGGTAAGCTTTGGATTTGAAGTAAAATTTAATTCTTTTTTAAAAACCCATAAAAAAAGTTACTAATTAACATGACATGAAGCAATATAAGAGACAAATAGTTGTCTAAAAATGTTGTCAAAAGTGAAAAGCAAGAAATTGTTGTGGAGAAAACCATTAAAAACGAAAGTAAATTGGCGCAAAGTAATGTTATTAATTGATATATATATAATAATATATGAATATTATTAGAATCGGTATCGTTATTTGCTTTCATGGTTTCTAATTAGCCGCACCGATAACCCTTCCCCCGTCCCCCGTTGTCGTTGGTAGCACAGTTACAGTTTTTACGTCCCACAACGCGGGGTTAACACTAGTTAAAAACATGTCCAATGTAGACAAAACTGTTTAATTTTCAATTATGAGTAAAATGCACGGATAGTCCTTTTGGTTTGGTGAAATTTCACCTTTAGTCCCCAACTTTTCAGAATTACACTCTTAATCCCTGTGGTTTGACAAGTTGTTACTCGGATAGTCCCTAAAGCGGATGAAGATTACTCGGATAGTCCCTGTGGTTTGACAAGTTGTTACTCGGATAGTCCTTGTTATTTCACACCCGCTTAACCAGAAAAACTAACCTTCATCCGCTTTGGGGACTATCCGAGTAACAACTTGTCAAACCACATGGACTAAGAGTGTAATTTAAGGTGAAATTTCACCAAACCACAGGGACTATCTGTGTATTTTACTCTTCAATTATTTTACTTATATACAAAATCATTATCATGTTCATATATTAACTTTTGGAGAAAACAATTTTTTGTATATATTTTTCTAAATCGACTATTTTTTTCAATAGCAACCTTGTCTCCAACTTTTCAGAAACTAAAACACATTCAAAATCACTCTTATGTTCTTAACAAAAATACACAATACTAACGTAGTAAATCACTAAATACACATTATCCTGTCACATATAACAAAAACTGCATACCCCAAACTAAAATTAACAAAAAAAAAAAAAAAAAAAAAAAAAAAAATAGTTATACCATAAGAAAAAAAATCATGACAAGTGAAACAAATTCATAAAATCTCAAACCGTCCATTTCCAGATCTTGATCCTAACATCCACCTTACATTTCACACCGGAAGTACTCGCCGTCGCCACCGTCTTACCAACCGGCGCCGTAAACCTAATTCCGTCACAAACAACCCTAACCGGCACCTTCTTCGTCTTCAAGCTTCCGATCTTCACTTTAATCTTCGTATCAAGGTGAATCGATAACGGCAAACTCTTCTTATTCTTCAGATCTGATTTCAATCCATTGTTATCATCCACACTTCTTCCACTAGCCGCCACAACCGCCTTCAATTTCGTCGTGTTCTTCTTCGGCATGAAGAACGCCGGTATAGATCCGTCACCGACGTCACTTCCTTTCGAATCGATTGAAACGGAAACCGGATTGAAATCGAACTCGATCTTCTTGTTAGGGTTTCGAGCGGTTACGGTGAAGTTGAACCTACTGTTTAGGTGATTTGATGAAGTTAGGTTGAATTGAGAGATTTGAAGCGATGAGACGGTGAACGACGGGCGGTGTGGACGGTAGATGACGTAGAAGATGCCGCCGGCGACAGCGGCGAGGATGATTAGGATGAGGAGGATGAAGGTGAGCCAGAGGCAGAAACGGCAGCAGCAGCTGCGGCGGCGGTTGCGGTGTGGTTGAGGACGGTAGACTGGACGAGTGTTGTTGTAGATTTGAGATTTGGTTGCCGGAAAGGTAATGTTTCCGCCGTTTCCGGTGGCGGTTGCGATTCCGGCGGGTTGTTTAGCGGAAGGATGAATTTTATCGGCCATAATTTGGTGAATATTATTATGTGAAAGTTTTTGTGTTGTTGTTGTTGGTAATAATGGAGTAGAGAAAGAGAAAGAGAGAGATGAGATAGTGATGGGAAGACTGTGGACACCGGAGATGGTGGGGAAGATGCTGCAATGGCAAAAAAGTCGTCTACTACACGGTTTTCTGTTTTCTTTATTTTCTACTTCTACTTCACTCAATATGTAATTCCAAAGTCTCATATTATAAATTATAAACTATAAATTAGCAACAAAATGTTGCTTTATAGAGTTGTACCCTATGCATGAGGAGATTTTCAAAAAAAAAAAAAAAAGTTGATTTTTCATTTCTAACTCGGTGTTTTTCTGCTTTTGCAATTTAAATCTAACACTTTTTATTTTCATCTTTGGCCCCTTATAAATTTCATCTTTCACAAATTGTTCGTTTTACATTTCTTCTAAATTTTGCAAGTTAACACGCCGCAACATATGTGTGGGGTTCACCGTTTTTTGGTATATTTTTTTCCATTTGACTGGTTCGTCGCAACACGTTTATTTTCCCGTTCGACTTAGTTATTCTTTTCTACGTTTTACATTTCGGTCTAATTTCTTCGCAGTAACACACAACAACGGGCGTGCGTGGTTCAACGATTTTTTATTTATTTTATTTTTAGGAAATTTTCCAATGTTAGGGTCGCTGACAATTGTGTTGGATTGGTGCTACTTTGTACGGTTTTACGAACCTTTTTAACCTATTAAGTTTTTTTTACCTTTAATTTGTTTCGAGTTTACCCCTATACTTCCTTTACTTAAAAATTATTTTTACGTGCATATTTTTTTTTCCGTGTCGGTATAAATATGATTTGCTCTATGTTTCGACGTAAACTTTTTCTAGAAAACGATTTAGGTCAAATATAATATTTTTTCTTTAAAAAATTACGTGCAAATTTCTATGTACTATAAATTTGAGTTGGTCTACATTTTAATTTGGGAGATGAGTCAGGACAAATATAATATGTATTCGTGTGTATTTTATGTATGTTTCGTAAATTTTGTTTCGAATGTGTGGAGTCAAATTGTAGCTTCTTTTCTATGTATGAATCGGGTCACATATAAATTTGATTTACTTTACGTTTTGATTCAATCGCAATGCTTATATAGGTTACCTCGGGTTCAATTCGATACGTCAAAACGTGCGTTACCATACGGTTAACGTATTACACGACGTTTGAGCTAATCCATTCGATGTTTGCGATGTTCTCGCGCCTCAACGCGCGCAGGTGTTATTACTAGTAAATATTAAAATATATACATTAACTAATTGGATTCTTCATCTATTTGGTTTGTTACGATATTGGTACTTGGTATAGAAACAGAAAGAGATATGGATACGTGCTTTACATCGATAGAAAATCATATAAATAAACTTGGTGAGTCATGGCATCGTGAGTGTACCGACATTCGTTATAGCTTACGGTACCAATTTTTTTTCTTCAAGTTTTATACTTTCACATCAAGAAAACCATAAAAACGAATACGGTACCGGTAATGATTTTGTTTGGACAGTGTTTGTTCAATTTGTCAAAAAAAAAATAATTATAATTATATTTACCCCGTTTGAACGATTTTTTTATCGAATTGTATATAAAAATAAGCATGTCGCGATGATATATTTCCAAACTTTATGAGACATTATGTTATGTCGCTAAAATGATGAAAGGGTAACGACATCACATCATATAAGGGTGAACGGGGAACTTAGCGGGGAGTGGTGCGGTGATTGAAGTCCCCGAGCGGGAACACCACCGCCATCAATTTGGGGAGGGTAATCGGGGAGGGGGATCGGTGTATGTTCAGCGCACAAGAATTGATGATTTAAACGTTGGGCAACGGTCAAATATTAAAAAAAAAATTCAATTTTAACCAATATAAATAACCAACTTAAATCTAATTTTTTACCACACCCATTCTCAAACTTACTCTAAAAATCTATCAAATACAACACAAAGCCAAACCGAGCAATGGAGAACCAACCCCGCGAAGCCAAGAAAAAATCTAAGGGACGCGGCTCGCAACCGTCTCATGGTGGTTCGAGCGGTGCAAGTGCACAACCACAACCCCCTTTCGGATATACTTCACAACCCCCGTTTTTTTACCAACAACCTTCATACCCCTCCTTACACCCAACCACAACCCACTTTCGGCTATTTTCAAAATTTGTTATCAATGGATCCTCAATCTCCCGCCTTCGACCCGTATGGTTTTCGTTCCCCACAAGTTCCATCTCCACGAGAAAATGTTGAACGTTCTCTACCTATTCACGAGGACGAGGACGAGGAAGTAGGATTTTAGATCATTATAACGCCACCGTTGGTGGAAGTAACCGGACCGTGCATCAAGTACGGTCTAAATGGACCCCGATGATGACGAAAATAAACTTTTTCAACGGCCTATACCAACAAGCGGTAAAAATTATATTTTTTAACGTTGTATATTTTTTAATTTTGTTTACTAAGTTCATATGTTTTTAACACTTGTTATTTTATAATATGTAGGATCGCACACGAGGAAGCGGGTGTAGCGATCTCAACGTGATGAAAGTCGCTTTAAAGGAATTTAAAGATAGATATCCGAGCGGTTGTCAACATGTCGAGGCATGGGAGGTCGTTCGAAAACACGACAAATGGGCCTAAGTCCCATTGTTGGGTGAGGAAGGGGAAGGTTCGGCACAAAAAAGAAAGCCCGTTGACGTGGACCCTTCCATACCCGATATGAACGAAGACCCCTCGCCACAAAGAACACAACGACGAGACAAGCGTCAAGCGACATCGTCCGAGGGCTCGGCCGAGTTGGCGGCACAATTCAAAGAGTATACCGCCATGAGACTGCCCGTAGTGGGGCGTTTTTTTTTTAAATTAAAAAAAAAACGCCGGAAAACGCCCCGGCCTCCACTACACCCGGCGTTTCCGGGCGTTTTTTTTGAAAAAATTTGAGCCCGGCGTGTTTTTTTAAAACGCTTGCACATGTTTTGACCAACCAATCACAAGTCTCCAACGGCTAGATTATCAAACGGCTAGTTTTTTTTTTTTTTTTTTTTTTTAACATTTTACCCCTATATATATAAACTCATTCATTTTCAACCAAAATCATCACAAAAACTTTCTAAAAAACACAACCATTTTATAAAAAACTTGATGGATTCTCCTAGTTCTTCATCCATGGTAAATTTTTACTACAACGAGTTTTTTGCGGATGGCGATGGTTCAACCGATGAGGAGGTTGAGCAATAGGCGGTTACGAGTGCTTGTCAACTAGCGGTGAGATATGTCGAGCATTGTCGTCGCCCCCAAGCAGAAAAAAATAAAAGAGGTTATATTGAACGAGACCGACGCGGGGCACACGATCGTTTGATGAAATATTATTTTGATGAGGCGCCGACATATTCGAACGAAATGTTTAGGCGTCGTTTCCGAATGAGTAAGCGGTTGTTTCTACGCATAGTCGACGACTTGGAAGCCAACTACGATTATTTTAAACAAAAAGCGGATGCGAGAGGGGCACTTGGATTTACCGGTATCCAAAAGTGTACGTCGGCGTTACGAATCCTTGCTTATGGAAACACTACCGACATCAACGACGAGTATCTAAAAATGGAGGAGAAAACAACGAGAGACAGCTTGGAGCATTTTTGTCGCGGTACAATTCCTATACTTTACTTTTTTTTTAAACCTCGAGTATGTTTACAATTTTTTTTAAGCTTATGTTTGTCTATGTTTTTTTATAAAGGTATAATTGATGTGTACGGTGCGCGTTATCTTAGAACGCCCACATGGGACGACCTTCAAAAGATCTACGAGGTACATAATGCTGAGCATGGTTTGCCTGGTATGATCGGGAGCATAGATTGCATGCATTGGCGTTGGGATAACTGCCCGACTGCATGGCGAGGCCAACACACACGGGGTGACCAAAAAGGACCCACTATTATTCTTCAGGTGGTTGCTTCACAGGACCTTTGGGTTTGGTCGGCTTACTTTGGCGTGGTCGGGTCATGCAATGATATCAATGTTTTGAACAATCTCCGTTGTTAGAGGAGTGGATTTCTGGCAAAGCTCCAAAAGCGTTGTTTTACGCAAATGGAAACTACTACCCTCATGGATATTATTTGAGCGACGGAATTTATCCTAGGTATTCGATTTTCGTGAAGACGTATAGTGATCCTATTGATGAAAAAAGAGCATACTTTAAAAAGGTTCAAGAGTCTTCACGAAAAGACATTGAGAGATGCTTTGGGGTTCTTAAACAATGCTGGCAATATTTGAGAAATCCTTGTCGTGCATGGAGCAAGCAAAAAATGAGAGATGCTATGTACGCGTGTATAATCATGCACAACATGATTTTGGAAGACGAAGGAAAGGCGATATGCCAGAATTATGTGCCAGAAGCCGTTCAAGAGGAGCATCCACAGGCGTCAATGGAAGAAAGAGTGAATAATGCGCGAGAGTTGCGTTACGAACCGTACCATTCCCAGTTAATGGTTGATTTGGTACACCACGCATGGTCGGTTCGGTATGTACCACCTGAGGGAGAGGAAGAAACGGAGGACGAGGAAGACGAAATTGGCGAGGGTGAAGAAAGCGAAGATGAAAACTAGTGTTTTTATTTTTTTTTTAATTTCATCGGATTTTAATTTTTTTATTTCTAGTATTGTATTTTTTTTATTTAATCGGATTTTAATTTTTTTATTTCTAGTATTGTATTTTTTTTATTTAATGAAGTATTTAAAGTTTAAAAAAAAAAAATAATTGGGAAATGATTGCATGGGCGTTATTGGAATAATACCCCACTACACCACTTTATGCTATAATGCCCCATGCTGACTGGGATGACACGTGTCGGATAATGCCCCATGGTGGGGGCATTATTTTTGTTCACCACTACGGGTGGTCTTATAGCAAAAGTGGTGTAGTGGGGCGTTATTCCAATAACGCCCAAGCAATCGTGTGTGTGTGTAAATTTTAGAATTGAAAAAACAAAACAAAAAAACAAAACTACTAGTCATTATGTGATTGGCCAGTCCCCACTTTACCTTATTTTTTAATCCATTTTCATAAAGTTGTCAGGGACACATGTGGCCTGCTCAAAAATGATTGGTGGGTCAAACCAATTCTCAAACCAAATCAGCGTTTTAATTACAACGCCTACAACCAATTTTTCCAAAAAAAAAAACGCCCGGAAACGCCGGGTGTAATGGGGTGGGGGGCGTTTTCCGGCGTTTTTTTTTCAATTTAAAAAAAAAAACGCCCCACTACGGGCAGTCTAATGCCCAACGCTGACTATGATGCCACGTGTCGGATAATGCCCCATGGTGGAGGCATTATTTTTGTTCACCACTACGAGTGTTCTTAGCATATTTATTAAAGTTAACATCACATGTTTTTGTTCTTATATATATAAGAGATTATCCTTTAAAAACAATAGATTATTTTAACTACTTATGATATGTCTTTATTGTAAACTTTAATCCAATAATTCTAAATCACAACTATCACTATTGCTTACTGATCAAACATCTGAGTGTAAATCAAACATAAAGCAATTTTGGGTGTGGGAACACAGTCTATTCTATGGTTGTGTCATGTATCGACTGTCTAATGGTTGTGTCATGTACCATTCTTTTTAAATACCTACTAAAAAGTTGTCAACCTTAATGTTTTCTTAGATGTAAATTCACACTCAAGTGGTTAGACCACCGAAGATTAGGAGTCATTAAGATATAATTTACCTTGATTAAAGAGAAAAGTGCTGATTACTCTCTGGAATACATATAAACTAATGGTGATCTCTACCTAACTATAGAGAGTTATAGTGTGATCTCTACCAAACTAGAAAAAAACTTTTTGATTAATCAGTTAACAACCATTACAAATGGTGTGATAATTTAGAGCAAAAACAACGAATACAAATCTTGATTTAAAAACCTTATAGCACATGTAACGTGAATTATTTAACATCAACCTGAATCAATATAAATCTTTGCATTATTAATATGATGATATTTCTTACCATAATCTATTCACGTGTTGTACCGGAACTTAAAATACTTTTAGAACTAATATCTTCTCTGGAATAAAGACTCTAAAAACATATATAAATAGGTTAACGAACATTTTCCATGCATTTTTCGAGCGAGCGTTAAGCGGTTTTGAGTTTTGACTGCGCTACAAACATATGATTATGTTGGGCCTGACTTTGAGCAAATGGGCTCAGAGTCTCAGACCATCAACATCAACCCCTGTATTGTTATTGCATAGCACAATGCAACAATAATGCTAAACAAATTTCATGTCATTTTCTAAGACTTTTTCACCAGTTTTGAATTTAAATACTTTATTATATATGTCTTACTGAACATATTACAAGGAAATGACAAAACTCCTTCCAACAAAATATTAATATTACAGCAGACACCAAACAAACACTAGAAATTGTTTGATAAATAAACAAATACAAAAGAAAGTAAAAAAAGTCAAAATGTTGACTTTTTCATTCTTTTCTTTTCTTACCTAAATTTCTACATATCAGTTCTTGATGATTGATTTTGTTGACACAAATTACATACTGGTACACTGGAAATTATCTCCCGCATCGTCTATATCGCAAGTCTTCTGCAGCCGCTTCATAAACCCGCCGATCTTCCTAATCTGTCTCGTAATATCTTCACACCCATGTACCTGCATCACACCATATAATTAAATAACCAAACACAATTGTTATATGTTGTTAATACACAAGCAACAACTATTTCATGTAACGTTGTGTTATGTTGCTAAACGGGTCATGTTTACAGGTTGACTGTTGATGGGTCAAACCCAAAAAATGATATGATATTCACCATACCTGCCCAACATCATAACTGTGGCTTGGGGGTTCGTGCCGGGGGATTCATGAAAGGTTGACCCGTCGATGACTCGAAGCCTGTGGACCCCAATGACCTCATAATCCTTGTTCACCACATGTCCGACATGGCATCCGCCATGGTAGTGCCAAATTGAGATTACGGTGTCTTTACAAAACTGCTTGAGCGATTTTGTGTCGTTTGTGTGTCGTGGTATCACATTGATGTTTGCGGTTATGCTCATGTTGAGCAACTTTTTAACCGTTTGTTTGTTACCTTTGGTGAAATTAAGGAAAGGTTTGGACCGCAGGAGTTTTTTCACAATGCGGATCCCTTTCACGCATTGTCGGAGGTCTTTCGGGTGGCTAAAGTAGTTAAAAGTGACGATTGGATTATCGTCCACATTTGTGTTGTTTAAAACTAGTTGCCCTTTTGACTTTGGGTAAGCGATTTTTTCTAATATGAAACCGCCGTGAAATGCTTCATGTGGGAGATCTTTCTTGTTTCGTTTAAACGCTTCGATGGCTTCTTGTGTCCGTCTTTTTGGTGGAATAGTCGAAAGTTGCCCGATCTGTTATCAGTTGACAGTTATAAACCATTTGCAGTATATAATATAACATCTTAAAATAATATTACCTCAGCCGAGGCGACACCATGGTGGCAGTGAATGCTATCGGGGGACTGACTAAACCCGCTGCTTGCTTCAATGTACACGCCCTTTTTCGTTATCCCGACCGTTTCAATTAACGACTGATTAACAGGCCTATTAAACGGCACAAAAATAGAGTTCAAAGGGTTATCGGACATATGTTTCCCGACAAATTTGTTATCGTGCACCACTGAAATGTTCAGCTTCTCGAGATCAGCCTTTGGTCCTATTCCACTAAGCAATAGTAGCTGTGGGCTTCCTATGGCCCCACACGCTACTATTACCTCGCTCCTCCGTCGTTTTGAGATATGGGCCACATGTTGCGCCCCGTTTTCGTCTTTGAAGTGTACCCCAACCGCCCTCGGTTTTAAACCTATAAGTCACATAGATCACCAAGTTATTTTAGTATGACCAACCATATTGTCTTGTAAAAATAATAGTATAGCATTCTCTTGTTTTAAAGCAGAAGTGGGTTCTTTGTTGGGCCCATGGGCCCAATATGACAATACAATGATTTTTTATGCCAATACATACCGGTAGTGTCGAAAATGATTTTTTGAACCCGGGCATGAATCAAAACATCGAGGTTTTTTGCGTTTGCGGAGGCTAGTAGCTCTGCGGCAGTGTGTCGACGGCCATATTTATCGAAAATTGTTCCGCCAACTTTTGTACCGTACAAGTGGTCATAGGTGAACCCATTGTTTGGTGCAACACCAACTTCCACAAGACTGTCTCGAACCACTCGTTGCCATGGTTCGAATATGGGCTCATGAACAATTTGCTTTTCGACCCATGGGTACGATTCATTCACCAATTTTGCATCCCACCCTGCTTTTTTAACATATCTACAAACAAAATTCGGTATTATTATATTAACAACAACAAAATCCATTTTTTTACTCTACAAGAAGAAACGTTACATAGCAAATAATTATAAGTGGGCCATGGTGTCTTAATCACTATCAAAATCAATGGTTGTTTCCCAAGCCCAAAAGGGAAAGAAATAAAAGACGAAATAACTTCAAAACGACATGTTTGTGGCCCATTAGTACTACGTTGTAGGCCCAAAAGGACAAAGATTTGATAAAGGTCTAAATTCTAATTCAGCCCCACTAAAATTTTCAAAATCTTCTACCTAAAATCCGTTGATTTGAATTATTAGCCTAAAATTCGAGGAAACTTTTACATCAATCGACCCGTATCCTCGTTCTGATCAAAAGCCCTAAAACATCGGTTTGTAATTCGGAAAAAACTTAATTCCGTTAAGCTATTTTAACGGCGGATTATTTTACAAAAAAATTGACTAGTTCAGATTATTATCGGCCAATAACTGACGTGCGATTATTATCAGCCAAATTAAGTTAGGTGAGATTATTTATTTCCAATTCGCCTATTAAAAATGACCCGTTTTGACGTGAAGAGTGGGAGTTGTACCTTGTGCTTGCTCGTGTGTAAAATCCAGCATTAATAGAAGTACCACCACCCAACACCCTAGCTCTCGCATTAAACACTCCATCGGTGGATACAAAAAACTGTGAAGCAGAACTTGCTGACGTGTCCGCAAGGGTAATATGGAAATTTGACAAAAAGGAGACATTTATGTTTGCAAAAGGGACAC
The DNA here is from genome assembly GCA_030545235.1 of Helianthus tuberosus. NCBI lineage: Eukaryota > Viridiplantae > Streptophyta > Magnoliopsida > Asterales > Asteraceae > Helianthus > Helianthus tuberosus. The sequence continues at coordinate 30,988,715 of CM060409.1, forward strand.
CACCTCTCTCTAGTAATAACACACTGTAATTTTGTGATAGTGTTGCTGCCAGTGGACACCCTGCGGTCCCACCACCTACAACTATGTAGTCATACTCCTTTTCTCCACCGTAGGATTCAGATGACGAAAACAAACTCGCCCGTTGGATGAACGGGTACCGATCTTGCCACACCCTCTGATCACCTGCATCGCATATGCTGGATTTTACTCATTTGCCCTTGTTGTTACTACAATCAAGGATTTCTTTTCCCAACTATTAAAGAATCTTATTTCACAAATATATTCCCAAAGATTTTAAGAATCTTATTTCATAAGAATCTTATTTCACAAATATACATTAAAAAAACCATTAAATAAGTCAACGTTATTTATTATTTTTTTAAACCAAATGTTTAGAGCATTCACATTTCACTCTTCATTTTTATTTTTATGTGAGTGGGTTTTGTATTTTATAAAAAAAGGGTTTTAATTGGATGAGAAAAAAAATGTTACTGTATATCTGTATATCTAGGGAACACTCTTTACTCCTATTATTATTTAATATTTTTATGAAAGTGATTTAAGTGGAAGAGAGAGAAAATGTAATAATAAAGATATAAAATAATATATTTTAATTTATAAACAGAGAGAAAATATAGTGATTTTTAGTGTAAATATAAAAACGAAGATAGAGAAAGGGATGTGAATGCTCTAATATACACATTAAATAAAGAATCGGTAATAAATATATCTTTTTACATGCAGGATTTAAAACTCTAATCTTTTGATTGTGAATCAAGATATTCACTAAGAAAGGTTATAAATGAATAAACATATGTAACAACCGAATAATGCTTGGTAAATATAATGAAATTTAGAAAAATACCGAGTTAACATGATTACTTAACAATTTTGTCTATGTGATTCACACAATCTGATATTTAAAATTTATTAAACTTGATTATGTATTTAAGTTCTCTCAACAACATATGTATAAAGACTTGATTTCAACCGGAAGTTACCTCCGGCAGATTAATTTTCCGGCAATCGGCTATTGTAACAAGATTAATGCATCAAAATGGCCATTTTTGGTGCAAAAACTTTAACTTTATCACCAAACCTAGAAATTTGTTGCTAAACACATCAAATTAGACCATCTTTCGTGTAAAAAACTTGAATATTTTTCCCCAAGAATAATATCAAGTTGCCAACTTTTATGCTAAAACATCAATCTTTTCACAAGCCCACAAACCAAACAAGATAAAAACCAAAACCCATCAATTTAACACCAAAATATAAAAAACCCATATCATAATTTTTTGAAAGAATCAACACACATCAAGAACATGCATATATATATATATATATATATATATATATATATATATATATAGAGAGAGAGAGAGAGAGAGAGATGTAACCTTGACTAGAGGTGATAAGAGTGGCAAGAATAAAAGATAGAAGAAAAAGGGAGAGAGAATTAGAAAGATGGTGGTTGTTGTTGAGTGCCATTGGAGAAAGAGCAAGAGAGGTAGGGGAAGATGGAGACAATGAACACAGTATAATTTGCACCTTCAATTTTCAAACTCTGTGGCCAAATCTGGTTGGTCTGCTACTCTGTGTAATCTTCATTACAATTATATTCACATTTGACATCTGCTTTGGAATAAATAGGAGGATGGTGGTGTAATATATATGCGTAATTTCTAACTAACTATTATTATTATTTTTTCTACACTACTATGAATGCATTTAATGTCAAAGATTTAAAAGCAAAGGACAAACATAACATAAAAGCCATGTACAAATAGTCAAATACTACAAATCTCACCACATTAAAGAAAATTCTATGAAATAAGGATAAAATGGTAACAAGTTTTATAAACTTCTTTATTTGAAAACTAGTTGAAAATATTTTATATTTAAAACATTAAAACTTAATGCATGAACCCAATATCTTAAACTAGAAATACTTAAAATCTGTTATTTAAAAAAAGTTGGTTAATTCACATTGAGATGTTTAAACGGCTAATTTCTTTTAATCTATGTCGTTTTCGAGACTTGAACCCAAGACTTTCTCCTCTAAAACCCAGGTATTTAAAGGTCTTGTCTTTACCAATGCACCACCACACCATTGATTAAAAAGTTTTATTAGTTTTTCACGCATTATCCTGATCAATTAATGATAATATAATTCATCACAGAAGGGGTGCGCACATGATGCGGCGGAAAACAAATCGCAATCACACATACATTGGCAAAACGCTTGAACAGTCAATTGGTGAAGTATCATATTTGAGGGTTCAATAAAAACTAAAACGTATTTTTTTAGTGTTTATAAAAATATCACACACATACTAAAGATTAAAAAATACTCGTTATTATGGTGAAATAACGCATAAAAGTTATAAACATTTAAAAAAGAGAGGGAATATGCATCTAACTTAGGGGTTGTTTGGTAGCCTCTTAATGATCATTCAGATGCTACATCTTAGTGGTTTAAAACCTCTGAATGAATAAGAGGTAACCTCAAGTCTGAATGGTTAAGAGGTAACCTCTGAATGGTAAATCATCCCATGTCACATTCTTCTACCTTCTCATTGGTAAAATTCTTAATGGTTCCATTAAGAGGTAGCCTCTTAATGACCATTTAGAGGCTACCAAACAGCCCCTTACATATTCTTTTACAAAGTTAACAATAAGGCAATGACTACAATTCCTATTCTATCCTTCCAGCCTTCAAAATTCATAAAAGACAATTTTGTTTCCTTAAACCCTTAAATATCAATGAAAAAAAAAAACAATTTATTCATCCTCGGATATATTATAATACAGTATATATATACATACATACATACATACATACATACATAGGAGTTAGTTAACGTACAATTGGCCTTAACGTACGATGCGTACGTGATGAACATATGACATGCGTATTTTAACTTACAAATTTGGAAAACTCACAAACCTGGAAGATTCACCATGTGGACTTCACAAAACTCGAACGCTTCCAACATGCGGTTCACAAACTCGGAAGATTTCAACATGTGGTTCACAAACTCGGACGATTCCAACATGCGGATTTATGGTTTTGAGGTTTTATAACTTGCAGAATACTCATCGCGAACACTCGTACGTTAAGGCCCATTGTACAGTGCACTTTCTTTACATACATACACACACACACACACACATATATATATATATATATATATGCATGTATATATATAGTCTTAGGATTCTATAAAAAGAGATCATTTTTGTGAGAAGTATGAGAAGACATAAGAATTGACGTATAGGCATCATGTTTTGGACTTGGGCATAATATTTTGGGTTGTTTTGGCAAGAAAAACACCAAATATAACAATTTAAGACACAATGCAATCAATTCTAAGCATAAAACTTAAAACACAATGTCAAGAACGTTAAGTAGTGTGTTTTAAGTGTTAAGCAATGTGTTTTAGTTGTGTTTTAAATTTCACGCCCATAATACGTTGCATTGTGTTTTAAATTGTTATGTTTGGTGTTTTTCTTGCCAAAACAACCCAAAACATCATGCTTAACTCCAAAACATGATGCCTACATGTCAATTTCTAAGCCTTCTCACGAAAAAGGTCCTTTTTACAGGAGCCTCACCCTATATTGTCACACCCTGATATTTCCACGTTTGACCGGTGGGCCCGGTGGAGGTATCGTGACGTGGTTGGCAACGTTACAGTCAAACAACACGATATTTAAAATGCACAGCGGAAGCAAATGAAAGATATATTTCAACCGAATATAATTTGTAATATCAAGTATCACGACAGTTGAAATTAATCCACAGGTGGATAAAAATATAAATAGGAAACATTGTTCAACAGTTTGACATCCAAGCTTGCGAGACTTATTGTGGACGCTAGGAGAAAGCCAGCCTAGTTCGCATAGTACCTGCACTTAACCTTTTTTGGAAAATACGTCAGTTTACACTGGTAAATACAATTTAACTGACTCATTTTAAAAATGGCTAAAATTGATTTGAATGCACGTAGCACAAACTTTTTATAACTTGGGATAATTATTTAAAAATATAATCTCGTAAAAGAATTACATGTTCCTTATGCGTTCAGTAGCCCGGATCATGTCGGGTTAAAGATCAATAGACACACCACATTATTTATTTTGGCACTGACGGATGTACGCCTACACCCCGCGCTTAGGTCGTGGCCATTTCGTAAAATGATGCCAAGGATATCCGGGACATGGTCATTAACCCCCCAAAGGCGTTAAGCAAACAAAACATATTTTAAACGGGTCATCTCGATAATACTTAACCACCAAATGATTAAGGTCGAATAACCGACCAAGCGGTATTTTATATACCGTACCCCAAGCCCGTATAAGGGAAAATAAGTTAAAAGTATTTACCTGAGCTAAATATAATATTCAATTCCATCCGTATCAAATCAGCAAGTACATATAGCTTTTACTAGGCTCCTATTCTGGAATGAAGGTTTATAATAACCTATTAGAATCCTAACGGTCTTTAGTTAAGCTTAGGCTTAGACCGGTTAGTTTTAAAGGAAGATACGGTTCAAACGCACGATTAGGCGAAGACCGGAATAGAATGTGATTTAGACCCGACAAGTTTGAAGACTTGCCTTATATGGGTAATCTAGGTACATTCTGAATTTTGGGATAAAACCGATAAGGTTTGACCCGTTTTGGCTAATTTATGCAAATTAGTTACATAAGCCGAACCGAACGCGCAAGAGGCGTAACGGGTATCCATAAGAGTCATATACAGGTTTCCTAAGTTAATATGCCTTAAATATGTTGTGACATCAGTAAGATATCTTTTATTATGCCCGAAGCGAACTTAAACGCAAACTATGCCCCGAAGGGGTATTTTGGTCATTTACAATGTTATAAAAGAGTTTAAGTATTAACCTGAGTTACAGGTCTGATATAATCAGCAGAGATACTTAATTTAATAAGTTATAACAGTAGGGTAATGCATATATGTGAAATTTATCAATTATAACCAAACTATGCACCGTAGGGGCATTTTGGTAATTTCACATAAGCCGAAAAGCTCAAAACTGAAGTCTGAGTTAAACAACTTTAGCTTACTGTTAAAATATTATAATTTACCTAAAACATCAGTAGGTATCAACCCTTATATGTTTAAAATAGTTTTAGCACATACTATGCGTTAAAAACGCTAAAAAGGCGATTAGAAGCCGTTTCCGGGTTCTATATACAAAGCTGATATTTTTATTATTCCAGAAGGTTTAAAATAATTTATTTATCATACAAAATCAGTAGCAAAAGGTTTGGGGTCAAAAAGATATGTAAAACTCATTTTATAGCCCAAAAGGGCAAAACCGACATTTACCGAATCATGCTTATGACTCTAAGTTATGCTCAGCCTAAAATTAATTAAAAATATTCAAAAATCCCAAAATATTATATTACATCAGTGGGTAAGAAGTTTGATATCAAAAAGTAGGTTTAAATAGGCTATATGCTAATTATGCCGTTAAATCGCTAAAAAGCTTTCTAATTACGCTAATGAGCATAACTCTCAATCTACACCTCAAACTGATGTCAAATTTTGGGTGCAAGTTTATAAATCAGTAACTAAGGTTTCTACTCTTTTACATTTTTAAAAATCACGTTTTATGGTTGTTGATGCATATTTTGTGGACACGACTCGGCTCGGTTCAATTCGGCTCAGTTCGATTTGGTCTCGACTTGAAGACACGAAGATCAAGACAAAGCTGCTTGTGTCTGTACTTTGTCTGTATTTCGTCATGATTCAAAACGATGTCTTGTGTTAGTCTGATTTACGTCTTAGGTTTGTCTTTATGTGCGTTCGATGTAAGTTTGACCAAGTCAACCATCCTCCTGGTTTGACTCGACCAAACAGTTAGCACATGGTTGAAAGATGTTTGAGTCGAAGGATGGTCATCGAAGGATTACTTATATCCTTCGATGATGATAACCTCGAAAGATATCCTTCGAAGGATGGACCACGAAAGATCACATCTTTCGTGGTACATGTTGATCCTTCGAGCTGTTTCTGGTCGACAGATGATCTTTCGATCAGTCTGTCTGATCCTTCGACCAGACGATCTGTGTCGGGTATAAATACCCGTGTGTTGTGTTCACTTCTGGAGGAGACACAAGAGGAAGACAGAGAGAGACAGGAGAGCACACACACACACTTTGAGAGTTTATAGAATACTTCTGTAAACATTGAGCTTGTAACCGGACCCTTCATTCGTATTAATACAAGTGTGTTAATCGGTGAACCTTGTGTGTTTTGTGTTTTATACTTGTCTCAACTCGGTTTGAATGCTAGCTTGGATTCCGCACTCGCTAGTGTGTTAATATAACAAGGATAAGGTTTGACCTCATCCGAAGAGGGACCTACAAGTGGTATCAGAGCCTTGGCTCTTTTCCTTGTTAAAACCGAGTGTTTTAGAGTGTTTCGGGTTTTTGAAGTTTATATTTTCTGGAAATTTTTCTGTTTAAAACTTCGAAAATCATTGCATGTTGCTGAAAGTTGTTATAAAAACCTTGTTATTTATCATTTTCACATATTAAAAGTTGGTTTTTATTAAACATTTTGGCCAAAACCCGTGTTCGGCAGTTGTCGGTTTACAGAAAATTCAAATTTTTCTGGGTTATCTTCATCATATATTCAAGTGTTCTTCAAGTGTTGCATATTTTGATCTTGTTTGATTATTTTCGAAAGATGTTTGTGCATTGGGAAGGGATAAGTGGTTAAAATTGTCAACCCAAATCTGATTTTGGCAGAAAGTAAGGTCTGAACATACCTTCTGCCGAAAGTCGCGCACCAACCCGTCACCTTTCTCACCAACCTGTCTACTTTGTGTCAGTTGTGTCAGTTGCTATCGAAGGATATCTTTCGACATCGAAAGATCATCTTACGATCAAGGAAGGCTCGATAGATAATCATCTTTCGACCCATCATTCGAAGTCCGAGACATATCCTTCGATCAAGGGAATCTTTTCGAAAGATAGTTATTCGAAAGATAAGGATATATATTCGAAAGATAAGGATCTGTCAATTTGTGAATCTTTCGAGTTAGTGAATCTTTCGAAACCATTGTTCGAGACTCAACAGTGATCTTTCGGACTCTGTTGATCCTTCGAACAAGTATTGATCTTTCGATCCTAATCTGTTTAAGCTTAACAGTTTGTGTTTTTCAGGACTTTCGATCAAGGATCCTTCGGCTATTTGATTATCATTCGAAATTTTAATATAGTTTGTGAAAATTAATTTTATTTTAAATCAATTTTCACCTAATATATTAATTTTTATAAAATGGGAACAAACGATCAGTGGGATCCAACCGCGTGGACTCTAACATCTTCACGATCATCTGTTACACAACCTGAGCCAGAATTCGACAAATCTGCATGGATGCGAGCTATTGCCCCAACTCAAGCTGCAATGATTACTGCAAATCAATGGGCATTGGTCACAAATCAAAACAGCAGCATTCAATCTATGATGCAGAACGACAGTGAAACTGGTACAAGTACAAAACCGCCAAAACTAAATCACATCAATGATTGGGGATGGTGGAAAGAAAGGCTGAGAACTTATGTTCAGGGGCAAGGTCAAGATCTATGGATGTGTTTCTTCACTCCATTTGAAAACGAGTTGGAAGTTGCAGGATCAAATCCAGAAACTTACAGCACTCTGTCTGATGCAGATAAGAAGAAGTTTGAGTTAGAAAAGAAAGCATTCATGATTCTCACACAAGCTCTTAACAGAGACATTTACCACCAGTTTGTTTATTGCACTACTACTAAAAGCTTGTGGGATATGCTCACGTTACGATGTGAAGGAAATGCTCAATCAAGAAAGATCAAGCAAGATTTGCTGAAGAAAGAATTTGAAGGATTTACGTGTATGGAGAATGAGACTTTGGCATATTTATCTACAAGGTTTCATCACTTGTTGAGCGAGATGTTTGCTTTTAAAGTCAATGCCACTCCACAAGAAATGACGAAGAGATTTGCTGAGAGCTTACCAGCAAAGTGGAGCAGTTATCTTGAGATTCTCAAGGAAAACGGTGTTTTAGACACAATCACCGTTTATGATTTAATTCAAAAACTGGAGAACAAGGATGTGGAAGAAAAACTGAAGGCAAAAAGAACACTAACTCCTCAAAGTCCAGAGATGTATTTTGGGATTGCAGGGGGTATCAGTGGAGAAAAACCAGCTTCTCAACACGCGAAGCTTCAGACAGCTTTCATCTCAAACACTGCACCTTCAACAACAGATAAGTTTGATCCTTCAGCATACTTGATGTATCCAAGACCAGATGTGAAACCGACACCGACAGCTCCGCAGCAATAACCGCAACAGCAAGGGTTTTATGGAAACTCTTCAAACATTCAAGCCACTTCTAATCCAAACACAGTCAGATTAGACACTTCCAACTTTTCCAAAGTCAGTGTCGAGATAGCCAAGGAGCATATGGAGATGTTGAATACCTTGGTTAGTGCTTATTGTGGATTGATCGCAGGTCAGATTGGGAATATCAATCTAACCAATGAAGATTATCAGCAAGTGGATAGAGACGAGTTTGAAATGATGGATATCAAATGGGCTCTTGCTAGTGCCATTCGAAGAGCAAAGGAGTTTATGGAAAGGACCGGGAGAACCAACTTGGAAAGCAAGAAAGACACCAAGTATGGATTCGACAAGCAAGCTGTAACGTGCTTTAACTGTGGTGAACGCGGTCATTTCAAAAGGGAATGCACAAGACCAGCTCAGCATGGAAATCAAAATCCCTTCAGAAACCAAGGCAACCAGCAGAACCAGAACAGGAACAATGTTCGTACGTTGATACCTGTCAACAACCAAAGCCAACCAGGGTCATCAAATGCCAACCGGGGACTCGTGGTTCAAATAGATGAAGGTTGTGATTGGTCGCTTCAGCTTGGAGAAGGAGGAAATGGTGGAACAGCATGTTATGCTAAAGTGACTGAGAAGGTGGTAGAACCCGTGTCTGCTGGTGAATCTTCAGAAGACGAAGATAGTTCGGGTTATAGTGGGAGCACAGATGGGGAATCACTTGATGTTGGTGATTTATCAGGTGATGCTTTAGATTTGAAGGTTGATGAACTTTTGGCTGAAGCTGAAGTATTATGCAAGAGAAGATCTATTCTATGCCAGAAATCTGCTGGAACTTCCGAGAAGCTTGCTAAGTTTTTCTCTGAAGATGGATCTTTTTCTTTCCATTCAGCCTTTACGGCTAATGTCGACAGTTCATCAGGTCAGGTAAGTGTCGATGAACCCACTGTAGTTAGCTGTGAAAATTGTGATAGTTTAAAGGTTAAATATGCTGAACAGGAAAAGCAGTTTGAAATCACAAACAAACACAATCAAGAATTGATTGTTGATCTTTCTAAAGCAACTGAAGCTAACTTGTTTTTGACCAGAAATGAAAAGGAGTTTAAAGCAACAATTGCGTCATTAAAACATGATGTTTCTGAATTACAAAAGGCTGTTTTGAGAAAACAACATGCTAACAATGATCTAATTGACACAATTGAAAAGCAAATGGTAGAGTTAGCAACAACTAGATGTGAATGTGAGACAATTAAGCAGAAATTGGAAAGCTATTCCAATTCCCGCTATGTTTTGGATCACATTATTGATGTTCAAAAGAAAAAGGGGGATAGGAAGTGTAATGGATTCAAATCATGTCCTCCCCCAATGAATCACAATTACTCCAAATTGCCTGATGACGAGGATATGCCCCGTTTTGAACCTACTGTGCCACTCAATCTAGATGATTTTGCAGCAGGCCTCGGGTTCACAACTGGTACATCATCCTCGGGTCAATCAGAATCTGAGTCTGAGAATGTGACAGATTCATCGTGTGTTAAGGAACAGAGTCCTCCCACTGTTGAGGATACTGACTCTTCGGATGATGAATCTGACTCATCGGATGATGAATCTATAAAAATTGTGAATCAACAGTCTAACTTGGTTACAACAGAAATTCCAATTGAGAATCACATCTTGTGTGATCCACCAGTGGAACCGAGTAAGACTGATATGTCAAAAGGAATGGAGTCCCTTGTTTCTAGTTGTGAAGGGAATAACTTGTTGTACACGCTCAAAGGAGATGACAAAATCTACTCTAACAAAGATTTTCCAATTAAAAATGTAAATCAAGATATAATTGAGCAAATTTTTGAAGGATGTATTGAAAAGTTTTTGGGGAACAAAAGTGGCAAAGTTACAGTCATTCAATGTGATCCAATTCCGTGTGAACAAATTAGAAAACAATACGGAAACCAAAAACAACCAATTGAGCGAAAACAACAAGTCAATTCTGGAAAGGGTAAGGGACAGGGAAAGAAAGCTCAGAACAAAAATGTTCAGGCACCTAAAGTTCAGCAGCAAAAGGTGCAAAACAAAAGAGCTCCTGTTAAGAAAAGAGAACAGAAAGTGAACTTTGTTGGATCAAAGGGTACAGATAAACTTGAAACATTTCAGGATAAATCTAACATTGATTTTATAAAACAAGTTAGAATTTTGAAACGAAATGATCAGAATAATTACACCCAACATACCAAAGGATGTGATTTAGGTCCAAGTACATCTAGATCACAAAGTTCATTGTCTGGTTCTTCGTCTGGTCATCAACATGTTTCTCCGAGGTTTGTAGAGCGGAGAATGTGTTTTGAGTGTGGCACAATTGGGCATATTGTAAGATACTGCCCATACCTGCAAAAGTTGAAGGCTCCCCAAGAAACCAATTACCAAAAACGATCAGTTTTCCCGAAACAAGACCCGCGTGTCTTGAAAGAAAGGGAAAAGAAGTTGAAACAAAAGAATCAAAAGGTAATTGAGAAGGCCTTAAAGTCAGAGGTCAAAGAAGAAAAACCTGTTCAAACAAAACCTAAAACGGTAAAACCAGTAAATGCAAAAACAAATTCAAATACTGGTAAAGAACAAACAGCTTGGAGACCAAAACAGGTAATTCAATCAGGGGGAGCACCGCAGATTCTTTTTCCTAATCATCAGGAGATTGAAATCACTTTCCTTGATGATCAAGGACGACCCAAGTCCACAAAGGCTTGGGTCCCCCTCTCCGTCTAATCTTTGAATGAGTGTGTAGGATATTCCAGGAGGAACTTTCAATAGTCGTAAGATTGTTGATAGTGGAGTGTCCATGCACAAAATAGGCGACAGAAGAAATTGTTGCCTTTGATGGAGAGAAGAAAAGAAAAGGAAAAGAGAAACAGAATTGTCTGTTAAAAGAGTTTGAAAAGCTTCGACAAAAATGCAAAGCCTTTTACAATCAAGCTTTGATCGGGTCCCCAGGGTAGATTCAAATCAAAATGTACGCACCTGCAGCACGTTTGAGGTTCAAAATCAACAAGATAAACGTGCAGTGTACATTTCTTCGCGGTGTGATTGAAGAAAAAGTGTTTGTTGAACAAACCAACCGGGTGTGCGGATGCCTTGGCTTGGATTAAACAACCGCACACTACTTCTGAAAGAGAAAGACAAAAACCTTCGCTGGTGCAATGTGGAAGACCAGCCGGACCCAAAGGTTTATGATCTTGTTGCTGTCAAGAGACTTCTCAGTAGCTACAAAGAATCGACTTTGAAATCCACACCGGGTGGATATCCAGTTTGGGAGAGCACTCAGATTCCTTGCAATGCACGAAGCAGTTGCAGGATACGGTTTTAAAATTTCTAATCTCTCCTATACTTGTCGTTATTTAAGCTACTTTATGAATTATTATCATCTCGTACAGCACTCTTTGGCCAGACACTGTTGTCATGGTCCGCACCGCAAACCGACATGCCAACTGATTTTTCCAAAATTTGATAAATCTTTACAGATTAAAAATTAATTTTGGTAAACGGCATTGAGGTAAAACATGAGTTAACCAACATCGGAAAGTCATTTTTGTAAATACCTTTGTCTTTTAAATTTTATCTTAGTTTGTTGATTTTAGGGGGAGTAAATCCAAATTTGAAAAATTCAAAAACATCGAAAAACTTCAAAAGCACAAAAACATTGAAAAACAAAAATGAGTTTCCTGGCGAGCAAAAGAGAAAATGATAGTACATCAGTGGTCTGTCTAAACCTCTTTAAACCTTAAATGAAAAACGATAAGCAGCTCTATATAAGATGTATCGGTAGGCTCACAATCATTTTAAAGTGTGCAGGGTGATATAATCTTAAATCGACTGAAGATTGGGTGGGAACCATTCATTGGCATATGGTCTTAGTACCGAAATTTCGTTTGAGAGATTGCCGAGGTTCTGAGATATTCGGTCTTTATGCTGCTTATCATCTGGGTATCATGGTTGTATCTTTTACCGAAAAATAACGGGGACGCAAGTCTAGATCTTCCATGATACTATACATACGTGTACATACTGCATTCGACCTCAATAAGTGATAAACAATCACATGTCCCTCAAAATAAGTGATAAAATATCACAAATTCTTTCCGGGAGTCAAGTTCGTCTCTCTGCTGTACGAAAGTACTGACCTGTTCACGGACTTGCTCCTGTGCCCCTCATGCATCGAAAATCAAGTTCCTCATCAATAAGTGATTATATCACATAGGGCTTGTTTTCAATCAAAATAAGTGAGAATCTCACATCATATACGGTCAAACAGATGATAATCGGTATACTCACCGGTAAGATGAACTCTCGTGCATACCTTGATACGGGAATGTGTCGTGATGTGGATGAACACCGGTCGGTAAGTATAAATCATACCTTAACGTATCCCCTCGCCATGATTACAAATGATAAGTTGAGTTTATGTGGACAACAATACCGATAATCGTTATAGGATACTTATCTTAATGTTAACTAATAGAACAACAAGAGCGTTTTGACATGACCGTACACTGATATGATTCTCTTACCCTCGAAACTCGCAAAAAGAATGTCTTGTATATATTTATTTATTGTTTTCCGTCTTTACATTTGAAAAATGAAAAATTACAAAAAGATTTTAGGTGTGTTTTGATATAAACTTTATAAAATCCAAAAAGATTTTGCTTCTAGTTTATTTTTGATTGACTGATGTTGGAACTCGAGTCTATCCTACCCAAAATCCTGATCGTAAGCCGAAAATCAATTGCATCTTCATAAATGGTCGAAGTTAACACATTTTGAAAGTTAAAGGATTAAAATTGTACATTTTCTAAACTTTCAAACTGTTGTCGGTTGGTGATTGATTGAGATTTGATCTCATATGTGTCATTTGTTTAAATGTTAACTATATTCCAAGCGGTTGTTCTCATTATGCGTTTAGCTTTCTTGCATGTGCAGATGCTAAAGGCGAGGAGAACATGGTCGATGACAAGCTTTGGAATGAAGACACGAAGTGGAGGCACTCAAAAGATAAAGTGATCGAGTTGCCGCTGACACTTCATCAACACCACAAGGATCTGAAGAATTGACAAGTCAAAAGATTCACGAGCATGACTCAATGGAGAGTTCAATCTAAGGGGGAGTTTATTGACACACTTCCTAAACAAAAAGAGGAGTTTGTTGATACACTTTCTACTTACGACACGTGAAGACTTTGAAGATCCTCCGACGTGGAAGACATCGAAGTTGAATCTCACGAATAGCGTTGAACCTCACGAGTAGCGTCCAAGGGGGAGTTTGTTGATGCATATTTTGTGGACACGACTCGGCTCGGTTCAATTCGGCTCAGTTCGATTTGGTCTCGACTTGAAGACACGAAGATCAAGACAAAGCTGCTTGTGTCTGTACTTTGTCTGTATTTCGTCATGATTCAAAACGATGTCTTGTGTTAGTCTGATTTACGTCTTAGGTTTGTCTTTATGTGCGTTCGATGTAAGTTTGACCAAGTCAACCATCCTCCTGGTTTGACTCGACCAAACAGTTAGCACATGGTTGAAAGATGTTTGAGTCGAAGGATGGTCATCGAAGGATTACTTATATCCTTCGATGATGATAACCTCGAAAGATATCCTTCGAAGGATGGACCACGAAAGATCACATCTTTCGTGGTACATGTTGATCCTTCGAGCTGTTTCTGGTCGACAGATGATCTTTCGATCAGTCTGTCTGATCCTTCGACCAGACGATCTGTGTCGGGTATAAATACCCGTGTGTTGTGTTCACTTCTGGAGGAGACACAAGAGGAAGACAGAGAGAGACAGGAGAGCACACACACACACTTTGAGAGTTTATAGAATACTTCTGTAAACATTGAGCTTGTAACCGGACCCTTCATTCGTATTAATACAAGTGTGTTAATCGGTGAACCTTGTGTGTTTTGTGTTTTATACTTGTCTCAACTCGGTTTGAATGCTAGCTTGGATTCCGCACTCGCTAGTGTGTTAATATAACAAGGATAAGGTTTGACCTCATCCGAAGAGGGACCTACAATGGTGAAAAGGGCATAATGGTCAACATATAGGCAATTAACGGAATCATGCATATTAATTGGTTAACTAATGAACCAAAGTGTATAATCACAGAGGGTTATACTAGCATGTAACCTGGTCCTAAGAAAGCTCTAAGGCATTTCCAAATCATACTCAATCGGGTCAGAAATGAAGTCAAAGCAAAAGTCAAAGTTTTGCGACTTTCGGTTCCGAACCGGGTCTAAACATAAAATTGTCGGATCAAACAAGCTTAGACCAATTATTATACTTATTACCAAGTTATATGAGTGGTAAAATAGGTTACACGCCTTCTGCATTGTTAATTATGCGTTAATTCGAAGATTAGCATTATGTTGACTTTTTCTAATTAACTTTGACCCGACAAATGGTCTAGATAGAGTGGGAATCAGAGGGTGCCCTTTTAAGGGTTTAATGCCCACATAATTACCAACTTATAACTACCTTCAATTCGACTAATCACTGGACCATTAATGATTAATCGCTAAGTCAAACGGTAATTACGACGGTTTGACTTTTAAGCTAAAACTAAGTAAAAACTCAACTAAGAAAGGTTAAGCATACTTACTGAGGTCCTATGCTCGATTAGGAATGTCTTGGGTCTGCTCTTAAGCTCCAGGAAGCTCTAGAAATGCAGAAGGAATGAGTGATCAAATGGTTGCAACATGAGGCCCTTTTATAGTGATCAAAACTCATTATATTGTTGACAACCCAAGCTACAACTGATCATGGATCACCCACAAGTGTCCCTAAGGGCCTAGGAGTTATTTAGGGGTTGCCCATGGAGTGAAATATCTGATTAAGTCGGTTTATAGCGTTTAAACAGGCTGCTGTCGATTTTCTGTTCGCTGTGCACCCCTTACGGACCGTAAGGCTTGACCCTTACGGTCCGTAAGCTTGTTCCAGAAGACAAAAACTCTTGGCCTTTCAAGCTTACGAACGGGTAACTAATGTATTACGATTTTGGACCATTATTTTCAATATGGGGCCTCATGTTTGGGTCATGAACAGTTTACACTACCATGATATGATATAAAGTTGTCTTGGACTTTAACGAAAGCCATAAACGAAGGTTTGTTGCGCATTTCTTCGTAGGATTCCACTCTTGCAAATACGAATTAATTATTACCAGAAATCACCGGATTTGAATGTATACCAGATGTTTATTATTCAAATTAGGGTCTCGGGATTCATAATGAGGTCTTTCAGAGGTATAAATTAAACATGACGACCCTTTTTAAATCCTGCCATATATCTTTAATTGGATCCGGGTTTATAACACCTTTGTCTTACATGACACGTGTCGTTATTCTATTGAACACTAATTTTTGAGGTGTTACATCCTCACCCCCTTAAAAGAAATCTCGACCTCGAGATTTACTGAAATAAATAAGGGTACTTTTCTTTCATTGTGGATTCAACCTCCCACGTGTACTCGGGACCTCTACGGGCATCCCATTTTACCTTTACAATAGGCACATGCTTCCTTTGAAGCTTCTTAACCTGTCGATCCTCGATCGACACAGGTTTTTCAACAAACTTTAAGCTCTCTTTTATGTGCACATCTGTATGTGGTATAACTAGTGATTTATCAGCGAAACACTTCTTCAGATAGCAGATGTGGAATACATTGTGAATACCACTGAGCTCTTCCGGTAAGTTTAACTTATAGGCAACTGATCCGACACGTTCGATGACCTCGAAAGGCCCTATGTATCTCGGGCTTAACTTGCCTTTCTTACCAAATCGCATCACTCCCTTCCAGGGTGATACTTTAAGCAACACTTTTTCACCTACCTCGAATTTCATAGGTTTACGCTTTAGATCTGCGTAGCTTTTCTGCCTATCCCTTGCAGCTTTCAGGCGGTCACGAATCTGGACAATCTTGTCCGTCGTTTCAAAGACTATTTCCGGTCCTGTCAATTGGACATCTCCAACTTCTGCCCAACAAACGGGCGTTCTACACTTTCTACCGTACAAGGCCTCGAAAGGCGCAGCCTTGATGCTGGTATGGTAGCTATTGTTATATGAGAACTCGATTAATGGTAGGTGGTTATCCCAACTACCACCCAAGTCAATCACACATGCACGAAGCATGTCTTCCAAAGTTTGGATGGTACGCTCACTCTGTCCGTCCGTCTGAGGATGGTAAGCCGTACTGAAATTTAAACGCGTGCCCAAAGATTGTTGGAAACTTTTCCAAAAATGTGACCTGTATCTAGTATCTCTGTCTGAGATAATAGCCACAGGTACGCCATGTAGAGATACAATCTTATCTACGTACAATTGGGCTAACATGTCGGAGCTGTAGGTCTCCTTAATGGGTAGGAAATGTGCTGACTTAGTCAGTCTATCAACTATCACCCATATCGTATCATTTCCCTTCCTTGTTTTGGGCAACTTGGTGATGAAATCCATTGTCACCATTTCCCACATCCACGTGGGAAGTTCAGGCTGTTGTAGTAAACCTGACGGCTTCTGATGTTCAGCTTTGACTTGTGCACACGTCAAGCATTTAGCTACATAAGCGGCTATAGACTTCTTCAAGCCTATCCACCAAAAGTTTGCTTTCAAATCCTGGTACATCTTATCAGCTCCAGGATGAACGGAATATTTAGAACTGTGGGCTTCCTGGAGGATAACATCCCGAAGTCCTCCATAAACTGGAACCCATATTCATCCATTTAACCTCAGGATTCCGTCCTTGCCCTGAGATAATTGCTCTTCGGTTACTCCAAGCGTTTCATTAGGATAGTCAGCTTCCAGCACAGCTTCCTTCTGCGTAGCTAACAACCTTTCATTCAAACTGTTCTTTATCTCAATGCTCTTGGCATTGATTCGGATGGGTTTCACCCTTTCTTTTCGACTCAAGGCATCGACGACTACATTCGCCTTGCCCGGATGGTATCTGATTTCACAATCATAATCATTCAACGTCTCCATCCATCGGCGCTGCCTCATGTTTAAATCCTTTTGGTTAAACAGGTGCTGGAGGCTCTTGTGATCAGAATAGACCACAAACTTGATTCCATATAAATAGTGCCTCCATAGCTTCAGAGCAAATACAACGGCACCCAACTCCAAGTCATGGGTGGTGTAATTCTTTCATGCACCTTCAACTGTCGTGAAGCATAGGCAATAACCTTGCCTCTCTGCATAAGCACACATCCCATCCCGGTATGTGATGCATCGCAGTAAACCACGAATTCTTTGGTACCTTCAGGCAACGTCAGTACAGGAGCGTTGCTCAACTTCTGCTTCAAGATATCGAAAGATTTTTGCTGTTTGGGTCCCCAGTCGAACTTAACCTTCTTCCTAGTTAAAGAAGTTAGGGGTGCAACAATCCTTGAGAAGTTTTCAATAAAACGCCTGTAGTATCCTGCTAAGCCTAGGAAGCTACGAATCTCTGTAGGCGTCTTTGGCTCTTGCCAATTCATAACAGCTTTAACCTTAGCGGGATCCACTTGGATACCACGCTCACTAACCATATGTCCAAGGAATTGGACTTCACGAAGCCAAAATTCACATTTAGAGAATTTGGGATAAAGTTTCTCCTGCTGAAGTAGTGAAAGAATACATCGTAGATGCTTCTCGTGATCAGCTTGGTTCTTCGAGTAGATGAGGATGTCGTCAATGAAGACGATAACAAATTTGTCCAAGTAAGGCTTGCAAACGCGATTCATGAGATCCATGAATGCGGCAGATGCATTAGTGAGCCCAAAAGGCATCACTAGGAACTCGTAATGACCATAACGAGTCCTAAATGCAGTCTTGTGCACATCTTCATCTTTGACCTTCAATTGATGATAGCCTGACCTTAAATCGATCTTAGAGAAATAGCTTGCCCCTTGCAATTGATCGAACAGATCGTCGATCCTGGGCAAAGGATACCTATTCTTGATAGTGACCTTGTTAAGCTCACGGTAATCGATGCACAGACGCATCGATCCATCCTTCTTTTTGACAAATAAAATCGGTGCTCCCCAAGGAGACGAACTAGGTCTAATGAAACCTTTGGCTAGCAATTCGTCTAGTTGTGCTCTTAATTCCTTCATCTCTGTTGGTGCCAACCTATAAGGTGCTCTAGCAACAGGTGCGGCCCCGGGGATGATGTCAATCCTGAATTCCACTTGCCTATCTGGTGGTAAACCAGGTAGTTCTTCAGGAAAAACTTCAGGGTATTCAGAAATGACGGGGATGTCTTCCGTCTTTGGTTTCGGCTCATCAATAGTCACTTGTGCCATGTAGATGACACATCCCTTCTTCAAACACTTAGAGGCCTTGAGCATAGTCACTTGCTCAGGCAGTCCATACCGGGTGTCTCCCTGAATGGTAAGTGATTCACCAGATGGAGTCTTGATCACCACTTGCTTCTTATTGCAGACAATCTGGGCCTGGTTATGAGATAACCAGTCCATGCCTAACACGATGTCAAAACTGGTTAACTTCAAAGGAAGTAGGGAAAAAGTGGTTCTTAATGGATATAACACATCCATCTAATATGGTTGAGGTGGTTTCTAAGGTGCCATCTGCTAATTCCACCTCATACTTCACACTTAAGGTTTTTACAGGTAAATTCAGCAATTTGCAAAACTTATTATCTACAAATGATTTATCAGCACCTGAATCAAAAAGTACTCTTGCATAGACATCATTTATGAGGAAAGTACCTGTGATCACATTGTCGTCCTGGACGGCTTCCTTTGCATCCATCCTGAAGACCCTAGCATTTGTCTTCTTTCCTTCCTCAGCTTTCTTTGCATATTTTGGGCAGTTTGTCTTAATGTGCCCTTTTTCATTGCAACTGTAGCACATTGCGTCCTTCAACTTTTTGCAATCCAAGGTCTTGTGTTCCTTGGACTTGCATATCCCACAAGCAAAAGTTCTCGACTGGGTCTGCGAGTTCGATTCATATCTGCACTTCCCAAAGTGCTGTCTCTTGCAGATCTTACACTTGGGCTTATCACCAGATTGATGCCCATCCTTTTTAGACTCAGACCCTTTCTTGTGGTCATTGTTTCCTCGGTGTTTCTTGTTCGATCTTCGTGAATTGTCATCTTCACGCTTCCTCTTCTCGGCATCCGTGTTCCTCAGTGATCTCTGTCTGACCGCGTCCAGTGTGAGGGACAAAGATATATCAGCTACAGACCTGAAAGTAGCTGGCCGAGAGGCCTTCACGCTTGCCTTAATTTCTGGGGCTAAACCCCCAATGAAACGAGCGATTCTTTTGGGTTCCGGGGTTACCAGATACGGAACCAATCTTGACATGGTATTAAAGCTCGTAAGGTAAGCTTGGCAATCCAGGTTCTTCATAACCAAGGATAAGAAATCAGACTCAATCTTTTCTACCTCATGCTGAGGACAGTAGTTTTCCCTGATGAGAGCAACAAATTGTTCCCATGTCATATTGTATAATGGGATCTTCCCAGTAGCTTGAATCAACGATCTCCACCAGGCTAAGGCCTCACCTTTAAACGATTGAGACACAAATTTTACCACATCCTTATCAGCGCATCCGCTGATATCAACAAGGGTATCCATCTCATCCAGCCACGTCATGCAGTCTATAGCTCCTTTCTCCCCAGTGAAATCCCTGGGTTTGCATGAAACAAAGTATTTGTAGGAGCAACCCTTATCACGGGGTCCATGATTTAGCATGATCTTTTGAGATGGATCACTTTGATGATTTGAAGAGTGACGATCGTCATCTTCTTTCTTGGGTTCATCCTTCTTGGAGGGTGGCTTTGAATGCGGTGTAGATAGGGTCCTACTACGAGTCCCACTATATTCTTCATACTGCCGCTCTAAGACCTTTGTAACAGCATTATCTATTAACGCTTGAAATTCTGCACCCGTTATATTAATTCGGGCGTTATCATTATTCTCCCTTGGGTGACTATTAATTTCATCCGAGTCAGCCATTTTAATTTGAACTGTTACATAAGACAATGACAATAGTTTACTTGGGAGTTTATTATGGAATTGTCTTTTATGGCAATTCATTAACCATGGTAAACATAGACCATATTTGGTTAATTTATTAATCACATTTATTTAGGATTTTTATTACAATCTATCCTAATCATAAAAACAATAACAGTTTTATTAGTGGCACAAAAGGCCTAGTCACAAGGACACTTTAAAGCATAAGCCATGATTTCAGAGAATCAAGGCATTGAGGTTTGAACATAGTTCATTACCTTTTTCCGACAGGGAGTCATAGCTACCACTGTCTTTTATCTCATATGGAAATGAGCAAGGCCCGTAGGCACTATATTACCATGTATGGTCAAAATGTGATCATCTTAATTGATGATTTAAACCCATGATTCATAGATCATTAAGTTGGGTTAGGAATCTTTTGAAGAATCCAATAATAAGAATGACGTGTGTGATTTTAACGAATCACTTCTGCCAGAAGCGTTAACATGTTTTCAGATGTTAACTGGGATTTGAATCTTTTTAACAGGTCTTACTATCTTGGCCAGGTCTTATAATGACATGCAGGCTAGGTTATACCTTTAAGATCCTTAGTTAATAATTAAATAGGCAGATTATTTTTAAAATGAATGATTCTGATTTATTTATTTCACGTATAATATATTTATGCATATAATAACAAGAATGAAATTTATAAACTTAACATTCCATTAATTATTAAAGGATTACATACTGCCCTAAACGGGACTTTTAACAGAACAATTTGCCCACGCAGGGGCTAATCCGATAAATACAAGTCCACGCAGGGACCAAATACTAAAACAAATGTCCACGCAGGGACCTAAAAACATAAGTCCACGCAGGGACTAAATACACAGATGAATGTCCACGCAGGGACTTGATTGAAATAGAAAATACAACAGTACATGTAGGAATTTAATGATCCCTCTTCTTCTTCCCCTTTAGCAAGCCTGCTAGGCCCTTGAGGAAACCTTGTCGCTCCCTGCGTTCTCTGTGAAAATCTCGCTCGACTTGGTCCAATCTTTGAAGAATCTCTTCCCGCTCTGGCGGGGAAAATCATGGTGGCTGTGGCTGTATCTGTTGTTGAGCAGGCACTTGGTAGCCATGAGTTAGGTATCCAACTCCCCATGGGGCTCCATATGGCCCTTCTGGGTGGAGGGCATTGATGCGTGTGAAGTGTTATATATAGTAGGTTTATATTTTAAGCCCCTTTAACACTTATTTTTAGCCAAGTTTTAAATTTATAAAACACGATATTTTACTAACACTAAACACACATATGGGCAAGTGCACCCATCATGAGCGTAGTATAGTGTTGGCAAGATACCGAGGTCGTCCAAGGACACAAGAGCTTTTAGTACCGGTTTATCCTCAACGTCTAATCAAAATAAAAAGTTTAGAAAAATGTTTTGAACTAAGAAAAATAAAAACTAACTAAAATGCTGAAAAGTAAAATAAAAGAAAAACAGATAGACAAGATGAATCACTTGGTTCCGACTCGTATCTAGTATAACCTATGATTATTTCCGCACTTTTGCACATAATTAAGAGATTATCTTAGTTATTGTAGTAGGCCCCTCTTTTGAAGGTGACGTTACCCTCACCCCAGTAGTTTGAGTTAGCAAGGATACAATCCTAAAAGGGTGGATTATTGGAAGATAATGAATTAAGTTATTAATGCAAATTATGGTAGGCCCCGCTTTTGGCGGTGACGTTACCCTCGACTAAGTAGTCTGAGTCAGCAGGGATACAGTCCTAAATAGCCGGGTTATAGTATTAATAGTAGTTAACTTATGAGGGGATCAAAGAGTTTGGACCCCCGCCATCCAATACCGTGAAGCATTGAAGGAGGTCCTACTAAATTTGACCCAGGTCCATTGCAGGACCTCTAAACGCTGAACAATGGCAAGACCTTTACCAAACCGTTCCCTTAACCCCCGACCAGGTAGCCAACATACCTCCATATAGACCGTGGAGATATGAATGGTGAAAATCTTTTATTTTATATAGACAGTAAAATAATGCCAAGACACCACGGACAAACGATAAGGAAAGATCACCTTCAACATAAGTAACTAGTTATTAAAGTCATTAATACAAAACCAAATAAAAAGTGCAAAAGATTAGAAATAAAAAGTATTATACTAGACACTTTGTCTTCACCAAGTGATGTAAGAGACTTAGGCAAACATGGCCTTGATTGTCAAGAACTCTTACGATCAATCTTGGATCCCGAGACGACTCACACACTCTACGATGGACAATGGATGATGGTGGTGGATGATGGTGTTGTGATGGTGGTGGGTGGTGGGTGAAGTGTGAGAGAGGTGGTGTGCCAAGGGATGAGTTGAAATGAAACCAAGCACTCCTATTTATAGGCTGAACAGAAGGCTGGGCACGGCCCCGTGTCCGCTGGACACGCCCCCGTGCCTGTCTGACACTCTCTCTCTTCATTAATTGTAATTCGCAATTACAATTAATGCGCCTGCTGTACTTTCGCCACGCCCCCGTGTTCACTGGACACGACCCCGTGGTGGGCAATAGAAGCTTCTATAGGTTTGTCTTTTCTGCTGCTTCTTGGGCACGGCCCCGTGCTGGCTGAGCACGGGGCGTGTTCAGTCTTCTGCCTTCTCTATTTTGCTTGGGAAGATGCCGTTGAGGGGTTGGGCAGTCCACTTATGTTCCTTTTCTTGTATTTATGTTAGATTTAGCTGTCTTTTTGCTTCTTTTGTGAATTTGAGCTCATTTAATCCTGAAAATACAAAAGGAAGACAAAAACACTCTTTTTCCAACATTAGTACTTAAAAAGGGTTAGTTTTATGCCTCATTTGATGTAATTTATATGTTGCATTTTACACACATCAAATACCCCCACACTTGAACTTTTGCTTGTCCTCAAGCAAAACTCTTTAATATGTGGCTTACACTCCCAAATGGAATGGGTAGAAGAGAAGGTTTTGGCTTGTCATAGAGTGTTGGGAATCCAAGATCTTTTTGGGTTTTATTTTTATCTATTTACAATCCTATTCGTTATGATTTGTTTAGAACGTTTCATAGGAGAAATTACTTATTTGGGCATAACATGCCTTTTTAAAATTCCATTTATATACAAGTTCACATACCTCACGGGAGAAATCACTCACACTCGGCCGAAGGTGTATTTTTAGTGAATCACTCGAGAGCGGCATGGAACTTACTTCTACCATAGGCTTGCCAAGCAATCAATCCTCCTCCTTTTTAACTTTTATACCTTTGTAAATATCAAGAGGACTTTGTGGGTGAAGGGTTAGGCTTGAGTTAAAGGTAGGTGGTTGGGTTAGTGGTTAGTAGAAAAAAAAGTGAAAAAGCGTAACAAGTGTCGGTTTTCGTAGGACTTTCTATTTTTGTAACTTTTATTTTGATGAAGCTATTATTCAAACAAAGTTATTTTTGATGAACTTGTTTGTTTATTTTCTTTTGCTTCATCATCAACACATTTTTTTTTATTTTTTTTTTGAACGATCATACGAAAAACCGAACTAGTTACTAAAACAAAGGGTTAAAAATGAAAAAGGTTTTGGTGGGTAAAAGGGTGTTTGGTTTGGGTTATGAAATGAAAAGGTTTAGGCTCAAAGGGGCTAACTAGGGGGATTTTGGGTAGGTGGTAAAAAAAAAATGGTGTAGAAATAAAAAGGTTAGTCCTAATGCCTCCATCATTTACTTACTTGGGTTTAAGTTGGTAAGGACCGGGAATGAATCGTCGTGGCAAGTTCTAGAGTCGTAAGAACCAAGCGGCTATTCACACAAGAAACGAAAAATGAGCATTTAGTCTAAAGATGTAAATTTGTATGCTCAATAAAGGCTCAAAAACTCACTTTTTGTGGGAACGGGTTTTTCTATGTGATCAAGTATATATAATCAAATTTTAACTAAGCTTGTCATGCTGTTTCATAATTTTCTTATGTTGGTTCTTGTTATCACGACGCTCTCGGTTGTAAATTTGTAAAAATATAACCTTATTAATCTTATGATTCCTAACTTAAACTTTAGACAAGTAAAAAAAAATGAAAAATTTTTTGAAAAAAATTTGGGGTGTTTAGCGGTTCCAATAGAGTTTTGTGTAAGGCTTGTTATTAGGACTTGCAAAATTTCAAGGTTTTAGCATCCCCCCCACACTTAAATTACACATTGTCCTCAATGTGTCCCAAAAATAATTTTTTAGGTTGATTAGATGTGTAATATGGTGTTAAAAGCAAAGATTTATGTTACTGGCAGTCTGGACACGGCCCCGTGTCCGCTGGACACGACCCCGTGGCGAACTGCCAGTAACGAAAACTTACAGAAGGCGAACACGGGGGCGCGTTGGTTAGGCACGGCCCCGTGTCTGATAAAAATCTGCAGGACAGTAACCAAACAGCAGGTCTGGGAGGTGAGCACGGGGGCGTGTTGGCTGGACACGTCCCCGTGTGGACAGTCTGTAAGCCTGAAAAACAGGTTTCTTCCCCCGGTTTTTTTCCATCCTGGTCCTATAAGTGCTGAGGCTTAGCACTCCAAGCCTCGGTTTGTACCTGTTTCATCACTTAATACCACACCAAGTAACACAAACATCCTACATTACCATAGTTAATTGTCCCAAGCATAAAGTAAAAAAAATAAAACGGAAAATAAAAGTGGTCAAGGAAAGTAAATTGTTCAACACTTGGCACGCAGGCCACCAACTGTTCGATAGTGAAAAAGGGTTAACCTGGGAAGTCATCAACCAACCGCTTCCTCCTCTGCTCCTCTCGCCTACTCCATAGCATCGTCATCATCATCATCGTCATCATCCCCTCCATGGCGTGCGATGTGGTCTCGTATGTATCCAACATCATCTTGGATGTCGGATATGTTTCTTTCGATAGCTCCGACCCGGTGGTACGTGTTGCTCACCATGTTATAAGTGTTCCTGGTGCACATAAGGTTTTCCTGCAACAAATCATGCAAACTTTGAAAGTTAGGAAAACCGCCTCCCGAGGAGGATGATTGGCCTGGATCACCGTGGGGTTGGTATTGATACTGATGGTGTTGCGGAGCTGGGAGGACCAGTGCTTCTTGCGGGTTCCATGCATGACCTTGCATCCTTTGAAAGCTCACCGTCCCGTCCTCCGCCTCATAAATCAGGTTCATTGAGCGGCATATGTGAATATCCATCGTACCCGACCATGGGCTCCTCTCAAATGACCTAGGTATGTGGGCGAAGTGCTTGAAGAGACGGTACACCCATCCCCCAAAGAAAATAGGAGTCGGTGCACTAGCAAGGCGGTTGTGATGCATGTTTCGGAGCATGAGGAACGGAACATCGAGCGGCCTGCGGTTGTGGATGCAGTGGAGGACAACCAAATCTCTTAACCCAACGACGCCACTACTTTCATGCCTTTGGCTAAGAGAGTAGCCGAGGAGCCTATGGATGTATCTGTAGAGCGGATCCCTCAGTTTTGTACTCTTAGTGCTGCTCGGGTTGTAGTACCCCTCACCAATCTGAGCCCAAATAGCTTGGCGTTCGTTTTCTTCGATCTCTCTCAATCCCCCAGTATTTTCTTCGTTTCCCGCATCCTCTTCCGCATACAACCCGACAATTGACCCAAATTGTGCCATAGAGATCGAGTACCTCATTCCGCCACATCGGAATGACACCCCGTCATTGTCGAACGGGTCGCACCTTGAAGTGAATGCAAAGGTGCTATAGAATTCCAAGGTGCATTCATGGACGTAACGGAGTCGAGTTGTTAGGGCGTCTCTGAGTGGTCCCGTGACAATGTTGTTGAAACGGTCAATTTGATTCACCAAGGTCAGCAAGTCCGTGCATGCTTGCCTCGGGTATTCCTCCGGCCTTGTTTGAAGAATCTCATATCGAGCTCTTGCATCGAGCTCATTGGCGTTAAATCTTGTGAATTTCCTGGCCATCTGCAAGAATACACCAAAAGTTAGCACGAAACAGAAATATTTTCGGAAAAAAAACTGCAAACAGTTGTCTGGACACGACCCCGTGTTCAGCGGACACGGCCCCGTGTTCAGCGGACACGGCCCCGTGTCCAGGCGTCTGTTACCCAAAAATTTCATTTTTCGACCCGGTTTCAAAAACTTGAAAATTTTTGGTCCAATAGGCGCGGTTTCCCCCGAAAATGAAACCCTAAGTGCCGTTTTTCCCAAAATATCCCGTTTACCCTATCAATTTTATCTTTTTCGGTTCAAGAACAAGGGTTTGGAGTTTTTGTGAGAAATTGGTTGAATCTATGAACAATACAAGTGTATTTACTTCCCTTAACACTAATCTAACTAAATGCAAACAGATTTAGGCAAAAATTTTAGGTTTGATTCGAATGAACTTCAAGAACCCTAGATTTTTCCCCAAATTTGTGGTGTTTTAACTACATGCAAGTAACTAATCTAACTACTAAAAGTGATAGAATCATACCTTGATGTTGTTAGAGTGATAGGAGACGTCGAAATTTTTCGAAAAATCGCCTGGAGCCAGATCTTTTTCGGGGAAACGGGGCGTGTGGAATGAAGTAACTGTTTTGAAAAAGGGGATTTATCCCGACTGCAGCGCGGACACGGCCTCGTGCCGAGCAAGGGTTTTTTTTTTGTGCTCGTGTGAGTGCCCTTGTTTCCCATAAGCCTTGGTTAGAAAACTTACCGCTTTCGATGTCGTCCCAATTGCTCGTAACTTATCAGGTATGATGTTGGTTTCATCCTTCCACTGTTTGAAACGAGATCTCTTCCTCTTCATCCTCAATGAATCCTTGATAAAGTTTCAGCCGTTGCCCATTGACTTTGAATGGAGGCCCATTTCGAGATTTAATTTCTACTGCACCGTGTGGGAAAATATGGGTGACGGAAAAAGGTCCTGACCACCTAGACTTTAATTTACCAGGAAACAATCGAAGTCGTGAATTAAATAAAAGAACTAGATCTCCTACCCGAAATTCATTAGGTTTAATATGTTTGTCATGCAAATTTTTCATTCTTTCCTTATAAATTTCAGAGTTTGAGTATGCATAATTCCTAAGCTCGTCTAATTCATTTAATTGACAAAATCGATTTTTAACAGCAAATTCTAAATCTAAGTTTACATTTTTGATTGCCCAGTAGGCTTTGTGTGCAATTTCTACTGGTAAGTGACAACTTTTTCCATAAACTAGCTTATATGGGGCTGTACCTATTGTTGTTTTATAAGCAGTTCGAAAAGCCCATAAAGCATCATCTAATTTATCAGCCCATTCCTTTTTATTTATCCCTACGGTTTTTTCAAGTATTCGTTTTAAACCTCTATTAGTCACTTCGGCTTGTCCGTTTGTTTGAGGGTGATATGCTGTTGAGACCCGATGATAGACCCCATATCTTGTTAAAAAAATTTCAAGTTGATGGTTGCAAAAATGGGTACCTCTATCACTTATTAAAGCTTTAGGTGTGCCAAAATGAGAGAATAATTTTTTCAGAAATTTTACCACGACTCTTCCATCATTTGTTGGAAGTGCCTCGGCCTCGGCCCATTTAGACAAGTAATCTACTGCCACAAGTATATATTTGTTTCCTTTCGATGGTGGGAAAGGTCCCATAAAGTCGAGCCCCCACACATCAAAAATTTCACAAACAAGAATGCCATTTTGTGGCATTTCATTTTTGGAAGAAATATTACCTGTTCTTTGGCAAGCATCACATGTTTTTACAAGACTTTGGGCGTCTTTGTAAATGGTTGGCCAATAAAATCCTGAATCGAATACCTTTCGTGCGGTACTAGCAGCACCATGATGTCCTCCGTATGGACCTTCATGACAATGGCGGAGAATTCTTCGTGCTTCACTACCATGTACGCATCGTCGGACGAGTTGGTCGGCACACATTTTGAAAAGATATGGATCTTCCCAAAAGTAGTGTTTCACATTGGCAAAGAAATTTTTTCTTTGATGATGTGGCCACCCTTTTGCGACTATACCGCTAGCTAGGTAGTTAGCATAGTCGGCGTACCATGGTTCTTCCTTGTATTCCACCATTTCCAGGGACACAGTTGGGAATTTTTCGTTGATTTGCTCGTCCCTGGTTGCTTCCAAAGCTGGGTCTTCTAAGCGCGAAAGATGATCTGCAGCGGTGTTTTCTGCTCCTCTTTTGTCCTTGATTTCAATGTCAAATTCTTGGAGGAGTAGAATCCACCGAATCAAACGTGGTTTTGCATCTTGCTTTTTGAAGAGATATCGGATGGCTGCATGATCTGTATAAACTATAGTTTTAGAAAGAACAAGATAAGAACGAAATTTATCAAAAGCAAATACCACAGCTAGTAACTCTTTTTCAGTTGTTGTGTAATTTTCTTGTGCATCATTAAGTGTTTTACTAGCATAATAAATTGGGTGGAAATGCTTTTCTTTTCTTTGTCCCAAGACAGCTCCAACTGCAAAGTCACTAGCATCACACATGATTTCGAAAGGAAATTTCCAATCAGGCGCTATCATGATAGGTGCATTGACTAACATTTCTTTCAAGGTGAGAAATGCTTGATTGCAATCATTGTCAAAGATGAAAGGAGCATCTTTTTCAAGTAATTTTGTTAGAGGTCTAGAAATTTTAGAAAAGTCTTTGATAAACCGTCTATAGAATCCGGCATGCCCTAGGAAACTTCTGATAGCTCGTACGGAGGATGGAGGTGGTAATCTAGAAATGGTATCTATTTTGGCTCGATCCACCTCCATTCCTTCGCTTGAGATCTTGTGACCGGGTACTATTCACTCCGTTACCATGAAATGGCATTTTTCCCAATTAAGGGCGAGGTTAGTTTCCTCACATCGGGATAGCATTCGTTCAAGATTATCGAGGCATTGGTCATATGAATCCCTAAAGATAGAAAAGTCGTCCATAAAGACTTCCATTGTCTTTTCTATCATGTCGTGGAAAATGGCTACCATGCAACGTTGAAATGTTGCGGGGGCATTACATAGACCAAACGACATGCATCGATAAGCAAAAGTTCCATAGGGACATGTGAAAGTTGTCTTTTCTTGGTCTTCGGGTGCTATCGGGATTTGAAAGTAACCTGAAAAACCATCCAAGAAACAGTAAAATTTATGACCGGATAATCTTTCTAACATTTGATCAATGAAGGGTAAAGGAAAGTGATCCTTTCTTGTTGCTTCATTTAATCGTCTATAATCTATACATACTCTCCATCCTGTGACGGTTCTCGTTGGTATTAGTTCATTCTTTTCGTTAGTTATTACCGTCATACCTCCTTTCTTTGGAACTACTTGGATAGGACTTACCCAAGGGCTATCGAAGATAGGATAGATAAGTCCGGCGTCAAGTAATTTGATGACTTCGTTTTTAACCACTTCTTGAACATTTGGATTTACTTGACGTTGTGGTTGTATTACTGATTTGTAGTCATCGTTCATCAAAATTTTGTGTGTGCACATGGAAGGACTAATTCCTTTTATGTCTACAAGTTTCCAAGCTATTGCGTTTTTGTGTTTTTTCAAAAGATTAATTAATTTTTCTTTTTCTAAGTTATCTAATTTAGACGAAATAATTACAGGTAAATTACCATCTTTGTCTAGAAAAGCGTATTCCAAACCTTTTAAAAGTTCTTTGAGCTCAAGTGGTGGGTCTTTGGGAGACTCCTTATTTGGTTGCTCATTTCGATCAAGAACTTTAAAAGTTTGTTCTATGGCGACCTCTTCTTCAACAAAGTGGTCAATCTCTTCACTTGTATCGGGTGGTTCATCTTCATCTTCAATTAGGGGGTCATTATTGCCGAAAGGATATTTCATTGACCGTTCGAGATCGACACTTCTTTTAAATGCCCCTAATTGAAGAGGTAGATTTTTGAACTTCCGGTTTTTCAAAGCTTCGTGTGTTTTTACAAATGGTCGCCCCAACACTAGAGGAGCGTCATCGAGGATGACAAAGTCGGTTGGGATTACCATTTGATTTGCTTGAACCAATACATCCTCAATTATACCGATTGATTTTATTACTTTCCGATTGGATAGAAAAATGGGTATTTGAAGTGGAGAAAAATCACTAATACTTAATTTTTCGAAAATGTAGTTAGGCATTATGTTAACGCAAAGATCTTTATCAATGGTGACATTACTAATAAACGAATTTTGAAAGAAACATGGAACCGGTGTAATGTTAATTTCAAATGGGTCTTCTTTTATTAGCGAGGTTTGATCATTAGTTAACTTAACACTTACCGTTTCGTCAATTTTAGTGTTAGTGTTTAACTCTTTTAAAAACTTAGCATGAGAGGGTACTAAACAATGATTTTCAAAAGAAGGTGACAAGAGATTAATTTTTTCAAAATTAGACTCTTCTTGAATTTTAACGTTGCCGGACTCACCTTTTTCGTTGTTTAACTCATGTGTAGGTTTTTCACTTATTTGTTCTTCCATTTTTACATTTTCGGTTATCTCTTCCTTTTTTAATTATTCTCTTGCGCGGGACTCCTCTTCCCTTGCGCGAGCTTCTTTTATACATCGATCGATAACTCTAATGTGTTCTAATATCCTATCGGTCACTTCGGTTATAGAAAAAGAATCGGTATTTTCTAAGCTTGAATCCGGTTGTTCGACCCTTTGTTCCTCATAATACCCATATGAAGTCGATGGTTCGCACCATTGTTCTTCATTGTAAGCATATGATGGATAAGGTTCGTAATTTTGTTCTTCATAATACTCATATGAGGTGGGTTGTTCACGCCATGGTTCCTCATAGTAAGCATATGAAGGTGGTGGCTCATATCTTGGTTCCTCAAAGTATGAGTATGAAGGCTCATACCTTGGTTCATCAAAATATGAGTATGAGGGAGGAGGTTCATACCTTTGGTCTTCATAGGATGTGTATGAAGTTGATGGCTCGTACCTGGGCTCCTCATAGTAGGTGTATGAATTGGATGGTTGATATGAGTGATTGTATTGAACCGAGCGTGAGTTACGACAATTAGTGCAATAATTACCCCTATAATCATCCTCATCATAGGTGTAGTTGTAACCTCCTGAGTATTCATCCATAAGAATCACTCAGCAGACCACAACCAAGTCTCGAGATCAGAAAACAAAAATAAAAACAGAAACAGAAGGCTGGACACGGCCCCGTGTTCAGTGAGCACGGCCCCGTGTTCAGGATCTGTATCTGGGCGTTTTAATTAAATTTACTGATTTCGTTGAGCACGGGGCATGTTCAGTGAGCACGGCCCCGTGTTCAGACTCTGTATCTGGGTATCTAACTAAAAATATGCAGCACGGGGGCGTGTTCAGCGAACACGGCCCCGTGTACAGGCTACTGTAAATGCAAATCTAAACTAAAATGCAGAAAAATGTGCGCGCGTTTTGAAAAGGTTTGAAAAACTGATTAGGCTGTTGATTTTAAGCTTTCTTAAAATCCTTGTGTCCCCGGCAACGGCGCCAAAAACTTGATGCGTGTGAAGTGTTATATATAGTAGGTTTATATTTTAATCCCCTTTAACACTTATTTTTAGCCAAGTTTTAAATTTATAAAACACGATATTTTACTAACACTAAACACACATATGGGCAAGTGCACCCATCATGAGCGTAGTATAGTGTTGGCAAGATACCGAGGTCGTCCAAGGACACAAGAGCTTTTAGTACCGGTTTATCCTCAACGTCTAATCAAAATAAAAAGTTTAGAAAAATGTTTTGAACTAAGAAAAATAAAAACTAACTAAAATGCTGAAAAGTAAAATAAAAGAAAAACAGATAGACAAGATGAATCACTTGGTTCCGACTCGTATCTAGTATAACCTTTGATTATTTCCGCACTTTTGCACATAATTAAGAGATTATCTTAGTTATTGTAGTAGGCCCCTCTTTTGAAGGTGACGTTACCCTCACCCCAGTAGTTTGAGTCAGCAAGGATACAATCCTAAAAGGGTGAATTATTGGAAGATAATGAATTAAGTTATTAATGCAAATTATGGTAGGCCCCGCTTTTGGCGGTGACGTTACCCTCGACTAAGTAGTCTGAGTCAGCAGGGATACAGTCCTAAATAGCCAGGTTATAGTATTAATAGTAGTTAACTTATGAGGGGATCAAAGAGTTTGGACCCCCGCCATCCAATACCGTGAAGCATTGAAGGAGGTCCTACTAAATTTGACCCAGGTCCATTGCAGGACCTCTAAACGTTGAACAATGGCAAGACCTTTACCAAACCGTTCCCTTAACCCCCGACCAGGTAGCCAACATACCTCCATATAGACCGTGGAGATATGAATGGTGAAAATCTTTTATTTTATATAGACAGTAAAATAATGCCAAGACACCACGGACAAACGATAAGGAAAGATCACCTTCAACATAAGTAACTAGTTATTAAAGTCATTAATACAAAACCAAATAAAAAGTGCAAAAGATTAGAAACAAAAAGTATTATACTAGACACTTTGTCTTCACCAAGTGATGTAAGAGACTTAGGCAAACATGGCCTTGATTGTCAAGAACTCTTACGATCAATCTTGGATCCCGAGACGACTCACACACTCTACGATGGACAATGGATGATGGTGGTGGATGATGGTGTTGTGATGGTGGTGGGTGGTGGGTGAAGTGTGAGAGAGGTGGTGTGCCAAGGGATGAGTTGAAATGAAACCAAGCACTCCTATTTATAGGCTGAACAGAAGGCTGGGCACGGCCCCGTGTCCACTGGACACGCCCCCGTGCCTGTCTGACACTCTCTCTCTTCATTAATTGTAATTCGCAATTACAATTAATGCGCCTGCTGTACTTTCGCCACGCCCCCGTGTTCACTGGACACGGCCCCGTGGTGGGCAATAGAAGCTTCTATGGGTTTGTCTTTTCTGCTGCTTCTTGGGCACGGCCCCGTGCTGGCTGAGCACGGGGCGTGTTCAGTCTTCTGCCTTCTCTATTTTGCTTGGGAAGATGCCGTTGAGGGGTCGGGCAGTCCACTTATGTTCCTTTTCTTGTATTTATGTTAGATTTAGCTGTCTTTTTGCTTCTTTTGTGAATTTGAGCTTATTTAATCCTGAAAATACAAAAGGAAGACAAAAACACTCTTTTTCCAACATTAGTACTTAAAAAGGGTTAGTTTTATGCCTCATTTGATGTAATTTATATGTTGCATTTTACACACATCAAATACCCCCACACTTGAACTTTTGCTTGTCCTCAAGCAAAACTCTTTAATATGTGGCTTACACTCCCAAATGGAATGGGTAGAAGAGAAGGTTTTGGCTTGTCATAGAGTGTTGGGAATCCAAGATCTTTTTGGGTTTTATTTTTATCTTTTTACAATCCTATTCGTTATGATTTGTTTAGAACGTTTCATAGGAGAAATTACTTATTTGGGCATAACATGCCTTTTTAAAATTCCATTTATATACAAGTTCACATACCTCACGGGAGAAATCACTCACACTCGGCCGAAGGTGTATTTTTAGTGAATCACTCGAGAGCGGCATGGAACTTACTTCTACCATAGGCTTGCCAAGCAATCAATCCTCCTCCTTTTTAACTTTTATACCTTTGTAAATATCAAGAGGACTTTGTGGGTGAAGGGTTAGGCTTGGGTTAAAGGTAGGTGGTTGGGTTGGTGGTTAGTGGTTAGTAGAAAAAAAAGTGAAAAAGCGTAACAAGTGTCGGTTTTCCCGGTGGTGGTGGTGCAACTTGTGCAGAATTCATCTCTGCAGCTGGGTTTGAAGGCCCACCCATTTGTGGGTCTTCATGCAGTGGCGGGTAATGACTGCCACTGAAGTGTCGAGGGGTGCTGAAATGAAAATCCCCTCCTCGCGCGGATATTCGCGCACCGGTTCTCCTACGCCTAGGCGGTTCCAGAGGTGCTTGATGAACTGTGGCGGTGGAAGCGGTGGCGTGACTGCCACGAATCGTGAATCCTCGGAGGGATCCTGCTGCTGCTGTTACTGGTGCGGTGATGAATGGTGAGGAGGTGTGAAGTACCACTCGTGTTGGTTAAACCTCATCTGATAACTGTCTGGACCACGATAGGGTGATCCGTGGAAAGATGAACCATCGGAGATCTCAATAGGATGGTTGGGGGTACCGCTTGCAGGTTCGACGGGATCCGTGTCCTCGTCCATGTCCATAGCATTGTCTTCCGAGAAGTGGTCCTCCGGTCCCAATGGGTTAAAACCCACTGGTTCTTGAATATAATTTGCCGGGTTGAACCGGCCCTGAAAAACAGGTGTGGGGTTGCCAAAAGAATTGTGCGAAAGAGATCGCTGAAGAGGTATATATGAAGGTTGTGGGTTATCGGGCTCGTTTTCTGACTGTGGCCCATAGGAGTTACGATAGGGAGGCGTTGAGTTGTGCGAGACAGATCGTCTGGCGGGCTCGGTGTAGGTCCTCCAGGCTCCTTGCGGATCGGCACTCGCAGTAGTAGAAGGAACTCGTCGGTGCGAAGGCCCGGCTTCGTGATCGTTGGGGGCGCTCATCGGCCCCTTTCCTCGTCCTCCTCTTCTCATTCTTGGTGGCATATTTCCTGTCAATATCAAGGATAACAACAAGAATATAAAATAGAAGACAAAGTAAAAATTTAAAACAATTTGGATTGTTCCTATGTTCTTTGTCTAGACTTGAAAATTTAGGAATGTGCAATTGTGTCACTGAGATTAAACACAAAAGGCTAGTGTTTAATTCACTCAATGTTGGCTCTGATACCAACCTGTCACACCCCGATATTTCCACGTTTGACCGGTGGGCCCGGTGGGGGTATCGTGACGTGGTTGGCAACATTACAGTCAAACAACACGATATTTAAAATGCACAGCGGAAGCAAATGAAAGATATATTTCAACCGAATATAATTTGTAATATCAAGTATCACGACAGTTGAAATTAATCCACAGGTGGATAAAAATATAAATAGGAAACATTGTTCAACAGTTTGACATCCAAGCTTGCGAGACTTATTGTGGACGCTGGGAGAAAGCCACCCTAGTTCGCATAGTACCTGCACTTAACATTTTTGGAAAATACGTCAGTTTACACTGGTAAATACAATTTAACTGACTCATTTTAAAAATGGTTAAAATTGATTTGAATGCACGTAGCACAAACTTTTTATAACTTGGGATAATTATTTAAAAATATAATCTCGTAAAAGAATTACATGTTCCTTATGCGTTCAGTAGCCCGGATCGTGCCGAGTTAAAGATCAATAGACACACCACATTATTTATTTTGGCACTGACGGGTGTACGCCTACACCCCGCGCTTAGGTCGTGGCCATTTCGTAAAATGATGCCAAGGATATCCGGGACATGGTCATTAACCCCCCAAAGGCGTTAAGCAAACAAAACATATTTTAAACGGGTCATCTCGATAATACTTAACCACCAAATGATTAAGGTCGAATGCCCGACCAAGCGGTATTTTATATACCGTACCCCAAGCCCGTATAAGGGAAAATAAGTTAAAAGTATTTACCTGAGCTAAATATAATATTCAATCCCAGCCGTATCAAATCAGCAAGTACAGATAGCTTTTACTGGGCTCCTATTCTGGAACGAAGGTTTATAATAACCTATTAGAATCCTAACGGTCTTTAGTTAAGCTTAGGCTAAGACCGGTTAGTTTTAAAGGAAGATACGGTTCAAACGCACGATTAGGAGAAGACCGGAATAGAATGTGATTTAGACCCAACAAGTTTGAAGACTTGCCTTATATGGGTAATCTAGGTACATTCTGAATTTTGGGATAAAACCGATAAGGTTTGACCCGTTTCGACTAATTTATGCAAATTAGTTACATAAGCCGAACCGAACGCGCAAGAGGCGTAACGGGTATCCATAAGAGTCATATACAGGTTTCCTAAGTTAATATGCCTTAAATATGTTGTGACATCAGTAAGATATCTTTTATTATGCCCGAAGCGAATTTAAACGCAAACTATGCCCCGAAGGGGTATTTTGGTCATTTACAATGTTATAAAAGAGTTTAAGTATTAACCTGAGTTACAGGTCTGATATAATCAGCAGAGATACTTAATTTAATAAGTTATAACAGTAGGGTAATGCATATATGTGAAATTTATCAATTATAACCAAACTATGCACCGTAGGGGCATTTTGTTAATTTCACATAAGCCGAAAAGCTCAAAACTGAAGTCTGAGTTAAACAACTTTTGCTTACTGTTAAAATATTATAATTTACCTAAAACATCAGTAGGTGTCAACCCTTATATGTTTAAAATAGTTTTAGCACATACTATGCGTTAAAAACGCTAAAAAGGCGATTAGAAGCCGTTTCCGGGTTCTATATATAAAGCTGATATTTTTATTATTCCAGAAGGTTTAAAATAATTTATTTATAATACAAAATCAGTAGCAAAAGGTTTGGGGTCAAAAAGATATGTAAAACTCATTTTATAGCCCAAAAGGGCAAAACCGACATTTACCGAATCATGCTTATGACTCTAAGTTATGCTCAGCTAAAATTAATTAAAAATCTTCAAAAATCCCAAAATATTATATTACATCAGTGGGTAAGAAGTTTGATATCAAAAAGTAGGTTTAAATAGGCTATATGCTAATTATGCCGTTAAATCGCTAAAAAGCTTTCTAATTACGCTAATTAGCATAACTCTCAATCTACACCTCAAACTGACGTCAAATTTTGGGTGCAAGTTTATAAATCAGTAACTAAGGTTTCTACTCTTTTACATTTTTAAAAATCACGTTTTATGGTGAAAAGGGCATAATGGTCAACATATAGGCAATTAACGGAATCATGCATATTAATTGGTTAACTAATGAACCAAAGTGTATAATCACATAGGGTTATACTAGCATGTAACCTGGTCCTAAGGAAGCTCTAAGGCATTTCCAAATCATACTCAATCGGGTCAGAACTGAAGTCAACGCAAAAGTCAAAGTTTTGCGACTTTCGGTTCCGAACTGGGTCTAAACATAAAATTGTCGGATCAAACAAACTTAGACCAATTATTATACTTATTACCAAGTTATATGAGTGATAAAAGAGGTTACATGCCTTCTGCATTGTTAATTATGCGTTAATTCAAAGATTAGCATTCTGTTGACTTTTTCTAATTAACTTTGACCCGACAAATGGTCTAGATAGAGTGGGAATCAGAGGGTGCCCTTTTAAGGGTTTAATGCCCACATAATTACCAACTTATAACTACCTTCAATTCGACTAATCACTGGACCATTAATGATTAATCGCTAAGTCAAACGGTAATTACGACGGTTTGACTTTTAAGCTAAAACTAAGTAAAAACTCAACTAAGAAAGGTTAAGCATACTTACTGAGGTCCTATGCTCGATTAGGTATGTCTTGGGTCTGCTCTTAAGCTCCAGGAAGCTCCAGAAATGCAGAAGGAATGAGTGATCAAATGGTTGCAACATGAGGCCCTTTTATAGTGATCAAAACTCATTAGATTGTTGACAACCCAAGCTACAACTGATCATGGATCACCCACAAGTGTCCCTAAGGGCCTAGGAGTTATTTAGGGGTCGCCCATGGAGTGAAATATCTGATTAAGTCGGTTTATAGCGTTTAAACAGGCTGCTGTCGATTTTCTGTTCGCTGTGCACCCCTTACGGACCGTAAGGCTTGACCCTTACGGTCCGTAAGCTTGTTCCAGAAGACAAAAACTCTTGGCCTTTCAAGCTTATGAACGGGTAACTAATGTATTACGATTTTGGACCATTATTTTCAGTATGGGGCCTCATGTTTGGGTCATGAACAGTTTACACTACCATGATATGATATAAAGTTGTCTTGGACTTTAACGAAAGCCATAAACGAAGGTTTGTTGTGCATTTCTTCGTAGGATTCCACTCTTGCAAATACGAATTAATTATTACCAGAAATCACCGGATTTGAATGTATACCAGATGTTTATTATTCAAATTAGGGTCTCGGGATTCATAATAAGGTCGTTCAGAGGTATAAATTAAACATGACGACACTTTTTAAATCCTGCCATATATCTTTAATTGGATCCGGGTTTATAACACCTTTGTCTTACATGACACGTGTCGTTATTCTATTGAACCCGAATTTTCGAGGTGTTACATCCTCACCCCCTTAAAAGAAATCTCGACCTCGAGATTTACTGAAATAAATAAGGGTACTTTTCTTTCATTGTGGATTCAACCTCCCACGTGTACTCGGGACCTCTACGGGCATCCCATTTTACCTTTACAATAGGCACATGCTTCCTTCGAAGCTTCTTAACCTGTCGATCCTCGATCGACACAGGTTTTTCAACAAACTTTAAGCTCTCTTTTATGTGCACATCTGTATGTGGTATAACTAGTGATTTATCAGCGAAACACTTCTTCAGATTGCAGATGTGGAATACATTGTGAATACCACTGAGCTCTTCCGGTAAGTTTAACTTATAGGAAACTGATCCGACACGTTCGATGACCTCGAAAGGTCCTATGTATCTCGGGCTTAACTTGCCTTTCTTACCAAATCGCATCACTCCCTTCCAGGGTGATACTTTAAGCAAAACTTTTTCACCTACCTCGAATTTCATAGGTTTACGCTTTAGATCTGTGTAGCTTTTCTGCCTATCCCTGGCAGCTTTCAGGCGGTCACGAATCTGGACAATCTTGTCCGTCGTTTCAAAGACTATTTCCGGTCCTGTCAATTGGACATCTCCAACTTCCGCCCAACAAACGGGCGTTCTACACTTTCTACCGTACAAGGCCTCGAAAGGCGCAGCCTTGATGCTGGTATGGTAGCTATTGTTATATGATAACTCGATTAATGGTAGGTGGTTATCCCAACTACCACCCAAGTCAATCACACATGTACGAAGCATGTCTTCCAAAGTTTGGATGGTACGCTCAATCTGTCCGTCCGTCTGAGGATGGTAAGCTGTACTGAAATTTAAACGCGTGCCCAAAGATTGTTGGAAACTTTTCCAAAAATGTGACGTGTATCTAGTATCTCTGTCAGAGATAATAGCCACATGTACGCCATGTAAAGATACAATCTTATCTACGTACAATTGGGCTAACATGTCGGAGCTGTAGGTCTCCTTAATGGGTAGGAAATGTGCTGACTTAGTCAGTCTATCAACTATCACCCATATTGTATCATTTCCCTTCCTTGTTTTGGGCAACTTTGTGATAAAATCCATTGTCACCATTTCCCACATCCACGTGGGAAGTTCAGGCTGTTGTAGTAAACCTGACGGCTTCTGATGTTCAGCTTTGACTTGTGCACACGTCAAGCATTTAGCTACATAAGCGGCTATAGACTTCTTCAAGCCTATCTACCAAAAGTTTGCTTTCAAATCCTGGTACATCTTATCACAATCCACACAGGTTGTTAATCTAGTCTTAAATACAAAAAAAAAGTAAAAAAGGGATAGAGATTGAGTTGTATTTGTAATTAATAAATGGGAGGGAAAAAAGTAATAAATATTGTGGTGAGTGAGTGAATGCTTACGGTTGGAAACGGAGTTGGAAAGATAGAGGTTGGTGGATGAATTCATGGCCGTTTGATTAACTCTCATATCATCATCTCAAATTTCCATCGGCCCATCGTACGGATAACACCAAACCTTGCCTAACAATTGATGTTTTTTTGTTAACAAATAAATACGCTCTTAGAACATGTGTAGTGGGAGGGGAAGACTTTTGGGCATTTTGCGGCATGTGACGGTCCAATCAGCATGTAGACATTGTGGGGCATTATGTTAAAAGGGGTGTCTTGAGGCTTGAAATCTTGCAATGATTATTCTAATAGAATTAAATAAAAAACAAAAAAATCATCAAAAAAATGCTATTGGCCAAAGAAACAAGTGAAGGCGTTTCAAAAGGACGCCCCCACCAAAAAAAAAAAAAAAAACGCCCCTGGGGCAGTTCCGAGGTGTGTTTGGGCATTTTTTGAGGAAAAAACGCCAAAAAACCCTCTACTACGGGTGATGATGTTAAATAGATAAACACCCAAATACCTCAATAATCGATGCCTAATAATCTTTTTT
Source organism: Helianthus tuberosus (assembly GCA_030545235.1). Taxonomy (NCBI): domain Eukaryota; kingdom Viridiplantae; phylum Streptophyta; class Magnoliopsida; order Asterales; family Asteraceae; genus Helianthus; species Helianthus tuberosus. The sequence goes on from CM060409.1 coordinate 31,029,090, forward strand.
TTCTCTCATGGATTAAATGGTAAGCCGCTGAAACTATTTAATTCATCAATAAAAAGTAACTAAGATTGTTATTTTTGGGTGAATAGCCAACAAAAAAAGGTATCACCTAATTCCTATTCTGGGTGCCGATCATATAATTTGAATAAGTTATCATATAATTCTGCATCCAGCGGTTCTGAACTGTTTATTAATAATAATAGGTTGGTTCGAATAATTTTTTTTTTTTAAGTTTAGTTGGTTTTATTACAACTTATAAATATAAAATAGAAGATGAATACATGTACCCATTAAAAACAACATTTCAAATTAGACTGTTATAATATAACTAATAAAACTCTACCAGTATAATACATTCCTAAATGACTTAAAGTACAATAACAATTTTTAAAATTAATACGAGACCATTAACTGATATATTAATTATCAAAATCAAATACTGATACGATCTTATAAATTTAATTAACTCAACAAAAAATTGATTTTTATTGATAGTAATAAGTGTATTATTGAATTCTAATATATTATAAAAGTATTCAATAAAAAATCATTCGTTACCCTTAATGTATTTTCATTTAACATTAAAAAGTTAAATATAATGAATACATATATAACAAAAAAAAGTTGACGTGTAACAAACAAAATGCGCCAATGAGGTGGTGTGAAGTGGTAAGGAAGAGACTTAATGTTCTAAGGGACTCAGGTTCGATTCCTGCCCTCCCATTATTTTCTGCGGCACCTGGTGATGATGGGAGACTAGGTGAATAGGTGGAGATCCCTAGTTCGATCCTTGAACTGAGCGGGTTTTACCTCACCGCACTGTCGTGCCTTCGGGCGACTGTTCATGGGCTTTGACCCTAGGTGAGGGTTTGCCCCGGTTCGGAGGCGAGTGTATCTCGATGTGGTGAATTTCGCCAGTAGCCAATTTGGAGGATTCGTTGGCCGTTTAAAAAAAATGCACCTGATATTAAAATGTTGTCAGCCCTCAGGGGTGTAGCTCAGTTGGCCAAGGCGGGGGTAAGTTGCATCCATAAGCGCGAGTTCGATTCCGGGCTACTGCGTCTTGTCCCTCTGAGTTAGCTCCTGCCCTCTCGCCCCTAAACCTTAGTCTCTGACGGGGGGACGCCTCCACCATCATCGGGGCAATGGTGTGGGCCGGTTTGCATGTCCGGTAATACACGTTTTTGCATCCATTAAAATTGTTGCCAAGAAAGGGAATACATATATTTTGAACATCTTTTTATGAAACTATATGGAGAAGTGTATTTCAAATTACACATTATGTATTAATATCACCCACCACCAAAATCAAACCATATAGTGTGTATTTATTATATCATTCATCAAGTAACACCAAAGTGTAGAGTACAATAACAAGTCTCACCACATTTGATCCCTCTTAAAACTCTTTCCTTTTGAAACATGACACACGGCTGGCTTCATAACTCATAACACACCAGACCAATCGTAGTACAACCTTTACTGTATAAAGTACAAGTCATTATAGCATCTGAAACTAATTTGTCAACTGCAGAGTGATGGCAGTACAACACACACAGCAATGGCAACAGTGGTAAAGTAAATTCTCATGACCTACTTTTCTGCCAAAAGTTTAATTGTGAAGTTAATATTTGGTTGTTCCCATTGGCCTATTAGCTACCTGCTTTATGTTAACGGATCCACACCCTTGTCATGCGTGTGAAGAAGACCTTGCTTCCCGCAAACGCGCATGAAAATGTGGTGATTTGCTATAAGTTATAACCATGGGCGCATAGTCTTTGAAAATGTGGTGGTGTTTGAGTTTGCCGCATACAAAATGGGGATGGCGGAGGTGTTACCGCACGGTAACACCTTCACCTTAAGCTTTATTTTTAACTATTTTTTTTTTTTTTTTGTTATAGAGCCATTTTGATAACTTTTTAGTAACATTTTCTATATTAAAAGATCATGAGTTAAAATTTTGGTTTAAATTAGAAAACAAGTGAGAGCATGCCAATTTGGTTGTAAAGTTTTGGGCTAAACATAACCATATCAACCGCCATTATACGTAAATGGGTTAGAATTTGGCACAGTATTTTCTTCTAAAACAATTGGTGTGTTCAAAACTGGACCGGCCCGAGAATGAAACCAGCTTTTTTTGGACATGGAAACCTGAGGACCGGAGCGTTAATTGGTGGGCAAGTCTCGGGTTACTTAGATTGGGCTGGTTGGATTGTGACTGAATTTGTATGTTGGGCCAGATCACAACTTCGCATAACTTGGGTTAATTTGCGTGTTGGGCGGCCCAATTACGACCTTGGTCCATTTATATCAACCCATTAAATGATCACATTCGTGTGTTGGGCAACGGTTAAACACAATGTTGGGCCAGATCATATTTGATTGTTCAACAGATGACCAGAATCCAGATCACACCCCATTGTGGTCATTTAAAACTTACTACATATTAAAATGTAACTAGTCTATATAATGTAGCAAAACTTTGAACAATGATTTAAAGAAATAACTAATGTAACTGTAAATTTATATCACCAAAAACCTAATAATTATGTGCATCATTTCCCTACAAGTTTTATCGTATTCCTTTGCACACACTTGCACCGTTTAGAAGCGTGTGAGCTTGAGCATGTAGATTCTTCATTCGGATCACCATCAGGATATACCATGGTGCACTTCGCATCTTGTGACTTCTGCAACAAGTAACCTTTCACACCCGGAACAAGCCTCAACAATTCACTCAATGACGTGCAGTCCCCTTCAAACAACTTTTGATAATAAAAATGACTAAAATCCAGCTTCAAACACTTCAACTCCCGAAAAGGCGAACATTGATTCGCCAATTCATCCCCAAAATACGAGAGCAGTTGAACAACAGACGAGTAAACCACAAGCGATTTGGCGTTATGCAAACTATTAAACAACATCATAAGATCATCAAACGTTTCCCTCCGTTGATTTTCGCGGCAAAACCCGTTGTAATCTATGACCACTGTCTCAAGAACCGAAAGACCATCCGGATCACGTGTTTGCAACCGCGGGAAATTACTCCCTCGACACTCGAAATATTTAAGGTTTGGAGTATTGAGTTCGCAGCGGTTGACATACTGACTGTAGTAATAGAAGGTTAACTCCGAAAGCTGCAGAGCGTGTACATTCAAAGTATTAGTTCCATCTATGTGAAGATTACAACAGACCAATGTTAACTTCTTCAATGCAGGAAACCCCGAAAACGGGTCAAGATTCGTAATAATCACCCTTTTGAGATACAAATTGGTTAGATTCTTGAAGGCTCTTGATCTCGGGCCCAAGCCCAAAAACGAGCAGCCCATGTTACTATTGCTGCTTAGTTTCAAACTTGTTAACGAATCCGACTTCGTAATCGGGCCAATGGGCCAACTCTTGTCTTTCCTACTCCGTATAATGCTTGCATCCAGTTCTTTCACCCCTTGTGAAAACGCGTAACCGAATACTTTGTTTAAAATCTTGGCGCTGCATATGCCGCCGCGTTTGAAGATTAGTTTATCTAAGTTTGCGGATCGAGGAACTGATAATGTGTTGAAGACGAACTTATCAAACTCATTGAGTTTTTTGAAACTGTAGGAACTGAAGTTGAGAACCGGAACATTAGTCCATCTAGAAGCCCATGATTTCGAGAGGATTGATGTTTTGAAGGCATGTTTGGTTTCAAGAAGAGAAAGGATGTGAAGTTGTAGGGATTCTGGCAACTCTGTTAGCCTGTCCGCCATTGTTGTTGTTGTTGTTGTTGTTTCCTGTTCTACACGTAATGTTTTGATGGTTTGAATCTGGGTTGAAGTTTGTTGTTTACGGATTCTTTTGATCGCCATAGGTTGGAAGTAAGTGTTGAAGGATCGATCGCTTGATGTAATATATGAGTTATATATTATAGTTTAGGGTTTAATATATTAATTGCAATTACTCATACTAGGTAACAAAATATTTTTAGATTGTCATGATCGAGTTGCATTTAATATTTGAAAAAAAAAAGTTAATATTAGTTAAATAGGAATTATCTCATATTGGAAATTATTATTTGTAAAACCATATGCGAGATATTGAATGTATAAGTAAACACAAAATAATATAGTTGATTAAAAAAACAAATGAAATCAAAAGATATATGTAACGTTTCTCAAGATAAATAAACATGTTCGAAAAATAGAACGTAAATCCCACTAATAGCAAAGCTAAGGTAGGGTCTGAGGACGGTAGATGTAGACAGCCTTACCTCTACCCCGTAGGAATAGAGATGCTGCTTCCAGTGAGACCTCCGGCTCGGTTATAGTTTTGTATCAAGCCTTGGACCTAAGACACATAACACTCAAACAATCGGGACAGAGACTGATTGGTGCATGTACCCCCATATCTTTCAGCTATCAACGTCACTACATGATGCATGATTAACCATCCACCACTTTTAACGTTATTTTCACGAAATTAGTAAAATAACGTTAAAGTTAGTACCATTTCACTTTTGCCCCCGAGCGCCCACACATATATACATTATATGTGCACACCACAAACGGGGCCACCGAAAAATAGAACGTCTATAGTCTAGAACTTAAGAGAAATCAACCATGAGAGGAATTTAGAATTTGGGAAAGTTTTATATACATGTGATTAGGGTACTCAGGGCATCAAGCAGGTACCGCTATCAGGTATTGCAGGGGATCAAGTAGAGACCGCAGGTTGAGGGGAGGGGGTATACATACCCAAATCGGTAAGTGGAGGTGAACTTATGTGGAAGACGGCGCATGACGATTTAGGGATTTAGGTTGCACATGTTCACGAGAACACAGCACATGATATAGAGTTCTGGCGGGTTCAAATTGGGAAGACGAGGTGTCATAGGGTGATTGGGTGATGAATCGAGTTTCGACAATAGTGCCCCGAGTATCCTTTATATTTATATATGAATAGATAAAACCGAATTTTGAAACAAACTAAAGCATAACTCTGATACTAATTCGGTTTTCAAATTTTCTAGTCAAGTCAACATGTTTGAATTTTTTAATCAAATTGAAAATTGTGATTTTCGAACCGAACCAATTTGAATGTCAATTTAAAAAAAATATTAGGATTCGTAATTTCGTTGGAGGAGGTGGTCCGTTTCGCTTGGGTCTATTCCACCAGACTCATTCGAACCATGTGAGTGGAGACCACACACACTAACCTATTTTTATATAAAAGTGGAGTGTGAGGTGATGAAGACTGATTATGTATAGAACGAGAAAAAAATAAGAGTTAATTACTGTTTTCGTCCCTGAGGTTTGTCAAAAATAACGGTTTCAGTCCATTAGTTTAAAAATTGCGATTTCAGTCCATTAGTTTCATTTTCGTAACCATTTCAGTCCACTAACTTAACTCCATCCATTTATTTTGTTAACTTTGGGTGAAATTACCAAATTACCCCTGCTAACTTAACAAATTGTAATAAAAGAAATCTAAAAATCAAAAAAATTCAAAAAAATTCAAAAAATCAAAAAAATTCCAAAAAATCTAAAAATCAAAAAAATTTTAAAAAATCATAAGAATTCTAAAAAATCCAAAAAAATTCTAAAAAATCCAAAATGTTTCATTAAATGTTTCGACGCGAACCGTTTCGACGCGAACCATTTCGACCCGTACCGTTTCGAGCCGAACCGTTTCGACGCGAACCGTTTCGGCCCGTACCGTTTCGACGCGAACCGTTTCGACCCGTACCGTTTCGAGCCGAACCGTTTCGACGCGAACCGTTTCGAGCCGAACCGTTTCGACGCGAACCGTTTCAACCCGTACCGTTTCGACGCGAACCGTTTCGAGCCGTACCGTTTCGAGCCGTACCGTTTCGACGCGAACCGTTTCGACCCGTACCGTTTCGACGCGAACCGTTTCGACGTGAAACGTTTCGACCCGTACCGTTTCGAGCCGAACCGTTTCGACGCGAACCGTTTCATTAAATGTTTCGAACCCGGACCGTTTCGAGCTGAACCGTTTTGACACGGTTCGAAACGGTACGGCTCGAAACGGTTCGCGTCGAAACGGTACAGGTCGAAACGGTACGGCTCGAAACGGTTCGCGTCGAAACGGTTCGGCTCGAAACGGTACGGGTCGAAACGGTTCGCGTCGAAACGGTTCGCGTCGAAACGGTTCGCGTCGAAACGGTACGGGTCGAAACGGTACGGGTCGAAACGGTTCGCGTCGAAACGGTTCGGCTCGAAACGGTACGGGTCGAAACGGTTCGCGTCGAAACGGTTCGCGTCGAAACGGTTCGCGTCGAAACGGTTCGGCTCGAAACGGTACGGGTCGAAACGGTTCGGCTCGAAACGGTACGGGTCGAAACGGTTCGCGTCGAAACGGTTCAGCTCGAAACGGTTCGGGTTCGAAACATTTAATGAAACATTTTGGATTTTTTAGATTTTTTTGGATTTTTTAGAATTTTTATGATTTTTTAAAAATTTTTTGATTTTTAGATTTTTTGGAATTTTTTTTATTTTTAGATTTTTTAGAATTTTTTTATTACAATTTGTTAAGTTAGCAGGGGTAATTTGGTAATTTCATCCAAAGTTAACAAAATAAATGGATGGAGTTAAGTTAGTGGACTGAAATGGTAACGAAAATGAAACTAATGGACTGAAATCGCAATTTTTAAACTAATGGACTGAAACCGTTATTTTTGACAAACCTTAGGGACGAAAACAGTAATTAACTCAAAAAATAATGTAAGATTGTTATGAAACAAATTGGTAATCAAGCATTTAAGATCGATAAAGAGAAGAAGAAACGAAGAGACAAGAGAAGAAGCTAATTCACTTCATCGATGCCATTTCCATTAGCAATTCGTCTAACAAGTTACACTTTCAACCCTCTTACTTAACTACAACTACCAAAGACCCCTTCTTATTTGACATGTAACAAAGATGAGATAGGAGGCAGTGTAGAGTTTAGTTGAATCTGCTAGTGCTTGCTGGTTATTTTGTAAAGGAACTTGTAACATCAAGAAACAAAAATAATCATATTGTAACAGAAACCTGATGAAATATAACCATCTTAAAATGTTTTTACAGTGACAAAGCAATAACAAATTGCTTCTACAGAGATAGAAAGAAAGCCAGAAGCTTTTACATTTGACTTCAAATAAGCCGATGGACTCGAGTCAGAGTCTCAAAGTGCTTTCCTACAAACATTACATTCGCGTGCGAGCCAACTTTATTTACACCAATCTTCAAAGCCTATATGACAGATGCTTTTGAACCACAATGGTGTGTTGCATATCTGTACAACTTCACCTTTGGCAAAACTCCATCATATTATATTTTAAATAAACTATAAAATTTTAAATCTTAAATAAATTCAAACCAAATTGCTGTCCTTGAAGTTGAAACTTTTCCCTTTTTCTCTCTTGTTTTTAATCATCATCATCAGCTGCAAATTGCTTCAACCGAAAGTTTCTTCATTACTTTTGGGCAAGGATCACCTCCAAATGCCTCGGGGGTTACAGGTACCGTGCATGATTGTTGTCCAATGCAGTACTGCAAGTATTATAAATAGCAAAATATTAGCATTTTTTTTTTTGTAAAAACTCATGTGACCCACCAATACTATCCTAACAAATGACAGCATTCTTAATATTTTTGGTAGGGTTGCAAACGAACCGAACGAACACGAATAAGGCCTTGTTCGTGTTCGTTAAGGAAATTATGTGTTCATGAACACTTACCGAACGAGATTTTCTGTTTGTGTTCGTTAAGGAAATGAACATGTTCATGTTTGTTAAGTTTAGGTAACGATAACGAACATTCATGAAAATAAACGGGAACAAACAAAATTTGCATTTTTTATCACGAATATTACGTAGATCCACCTATAGTATACTAACCTAATATTTATTAAATAATTTAAATAAAATACAATACACTAATATTTATTAGATATTTTATTAGTGGGAATTTTGAAGTATTTAAATTTAAATATAAAAAATTAAAACCCCAATGAACTACCAAACCCAAACTAACATATACGAACACGTTACTAGACGTTCACCAACATAAACAAACCAACGCGACCTCTATACATGTTCGTTCATTTAACTAAACGGACGAAATTTCTTGCTCGTTTTCGTTCATTTATTAAACGAACGGACACAAAAAAACTTCCCGCCGAACGGTTCACGAACGTGACGTTCAGTTCATTTGCAGCCCTAATTGTTGGTCCTACTTGTACAGTTTTGTAATAATAAAGATGAGATTTTGAGGGTCTTTATTTACCAACTAAAATTGGTATAATTAAAACAAATTTGTCTAAAAACCAAACACACCCAAAAAATGTATATAAAATGTGTGGGCCGTCACTCTAAATTTATGAATAAGAAAAATAAGTACCTTGTTGAATGCATCATAAGAGTGATGAGCATGGCAGCTACCCTCACTATAACTACCACAACCGCCCAACGGGGTGCCGAAACTAGCAAATTTTATCGAAGTTATTTTCTGACCCGCGCTGCACGAAAGGTGTGCTTTGGGCCTCAACGGTTTAGCTGCTTTACCAGAAGCTTGCATTTCATAATTCATCAGTGAAGGCTGCCACTCGTATATATCAGCACACACACTGTAAACGGATCTTTTCACCATCGATATTCCATATGGGATTCCTCCTAATTCTTCAAACACAACCAATAAGTTTCCTCTCGGTTTTAACCATGACCGCGGTACGTGGTACCATTTTTGGGAAGATTCGCCGCATTTACTTAAACATTTTTTCTCGTCAAAATATCCAGCGTAACTACAAGTACTACAAGATCCTCGTGCCTTGTACGCAGGCCAATAACGTCCAATGCTTTGTCCGTTTATCCATATTTGACCTTTTCCCATACTGCTCATGTCTAAAGCCAAAGGTTCATTCCCACCAGGAGCATTGAAAATAGTCTTGAAAAAATAAAAATATAAATGTATTAAGCCAAGTTAATTTCACCATATCATGCCAATAAACATAACACTTATAAACATACCTTGTACCACGTTAACGGTTGTTTCTGAGCCACATAAGAACCTTGAATCCACTCAACAGATGAACTTCCCATGAGTGAGTGAAGACTTAGAATTTCACCTTTAAGGCCAACCTGGTCAACACAGTGTTCAAGTAAGAATATCAGTCTGTCTTTTACTATTTAGCATTTCATCATTTTCATGGTCTTATAATGTGACACGAAGATGTGAAATTGGGTCCTGTTTATTTGATTTGAGAATTGGGATGGGGGCCACCAGATGGAAGTTTGTAAAAGACAAACCTTATAAGACCATTTTTGCCAAGTCAAGTCTCGTTTTCCTTCGTTGAGACCATAGAGCGTGACCGGACCAAGAACACCCGCGTTCCAAGTCTCAAAATGTGGACCGATGTTCTGTAAAATCATATAAAAAGAGCATTAAGACTCACATACATTTGTGTGTATTTGTGTGATATACATATATAGGGAAAGGTTAAAATGAGAATTCCCCCGAGTTGCGAGAACCGCTAGAACTTTTTCAAAAAATGTTTTTTTTTAAATTGCCGATTTTTTTTTAAAATTATATAACCTTTTCAAACAATAAATAAAAAATATTGTATATGAAATCTTACATCAGTGTAAAAACAAATTTACATAACCGTAACGTTCTCCAACCGGTGACGTTGTGCGTTTTGTAAAACAAATTTACACGTCGAATAAATGCCGGCTCAACAACTTTTTAATTTTTTTAATTTGACAGATGTCTTAGTTAGATGTTCATCTACGTTTGTGCAAAATTTGGTTGGAAAACTCGCACGGGAAGTAGGATTTCCACCGGAGTTCTCATATGAACCAGCTCCTCTATAAATATATATGTGTGCGTGTGTAAAGAGAGAGAGAGAGCATACCGGAAGACCAACAGCAATGCTTAGTAGAGAAATCTTGTTCACACCAGGTCTTAGATTTACCGGTTTATTAAAAGTTACTTTTGGATTTGCTTGACTTCCGTAGACAGTTCCTGTGAAAAACCAAGAGTGTCATAAGATGAACTCTGCATACTTTCAAATAAAGAAACGTTTCGAATGAACTGTATTGTACAATAATTGTTAGCATTGATAATAATAGTTGTGCACAAAATGAAAAACAAAAACATAGTGTTTACATGGTTCAATAAATTGCTTTGTGCATAGTCATAAACCATACAGAAAGAATCTTTCTATAATAGAAATCATCAAACTAAAAAAGACAAATATCTTGTTCTTCATTTCAAACTTCTTACCTGATAACTGACCGTTGATGAAAACATGCAAAGCATGACCCGCAGACATGACTGTAAGTGTAGGCCACTTCCCACTTTTCAAGAACCCTTCATTGGAGCCAACCCTGACACTGCATGAAATGGGTCATATTTAGTATCAGTCGGGTAAAGTCAGGGTGACCCGTATGTCGTAACCCCTTTTTTGACTATTTTTCTTTCAATATTTTTAATGAGATAACTATGATTAAAAACAATATTATTATAGCTCAAACTAGTCAAATAAACTTTAGCCAAACGGTTGAAACTTGAAAGTCATCCAAATTATGTTTTTAATGTATACAACCACCTTTAACGCAATTACGAAAAATTCTGCATGAAATAACAAAATAAAAGGTTGCACTTACTCTGTCATGTACCACAAATAATCTGAAGAATCTCTAGTGACATTAAGTTGCTCTAATAATCCGACGGTTGTATATGAATTGTCATCATATGATTCAGTTTGATCGTTATATGACTGCCAAGAAAATCCTCCACCCTCTGAAGTCATCTTCATCAATGACGTTTGTGCACCCACCTATTAATCACATTCACATTTACACATCATCAATAACTATATATAAATGCAAACATTTGACTCAAATATGCACGGAGGTCATTGTCAATCGAAAATGACGTTGAAACCATTCATCCATAACTATAAATCATGCTATAGTTTATGAATAAAATATTTTCGGCAAATTGCTCGAAAAGTAATAAACTTAAATCATGCTATTAGTTTATGAATAAATGATGATTAAACTTATGTGACTTCGACTTATGCTTGTATCCTTAAATCATGCTATTAGTTTATGAATAAAATATTTTCGGCAAATTGCTCGAAAAGTGATAAACTTTTGTTGAACAGATCTGCACAATAAAAGGGCCCCACTTTTTAACCCCAAAAATCATCAAAATTTCAAAACAAATCTACTTACTTGGTGTAAGGGATTGCTTGTATAAACAATTTATGCTTGTGTGTATAAGCACATCATCCTTTTCAACTTTAAATCAAAATCTTTGAACACCGGTTGTTTTAGATATAATTTCTACCAAAACCGATTACCTTTGTATGCAATAAGTGGTAAATTATTTTACTTAACTAAGACAAAAATAACAAAAAATTATAATTATTCTCACCCTTGCGGTATTATAAACGGTGTTCTTGCAGTCGGGGAGAATGCTTATAGACCAAGGAGGAATATTATAACGCTGGCCTCTAAAGTTCACAGTTGCATAAGCAGCTCGGTTGTTATTCGAAAGGAAAGCAGCACAACCTCCAGCCTTGTATTTGTAAACATATGCCTATAATTATAAAGACAACAACAAACATAAGCGATGGTGTCCACTGCTGACATGGATACTGTGATCATGAATCAATAGAGCAAAAAAAAGAAAGATAATCCGACCGTTTGATAGTTTCCGAGGGTGATAACAGAGGGATCACCGTTTACTAAAGCGGGCTCACATAGTTTAATGGCTCTATGCAAATCTTTCAAATGTCCCCATTTAGCTTCCCGTTTTAGTCCTGTATATAAAATATATCCAAATTTAGTAACAACATTGCGTAGGAAAATACGTCGTGAACACTGAAATATCTAGTCATGAACATATGAAATTATGAATTATCTCAAGTGTGATCTATTTTATGTGACAAGTTTAAGTTAAACGTTTTGACTTTTTGCGAAAGAACATGCTTAGTAAAGTTGGTTGGTGTTGGTTAAAGTTAGTTGGTTGTGGAATTTGGGATTGCTTAATTTAAAAGCTAATCTAGTTATTGTGCTTTTTAAAAGCAGATAAGCAAAGGTTTACCTTTGTGAAATACCTAAAACGCCCTTTTATCAAACGTAAAAGAAAGAACCATATGAGCCTAAGTCGACACCATCAATATATTTAGACTAACGATAATGACAAATATGTCATTTTAAATTTAATTTTGTTATGATATTAAGAAAGAAAGAAATAAATCTTGCAAGTGAAAGTCAATACCTATAGTTGAATTGTAATGTTGATAATGGGAAAATATGTAATATTAACTCAAAACTTTCAAAGAAACATATAGTATGCATATCAATATGCTTCTTAAAGTACACACAAAGAATATAACAGTAGATATGATGCATAACTAATTGATAACGAATTCTTTCATCGATATACACTTTTAGAGATGTGACATACGCAGCGTATCGACTCTGATGTGACAAAATTCACGAAAAAAAAATCTAGAATCATGTCGAAGCCCGGACAACTTTATATTTAAAATTTAAGTTTGTCAATACTCGATAACGTATTCACAAGCATGCAAATACGCCATGAACCTTAGCTTATTACATACCATATTCATCAAGAGGAGCATCATAGTCATAGCTTGTAGCAATAAACGGGCCACCCGCAGTCCGCCCAAAGTTGGTTCCTCCATGATACTAACAAAAAAAGAATAAACTTTAATGCAATATTCCGGTAAACGAGATTTAAGAAAATAAAAATACAATAATTTTGATTTACCATATAATAATTGATGAAAGATCCACCACTCTGAATAAATTTAGCAACCGAATACGCCAAGTCTTCAGCTGGTCTATAAGGAACCGCCCCTCCAAACTCAGTGAACCTGTATTCATTCATATATTAAAAAAAAAATTTAAAAAAATCATCCAAATATATATATATTTTTTTAAAAGGGGATTTCGTATACGCGGTATATAAATGAAATTACCATCCTGTCCATGCTTCGGTCCACATCTTCGGTTTAAAGTTTTTGTTGGGAGTGAAATAGTCACAGTAAAAACCATTGCAAGTGTTAATCTGTCAAAACAAAAACCAACATATAGTATATTTACAGTCATGTGGTCAAACAATTGACATGAGAAAGTCAACATAAAAAGGTCAACAGGTACACAAAAACATGTATAATAACTAGATGGTGCACTTACAACTGGGTCAGGGGCATCATCTTGCTTACACATGACCCACGGCACACCGGTTCCTAGACCCACAGCCATTTGTGCAGCCCATTTTGTATACGCTCGAGCCGGTGCTCCAAGTTCGTACTCCAACGGCCCGTATTCATTTTCAATCTGTCACATTAACAACTTATAAGTTAAAAACACAATTCTGCAAATTATCAGTCATCTTGGTGACATGAGTGTGAAATGAGTGTCTTTAATTACCTGAGATAGAATAATTGGACCACCTTGAGTCTCATATAACCCATTGGCTTTCATCATATTCACTATGTGCCTTGTGAATTTTTCCATAGCAGCCTATACATATAATTAAAATATCAAAAAATCAATAAATATTGTATGGATAAATTAAGATATTATTCATAAGCAGACCTTGAAAGGGCCATTATCTGTTCTGAAACTAATTCCTGGAACATATTTCAACCAAACAGGAAATCCCCTGTAATTGAGATGACAATTGGAATATAATTAATTTTTTGTCAGGAAATTAAAAATATACATATATATATGTATATATATGGATTTTTTTAAATAATAATAATTACCCAAAGTTCCATTCAGCACAAGCATAAGGACCAATTCTGAGATGAGCATAGAGTCCAGCTTGCTTGATTAGCTTTATGAACTTTACCAAATCATACCTATCTTCAAAATAATACTGAGAAAAAAAAAAAGAAAAAAATATTTGAATTAAGAAAACAAAAAATAAATAAATAAATATTTAACTGATTCTCAAAAAAAAAAAAAAAACAACCCACACACACACACTTACTTGACCAGGTTGGGGTTCATGACCATTCCAGAAAACATAAGTCTGAATGACATCCAACCCTCCTTCTTTGGCCTTCTGAATAAGATCTGGCCACATCTGAAACAACAAAATATATGTTAAAAATTAGTAAAAAAAAGATTCCCAGAAGTGAGCTTTTGACTTCTTGAAGATAATATGAAAATACAAAAGAGGAAACAAAAATAAATTAAAAAGAAAATAAGTGCATTTGTAAGTAAGTTGTACCTCAGGGGTGCTTCTTGGGTAATGAATGGATCCAGAAATAAGAATTTTTCTTTGACCATTAATGGAGATAGCCTTATGGTCATATGAAACAGAACCAGAACATAAAGAAACCAAACAACACAATAAAACCACCAACATTAAATTAAACTTCTGCATTTTTAAAAACTCCTGTTTCTTTAACAGAAATTTCATCAGAAACACTTGTATTCAAAGCAAAATCCTCTCTTTTTCTCTAATAGTTAACTAAAGCTCAATCTGTTCTTTGATCTTTCTTGTTTTTTTTTTAAATTCAAGAAAGACCCAAAAAAAAAACTCAAAAAGAGTTCTTGTGAACTTTTGGGTTTTGTATGAGGAAAAAAACGAAGATGAGAGAAGGGTATTGGAGGAGGGGGTGTGAATGTTGAAAAAAAAGAGTGCTTTGAAGCTGCATTTATGCAAGGGAGATTGGGTTTGTCTGCAACAGTGAATATCAGTGAAGGCCCTACTTTTTGGTCTGTTTTACATTTAAATTTAAAAGTAATATTTTTTTATATAACCTTTTCAAGGTAATCACATAAAAATTTAAAATCCATATTTTTTCATCTATGTAGAGATATTTTAGGCAACGTAAAAAATAAAATAAAAAATCTATATTTTTTCATCTATGTAGAGATATTTTAGGCACATAAAAAATTAAAATCTATATTCTTTTTCATCTAAGTAGAGATATTTTAGTTTTACTAGCAGTGATAAATAATTAAATATATATTTTATTTAAAGCTACTTTTTAGATCGAATGAAAATTGATTAATCAAACTTAATGCGAGAAGTTCTCGTATAATATTTATGGAGAGTTCTCAATGCAGAACCAATTTTACAAGTGGAGTGACTATGAAAATCGTATAATATATTCTAAACTAGTGGGATTTTCCACGCTATGCGGCGGAACTTTGGTTGGTATCGGTATCGGTCCGTTATGATACCGACACTTGCTATAGCGACAGATGAAAACCGAAAAAATAAAGTCTTCATATATCCAAAAAAATATCGACACGTCTTTTACATCGTTTAAAAAACATAAAAACAAATAACGGTACCAACTCTGAAATTTCAATATCGGTGTGAAAGTTCTATTGGACTAAGTTTGTTCCGTTATTAAACCGATAAGACATCGGCACTCGCTACCACTTACGATACGAAAAAAAGTATTTTATTGGGTTTTAAGCAAAAGTTTAATCTAGACATGATAAAAATAAGCATATCATAATGACATACTCAAAATTTTATATAACATCTTATCTTAAAAGTTATAAGCAAAAAGAAAATGCTAAATAGTAGTTATAATAAAATATTACAGTAATATAATATAGTAATTTAAATATAAAAGATGTAAAAGTTAGTTGCAGAAACCTAAAACTTCATAAGTATATTATTTCTTGTTATAGGGGATTCATTTGAGATGAAAATTAAATTGAGAAGAAAAAGAATAAAGGGTACAATTGTAAAACATTAAATAGTTTTTTTTTCGTCTCATTTATTATTATTTTTGACTAATTAATTAGTAATAAAGAGTATCATCCTACACACTAAAATTTTTGCCTAGACACATCAAAATTTATCTTACACGTTTTTTAAATTTATCCTAAACATACTGAAATTTATCCTACACAACTCGTAATTCATCCTACACACCTCATAATTTATCCTACACTTTAAATTAATTTTTTTTTCTTCTTTGAAAAAATATATATTTTTTTTAAAATAACTTACAAATATATTTTAGTTAGCTATTAAAAAGGAAGACTAACAATTAATGTTCTATCTAATTTTACCAATATACCCTTACACCCATATTAAATACAAAAATTAAATGAAGTAAAATGAAGCATTATTATTGGTTGAAGTTTGTTCTTTTTTATTGTTACAAAAAATTTCTTCTCATTTGAACCCTCCACTATGAATAGATATATCAATGTGATATCTATGCCGGTTATTTAATTGCCTATCGATCTCTCACTATTTTTTGAATTATCTTCCGTACACTACGTAAAAGTGTGTATTTGATTTTTGTAAGTTTACACTTAAATTTGATTCTATATTGAAGGCGCCTATCGTTCTGAATTTATATTGAGCCATCCTTAAATATCGGTTAATGATCCATTTGTTTTCAGTCGATGAGCCTTACCCAGTTTGCCACAAGGTTTGTTTGGATAGCTTTGGGGAGCATTCGGTCCATTGCAAGGAACTACGGGACTTTAAAGACGGACATGACTTGGTCAGAATATGTGATGTGCTGAAGTGAAGAAGGCTAGAATCTCTGTTAAAAAAAGAGGCCACTGTGAATTTCCTGACAGACCCACTTGAAGGGAAGTCCACTCTGCGGCTGGCGGATGTTCTTGTTTTTGGTTAGGAAGAAATGAAACACGCTTGTGTAGACCTCACAGGAGTATCCCCTTGTTGGGCTCAGGGAAAATTGTTTCATGGCTGGTCGGGCTATGTTGAAGGCACATTCAGGGAAAATTACTAAGCATGAAAAAACTTGTGCTGATAGTCAACACGTATTCATTCCCTTTATTTTTTGATACATATGGTTCCCTTGTTCCTGAAGTTGTTGGTTTTCTTAACAAAGTGCAAAGTGTCGTGCACAACAATTCCTCGACGACATGGAACCAAAGTTTTGTTTTGGTAGAATTGGAATTGCTATTTAAAAGAGGTTGCGACACAATTTGTTGCTCATTACCTGCCATTCCTATGTAATTTTATGGTATAATTATTTTTATGTTAAAACTTTTTACTATAGTCAAAAGTGGAAAAAAAATATCTTTGTTAAATGTAATCTAGAAAGGAATAAAGGTGGAGAGTATCATTCAAACACTTAGGTAGTATTTGGTATGAAAGAATGTGAGGTGGAATGTAATGGATGATTACGACGGAATGAAGAAAAGGGTGTTTGGTTGGTCAATGGAATGGAATCACCCATTCCAAAAGACATTTCATTCCCTCAAAATCATTCCTTCCACCCCTCATGTTTTTTTTTTTCCCATTACATCCCCTCTTACACCATTCATCAACAACATCAAAACCCACCACCTTCGCCACCACCCACCACCACCACCACCCACCACCGACGCCATCGCCGCCACCCGCCACCACTTCACCCCGACAACCATCGTCGCCGCCACCCACTCGCCATCGTTATCAGCACAGCCGCGACCAACCGCCAACGCCACTCGTTGCCGCCGCCCACCACCATCGTCGACGCCACCACCACAGGCACCACCAACCGCCGCCGCCGCCCACCGCCACCTCTACTGCCACCCACCACCAACGGCCACCTTACCGCCACAACCACTCGTCGTCACCGTCGCACCGCCACTCGCCGCCGCCACTACCACCCATCGCCGCCGCCGCCGACACCCACCACCGCCACCTATAACCACCCACAATCACTACCACCGACCACCACCACTCACCGCTGATTTTATTACTCTGTTTTTCTTGCCTACCGAACAATATACAATAATAATTCATTCCATTCACACATGGTAACCAAACAAGACATGGAATGGTAATGATCCATGACATTCCCTAGTCCATTCCATTACCTCGTTCATTTCATTCCTTCGTCCATTCCATTACTTCGTACCAAACAGACCCTTTGGGTGTTTGAGTTATTCTTTAGCCAACAATATCATGTCATGTCAAGTCCTCATTCCACTTCTCATTTTGCACTCAATCACTGCCAATGGTTCAAACACATAAGAGTAGTAAAGAATTTAAAAAAAAATTGTGATTGTTTGAAAGAGGTTGGGACCCACCATTAAACCCCCTCTCTGCTCCTTCCCTTCTCTTCCCACATCGGTGAGTATACACCGAACCTCGAAAAGAGGCCGGCATCCATCACCGCTCGGCAAACACACTCCCCGAAGCCTCTCCCCGAGATGATACCGAGTACCCTAAGTTAGTGTTTGGTATGCAGGAATGAGAGGCGGAATGGAATGGATCATTACGAGGGAATGTAGAAATAGGTGTTTGGTTGGTCAATGGAATGGAATCACCAATTCCATAAGGTATTCCATTCCCTCAAATTCATTCCATCCACTCCCCATGTTTTTTTTCATTCCATTCCATCTAGCACCATTCATCACCAACACCACAACCCACCACCTTCGCCACCACCCACCACCACCACCACCACCTAGAGGTGTACAAATCGTTTTTTTTCAAAAACCGGTTTCGGTTTTTTCACCCAAAATAAAAACTGTTTTTTTTATAACTGGTTCCGGTTACTAACCGATTTTTGAGGTCCAAAACAATAACCGGTATAACCGGTTGGGACTGGTTTTTAACCGGTTTTTCCCAAAAAAAACCGGTTTTTACCGGTTTTTTAATAACCGGTTCGGTTAATAACCGATTTTTGAAGTCAAGAATAGTAACCAGTATAAAAACCGGCGGTTAAAAAAAACCGGTTAAAAAAATCCGGTTATAAAAAAACCGGTTAAAAAAAAACCGGTTTCGTTTTTTTTTTTTTCGGTTTCGGTTCTAAAACCAGTTTTTTTGTACACCGGACCACCGACGCCATCGTCGCCTCCACTCGCAACCCGTCAACGCCTACACCGCCATCCCGATAGCCACCACCACCGCCACCCACCCGCCACCGTTGCCACCCGCCACCGTTTCCACCCACCGCCGCCACCAACCACTATCGCCGCCAACACCAGTCGCCGCCGCCACCCACCACCACCGTCGACGCCACCACCACTGCCACAACTAACCACCGCCGCCGCCGCCACCCACCGCTACCTCTGCCTCCACGCACCCCCCGGTCACCACCAGCCGCCATCGCCGCCTCCACCGCCACTCGCCGCCGCCGCCACCATCCACCGCCGCCGCCACCCACAATCACTACCATCGACCACCACCCCTCACCGCTGATTTTATTCCTTCGTTTTTCTTGCCTACCAAACAATACACAATAATAATTCATTACATTCCCACATGGTAACCAAACAAGACATGGAATGGTAATGATCCATTGCATTCCTTTGTCCATTCCATTACCTCGTCCATTCCATTCACTCGTTCATTCCATTACCCCTTACCAAACAGACCCTAATAGTTTTATGTTTAGATGCTTGAAGTACACTATTTACAATCGATAAAGAATATTTTTTTTAGTAAACTTCCGTTTTGCTCCCTGTGGTTTGGTCACTTTAAAGGTTTTGCCCCAAACCTTTCAAAATAGCCATTTTACTCCCTGATCTTTGAAGGCCTTCATGATTTTGCTCCCCACCCCTAACTCCTTCCAAATTGTTTATTAACTGAAAGGGTATTTTGGTAATTTCAAATATAAAACTGAGGGTATTTTAGTAAAGCTATAAATAAAAGATTATATTATATATATATTAACAATACATATTCATCTTCTCTCTCTTAACACACATTCCAAACCCTACCCCCATTCCATTTTCAGATGTGCAGCCGCACACCACAAACCCCCCTCTCACCTTCTCTGCCGGCGACCGGAGAAGTTCCGGCCGGCCACCGACCTTCTTGTTTCTCCGACACACCAACCCCGCACAACCATCCCTTGCCCTCACCTACTTTCCTCTGACGATACACCCCCAACTTCCCCTGCAACCCCCTTTGCCCCGTCTTACACACACCACAGCGAGAGAGAGAGAGAGACGCGGAAGAAAGATGCCGGCAACGTCACCTGCTTTCCTCTGATGAAACACCCCCAACTGCCGCTGATTTTCGATGATGATGATGATGATGATGTTGCCGTTGATTGTTGAGGACGATGATGATTTACTGATACTGTTGGGGTCGAAGCGAAGGAAGCCGCCGGTGGCAGCCTCTCAACTAGATCTAGGGTTTCGAACCAAGGTTGTAGTGGTGGCCAGATCTGTGGAGTTTGCGATGGTGGTTGAGGACTGGTGGTGATGGCGGTGGCGGGGCTGGTGGTAATGGTGATGGCGGTTTGGTGGAAATGGCAGGTAGTGGTGGTAGTCGATTAGCAGCAGATGGAGGGGATAGGTTGCAGGTGATGAATGGTGATGTACTGGTGGTTTAATTTTCTTTTTGAATGAAGAGTTAACCAAATATTGATTCCTAATTTTGTGGATTATTTGAAAGATCATCAAATCCAGTAGTTCTCACCGTTGGATCTGTTAACCAAGTATTGATTTCTATATATTTCTTGTTATTACTCCCATTAATCTTCAACACTACAAAAAGGGTTGTAGCCAATTGGTGTTCTTAATGGTTTTTGATGCTAGAATTAATGATCAAGATTAAGGGATTTGATCTAGTATTGATTTCTTAATGGTGATGTACTGGTGGTTTGGTTTTGAATGTGTTTGATGATACATAACAGACAAAAATAGATTTATCAATAAACAAATTGATTTTAGGAATTAATAACAAATAATTTAATACTTACATTTATAAAATGACTGAAATGCCCTTTTACTTAACGAATACTTTGGATGGAGTTAGGGATGGGGAGTAAAATCATGACAACCTTCAAAGATCAGGGAGTAAAATGACTATTTTGAAAGGTTTGGGAAAAAACCATTAAAGTGACTAAACCACAGGGAGCAAAAACGGAGGTGTACTCTTTTTTTTTTAATTTTGAAAGTATTTTTTGTTACAAATCGTGTCATTTAATAATCAGCGGGACCACAAAAAGAGGAGCACCAATATCATGTTTGTGTTTTAAAGAATATTTAGCATTGTGTCCTTACAAAATACAATAAATAATGGACGTTAACATATGCTGCAAGTTTTTTCTTCAATTACGCGTTTTATATGTTAATTTGTTTGAAAAGTCAAATTATCAAAGGTGATTTTGCAAAATTCCAAACTTAATATTTACAAGTACTAGTACTTTAAAAAGTCAATTAAACTCTGGTTTAAGTGGTAGGAGTATTTGACTTTTTCTTTGAAGACTCAACTTCAATTCCTATTTAGTGCAAAAAAAAAAAAGTGAGGTATTGGTGGGCAAAGACAGGAGACCTAGGGAAACCTGTGTTTGATCCTTGAAGCAAATGGGTTTTACTGGTAATTTGCCGTCGTGTCTACGGGCGGGTGAGTTACTGGATTTTCCCCGGAATTGGTGGTAGACGACTCGTGTTACTCTTAGAGTGGGTGCTCTAAGAATGTTCGGGATTGATTTGTTGGCCGTTCAATAGTCTTCCCCCTAAAATAATTAAAAATTATTTAAGAACCCAACTATATTATATATAGAAATATTGTGATGGCATAACCCTTTTATAATCAATATGATGTTTTTTATAACTCTTTAGAGCTTTACCAGAAGTTTTAAAAGGTAAGAATAATTACAATTTTTTGTCTTTTTAAACTTAGTAAATTCAAGATAATTGATGATAGTATAATATTTTTTATGTCGATGTTTACCTCTTGAATATAACTCTTAGGATTCATTTTGCAAGAAAAAATATATTTAAATAAAGGATTTAGTAGTAATAGCCCCAACCCCAAATGATACGATTAAGGTGATTAATAATAAATGACTAAGGTACTATTAGCTACGTAGGGTTAAGTTATCGTATAAATGAGTTTTGACATACAAAATGACTTATCGTGAGAACAAAATAAGGGATCTAAAAAATTACATCTTATTAATCACGTATTTTATATCATGATTTTATACTAGTAGAGTAATTATGTAATTACTGTAGACTAATTATAATTACTCTACTAAAATTACATAATTACTCTACTAGTGTAAAATCATGATTTTTTTTATATTTTATAATTAAACATCATACTTATGTAGATGGTAAAAAAAAACATTTTCTTTACTTCTCATGTTAAGGTTATTTTGTGTGTTTTATGGTTTAACCATATTCGTAACTAATTATAAATTCATTTGAAAGCATTGTAACACCCCAAAAACGGGTTTGGAAATTAAACCACGTTAATATTAAAGAACAGGTAAAATACCGTTAGTGGTAAAAGCTAACACGGTGAGCATAAGGATTTAATCAAATAAACCTAGTGCTAGATAAAAGATAAATGAATGCCTTTTTAGAATAAAGTTTACAAAAGGCCCGAGGCTATGGGTACAAGATCTAAGTCGAGTTGTAACACCCTGACCTTGATATAATGAATTATTATGTTCATTTGATAAGTGACATAATGTATACAACTATAAATTTTATAGTAGTAAGTATACTTGTTGATTTAAAAAGATAAAGGTTTATGACTTGAAAGTGGCCAGCCGATCGAGCTGCCACCCGATCGGGCTGTCATCCGATCGAGGTGCCACTCGATCGGGCTGCCACCCGACCAGGGTAGCCACTCAATCGACCAGCCCTCTCCTCCCCTTTTTCATTTATGGAAACCCTATAAATATCCATTGTCAGCATCAAAACTTCACCTTTTGCACTCTCTCGTCCGACCAGCCCTTCTTGCCCACTTTTCTTCAGATTTCTCGCGATTCTTGTAAGTTTTCCACCTAAATCTTGTACTTTCTTAATCTACACGCACTCCTACACCTTTCTATCTTTTGAATCTTAACTTTTAACTGTGAAATCACTAGATTTGAGGTGTTCTAGGATGATGTCATCATGGTGTTCTTAGGAACTTCATGTTTTGGCTTCAATCCACCAAGAACAACTTAGATCTGAACGATTTCCACACAAATAAACGAAGATCTTTCATAGATCTAAACATATTCACGGTGAAAAGGATTGAAAGATGGTTTTCTAACTTTCTTTTAACTCTTTTACACTCAATGCACTCAAAACCGATAGGATCGGACCTTGTTCTAACCTCCTACTCCTTCTTGGTGATGTGTTGGTTCAAGATCCGAGTTCTACCAATGAGACAACCGATTTTGGGTTAAGCAAGAACAACCGTCTTGAACTGGTTAACGGGTTGAACTTGGGTGATTCCTGTTCAATCGGGTCACTTGTGTCAAGATGGGGTTTTGTTGATTAGCACGTTGTCACACCGTCTCGATAAAACTACAAACCATAAAAAAACGACCAAGTATAAGACAATCAGGCCGACCAGGACGGAGTGCCAGTCCGATCGGATTGTCACCCGATCGGGTTGCCACCCGATCGGCTTACACCTTGGCCCCACACTCAACTTTTATTTTCAAACTTTTGAAGTTGAACATTGAACGAAATGTTGTCTGATCGGATTACCACCCGATCGGATTACCACTCGACCGTGAGATGTTCTGACTTCAACACTTAAACAATTTTCAACATGTTCAATGTACAAGGGTTGCCACCCGATCGGACTACCATCCGATCGAGTGAAAAACTGCTGTGAACTTGTTCTCACTAAAGTGTCCAACCAATCGGTTTGTCGTCTGATCGAACGGTCGTTCGATCGACCGACCTGAAAGGTAGAGATACTTCTATGTTTCAAATGCTACAACGAAAACTTCAAAAAACAAGCCATCATACACAAACACATCTTTCCCAAACGAAGTAACAATCCACTCGAAAGGTCACCCGATCGGATGACCATCCGAGCGGATTGTCACCCGATCGACCGACTACCCGATCGGATTGCCATCCAATCGGATTGCTGTCCGACCCACTAACACTTTGCTTCGATTTATGCGTCGCTTATCGTTATGCTATCGTTCTGATCAGGCTAACCTTACTCTCTAGCGCTCCTTTCAATCCATCAATCGCTATGAGTATACTCGAACCCTTTTTGCTTTACGCACTTTTGGGTGTTACATACGTTATTTATATTAAATCACATCGAACACACTACGCAATACTTTAACGCTAACCGTTACCGCATGTTATACGTGACTTAATGAATGTTTGTTTGTTATGTTTACACATGGAATGCTGTCTACCTGCCTTAGCAACGATAGTACTAGTTGTTTGGACTCAACACCTGTTTACTCAGGGGTTGTTAAGGACAATTTGTTAAATGGCTCACAGTGGTGAGTGTGTATTACGAATTGCCTTGGGCAGTCAACCCGCAGTCATTGGTATTGATAGGTTCATGTTGATAACTTACGTGCTTCATTTCACACTGTGTACGAGCTGGTTATGCGTAACGATTTCGAACTCTATATGTTATTATCAAACTTGTATGCTCACCTTTACACTATGTGTATTGACTTTTACTTTAACGTATGTGACAGGTGCTTAGGATGCTTATATGCTTGGCTTGCTGTGAAATCGAGGCTAGAAAAGGTCTAGAAACAAATAAACAATTTTCTGTATTTGGAATCTGAGTTGTCGGAATAGAACAATTTGACTAGATCTTGTCTGTAATAATGATGTTTTCTTTTATGACATGGTATGGGACATGTTGCTTTAAATAATTGGTAATTATACTTGTTATGGAAACTTCTGGACAATCTGTTTCGCTCAGTGCCACGCCCCGATGTTTCCGCCATCGGTTGGGGTGTGACAGATTGGTATCAGAGCCATAACTATAGGGAATTAGGCAAGACTCGACCTAGTTCGGGTCGATGTCTTCGAAACGACCTAGTCTATAGTTAGGAACCACAGACCGACTTGTGCATATCCTGCAGGGATTTTGTACGAGCTTACCTGATACTTCTCGCTATTCTAGCCCACGCTACACTATTGCTGCACTTTAATTTTCGAAAACGAACGAGAGATTAGGTCGAGATTAGGTGTGAAAACCGCAAACTCTCAACTAAATTACTTGTTCAACCCGCATTTTTCCCACAAACAGGAGACATTGTGCCGAATCAGGAGTGAAATCCATACTTTGGCGCATAAATCCTCTTTATTTTTATCAAAACCGGAACGAAGTTGCTAAGTCAGGGATGAAACCCGAACCTTGGCGACTTGTTCCGATCTCATTTTGGGTTTTACAAAGCTCTCACCAAAGTCTCGATGGACTCCAACGACTTAAAGTCACGATATGACTGGAAGGATGCGTGCCGATCGCCCAAATTCGAGGTGAGAGCACAGTCCTGAAGGTCAAAGTGTGTACCAAAAAGTCCTTGTGAATCATCGAATCACTTTGGGTAGTCAATGTCTATCGAGCCTGAGACAATCTATTTCTCGATTTTTATGTGATTCGATTCTGAGCTCGCTACTGCCGACTCTGATACTCACCAATTTTATGTGTGTATTTACCTGTTTATATGTTTTAATTTTTGGTGATTTATTCGAATTTCGCTATTGTTAATCGACACACACGAATCGCACTGCTCACTTACCTCAAACCGCTAATAAATCGCTACTACATGAGGAACGACTTTGCGCAATGTTGCTTGCTATATTATTCGCTTACGCTATACCAATCGCTATGATATTCGCAATCGCTATTTTCGAATGCTCGTGGACGTTGAATGATAGGTTTATGTATTTTGACTGCATCTTGTGATTACATTCTTATGTGCTTCTGTGATTCTGTGCCTTATATGCTTCTGTTCTTATGTGAATCTGTGATTATGTGCCTATGTGGTTACGTGATTATACGTGTTCCTGAGCTTTAGTAGTATTAGGCGTGTGAGGTGAGATTCGATTTTATTGAGTTTGAGCCCTATGGCGATGTCTGTTGCAGACAATGTCGTCATCTGGACCATCATCTGGACCCCGTCACCCACGAGTTACTCGTCAGGAACAGAGAGACAAACGCCTTGCTGCTCTCGTCGCTAAGCAAGTAGCAAAGGTAGTTCCTCAGATCGTGAGTGAACAATACGAGAATGTGAGCAAATCATTTAAAGAATCCAGGACCGAATCTCCTAAATCTACACCCAAAGCTGCTTTCAGCTTCAAACAGTTCAAGGCACGCGGAGCGAAAGAGTTCACTAGCGAAGATGGCCCCACGGCCTTGTTTCAATGGTTCGACTCAATCAAAGTCACTCTGCGACAGAGCGGATGTCCTGACAATCTCCGCACACTGAATGCTACCGGCGTTTTCCAGTCTCGCGCACTAGACTGGTGGACGGCCGAGAGAAACAAGCGCGGAAACGATGCAACCTATGGTCTGTCATGGGAAGAGTTGAAGAACGTTATGCTCGAAGAGTTATGCCCTCTCCATGAGCGCCAGAAGCTGGAGGATGAATTCTGGCATCTGAAGCAGAAAGATGGTGACAACGCTGCCCAGACTGCTCGCTTCAAGCAGCACAGTATCATCTGCCCCGATCAAGTGAAGACTATTGACTTGACGATCAAGAAATACATCCGCGCTCTACCGGATTGTGTTGCCGACTTTGTGCATGCTTCAAAGCCAGCAACGATCGAAGAAACTTACTTGCTTGCCGCTGAAATCAACGACAAGTGAGTAAAAGCTGGTTTTTGGGATAAAGCTTCGAAGAGTCTGCACCAAGCTACCGCCGCACCAACTACCGGCACCGCCACCGCATCGCAGTCATCCAACTCCTCTCGTCGCAAGAGGAAGAACAACAACAATAGCTCCAACAATAAGAACTGTGCTGTCACAACCACTGCTACTCCACTCCAAGCCGTACCGGCTCAGCAGGAACCCCAGCACCGATCAGCACCAGCACCAATCACCTATGCACCGCCTGCTAAGCGTGCATACACAGGCCCCCACCCTGCCTGCCCGACATGTACTTATCATCACCCGGTGGGTATCGCCTGCCGATTTTGCGTGCACTGCAATATGTACGACCACATCACTGCTAACTGCCGTACTGGTCCTCGCCAAGCACTAGCTCAAGCTACTGCTCATCAAGCTCTGCTCCCAGCTCCTCAAGGCCAACAAGCGGCTCAGGCACCCGCGGTCAACGCTAGAGTCTGCTTCGCGTGTGGTGATCCCAACCACTTCGAGAACATGTGCCCGAACAGAGTTGTGAAACAAGAGCCCCAGCAGCAGCAACAGCCTCAACAACAACAATAACAAGCCGCCCGCGCCAGAACTTTCAACATCAATGCACGCCAAGCCCAGGCTGACAACACTGTGGTTAATGGTACGTTCCTTGTGAATGGTATTTATGCTTCGTGTTTGTTTGATACTGGAGCCGATAACTATTTTGTGTCGTTCGAATTCGAGAAGCTCCTTAATCGTAAGTGCTCCCATCTCCCCTCGACGTTCGATGTCGAAGTCGCTACCGGAAGAACCGTCGCCGTCAATTCTGTTCTCCGTGATTGTACTCTTGAACTCAACAATCACATCTTTCCGATTGATCTTATTCCAATGCAGCTCGGAAGTTTTAACATCATAGTATGCATGGACTTTCTTTATGACAACCATGCTGAAGTTGTGTGCTTTGATAAGATGATTCGATTCGCGCTCGCTAATGGTAATGTATTATGTGTTTATGGTGAAACTACTTCGAACGGTCTCAAGCTCATGTCGTGTGTCCAAGCTAGCAAGTATCTCCGCAAGGAATACAGAGCTTTCTTGGCTAATATTGTAGTAGCGGAGAAGGAAAAGAAAGGGAGTCCTGGTGTAAACGATGTCCCTGTTGTTCGAGAATTTCCGAATGTATTCCCTGATGATCTTCCAGGCTTGCCGCCAAGTCGTGATATCGACTTTCGTATCGACCTAATTCCTGGAGCAAACCCCATTGCTAGAGCTCCTTATCGACTCGCTCCATCCGAAATGCGTGAACTCTCGAGTCAGCTCCAGGAACTGCTTGATAATGGCTTCATTCGCCCGAGCACCTCTCCATGGGGCGCACCAGTCCTTTTCGTAAAAAAAGAAGGATGGGTCGTTCAGGATGTGCATCGACTATCGGGAATTGAATAAGTTGACAATCAAGAATCGCTATCCCCTGCCTCGAATTGATGATTTGTTTGATCTGCTACAAGGTGCTACATGTTTCTCGAAGATCGATCTACGCTCAGGTTATCACCAACTACGCATTCAAGAGGAGGATATACCCAAAACCACTTTTCGCACCCGATACGGTCACTATGAGTTCGTTGTTATGCCTTTTGGTTTAACCAACACACCCGCGGTTTTCATGGATCTGATGAATCGCGTGTGTAAACCTTATCTCGACCGCTTCGTCATCGTGTTCATCGATGATGTCTTGATGTATTCCAAGTCGAAATCCGAACACGTGCAACATCTACGTTTGGTTCTCTAGCTACTCCAGGGAAATCGACTCTATGCCAAGTTCTCTAAGTGCGAATTTTGGCTGGAGGAGGTTCAATTCCTCGGTCACATTGTCAATAGTTAAGGAATTCATATCGATCCCATGAAGATTGAAGTAGTTAAGCATTGGGTTACGCCAAAGAACCCGTCTAAAGTCCATTCTTTTCTCGGACTAGCGGGCTATTATCGTCGATTTATCGAAGGGTTCTCAAAAATCGTTGTGCCGCTTACCGCTCTCACGCATAAAGACAAGCCTTTTGTTTGGGGAACTGAACAAGAGTCTGCTTTCCAAACCCTCAAGCACATGCTTTGCAATGCTCCCGTTCTCACTTTACCCGATGGAAACGACGACTTTATTGTCTATTGTGATGCCTCGAACCTCGGTCTTGGTTGTGTCCTCATGCAACGGGACAAGGTCATTGCTTACGCATATCGTCAGCTTAAAATCCACGAGAAGAACTATACAACCCATGATCTTAAGCTAGGCGCAGTTGTTTTTACGTTAAAGATTTGGCGACACTACCTATACGGTACCAAGTGTACGATCTTCACCGATCATAGGAGCCTACAACATATCTTTGACCAGAATGAACTTAATATGTGTCAACGCCGATGCGTAGAACTTCTCAACGATTACGACTGTGAGATCCGTTATTACCTAGGCAAAGCAAATGTTGTTGCCGACCCCCTCAGCAGACGGAGCTATCTTCTCAGCATTCGAAATATCCAAGCCCAACACGATCTCGAAACCCTCATCCGTGAAGCCCAGCATGCCTGTTTTAATGAGCGCACTCTGAAGAAGGAAAGAATCTACCACGATGGAGCCTAGCTTGTGAATAAGTCGAATGGGATATTCCACTTTTTGGACCGAATTTGGATCCCTAAGCGGACCAATTTGTGACAGATATTGATGGACGAAGCCCACAAATCTTGGTACTCTATTCATCCCGGTGCCGATAAAATGTACCAAGACCTTCGCTACACGTACTGGTGGCCGGGCATGAAGATAGATATCGCTCTCTACGTTGGAAGGTGCCTAACTTGCTCAAAAGTTAAGGCCGAACATCAAAGACCCTCTGGCGTACTCGAACAACCCCCGGTCCCTATGTGGAAGTGAGAGAGTATAGCTATGGACTTCATAACTAAACTCCCGCGCACGTCATCAGGTCACGACAGCTTCTGGGTTGTCGTTGACCGTTTAACCAAATCTGCTCACTTTTTGCCAATACGGGAAGACTACAAGGTAGAAAGATTAGCCCGAATCTACACCGATGAGATCATTTGTCGACATGGGATGCCTCGCGACATCATCTCCGACCGTGACACTCTGTTTACCTCGCGCCTGTGGGAGACGTTTCAAACGGCTCTCGGTACTACGCTTAATCTAAGTACCGCATTCCACCCCCAAACCGACGGTCAGACTGAGAGAACGATTCCTACCCTTGAAGACATGCTCCGTTCGTGTGTCATAGATTTCGGTGGTAATTGGGACGCTTACCTGCTGTTAGTCAAATTCTCGTATAATAACAGTTATCATTCCAACATTCAAATGGCACCGTTTGAGGCTTTATACGGAAGAAAATGTCGATCACCTATTGTATGGCACGAGGTCGGGCACTCACAATTAACCGGTCCTGAGCTATTGCAAGAAACAACTGAGAAAGTCCTCCATATTCGAGACAATCTGCTGAAAGCTCGGAGTCGACAGAAAAGTTACGCCGATAGACGACGCAAGCCCCTTGAATTTGACGTTGGCGACTACGTACTCCTAAAGGTATCACCTTGGAAGGGTGTGGTCAGATTCGGCAAGAAAGGGAAACTAGCGCCTCGATATGTTGGACCTTTTAAGATTCTGGGAAGGATCGGAAAAGTCGCCTACAGACTCGAACTACCGGAGGAACTTAGCAACGTTCACCCGACTTTCCATGTTTCGAACCTCCGAAAGTGCCTGGCTGAGCATGATTTAATTGTACCACTTGATGATCTCCAAATAAACGAAACACTACACTTCGTGGAGAAGCCTGTCAAAATCATGGATCGCCAAACCAAGCAGCTCAGACGCTCGCGCATCCCTATTGTGAAAGTCCGATGGGAAGGTAAACAAGGTGCATAGTTCACTTGGGAACTCGAAAGCGACATGAAGGCAAAATATCCGCAATTGTTTGTTACGGCTTCGGCCTAATTTCAGGACGAAATTCCCTCAACTAGGGGAGGCTGTAACACCCAGTGTTTCGAAAGTCAAAGTCAAAGTCAAGATTGAAGTCAAAGGGAGACAAGATTGCTAATTGCGATCTGTCACTCCTTGCTCAATTCCTGTTTTGACTTCTTTGACTTGTAGTTAGTCTATTATATGCTTTACGTTAGTTGTATTATGTGGAGTACTTATTAATAATCGAGGTTTATTCGATACTTATCGCATGCTTTATCGCTTATTCGCTTATCGCAATCGCACTCGTAACTCGAATTACGCATTGTGGATATTGTTTTACGTGTGTGTGTACATTATGTGTTACTTGTGCATGTTTATTTATATTTATGCTGTGGTGATTAATAGAAACACAATCGAAACTCAATCGCAATCGAATCGCAAACGCTAAACGCAAGTTAATTAAGGATGATTGTATGTTGATATAGTAGTTGGGATTAAAAGTAATTTGAAAAAGAAACTCTATCGCATCGCAACGCTCAGCACACGAATCGAAATCGCAAAACTCATCGCGTTGTGCCCACCAATCGATTGGCCAGCCGATCGAGCTGCCACCCGATCGGGCTGCCATCCGATCGAGGTGCCACTCAATTGGGTTGCCACCCGAACAGGGTAGCCACTCGATCGACCAACCCTCTCCTCCCCTTTCTATTTATGGAAACCCTATAAATACCCCCTGTCAGCATCAAAACTTCACCTTTTGCACTCTCTCGTCCGACCAGCGCTTCTTGCCCACTTTTCTTCAGATTTCTCACGATTCTTGTAAGTTTTCCACCTAAATCTTGTACTTTCTTAATCTACACGCACTCCTACACCTTTCTATCTTTTGAATCTTAACTTTTAACCGTGAAATCACTAGATTTGAGGTGTTCTAGGATGATGTCATCATGGTGTTCTTAGGAACTTCATGTTTTGGCTTCAATCCACCAAGAACAACTTAGATCTGAACGATTTCCACACAAATAAACGAAGTTCTTTCATAGATCTAAACATATTCACGGTGAAAAGGATTGAAAGATGGTTTTCTAACTTTCTTTCAACTCTTTTACACTCAATGCACTCAAAACTGATAGGATCGGACCTTGTTCTAACCTCCTACTCCTTCTTGGTGATGTGTTGGTTCAAGATCTGAGTTCTACCAATGAGACAACCGATTTTGGGTTAAGCAAGAACAACCGTCTTGAACTGGTTAACTGGTTGAACTTGGGTGATTCCTGTTCAATCGGGTCACTTGTGTCAAGATGGGGTTATGTTGATTAGCACGTTGTCACACCGTCTCGATAAAACTACAAACCATAAAAAACGACCAAGTATAATACGATCAGGCCGACCAGGATGGAGTGCCAGTCCGATCGGATTGTCACCCGATCGGGTTGCCACCCGATCGGCTTACACCTTGG
This sequence comes from Helianthus tuberosus, assembly GCA_030545235.1. Classification (NCBI taxonomy): domain Eukaryota; kingdom Viridiplantae; phylum Streptophyta; class Magnoliopsida; order Asterales; family Asteraceae; genus Helianthus; species Helianthus tuberosus. The sequence goes on from CM060409.1 coordinate 31,060,988, forward strand.
CCCCACACTCAACTTTTATTTTCAAACTTTTGAAGTTGAACATTAAACGAAATGTTGTCTGATCGGATTACCACTCGACCATGAGATGTTCTGACTTCAACACTTAAACAATTTTCAACATGTTCAATGTACAAGGGTTGCCACCCGATCGGACTACCATCCGATCGAGTGACAAACTGCTGTGAACTTGTTCTCACTAAAGTGTCCAACCAATCGGTTTGTCGTCCGATCAAACGGTCGTTCGATCGACCGACCTGAAAGGTAGAGATACTTCTATGTTTTCAAATGCTACAACGAAAACTTCAAAAGACAAGCCATCATACACAAACACATCTTTCCCAAACGAAGTAACAATCCACTCGAAAGGTCACTCGATCGGATGACCATCCGAGCGGATTGTCACCCGATCGACCGGCTACCTGATCGGATTGCCATCCAATCGGATTGCTGTCCGACCCACTAACACTTTTGGGTGTTACATACGTTATTTATATTAAATCACATCGAACACACTACGCAATACTTTAACGCTAACCGTTACCGCATGTTATACGTGACTTAATGAATGCTTGTTTGTTATGTTTACACATGAAATGCTGTCTACCTGCCTTAGCAACGATAGTACTATTTGTTTGGACTCAACACCTGTTTACTCAGGGGTTGTTAAGGACAATTTGTTACATGGCTCACAGTGGTGAGTGTGTATTACGAACTGCCTTGGGCAGTCAAACCGCAGTCATTGGTATTGATAGGTTCATGTCGATAACTTACGTCTTTCATTTCACACTGTGTGCTCACCTTTACACTATGTGTATTGACTTTTACTTTAACGTATGTGACACGTGCTTAGGATGTTTATATGCTTGGCTTGCTGTGAAATCGAGGCTAGGAAATGTCTAGAAACAAATAAACAATTGTCTGTATTTGGAATCTGAGTTGTCGGAACAGAACAATTTGACTAGATCTTGTCTGTAATAATTATATTATCTTTTATGACATGGTATGGGACATGTTGCTTTAAATAATTGGTAATTATAGTTGTTATGGAAACTTTTGGACAATCTGTTTCGCTCAGTGCCACGCCCCGATGTTTCCGCCATCGGTTGGGGTGTGATATCAGGTCTCAAATTCGTGCATGAACATGAATTATTGATCACCTAGACTAGGAGATCATAAGATATGTTTAAAAACCTGGATTGGTGAAAGTTATAACTTGAGATAAGTAGAATACTTGCAATTAGATTGTTGGATTATGATCCAAATATGAAACTGAGTGTATGTGTATGCTTAATTTCGTTAGACATAATGAAATTATGAAATATTTGATGTAAAATTTCTTGTAAGTGATTAACAAGTAGATTATGAAGTGGATTTTGATAATATGATTAAGTTGATATACTTATGTTTATAATCCTCATGAAGGGTAGTAATAAGAAGATACTTGAACAATCTATGAGTTTGAGTACATATTCATACTTGCCATGAAATGGGTTTTGTATGATATGATGAAATTGATGTTATATTCATGTTAATAGATGCTTGGAAAGGAGTGGTAAGATTCATCAGAAGGGGAAAGCTAAGCCCCAGGTATGTTAGACCTTTTGAAATCATTAGGAGAATAGGACCTGTAGCCTATCAACTACAACTATCAGAGGAGATGGCAGGAATATATGATGTATTTAATGTATTTAACCTCAAGAAATGCTTAGCTGATGAATCATTGGTAGTACCTCTTAAGGATATAGAGGTAAATGAAAAGCTTAAATTTGTAGAGAAGCCACTACAAATTGAATACATGAAAGTCAAGAATCTCAAGCACAAGAGACTAGTTCTGGTCAAAGTGAAAAGCTTAAAACAAGGTGGGAAGAATATAACAACCCTCCAAAATTTTTCTGACACCCCTAATATGTTTAAAATATCCCAATACGTCCTAAAATGCACCCCGTATGCGAAAAACGACCCCAAATACCTTAATTTGATCAAAAATCAAATAAAATAAATAAAAATAGGGCCTCGCGGCCCACGACGGAGAAGGCACAAGGCCTACGCGGGGAGCGACGGCCTGGCTACGAGGCTTTACCCGGAGCCGCTACGTGGTGACAGATGTTGAGACTATGTTGTTGACCGGACAACCCTATGCCCTAGACCCCCTACGTCGCGGGGCGCGATGGCCCCTCCTGTTTCCATCGCGGGGTGCGACTCCCTCTATGATCAGCCCTTATAACAACCCTCCTAAAATATTTTCGACGCCCTAATTTATTTAGAATACCCCAATACATCCTAAAATACACCCCGTATACGAAAACGGGCCCCAAATACCTTTATTTTTATTTAATTTAATTAAAAACAAGATTTTTATATCTGTCGCGGGCCGCGTAGCCCTTGGCTACCTTCTACGCGGGGCGCGACAGCCCGGCTCTGAGGCGACTGTCACACCCCAACCGATGACAGAAACATCGGGGCATGGCACTGAGCGAAACAGATTGTTCGAGAGAAATTCCATAACAACTACTTTACCGACTAGTTAAACAGTATGTCCCATACCATAACCTATTAAGCAAGCAAGTTATTACAGACAAAGATATCTCCAAAACAAACAAAACTGTTCTGACAACTCAGATTCAAATAAAACTAAATTGTCTTTGTTTGTTTCTAGACTCTCCTAAGCTCGATTCCATCAAATAGCAAGCAAAGCACAGCATCCTAAACACCTGCCACAAACGTTAAAATATAGGTCAATACACATAGTGTAAAGGTGAGCATACAAGTTTGATAATAACACGAGTTCAAAATCGTTTATGCATAACCAGCATGTACAACGTATAACGTGAAGCATGTAGGTTATCGACAAAGATCCTATCAATATCAATGACTGCGAGTAGCGAGTTCGCATCACATGTCCACCACTGTGAACATGTGAAGTATTGTCCTTAACAACCCCTGAGTAACAGGTGCTGAGTCCAAACTATAGTACTATTGTTGCTAAGGCAGGTAGACAGCAATCAATGTGTTAACATAACAAACAGGAATTCATTGGGTCACGTTTAACATGCATTAGAGGTTAGCATATAAATAGTGTTGTGTTGTGTGTTCGATGCGATTTAGAATAAGTAACGTATGTAACACCCAAAAGTGCATATAGCAAAAAGGGATCGAGTATACTCAAAGATAGCGTTTAACTTAATAAACACTGCCTTGGATTGAAGGGAGCGCTGAGATAAATTAGCCTGAACAGTTAACGATAGCATAACAATGAGCGGCGCGTAAAACGATGCAAGTGTACCAAGGATCGGATGGCAATCCGATCGGATGGCCATTCGATTGGATTGACACCTCGTTTGGTGAGGATGTGTTTGTGTATGATGGTTTGTCCTTTAAAGTTTTCATTGTAGTATTTTGAAAATAGAGAAGTATCTCTACCCTTCAGATCGGTCGATCGGACGACTGTTCGATCGGACGGCGATCCGTTTGGCCAGGCTTCTTAGTTTGAGAACAAGTTCACAGCAGGATGGTCACTCAATCGGATGGCTATCCGATCGGGTGGCAATCCGTTAGTTACTGATGTTCTTTTTGAAAATTGAAAATGATTAGGTGTCGAAGCTCCAAAACGTCACACGATCGGATGGTCGTTCGATCAGATGGCTATCCGATCTGGCGGCAATCCGTTTAATGTTCAGGTTCTTGAAAAGTTGAATAAATAGTTTAAGTGTGGAACTAAGTGCAACCCGATCGGATGGCCGGTTGATCGGATGGCAATCCGATCGGACGGCAATCCCTCCCAACGATCTTGATCGTCTTGACACTTGATTTTGTTTGAAGTTTTGTAGTTTTGAACGAGACGTTATGATAACTTGTTAAAACAACAGGAACCCCATCTCGACCCAAGTGACCCAATCGAACAGGAATCACCCTAGTCCGACCGGTTCACGGTTCGAGATGGTTGTTCATGTTCAAACCCGAAATCAGTAGTCTCTTAGATAGAATTCAGATATTGAACTAACCCATCACTAAGAATGAGTAGAAGATTAGAACAAGCTTCGTTTCTATCAGTTTTGAGTGCATTGAGTGTAAAAGAGTTGAAAGAAAGTTGGAAATCCTTCTTTCAATCCTTTCAATTATGGATTCGTGTAGATCTATGCAAAAACATTGATTTATCTTGTGGAAATTCTTCAGATCTAAGTTGTTCTTGGTGGAATGAAGTCAAACATTGAAGTTCATAGGAACTCCATGATGACATCACCCCAAAACACCTCAAATCCGGTGATTTCACGGTTAAAAGTTAAGATTCAAAGGTGAAAATGATGTAGAAATGTGTGTAGATCAAAGAAGTACAAGATTTAGGTTGGAACTTACAAGAATCGAGAGAAATCGAGAGAAATGAGGGCTTGAAGTCGGCTCGTCGAACGATGGAGCTGTCACATCACAAATGATGTGACAGGTGGGTATTTATAAGGTTTCCTAAAAAGGAAAGTGGGGAAGGTGTCGGCCGATCGGGTGGCAATCCGATCGGGTGGCAGACCGATCGGGTGGCAATCCGATCGGGTGGCAGACCGATCGGGTGACAACTCGATCGGATGACAATCCGATCGGATGGCATTCTGATCGGATGGCCACTCGATCGGTTGGCCACTCGATCCTAGTGTTCGGCGCGACGAGTTTTGTCGTTTCGATTCGCGTGTTGAGCGTTGCGATGCGATTCGAGAGAGTGATGCGATAGTATTACCCATCAGTTCCACAAATAACATAACTACTATATCTAACATACAATCACTATAATTAATTTGCGTTTAATGTTTGCGATTCGATTGCGATGCGATAGATTGCGATTAACACCTCAACATAAACATAACATGCACAAGTAACACATAAATAGCACACACACGTAAAACAATATCCAGAACACATAATTCGAGTTGCGATAGCGATAAGTCGATCAATCATGCGATTAAATAGCGATTAAACCTCGAACTTTAAAAGATACTTCACATAATACAACTAAAGCAAATAAATAATTTAATAGATTCGATAACAAGTCACTGTCAAAACAGTAGTTGAGCAAGGAGTGACAGAACGCAATTAGCAATCTTTTCTTCCTTTGACTTCAATCTTGACTTTGACTTTCACTTCCGAAATTAGGCTTTAGCCGTAACAAACAACTGCGGGTACTACGCCTTCATGTCGCTTTTGAGTTCCCAGGTGAAATCGGCACCGTGTTTGCCTTCCCAGTGAACCTTCACAATGGGAATGCGTGAGTGTCTGAGTACCTTGGTTTCTCGTCCCACGATTTCGACAGGCTTTTCCATGAAGTGTAATGTTTCATCCACTTGCAAGTCCTCAAGAGGGACATGTAATTCCTGGCCGGCCAAGCACTTTTTGAGGTTCGAAACGTGGAAAGTCGGGTGAACATTACTCAGTTCCTCTGTTAGTTCGAGTCTGTAGGCCACTTTTCCAATCCTTTCCAGAATCGTAAAGGGTCCAACATATCGAGGCACGAGCTTTCCTTTCTTGCCGAATCTGATCACCCCCTTCCAAGTGCAACCTTTAGGAGTACGTGATCGCCAACGTCAAATTCAAGGGGCTTGCGGCGTCTATCAGCATAACTTTTATGTCGGCTCCGAGCTTTCAATAGATTATCTCGAATTTGGAGGATTTTGTCTGTCGTTTCTTGCAACAGCTCGGGACCGGTAATTTGTGCGTCTCCGATCTCGTGCCACACAATAGGCGATCGACATTTCCTTCCGTATAAAGCCTCAAATGGTACCATTTGTATGCTAGAATGATAACTGTTATTGTTCGAGAATTCGACTAAAGGTAAGTACGCGTCCCAATTACCACCGAAATCTATGACACACGAACGGAGCATGTCTTCAAGGGTGCGAATCGTTCTTTCAGTCTGACCGTCGGTTTGGGGATGGAAAGCGGTACTTAGATTAAGAGTAGTACCGAGAGCAGATTGAAATGATTCCCAAAAACGCTAGGTAAACTGACCGTCATGGTCAGAGATGATGTCACGAGGTGTCCCATGTCGGCTAATGATCTTATTGGTCTAGATTCGGGCTAATCTTCTACCTTAAAGTCTTCTCGTATCGGTAGGAAGTGAGCTGACTTGGTTAAACGGTCAACCACAACCCAAATGCTATCATGACCAGATTGAGTACGCGGAAGTTTTGTTATGAAGTCCATGGCTATACTCTCCCATTTCCACATCGGGATCTCGGGTTGAACGAGTAAGCCAGAGGGCCTTTGATGCTCAGCCTTGACCTTGGAACAGGTCCGGCATTTCGAAACATAGATAGAGATATCCTTTTTCATGCCCGGCCACCAGTACTTGTAATGCATGTCTTGGTACATCTTGTCGGCACCAGGATGAATGGAATATCGAGATTTGTGGGCTTCGTCCATCAGAAGTTGTCGCAAGTTCGTACGTTTGGGAATCCAAATTCGGTCCAAATGATGAAAAATACCATTAGATTTATTCGAGTTGGACGCCATCGTTTAGAATTATGAACGCGTCACGGATAAGAGCTTCGAGATTAAACTGGGCTTGAGAATTACGAACCCTAAGCAAGTAGCTTCGTCAACTGAGGGCATCGGCAACGACGTTTGCTTTGCCTGGATGGTAATGGATCTCACAGTCATAATCGTTGAGCAGTTCTACCCACCGGCGTTGACGGATATTCAGTTCTTTCTGGTCAAAGATATGTTGTAGGCTCCTATGATCGGTGAAGATCGTACACTTGGTACCGTAAAGGTACTGTCGCCAAATCTTTAATGCAAAAACAACTGCGCCAAGCTCGAGGTCGTGTGTGGTGTAGTTCTTCTCGTGGATTTTGAGCTGTCGAGAAGCGTACGCGATAACCTTGTCTCGTTGCATGAGAACACAACCAAGACCAAGGTTCGAGGCATCGCAGTAAACTACGAAGTTGTCATTTCCGTCGGGCAGTGAGAGTACGGGAGCATTGCAAAGCATGGTCTTGAGGGTTTGAAAGGCTTCCTCCTTTTTGGTTCCCCAAACAAAAGGCTTGTCCTTGTGCGTGAGAGAGGTAAGTGGCACAGCGATAACAGCCTGCCAGTCCAAGAAAAGAACGAACTTCAGACGGATTCTTGGGTGCAACCCAACTCTTAACATCTTCGATCTTCGCAGGGTCAACGTGGATACCCTGACTATTGACAATGTGACCCAAGAATTGGACCTCCTCTTGCCAAAATTCGCACTTGGAGAACTTGGCGTAGAGACGGTTTCCCTGGAGTAACTCAAGAACCAAATGTAGATGCTGCGAGTGTTCGGCTTTTGATTTGGAATAGATCAAGATATCATCGATGAATACGATTACGAAGCGATCAAGGAAGGGTTTGCACACTCGATTCATTAAATCCATGAAGACTGCAGGAGCGTTGGTCAAACCAAAAGGCATGACAACGAACTCATAGTGACCATAGCAGGTTCGAAACGCAGTTTTGGGTATATCCTCCTCTTGAATGCGTAATTGATGATAGCCTGAGCGTAGATCGATCTTAGAGAAACACGTAGCACCTTGTAGCTGATCAAATAAATCATCGATTCGAGGCAAGGGATAGCAGTTCTTGATTGTCAACTTATTCAACTCCCTATGGTCGATGTACATCCTGAACGAACCATCCTTCTTTTTGACGAAGAGGACAGGTGCGCTCCATGGAGAGGTGCTAGGGCGAATAAATCCTTTATCAAATAGTTCCTGGAGCTGACTCGAGAGTTCGCGCATTTCTGTTGGTGCATACGACTGTCGACTTCATCTTGTATCGAGTCTTGTATTAAGATTGTTAGATCAGGGCACGTAGTTCGAGAAATTAGGGTTTGTGTGTAAGTGTGTAATTTCGCATGAAATAGCCACTGACTATTTCAAACGAAATTAGACATTGTAATTTCGCTTGAAATGGCCAGTGCCACTTTCATGCGAAATTACCTCCACTATATAAACCCTTGGAGCGAAATCATTTGTAACTTTTGTAATTCTGGTACCGAAGTGCTGCCGACGTGTCTACTGATTTGGAAACTTGTTATATCAATTAAACAAGACAATTAAGTGTGAAACAAGCTGTTTTCCAAGTCAATTCATCTGTTTCCGCCTTTTGAATTGATAAGAACTCTTCTGATTGACTCGTTTGGGTCACAAAACGATCCTACAAGTGGTATCAGAGCTCAGGAGGAAGAGTTCTTACCAAAACAGCCATAAAATCTGTCTTCTACACTTTCTTTTTTAAAATTCACAAGATTTCACGGTCAAAATGGAATGAATTTCATACATGTCATGCGAAACAGTGTTTTAACAAATCCTTGAAAGAATTGGACTTAAATTTGATCTAAAAGTGGTAAAATTAGTAATTTCTCTTGAAAAACAGATCGAAAATGATGACGTCAGCATAATTTCGTACGGAATTACAGCTTAATTTCAAACGAAATTACATAATTTCGCTTGAAATTCTTAATTTCGCTTCTAAGTGTAATTTCGTTTGAGCCGTTTCACACGAAATTACCTAATTCCACACGAAATTAGTTTTAATTCCGCTTCAAAGTGTGATTTCGTTTGAAATTACCTTATTTCATACGAAATTACCTTATTTCGTATCAAATCGTAATTTCGTGTGAGTATTTTCGCGTGGAATAGATATTTCGTTTGAAAGACCTTATTCCGCATCAATTCTGATTTCACTTGAGTTTGATAATTTCGCTCCAAGTGATTTCATTTGAATTCATATTTCATGTGAATCTTGTTGATTTTGAACCGTGTTGACTTTGTAATACAGATTACAGAATCATGGAAGAGGAATTCTACAATGCGTTTGCTACACCAGTTGCTCCAGTTACAGCTGCCGAAACTGTTCACAGTGAGAATGAGACGGGAACTTATCAAAAACCACCGAAGCTTATGTACATTGAAGATTTTAGAGGATGGCAAAATCGATTTGAAAACTGGGTGCAAGCTTATAAGTCTTATGCATGGTGTTCATTAGAGAAAAATTACGAAAAACCGAAAAATGAACGTGGGATTGAAAAGGCTTTCTGTGATTATTCAGATATTGAAAAATTGAAATATACTAGTGAAAAAATGATGATCAGTATTCTTCAACAAGCAATTAAAGTAGATATCTTTGTTTTACTCCAACATGATGGTACTGCTAGATCAATTTGGACGACATTAATTCAAAAGTTTAAAGGAAGTGCATATATGATCAAGAACAAGAAGGCTTTACTAAAGAAATCATTTGATATGTTTGTAGCCTTGGAAGGTGAAACAACAAAAAAGACCATTGATAGATATTGTCATTTGGTTTTGGAAATGGGAAGATTGGATATAAAGAAAGATGATGAAGAATGGGTTGATAAGTTAGCCGATGCTTTACCACAGCAGAAATGGGGAACTTATTTGTTGATCTTAAAGCATTTGAGAAAATCTGAAAATATGAATCTGGCACAGTTTATTCAGAAGATTGAAGAGCATGAGTTGGATATCCAGAAAACGAAAATCATGAATAGTCCAAATGCTCAACAAGATGTCAGTTTATACTATAGAGAAAATAAATTTGAAGTTACTCCAAGCCCAAAAATTCAGACCGGTTTCAGTGCTGACAGTTCTTCTGGAACAAAGGGAAGTACTGTGACTCAAAGTGGTGGATCTTCGTCTGCATATTCAAATTTTGATCCAAATTTTACAACACCAATTCCTCAACAAAAGAATTCTACAAATCTGCAGTGCAATGTTACCTTGAACATTCAAAATGGTCAAAATCTTTCTCCGGAAATAGCTAAGCAACACATGGCATCACTCGTTTCTATGTTGGAATCATATGAAAGTTTGATTGCTGGCAGAATTGGAAATCCAATGCTTACCAAAGAGGATTATGACCAAATTGATGCGGAGGAACTTGAGTTGATGGACATCAAGTGGTGTCTAGCCAGTGCAGTTAGACGAGCAGAAAAATTTACACAAGTCACCGGAAGAGATGATTTTCGGGAAATGAGTGCATCTCCGATAGGGTTTGACAAATCAAAGGTCACTTGTTTTCGTTGCAAAGAAAAAGGTCATTTTAAGCGTGAGTGCAAAAACAAAGAAGCAAATGGAAGACAAGATCAGTCTGGAAAAAATAATTATTATCAAAAATCAATTTTTCATCAGATTGCTCAACAACCACAAACTGCACATGCACGTACCATTGAAGAGAAAAGAGCTTGTTATGGTATAATTGACCAAGATGATGAAAAGGTTGCAGAGGGTTTCAGCTGGGACAAATACATTCCACCTGGTTCAGGTCTTGTTGCTAGAATCTTGGAAGAACAAGAAGTCAAAAGAACGAAGATTTTGAGATCATCAGAAAGTTATGATGATACTGATGACGAGGAAGAGTACATTAATAATGCAAGAAAAAGTTTAGACTCATTTAGTTTTAATTTGTTTTTTGCAGATAAAATTGAAAAATTGAATGAGAAGAAAGCTGCCAGATTGAAAAGAGACTTGGAAGCAAAAAGAATTGCTGAAGAAAAGGCAAAATTGGAAGCTGAAACAGCAGAAATTGAAGAAAAGTCAACAGAGAAGGTCAAAGTTGAAGAGTACGAAACAGAAATTGAATTCAATGAAGAAACAGATAGTTTTGAAAAAGTAGTGGAGAAAATTGTTGAGATAGAAAAAATTGTTGAGATAGAAAAATTTGTTGAAGTCGAAAAAATAGTCAAAGTTGAGAAACTCGTTGAGGTTGAAAAGATAATCGAGGTCATCAAACCTTGTCAGAAATGTCTGGAATCATGCAAAGATTGTAAGGAGAAAGACAAGAAGATTTTTGAATTGGAAGAGATGAAAGAGAATTTGTTGTCTGATGTGAAGTATGTGAAGGAATCTTATGACGTGCTGAACAAAACAGTTGATGGTCTGAAAAAGACAAATACCGAAGTTGATGCTACTATGACAATGATGAGTTCAACATTAATGACAAAGCAGAAAGTCATCAATGAGTATATTGAAGATTGTGCAAAGCTAAAGCAGGATTTGGAATTTGAGAAAATTGAGAGTGAAAGAATCAAACGTTTGTTGTTGAGTTATACACCATGTGATTATTTGATTGATAGAGTTTATCCTACTGTTGCAGGTCTTGAAGCATTTCAAGATAAAAAGACAGAGGATACGGATACTGGTAAGAAACAGAGTGTCAAATATAACAAGTGTCCACCCCTGATTTGGAATAGTTATTCTCCCAGAAAACCAAATGAGGAACGTTTAAATAAGGCTCTCAACATCAAGTTAAAGTCTGAAATCATTGATGAGTTACCAGACAATATTGATGTCACATTCACAGCGTCTGACACTGATCATGAGTCTGAGTTGTTAAAGAAAGTGGTAGATCAGGTGTTGGATATGGATGAAGAGTCAAAGTCGGAGTCAAAATCTGAAAGTTCGAGTTCGTCAGAAAAGAGTCCGAGTTCACCAGTCAAACGGGTTTACAATAAAGAATTCTTGTTATCAAAATCTAATTTGAATGATGGATCAGTCAAAGTGGCATATACTTTGAATGATTAAGACAAATTATATTCTGATGATGAATTTCCAATAAGAAGTGTCAAAACTGAAATGATCAAACAGATTTTCAAATTAACAGCAATTAATATTTCTGAAATAAAAGATTTAAATCTTGCTGAAAAACCTAAAAAGTACACTTCAAGAGTTCAACAGAGATTTAACAAGAAAAAAGGTTACAGTTCTGGTTCAGGTTATGGAAAGAAACCAAACCAAACCATAACGGTAATTTCAAAAAGAAAGGTCTTGGTTTTAATTCTTCAGAAAATTATAAAAATGAGAAAAATTATAAACCAAAAACAACATTTGTTACAGGAGGAAGTGCTGAAGAAGAACATAAGAAACCATTCTGGAGACAGTCAAATCAAGAGTTTCTTGCTGAGAAGAAAAAGAATATGATGATGAGAAATAAGCAAAGAGTTGAAAGAAGAACGTGTTTTAAATGTCACAAGATTGGACACATTGTTTGGAATTGCCAACAGTCCAACAGCACAAAACAGAGAGTTTCTTTTAACTCAAGATTGGAAGAAATACATGTTAATAGAAAGAAACAACTAACTGAAAAATCTCAGATGTTTGAAAATTCGATTTTTGAAAATGGTGATGTTTCAAAACATTTTTATAAAAGAAAAGTTGATTTGAACAAACAAAGATGGGTTGTAAAATCTGAAAGTAGTTCTGACAATGAATCTGATTCCATAAAATCAGAGGAGTCATCTGTGGAGAAAAAGAATGAGATTTCCGTTCCAGAGTTGAACGATGAAAATTTTCCGCAATTGTCAAAGGAAAATCTAAAATCAAAAGGTAGGTTTGAAATTTCAGGTCAATTCTTCCCTGGTAAAGAAGAATTTGATGCTGAAAAGACTTTCAATGGGAAAGTCAAACATATTTTTGGGAAGATGGTTGATGGGAAAGTGAAGGATGCAAAAGAATTTTACAAATCAAAATGTTGGTGGGATAGATGTGTATCAAAATCACCCAAGGTTGGTCAGGCTTGGGTGACTGCATTTTCTACTTGAAATTCTGACTTGCCGGAGCTCCCAAGTGGGTAATCGTGGAGCATGAATCGGCATCATTCTTGAAAAATTGTTTTTGTGAAACTTTTAAAAAATTGTTAAAATTCCTACAGGTTGTAGACTTGCCGGAACTTCCAGGTTGGTAAGTGTGGAGTAGGAATTGGCATCTTCCTACATGTGGTATTTTAAACAATTTGTTGGTAGTTGTGATTAACATTGTTATAATCTTGCAAGAGGTATTGGTTTTAAGTGAACCTACAAGTGGTTGAAAAAGGTTTTCACTTACAAGTAGTTGATCAAGATCATTAAATTGAACTTGATTTAACTTTCATACATAATGTTTGGAAAACAAAGTGATGATAATCACGATCTTACAAGTGATAAAATCAACAAAACTTATTTTCTGAAAAAACCATTTGATTAAAACAAACTTAAGTGTTTTGAAATCATAATGAGAAAATAGTTTGTTGTCAGGGGGAGTTCTGATTGTTTATGCCAAGTGGATGGCGATTTGAAGCAAGTCACAACAGTTGTCACTTTTCTTGTACAGTTTGTTTTCAAATTTCCTTTAAATGATTTTGAATTTTAGGGGGAATTAGAATTTTTGGAAAATTCAAAAACATTAGAAAATTTGAAAAAGTAAAAAACATGATAAAATCAAAAATGAGTTTTGTTGAGAAAATAGGAAATGATAATACATCAGTAGACAGTTACGGTATGCTAAAGAATTGTAATGTTTAAATAGCTTTAAACGGTCTCACTGATGATATGCCGATAGGTTTTTACACATTTAGTAAACTTTTTCGGGATATAAACTTAAAATTCAAACTTGCTTGTTTTGTGGGGAACACTACTTGGCTATATAGGTAACCCTTGAAATCTTGTTTGAAAGGTCCCTCTTTCTGAAATACTAGGTCTTTATGCTAAGTGATATCTGGGGTATTATCCCGGGACTTCTGATTTTGCGGAAGCAATGGCCTAGTCCCCGTATAATACTTTTCGCTTGCTTGAAATATAGCACACCCCTCAGCATAAAAAATGATGAAACAATGCAAAATGCTAATCATGTGCTGTTGAAGAAAAGATCCTCTAAAGGGGACACACCAAAAGTCGAAGCCGTCATCTCTCTGATTTTTCGGAAGCAATAGCCTGAGCTCTCACGGCCCTCGCAATTAACCTCTTACAGATATCATCTGTGGTATACTCACCTGTAAGACTGAATATTGGGATCTGGATACGGGAGTATATTCAAGAGGTGGGACACATGAATAAGTTTAAGTTCTTAATACACCTAATTCGTATCCTGAATCAGTTGAAATTTGTGTGAGAATTTAAGTGGATCAGTATATTGACAATCTAAGTGAATTGTTTAATTCTTAATGTGTAACTAAGCTCAACGGTACTTGTGACTTGTCAAAAACTGATATGATCCTCTTACACAAACTTACAAAAATATTGTATGTTAAATTTCTTTACTGCATTTTTTTTTTAAATTCAAAAAGATTTTCAGAGTGTTTTAGCATAAAATTTTGAAAAATATAAAAAGATTTTCGACAACTGATATTGGAAAGCTGATTTTCAAAATTCCGAGTGCTGAACATGATGAACAGGTTTGGGAGAGTGTGTATAAAATAATTCTTACATGTGGTTTTCAGAGAATAAAAATTTTTGGATGTTTACCTACAAGTGGTCATCAGAAGTTGTTAATTGTTAAATCATTCTAGATAGATACCTGCAAGTGGAATATAAATTTGTCAAATGTTAAATTTGTGAAACTTATTGTGAGGTAGAGATTTGTGCAGGAAACAGGAGTGTGTAAGAGCCAGCCACAGATCTTGGGATAGAAGATTGTAGAGCCAAGTTTAGATCCTGAAGTTTTTGCAAGTTACTAATGCTGATGAACTTAAAGAATCAAGAGATCTGATAAAGAGAATTAGAGTGAAGAAAAATCCAGGTAGAGATTCTGAAAATGAAGAGATTGAGAATGCTTACAATGTCAGATATTTTGGAAGAAGCCCGAAGACTGATAAAGACTTAAGATTCTGAAGACTCGACACTTAAGACTCGTCAACATTCGAGGGGGAGTCTGTTGGTGCATACGTCTGTCGACTTCATCTTGTATCGAGTCTTGTATTAAGAATGTTAGATCAGGGCACGTAGTTCGAGAAATTAGGGTTTGTGTGTAAGTGTGTAATTTCGCATGAAATAGCCACTGACTATTTCAAACGAAATTAGACATTGTAATTTCGCTTGAAATGGCCAGTGCCACTTTCATGCGAAATTACCTCCACTATATAAACCCTTGGAGCAAAATCATTTGTAACTTTTGTAATTCCGGTTCCGAAGTGCTGCCGACGTGTCTACTGATCTGGAAAGTTGTTATATCAATTAAACAAGACAATTAAGTGCGAAACAAGCTGTTTTCCAAGTCAATTCATCTGATTTCGCCTTTTGAATTTGATAAGAACTCTTCTGATTAACTCGTTTGGGTCACAAAACGATCCTATAATTTTGGAAGGAGCGAGACGATACGGCGCTTTAGCAACAGGGTTGGCTCCAGGAATGAGGTCGATTTGGAAATCAATATCACGAGCGAGTGGTAGACCGGGTAGATCATCAGGAAACACGTTAGGGAATTCACAAACAACGGGGATATCATTCACTCCCTTAACTTCCTTTTTCTCCTCTACTACAATGTGCGCCAAGAAAGCTTGGTATTCCTTGCGTAGATACATGCTAGCCTGAACACACGACATGAGTTGGAGTTTCTTCGACACGACTTTACCATAAACACACAACTGATCACCATTAGCGAGCGAGAATCGAATCATCTTATCGAAGCAAACAACTTCAGCATGGTTTTCACGAAGAAAGTCCATGCCTACTATGACGTCAAAACTACCGAGTTGCATCGGAATAAGGTCGATAGGAAATACATGATTGTTGAGCTCGAGAGTACAATCACGAAGAACGGAATTGATGGTGACGGTTCTTCTGGTGGCAACTTCAACATCTAGCGTCGAGGGGAGATGAGCATGCTTACGATTGAGGAGCTTTTCGAATTCAAACGATACAAAACAGTTATCTGCTCCAGTATCAAATAAACACGTAGCATATATACCATTCACGAGAAATGTACCATTGACCACATTGTTATCGGCTTGGGCCTGGCGGGCATTAATGTTGAACGCACGTCCGCGGGCTGCTGGCTATTGCTGAGGCTGTTGCTGGGGCTGCTGCTGTTGTGGCTCTTGCTTGACCACTCGATTCGGGCACATGTTAGCGAAGTGGTTAGGATCACCACACGCATAGCAAGCTCTAGCATTGACCGTGGGTGCATGAGCCAGTTGATGCCCTTGAGGAGCAGCAAGTAGAGCTTGTTGAGCAGGAGCTTGAACTTGGGTTGGAGCAGGGTTTTGTCGAGGACCTGTACGACAGTTGACGGTGAAATGGCCGTACATGTTGCAATGTGAACAGTATCTGCAGGCGATTCCCACTGGGTGGTGATAAGTACAAGTAGGGCAGACTGGATGAGGACCAGTATACGTACGCTTTGCTGGCGGTGCGTTGGTAACCGGGGCCGCTACTTGGCGGTGTTGATGTTGCTGGGGAGCTGGAACTGTTTGGAGCGGGGTAGCATTGGTCACAACGCAGTTCTTGTTGCTGGAACTGCTGTTGTTCTTTCTCTTGCGTCTCAAGGGCTTGGATGACTGAGGAGCGATGGCGGTTTCAGCGGTTGAAGCAGTGGTAGCTTGATGCAGATTCTTGGGAGCTTTATCCTAGACTCCAGACTTGACTCGCTTGGCGTTGATCTCAGCAGCAAGCAAGTAGGTTTCTTCAATCATTGACGTCTTTGCGGCTTGAATAAAATCAGCCACGCAATCCGGAAGAGCACGGATATACTTCTTGATGGCGATTTCGGGCGTCTTGACTTGGTCCGGACAGATTATACTCAACTGCTTGAAGTAAGCAGTCAAACCAGCGTTGTCACCATCTTTCTGCTTAATGTGCCAGAATTCAACTTCCAACTTTTGCCGCTCATGGGGAGGGCAGAACTCTTCCATCATCACGTCCTTCAACTCATCCCATGATAGCCTGTAAGCTGCATCATTTCCGCGTTTGTTTCTCTCGGCCGTCCACCAGTCTAAAGCGCTGAACTGGAAGACACTAGTTGCGTTGAGAGTACGGAGATTGTCAGGACAGCCACTCTGACGCAGGGTGACCTCAATAGAATTAAACCATTGGAACATGGCCGTAGGACCATCTTCACCAGTAAACTCTTTCGGTCCGCAGGGTTTGAACTGCTTGAAGCTAAAAGCTGCTTTTGGCAAATCAGTTCGGGACTCTTCAGAAGACTTGCTTGCATTCTTGTTTAGTTCACTCATGATCTGGGGAATGACTTTAGCGATTTGGTTGGCGACAAGAGAAGAGTCGCTTGTCGGCTTGCTTACGCCTAGCAGCTCGTGATTTAGGGATCCAGATGACTACATTGTCTGCAACAGTCAGCGCCATAGGATTCAAAACACTTATTCGATCACTCCTAGTATAGTCTAGCGATTCACCATAAAGCTCAGGAACACCTCCATTCATATAAGCTCATAACACATAATCACAGAATCACATAACATGTAGAGCACAAAAACACGTAGGCACATAAGGCACAGGAGCAAATAAGGCAGTCAGAATATAGAAACCTAACTATATGTTGCACGTATTCATTATCCTTCACAACGTGTATAGCGATTGCGAGTATCGAGCAGTGATGGCGAATAACGACCAACGATTTATTAGCGTTTTGAGGTAGATGTGCAGTGCAAGTTGTGCGTGTTGGTCGAAATAAACAGCGAAAATGAATAAATCACCAAAATCGAAACACGTAATGACATAAAAGCACACAAAAATCCACATAAAAGAGACAAATATCAGAGTCAGCAGTTGCGGGCACAGAATCAAAACACATAGAAATCGAGTATAGATCGTCTGCGGCTGGTAGACGTCGACTACCCAAGGCGATTCAACTATTCACAAGGACTTTAAGTGCACACTTTAGCCTTCAGAACTGTGCACTTGCTTCGATTTGAGCGGGTAGCACGCATCCTTTCAGTTACTGTGTGACTTCAAGTTGTTGGAGTCCGTCGAGGCTTTGGTGAGAGTTTTGTAAAACCACATTAAGGAGTAGAACGAGTCATCAAGGTTCGGGTCTCACCCCTAACTTTGCGACTACGTTCCTGTTTGTGTGATGAAATCACGAGATAGACAAGGAGACATGCGTCGAAGTAAGGATTTCACTCCTAATTCAACGCAAATTCTCTTGTTTTGTAGTAAAAATTGCAATTTGAACGAGTAATCTGGTTGAGAGTTTGCGGTTTTCACAACTAATCTTAACCAGATCATCCGTTTGTGTGTGCAATCAGCCTTAGGAAAGGCTGATCTTCCACGGAACTGTAGCATGCGATGTTCACGCAAGTGTGTAGTGTACAGCGAGATCGAGCGGGATATAAAGAGTAAGCTCGTACAAAACCCCTACTGGGCATGCACAAGTCGGTCTGTTGGTACTTAGACTATAGACTAGGTCGTTCTAAGACATCGACCCGGACTAGGTCGAGTCTTGCCTAATTCCCTATAGTTATGGTTCTGATACCAATCTGTCACACCTCAACCGATGACGGAAACATCGGGGCATGGCACTGAGCGAAACAGATTGTTCGAGATAAATTCCATAACAACTATTTTACCGAGTAGTTAAACATTATGTCCCTTACCATAACCTATTAAGCAAGCAAGTTATTACAGACATAGATATCTCCAAAACAAATAAAACTGTTCCGACAACTCAGATTCAAATAAAAATAGATTGTCTTTGTTTGTTTCTAGACTATCCTAAGCTCGATTCCATCAAATAGCAAGCAAAACACAGCATCCTAAACACCTGCCACATACATTAAAATATAGGTCAATACACATAGTGCAAAGGTGAGCATACAAGTTTGATAATAGCATAATAGAATTCGAAATCGTTTACGCATAATCAACATGTACAACGTATAATGTGAAGCATGTAAGTTATCGAAAAAGATCCTATCAATACCAATGACTGCGAGTAGCGAGTGGGCATCACATGTCTACCACTGTGAACACGTGAAGTATTCTCCTTAACAACCCCTGAGTAAACAGGTATTGAGTCCAAACTATAGTACTATCGTTGCTAAGGCAGGTAGACAGCAATCAATGTGTTAACATAACAAACAGACATTCATCGAGTCACGTATAACATGCATTAGAGGTCAGTGTATAAATAATGTTGCGTGTGTGTTCGATGTGATTTAGAATAAGTAACGTATGTAACACCCAAAAGTGCATAAAGCAAAAAGGGATCGAGTATACTCACAGATAGCGTTTAACTTAATAAACACTGCCTTGGATTGAAGGGAGAGCTGAGAGAAATTAACCTGAACAGTTAACGATAGCATAACGATGAGCGGCGCGTAAAACGATGCAAGTGTACCAAGGATCGGATGGCAATCCGATCGGATGGCCAGTCGATCAGGTGGTAATCCGTTCGGATGGTCATCCGATTGGATGGCCATACGATTGGATTGACACCTTGTTTGGTGAGGATGTGTTTGTGTATGATGGTTTGTCCTTTGAATTTTTCGTTGTAGCATTTTGAAAATAGACAAGTATCTCTACCCTTCAGGTCGGTCGATCGGATGGCTGTTCGATCGGACGGCGATCCGTTTGGCGAGGCTTCTCAGTTTGAGAACAAGTTCACAACTGGACGGTCACTCGATCAGATGGCTATTCGATCGGGTGGCAATCCGTTAGTTACTGATGTTCTTTTGAAAATTGAAAATGATTAGGTGTCGAAGCTCCAAAACGTCACACGATCGGATGGCTATCCGATCGGGCGGCAATCCGTTCAACGTTCAGGTTCTTGAAAAGTTGAGTAAATAGTTTAAGTGTGGAACCAAGTGCAACCCGATCGGACGACAATCCGTCCCAACGATCTCGATCGTCTTGACACTTGATTTTGTTTGAAGTTTTGTAGTTTTGAACGAGACGTTATGATAACTTACTTAAACAACAGGAACCCCATCTCGACCCAAGTGACCCGATCGAACAGGAATCACCCTAGTCTGACCGGTTCACGGTTCGAGACGGTTGTTCATGTTCAAACCCGAAATCGGTAGTCTCTTAGATAGAATTCAGATCTTGAACTAACCCATCACTAAGAATGAGTAGAAGATCAGAACAAGCTCCGTTTCTATCGATTTTGAGTGCATTGAGTGTAAAAGAGTTGAAAGAAAGTTGGAAATCCTTCTTTCAATCCTTTCAATTATGGATTCGTGTAGTTCTATGCAAAAACATTGATTAATCTTGTGGAAATCCTTCAGATCTAAGTTGTTCTTAGTGGAATGAAGCCAAACATTGAAGTTCATAGGAACTCCATGATGACATCACCCCAGAACACCTAAAATCCGGTGATTTCACTGTTACAAGTTAAGATTCAAAGGTGAAAATGATGTAGAAGTGTGTGTATATCATAGAAGTACAAGATTTAGGTTGGAAACTTACAAGAATTGAGAGAAATCGAGAGAAATGAGGGCTTGAAGTCGGCTGGTCGAACAAGGGAGCTGTCACATCACAAATGATGTGACAGGTGGGTATTTATAGGGTTTCCCAAAAAGGAAAGCGAGGAAGGTGTCGGCCGATTGGGTGGCAATCCGATCGGGTGGCAGCCCGATCGGGTGACAACTCGATCGGATGACAATCCGATCGGATGGCAATCCGATCGGAAGGCCACTCGATCGGTTGGCCACTCGATCCTAGTGTTCGGCGTGGCGAGTTTTGTCATTTCAATTCGCGTGTTGAGCGTTGCGATGCGATTCGAGAGAGCGATGCAATAGTATTACCCATTAGTTCCACAAATAACATAACTACTATTTCTAACATACAATCACTATAATTAATTTGTGTTTAGCGTTTGCGATTCGATTGCGATCCGATAGATTGCGATTTGCGATTAACACCCCAACATAAACATAACATGCAAAAGTAACACATAAATAGCACACACACGTAAAACAATATCCTGAACACATAATTCGAGTTGCGATAGCGATAGCGATAGCGATAAATCGATCAATCATGCGATTAAATAGCGATTAAACCTCGATTATTAATAGATACTCCACATAATACAACTAAAGAAAATAATTAAATTGATTCGATTACAAGTCAATGTCAAAATAGTACTTGAGCAAGGAGTGACAGATCGCAATTAGCAATCTTTTCTTCCTTTGACTTCAATCTTGACTTTGACTTTGACTTTCGAAACACGGGGTGTTACAACGACACCCGGAAACTGCCACGTGTAGACACATGGCAAGGCTTGACTGGTGACAAATCAAGGCTATGGCCTACTTGACCTATGTCGCGGGCCGCTTAAGACCCCCTCTAAGTCTACGCGGGGCGCGAGGGACTCGATATCAGCTCCTATAAATTGGGAGCTCGGGCCTTCAGTTCCAGTCGCTCACAATCTTTTCTTCTCTCAAAATTTCTCATAGTTGGCATAATCTCCGGGTATAATACCCCCTAAATAACAAAGTTCTGCTCCGTTGTAAGTATCATAACCCCGATTACGTATTAGATACCCTGCCCAATTGATCCAGGGTTCCGTAACGACTGTCGTGGTTCTGCCCGACGTAGTCGTTGGAATACCGTCTCGGGGAGGGTATTACTAATGTAAATATTGGGTTATTATACTAATGCGTGTGCATTTGTGTATTTAATAGATAATCACCAGGAAATCCTTAAAGGAAACCTTAAGACAGCAATGTGAGTAATCTCCCTTTTTAACTGTTTTTACAAAACCTCACATAATTAATAATATATTAAACAGTGATTGAGTATTTGTATTCTACAATTATCGTCGATATGTTGGGGTTTTGTATACAAAATTTGTTACTACCTTGCGAGGAGTAACATGACCACAAGTCGGGTTGACAGTACCGTGGGTGGTAATTAAGTAGATGGAAACAAATGTAATTGCACGACCGCCATCAATACTGTACAATGGTTTTACTTAACTTGATTAAACTGGGATTCACTCACAAGTATTTCCCACTGATAAAATGTTTTTAAACGCGTTTCAGGTAACAAAATGTGAAAGCCAACTAGAAGCCAGCTGGACAGCACTGAAGGCTTGGAAAAGTGGCAATAAAGTTACCTAAACTTAAGAGATGTTTTATTTAAATAAAATAGGGTTTATCCCTATGAAAATGTGTGTACTTGAAACTTGGGTTTTTCCCATGTGTTTGATATATTAATAGCGTGGTATTTTAGTCTGATAAAATTTTCCCTAACTACGGTCCTGATGTAATTTCCGCTGCCAAAATGATAAACACATGGATACCTCCAAAACTTGCAGCGGCCGCCCGTTCCCGGGTTGTTAGGGGACGGGGGTTGCGACAGAAGGTGGTATCAGAGCTAAGACCCTGATTCAGCCACAGAAGTGTTCTGCTGACACCAAGATATTGCTCAAATTGTTAGGAAATAAATTATGGAAATACGTGCATATCTGTATTTTATTGTTATGTGTTATTTGACTATTTGTTAGTTTACAGTATGAGCGATCAAGGTCCCTCCGACGCTTATCGTCAGTTGTCCGGCTCACCAAGAAGCGAAGGCCCTCTTCACAGCCTGCCCTCTCAGGGTATTCAGCTGACAATGAAGATGGGATATTCGTGTTTAAGGCTCAGTCTGAAGAGTCATTCCATCCTAAAAAGAGAGGATGGTTCAGTAGGGGAGCACATGAGTGTAGGAAGAGAATGAAAAAGTTACAACAGCAGCGAGTGTTAGCAGGCGCTAAAAGAGAAACAAATGCCCACACTCAAGACATACTCAATAGGAGCTTAGTAAACTTCCATATCTTAGCAACTACAGCTGCCGACCCAAACATGGAACAACTTATAGCCCCTCAACCATTACCCTTGTTTCCCACACAGCCAATGGAGATTGAAAACAACCCAGAAAACCAAATCCAAATGCATGATTTTAACCCAGAAGAGATACCTAGGGTACGAGCACCCAATCCCTTAGACCCAGACTATGACCTGTGGTTCGATGATCATAGGGATTATGTGCAACGCTACCACCTAACAGACTAACCCATGCCAAACCTAGCAGCTTACCCAGGTCTGGACCCTCTAGATCCCTACTATGATAATGATGAATACATTAGGGAAATCCTAGAGAATCCATACCCTCAGGAAGAACCCATGCCACAATACCCAGATCCAGTACCAGCACCTGCATCCCCAATGAGTGCAGAAAATGTGCAAGAGCTCTGAACTTTCAGAGAGGAAATTTTAGAAAGTAGCGAGAGAATGAGGCAAATTGGAGAACGACTCGTCTGGAAATACGACGAGCGTAATATGGAGTTTTGGATGAACTCATATCAATGATGGTGATAGTAATAATAATATAATAATAATATATATAATATGTGTGTATGAAAAAAATAAAAAAATATATATATAATAATAATAATAATATATTTATCGTAGTATAGACCACCTCGTGGTTAGTGATGCATAGTAGTATTGTAATTTTAAATTTCAGTATCGGTTTGTATTAGATGCATACTATAAGAAAGAGTAAGTCGCAATGTTCGACGTTTTTTACCAATATGCGTGTTATGTGAATGTGTGCATTAAATATTATTTTGTGATATTAATACGTGGCAAATGTTTAAAATTCAGATGGACAACGAAGTGAACCAGGAAAACCAGAGTAACAATAACCCGGATAACGATAACCTCGGATAACGATAACCTGAACAACAACAATAATGGAAACCAAGTGGATAACAATGCCATCCAACACATAGTGGCACAAGGGATAATAGATGCAATGCCATATTATCAAAACGGTTAAGGAAGCAGATAATAAAAGTAAACGTGATAGTAAACGACCAACTGAACCGTAACACAACGTAAACAATGGACCCATACTCCAAGCGCCCATTCCCAAACGAAGAAGAACCATGTCTTATGTTTGTTCTTATAAAGAATTCTGGTCTTGTAAACCAATGGAATTCTCGGGCAATGAAGGGGCCATTGCAGCTCTACGCATGATAGAATAGACTGAGGCAGTCTTAAAAATAAGCAAATGTGCAGAAGAGGATAAAATAATGTTTGCTTCCAATCTGTTTAAGAATTCAGCCTTAGAATGGTGGAACACTATCCTCCAGTCTAGGGGAAGTGATAGCGTTTACAATTTGGAATGGAAGGAATTCAAAAACATAGTTGAAAGGAAATTCTACCTTCCCAATGAAAAAGAACATATAGCAAATAAGTTCTTAAACCTTAGGATGACTGGAATAGATAGTAAGGGGTACACTACTTTATTCTTTGAATATGCTAGAATAGTGCCAACCCTTGCATCACCTGAACCAGTATTAATCTCCCGTTACATCTGGGGATTAATCAGTGAAATTAGGCATGTAGTCAAGGCAGCTAGACCTCAAACTGTAACGCCCGGCTCTTTTGTACTTTCCATTTATAGAAAGTTTTGTTCGTATTTCTATTTTTGAAAACCTTGTGCTCTTGTAATCGTTCCTTCTTGGTAATCGTTGTAAACTCGAGACTTGAATCATGAATGAAAACTTGCATTTCTTTAAATACGTGTTATACATGCTTCATACGTTGTACACATTTAATGGTGAAACAACTTGATACTTACTCGTGATACTTACAAACATACGTTGAATTCTTAAATACGCAACATTCATACTTGATACCGCGATTACATACGAGTCCTATACTTAATGTTATTCTTTTGATGCTTGAGGTACACTTGATACATGTCTTATATGCTAAAATACCCTAAAAAGGTCATAAAACACGTAAACTATATCATTGGGACAAGTTGCAAGTTTTAAATCATTAAAATAAAAGATTTCTTGCTTCTGACCATGGCTTGCGCACCGCAACAAAAAAACCCTTACGGTGCGCAAGGGTATCTGGGCGGGACAGATTGTGTTTCTTCGTGAAAATGCACGAAATCCCAACATCTAACCTCACCCAATCACCTCTAATCCACCTCTAAACACCTCCAATCATACCCAACCTCTTCCACTATAAATACAACCCTTCTCCAAGCATTTCTACACTTTCACAACCTCAAATCTTCTCCAAATTCACTCTCAAATCACTTGCAAATTCAGAATTCGGGCAGATTCATACTCTTGCACTAAAGTGAGCATAACTTGCTCATTTCTTAACGAAATTACTTGATTCTTCTTCCTACTTGCTTGGATAATCATGGGGTTTGATTCCTTGGTTTCTCCTTGGAGAAATCAGACCTGGAATTGCCCTGAAATGGTCCAAGAACTTTCTGTTTTGTTACATACTCTTTCAAACTTGTTTAAACTTCATCCAACTTGTGTCTAACACATCTCACACCAATGTCCTAATGCTTACAACCTCTCTTATGGTTGGTTAAGCTTAAAAACATGGTTGAGACACTTTAAATCAGAGGATTAAACCTCATAAACTTTCTGTTTTGTTAGGGTGTTTTGACCCACAAGTCATGTTCGAGCTAGTTCTTGATGTAGAGTGATTATGGAACAACTTGGGTTGTTCCAAACATACAATCCTCACATGATTTGATGATTTCTCTTAGTTAGATTGTTTATATTATACTAATCCTAGTTCGTGACCCTCCTTGGTTGTTTTTACATCAAGAGAAGTGGTGAACATTCAAGGGGTTCCTAAATGGAGGTCTTAACCTTCTACCTCCTACTTGAATTATTGGACCTAATAATATGTAATACTTAACCTAAATATATATATATACACTCATTCAAACCTTTAATATTAAACTTGTGTTTATATGTTAAGGTAGTAGAATACCATCTAAGACTTAACACTCCAAGTATGATTCTAATGGGCATTTTACCCATGAAATACAATATAACCCTAGTGGTTACGTAGTGTCATATAAGAGTATAAGTTAAAGATGATTATTTTGATATCATACTTTATGTTAAACTCCAAATTTATAATCTTCCGTTGAACGCCAAACTCACACACCTACGTTTCCTTGTGTAGAAGGACTAGGTGCTCCAACTTAATTCATCCACCAAACTCGCTCGCGGGATTTCAAGTAGGAAAGCTTGCAACCACCGTGAGTATACTCGATCCCTTTTTCCCCTTTACACTTTGGGATGCAACGTGTATAATTATGCAAACTTCTTTAAACTAAACTAAACATACTCAATCCTTGTACAAACATGAAACTAATGTGCTTTACTTATGATTCTTGTGTGCTCTATTTGAACGATTTGGAATGTATATGCTCATTAACTTTGCTAGCCCACCTTAACAATTATAGCGCTATAGGATTTACGCACCGCCCATTAAACTTGGGGTATTGTTAAGTTAAACATTTACCATCCCGCTATCAATTGGGATTAGGCTATTTTATGCGTTGGATTCTTGGGTTTGATCATAGTGTACGCCAAAATTGCATACTAGTAATTCACATATTATGAACCATGTTGGATTTGAGTTTTTATTCTATTATGCTATGTAAACAAACTTGTATACTCGCTCATTGCCTTTGCATTGAAACTCTATTTTAATACATGTTGCAGGTTGATTAATGAAGTATGGATGATTGATGAAACAAGTGTAGGGTGGACTAGATACACACCTTTAATCTATTTATCTTTTGTTGATTTGAATTTGAACAATGTTGTTATTTCCATTTTTAAATGTTGTATGACAATTTAGTTCTTGCAATGAAATTCGAGTTTAATTAAATATTGTCACATAGTGTTATGATGTTTTGAGCAATGTGTTCGTCTCATCCCGATGTTTCCGCCATCGGTAACACAAACCATAGAAGAAGCTGTAGAACTAGCAAACACCTTGACAGATGAGTTAGTACGTACTCGAGAAGAGGACCAAAGGAGGAACCTAGCTCAAAGGCTTACCCAGGAATTTCGCTACGGAAATTCCAACCATGGGAAAAATGTAGGTTCTACCTCTACACCCTACTGTAAGGCCTGCAAGAAAAAACATTAAGGAAAATGCCCTACCTACTGCAATTTCTGCAAGATACCAGGGCACAAGGAAGAAGATTGCAGGAGGAAACCTAATAATGGAATGTGCTTCAACTGTGGAGAAAAATGTCACATCAAGCCAAACTATCCAAAACTAGCTCCAGCCACGAACACCAAGAATACTAAAAATGCGAGAGCATTTGTTCTGACTGCGGAAGTAGCAAAGATGATCCCGGATGTGATCGCCGGTACGTTTTTAGTTAATGATGTTTTTGCAAACTTCTCAATCGACCATTAACTAAACTCCCTCATGAATGTCTAGTAGAGACAGCAAATGGGGAAACCATTAAGATTTCTGAAATCTTGCAGGGAGCAAGAATAGAATTTTTAAATCAAAAGTTTATTGCAAATCTTTATCCAATGAATCTGGCAGGATTTGATATTGTGTTAGGAATGGATTGGTTAATAGCCAATAAAGCCAGTATTTTATGTGATCAAAAGTCAATACAAGTAAATTCACCAAAGGGTGAAAAGATCATAATTAAAGGAGATAAACCCTCTAGATCTACAAAATTCATCACTGTGATGAAAACAACAAGTTATTCTAGTAGTATCCCAGTTTCCATAATCATTGATACTAAAGGAAAAAAATTGAAAGATATTCTAGTAGTATCCTAGTTTCCAGAAGAATTGCCAGGACTACCTCCAGACAGAGAAGTTGAATTCAGAATCCACCTGCTACCAGGAACAACACCAATTGCCAAGGCACCTTACCGTTTGGCACCCGCAGAAATGCAGGAACTGAAGAAACAATTAGACGAATTGTTGGAGAAAGGATTCATACAGCCAAGCTCATCACCATGGGGAGCACCGATCTTGTTCGTCAAAAAGAAGGACGGATCAATGCGTATGTGCATTGATTACCGTGAATTGAACAAAGTCATGATAAAAAATTGGTACCCATTACCAAGAATCGATGATTTGTTCGACCAGCTGTAATGAGCTCGATTTTTCTCAAAGATCGACTTACGTTCAGGATATCATAAATTAAAGGTACAGGAAGAGGACATTCCTAAGACCGCTTTTAGAACAAGGTATGGCCATTATGAATTTACTGTCATGCCATTTGGTTTAACCAATGCCCCAGCTGCATTTATGGACATGATGAACCGAACATGTAAACCATATTTGGATAAATGATACGTGGTCGAAAACCGGTGATCGTTTGTGCTTAAGTTGATGCTTTTACATAGCTTTTAATCTTGAATAGCCTACTTTTAACAGGATTTGTGTTTTACAGGTCTAAAAGAGTTTAAGGAGCTAATCGGGAGCTAAACGGAGCACCGAGGATGTGAAATGAACAAAACTGGGTTAATCACGAAGATTGGATGTGTTTTGTGGAATGTTAATGGATTTAAAATGAGTATATTGGAAGATGGCATGATAGAGGGCTGAATTACGAGAACGTGGGCGAAAACGGTGAGTAAAACAGAGCTATAACGAAGAAGTTATGAAGAAAACAGTTTCGGACAAAACCGGCAAAACCAGAGGCCGTCGGGGACGCCCCTATGGCCGTCGGCGACGGGCCTCCATTTGTTGAGTCGCGAAATCTTGTTTCTTGTTGATCTTTGACGAGTTATAACGTTTGGTTTGACCATTTTTCGGGGGTTACGAACCTTGGGAGGTAAAAACACCTCCTTGGAACCATTCTTGATCATCCAATTCATCCCTAATCAATCCTAACACAACCACTAACACCATCTTCATCCTAACCCTAATCAAATCACCATCTCCATCATTCCATCATCACCATCATCCTCTTCCACCTTCATATTCAAACCCTAACTTCCACCTCTCCTCAAGACTTGAAGATTATGGTTCGGGGTTCGTGTTCATCCTCCGGTGATCGTGCTTCTTCGACTATGAACGGCTAGTCTCCTCGGTTTCACCCCGGTATAGGTAGTTGTTTAATTTAGGGTTTCGAATTGTTTCTTGCTTCAACTTTGTGACAAATTGTGTTTGATTTTTGAAACCATTGCCAATAGTTTACATTTGTTTCGTATTCGTAAATTGTCGAACGATGTTAAAAGTTATGACTTTACGAAATGGTTATGTGTAGTTATGCATTGTCGTGGTTAGGTTTTACTTGTGTTGATTACAAAGTGCATTCTTGTCCGTTTTTCGAAACGTTGATAGTTATTGGCACCTAAGTTACGGTACACTAAATCCGCTAATCCTATGCAATTGAGTTGAATCTAAAATTTGTAGAAACCCTAGGTTGGCAATTACTAAAGCCGGGTGTGGAACTTGTTTCTAGTTTCTTGTTTCAATCATTTAGTAATTTAGTTTGCTATCTTAGTTAATCAACAGTAGTTTTAAATAATATCAATTTGTCGGCTTAGTCCGACTCCTTTTCAAAACCTAACAAACAAATAAAAATAAGCAAGCTTCATAATCAATTTGTATATTTTTGTAAATAGTCTAACTAGACGAACAGGTCGTGCGATACTGACCACATGCTCTTCGTGGATTCGATACCCGACTTACCCTAGCTACCTAGGTTTAATTGGGTTTTTGACTGATCGGGACGACACGGTCACGTCAAAATGGCGTCGTTGCCGGGGAGCTAGTGCGCTTAGTATTTCATTGCTTGTTCGATTTTAGTTTAGTTTATTTTCTTTCCTTTTTCTTGTATACTTGTGATTTTACTTTGGGTGGTCGAGTTTGTTTCTGCAGGTACATGTTTTGCAGGTACCATCTTTCAATATAAATTGGGTAGATGATGATCCGTGTGAGTGTTGCGGAAGTGGAGAGCATTATTTAGAAGATTGCTCCGTTTTCCACGCAAAAGTTCAAGCCAACAAGGATCGGGAAGACTACCTCAGCGGACTGTATGATTATAGGAAGGCGGATTATGGAGATTTCAATGGTCCATCCCCTCATTCTCCATACAGTAGACCACCACCACCCCCAAATTATCAAGAATACTACTATGCAGAGATGGGTTACCATTATGAGCAAGAACGGGGTTACAACAACTATGAACCCGACTTGCCACATTTCTCAAGTTATCAGGAGGAGTATGATGACTATTATCATGACTCCCCTCAACCGACATACGATGAGCCTCAAGATTCATTACACTCTAAGCTCGACACGATCATGGACATGATGCTAGAAATGAAAAAGAAAGACGAGTTGAGAGACAGATCATTTGAGGCTTTGGTTATTCAGGTTGGTCAACTAACCAAGGAGATGGCCCAACTTAGGTGAGACCAAGAGGTTTGGGCTAATGGTACAATAGTAGATGGTGAGATGGTGGAAGAGGTTATCGATCTACCCGAGCAAGAAAATGAATGTTTGAACTGAGCGGAAGACATCACACCGCGAGACGAGTCGGATCCGAAAGATGCCCACGTTCATATCCATCCTTCTCCCATACTTATCACTCCAACCAAAAAAGTTGGGGGTGCGGGTTCGGGTATAATGATTCGAAGGGTGGCGTTGCAAGACATTGGCCAGTTTAGTAAGAAGCGACCCCAAAGTTGTACAATATGTATGCCAAGTATAATAAAAAGAGTATGGATTCAGCATGCTAATTACCGAGCGTATGTTGGAAACTCGGTAGGCAAATGTGCACTTCAACCGCCGTGAGAGGTAAGTCAGGTATAATTGTTGTGGAGTTTGTATTATTTTCGTCTTATTTTTATTTTCTTAGATAAATGAACGTTGTGGGTGTGTTCCCTATATAACCCTCACGAGACCTCTCATCCTCCCAAGCTATTGGGGGGGTTTAAAATGGCTTGTTGCATAAGCTAAATGCAACCGTGATTCCTACGAAAGTGAGTTAGGCTTGTTATTGTTGTAACTTATTTTTCCACAAAAAAAATCAAGGTAATTTAACGCATGATTTGATAACACTTTTATAAAAATGGTAGAACTTACCACCTAACAAATTTCAATGGTTGTGAGAAGCATGCTTCTACACAAGGGTTAGAATTTGTAGGTACATGATGTTCGAGAGACAACCGTTTTTATGAAGAGAAGAAGAAGATATGGGCATCAAGCGACAAAAATCAGGTGCATGTGTTTCCTTTTTACCTTGATTCTTAGTTTCGTAATAAGTGGATTGTATTTTGTATTTTATTTTTCCGGGGTGAAATTTTGGAAGGTTAGCCGTGTCACATCCCTTGTGCGTTTTAAAACTCTAGTTCTTACACATTGAGGACAATGTTTACCTCAAGTGTGGGGATGGGGGAGTAGTAAAAGTTTTCGATTTTGACCCGTTCATTTAAATACTACACATTGAGGACAATATTTACCTCAAGTGTGGGGATGGGGGAAAATTTCAAAAAAAATTCAAAATTTATTGGTTAAAAAGCGATCTTAAAAGCACAAGTAACTAAGTCAACGAGGGATTGCACAACCCATTTGGTCTTTTGTCATGGTCAAGTTCAAATTAATAGCATGACGGGTATTTAGCGGGTGGTTATTTGGGAATAATTCGCCTAAGGAACTAGCATTTTATGCATATCACATACCATACCCTTATACGTGAGGTTTTGAGCCACTTTTATATCATAGATTTACATATACATATTTCTTTGTTTGAGTGGACCATTAGTCGCGTATTGTTGAACTTGCGACTTTTGATACGTTCGAGACCATAGACCGAATACAAGCACGAGAATGATTAAGGCATTAGGTAAACCTTTTTCCTGTTACACCATTTTTATATCCTTACCCAAAAATTATCCCCTAGTAGCCAATTTTGAGCCTAATCCTTTCGTTTGACTACCCTTTAGCCCATAACCTTAAAACTTTTCTCTTTTAAACCCGTGTGATGGAAATTCGATTATAGGAGTAAAGTTTGTATAGTTGTATTTGTTTGTTTGCATAAAAAAAAAGAAAAAAAAAAGAGAAAAATCAGAAAATGTATGAAAAAGATAGAAAATTGTGAGAAAAGAACAAAAATATATGTTCTTAGTTTGAGAAATAAAAGGCTAAAGTTGTTGCCTTGTAGTTGATGTTTATAGTTTAGTTTTGTTTAGAGTAGTCTTTTGTAATAAAAATCGAATTTTCATCACCTTAACCACTTTAAAATATCATATTTCCTACCCTTCGCCTAACCCCATTACAACCCTCCAAAGACCTTATGACTTGTACTTAGTATTCGTGTTCGGTGGTGGAGAACGATTGAGTTGCAAGCCTACGCGGGTACGTGTTCTAATCGGTTTTGAGTGATTACTTGAAAAGTGCTAATTCATTATCTATTAGCCAAATTTTAAACCGAGTGGAGAGAACATTGTGAGGGGTGTGCATGATTTATTAGTTTCAAAGGCGGGTTAATCTTCGATAACCATTTTATATGTGATTATTCACTTTATCGTTAGATATTTCGTAAATTGTAAAAAGTTTGAACCGGGTATGCCTTTAGACCTTAACTTTAGTCTCGGGGATGGGATGTGTGTTTCTCGTTCGACCCACGTGAAAGTGAAAAACAGATTTTCTTGAGGGCAAGCAAAAGACAAGTGTGGGGATGTGATACGTGGTCGAAAACCGGTGATCGTTTGAGATTAAGTTGATGCTTTTACATAGCTTTTAATCTTGAATAGCCTACTTTTAATGGGATTTGTGTTTTACAGGTCTAAAAGAGTTTAAGGAGCTAATCGGGAGCTAAACGGAGCACCGGGGATGTGAAATGAACAAAACCGGGTTAATCATGAAGATTGGATGTGTTTTGTGGAATGTTAATGGATTTAAAATGAATATATTGGAAGATGGCATGATAGAGGGCTGAATTACGAGAACGTGGGCGAAAACGGAGCTATAACGAAGAAGTTATGAAGAAAACAGTTTCGGACAAAACCGGCAAAACCAGAGGCCGTCGGGGACGCCCCTATGGCCGTCGGCGACGGGCCTCCGTTTGCTGAGTCGCGAAATCTTGTTTCTTGTTGATCTTTGACGAGTTATAACGTTTGGTTTGACCATTTTTCGGGGGTTACGAACCTTGGGATGTAAAAACACC
The DNA here is from genome assembly GCA_030545235.1 of Helianthus tuberosus. Lineage (NCBI taxonomy): Eukaryota > Viridiplantae > Streptophyta > Magnoliopsida > Asterales > Asteraceae > Helianthus > Helianthus tuberosus. The sequence continues at coordinate 31,093,646 of CM060409.1, forward strand.
TCCTTGGAACCATTCTTGATCATCCAATTCATCCCTAATCAATCCTAACACAACCACTAACACCATCTTCATCCTAACCCTAATCAAATCACCATCTCCATCATTCCATCATCACCATCATCCTCTTCCACCTTCATATTCAAACCCTAACTTCCACCTCTCCTCAAGACTTGGAGATTATGGTTCGGGGTTCGTGTTCATCCTCCGGTGATCATGCTTCTTCGACTATGAACGGCTAGTCTCCTCGGTTTCACCCTGGTATAGGTAGTTGTTTAATTTAGGGTTTCGAATTGTTTCTTGCTTCAACTTTGTGACAAATTGTGTTTGATTTTTGAAACCATTGACAATAGTTTACATTTGTTTCGTATTCGTAAATTGTCGAACGATGTTAAAAGTTATGACTTTATGAAATGGTTATGTGTAGTTATGCATTGTCGTGGTTAGGTTTTACTTGTGTTGATTACAAAGTGCATTCTTGACCGTTTTTCAAAACGTTGATAGTTATTGGCACCTAAGTCACGGTACACTAAATCCGCTAATCGTATGCAATTGAGTTGAATCTAAAATTTGTAGAAACCCTAGGTTGGCAATTACCGAAACCGGGTGTGGAACTTGTTTCTAGTTTCTTGTTTCAATCATTTAGTAATTTAGTTTGCTATCTTAGTTAATCAACAGTAGTTTTAAATAATATCAATTTGTCGGCTTAGTCCGACTCCTTTTCAAACCCTAACAAATAAATAAAAATAAGCAAGCTTCATAATCAATTTGTACATTTTTGTAAATAGTCTAACTAGTCGAACAGGTCGTGCGATACTGACCACATGCTCTTCGTGGATTTGATACCCGACTTACCCTAGCTACCTAGGTTTAATTGGGTTTTTGACTGATCGGGACGACACGGTCACGTCAATAAATTCATAATTGTTTTTATAGATGATATTCTCATTTACTCTAAAAGTAAAGAGGAACATGCAGCGCACCTGCATGCACTTCTAAGTTTATTGAGAAAAGAAAAGCTTTATGCAAAGTTTTCGAAATGCGAGTTTTGGTTAGAACACGTACAATTTCTTGGACATTTAGTCAATCATGAAGGAATTCATGTAGATCCCACAAAGATTGAGGCAATTACTAAATGGAAAACCCCTGAATCACCAACCGAGGTTAGAAGTTTCTTAGGATTGGTCAGTTATTATAGAAGATTTATTCGAGATTTTTCTAGAATAACCATTCCCTTAACTAAGTTAACCTGTAATCTGTTAAGTTTGAATGGGGACCAAAACAAGAAGAAGCCTTTAGAATCCTTAAGCAAAGATTGACCAACATACCCATACTAGTGTTACCCGAAGGAACTGGAGACTTTATAGTCTATTGTGACCCTTCTAAATTAGGTTATGGATGTGTGTTGATGCAAAGTCAAAAGGTTATAGCCTATGCCTCTAGACAACTTAAGAATTCTTCAACCCATGATTTAGAATTAGGAGCTATAATTTTTGCCCTTAAGATTTGGAGACATTACATTTACGGTAGTAAGTTTTCCATTTTCACTGATCATAAGAGTTTAAGGTATGTTTTCGGGAAAAAGGAATTGAATATGAGACAAAGACGCTGGATGGAGATAGTTAGTGATTATGATTGTAATATCCAGTATCATGCAGGAAAGGCTAATGTAGTTGCTGTTGATTTAAGTCGAAAGTATCATGAAAGGCCAAAAAGAGTACGTTATCTTAAATTACATTTACAAGTAGATTTAAATGAACAAATTAGAAAAGCACAAGAATCAGTAATCAAGGATGATACTGAAAAGTTGAAAGGGATGATTAAGGAACTAGAACAAGGAACAGACGGAATTTGGAGATTCCATAAGAAAAGGATGTGGATACCTAAATTAGGAAACCTACGCCATCGTAGATTAGAAGAAGCCCATAAATCTAAGTATACGATGCATCCTGGAAATGATAAGATGTATCAGGACTTAAGGAAAAAATTTTGGTGGATAAGAATGAAGAAGGATATAGCAACCTATGTTGCCAAGTGTTTAACCTGTTCACAAGTTAAAGCTGAACACCAGAAACCCTCAGGTTTGTTGCAACAGTTAGAAATGCCAGTATGGAAATGGGAATTGATCACAATGGATTTTGTTACCAAATTACCCAAAACAAGAAAAGGTAATGATACAATCTGGGTGATTGTAGACAGGCTAACTAAGTCAGCTCATTTTCTACCCAAGAAAGAAACTTTCAGTATGGGACAGTTAGCTAAATTGTATGTAAATGAAATAGTTTCATTACATGGAATTCCTTTATCAATTGTTTCTGATAGGGATAGCCGTTTTACCTCTCATTTTTGGACAAGTTTCCAAAAAGCAATGGGAACTAAGTTAAATCTAAGCCCCGCTTATCATCCTCAAACGGACGGACAAAGCGAAAGGACAATTCAAAAAATGGAAGATATGCTTAGAGCTTGTGTAATTGATTTCGGAGGTAATTGGGACTATCACTTACCATTGATAGAATTTTCATACAATAACAGTTATCATATCAGTATCAATGCTGCACCATTCGGCGCACTTTACGGACGAAAGTGCCGAACTCCAGTCTGTTGGGCAGAAATTTGAGAAAAGCAACTATCTGGACCTGAGATAGTGCAAGAAACAACCGACAAAATCATTCAAATCAAAGAACGACTGAAAGCAGCACGTGATCGACAGAAAAGTAACGTTGATAACAGACGAAAGTCACTGGAATTTCAGGTAGGTGACAAGGTGTTATTGAAAGTCTCCCCTTGGAAAGGAGTGGTAAGATTCATCAAAAGGGGAAAGCTAAGCCCCAGGTATGTTGGACCTTTTGAAATCATTAGGAGAATAGGACCTGTAGCCTATTAACTACAACTGCCAGAGGAAATGGCAGGAATTCATGAGGAATTTATGTATCCAACCTCAAGAAATGCTTAGCTGATGAATCACTGGAAGTACCTCTTAAGGATATAGAGGTAAATGAAAAGCTTAAATTTGTAGAGAAGCCACTACAAATTGAAGACAGGAAAGTCAAGAATCTCAAGCACAAGAGACTAGTTCTTGTCAAAGTGACAAGCTTAAAACAAGGTGGGAAGGATATAACAACCCTCCAAAAATTTTCCGACACCCCTAATATGTTTAAAATATCCCAATACGTCCTAAAATACACCCTGTATGCGAAAAACGACCCCCAAATACCTTAATTTTATCAAAAATCAAATAAAAAAATAAAAATAGGGCCTCGCGGCCCGCGACGGAGAAGGCACAAGGCCTACGAGGGGCTCGACGGCCTGGCTACGAGGCTTTACCCGGATCCACCACGTGGCAACACTTGTCGAGACTATGTTGTTGACCGGACAACCCTATGCCCTAGACCCCCTACGTCGCGGGGCGCGATGACCTCTCCTGTTTCCGTCGCAGGGCGCGACGCCCTCTAAGATCAACCCTATAAATTGAGTCGAGAGGCCTTCAGTCCAAATAGTTCAGTCTTTTCATTTCTCTCTCAATTTCTACGTAGTATACACTATACTCTGGCATAATACCCTCTAATTAGTGAAGCCCTGCCTCGTTGTAAGTATCATAACCCCCGGTTACGTATTAGATACGCTGCCCGATTGATCTAGGGTTCCGTAACGGCTGTCGTGGTTCTGCCCGACGTAGTCGTTGGAATGTCGTCTCGGGGAGGGTATTACTAATGTAAATATTGGGTTATTATACTAGCACGTGTGAATTTGTGTAATCAATAGATAATCACCAGGAAATCCTTAAGGAAAACCCTAAGACAGCAATGTGAGTAATCCTCCTTTTTGCAAATTGCTTTTACAAAACCTCAATTATTTTAATTTATATTTAACAGTGATTGAGTATTTGTATTCTACAATTATCGTCGGTATGTTGGGGTTTTGTATACAAAATTTGTTACTACATTGTGAGTAGTAACATGACCGCAAGTCGAGTTGACAGTACCGTGGGTGGTAATTAAAGTAGTCGGAAACAAATGTAATTGCGCGACTGCCCTCAATACTGTAAAACAGTTTTACCTGTCTTGATTAAACTAGGATTCACTCACCAGTATTTCCCACTGACAAAATGTTTTTAAACGTGTTTCAGGTAACAAAATGTGAAAGCCAAATAGAAGCTAGCTGGATAGCACTGAAGGCTTGGAAAAAGTGGCTATAAAGTTACCTAAAATAAAGAGATGTTTTATTTAAATAAAATAGGGTTTATCCCTATAAAAATGTGTGTACTTGAAACTTGGGAATTTCCCATGTGTTTAATATTATAAAAGCGTGGTATTTTACTTTGATAAAATATTTTCTAACTACGGTCCTGATGTAAATTCCGCTGCCAAGATGATAAACACCGATACCACTGAAACTGGTTGCGGCCGCCTGTTCCCGGGTTGTTAGGGGACGGGGGTTGCGACATGATGCAATGGGTTGTTTCATGGTGATAAAACAATCCCAAGTTCTTGTATAACGATTGATATATTAGCATACAATTATTGAAACTATGTTAACTTGATGTTAACAATTGCATGAACTTGGTTGAGGAATGTAGTTAAAATGGTGGCATAAAAATAACGCATATCGGGTATTTGATGAAATACCTAAATGAGTTTGTTGAACTTATTTGTGCATTTGCATATGTTAATAGGGAGTTGACTTTTAAAAGTCAAACTAACCTATAATAGGATCAAATGGTAATTTTGATATAAAGTCCGTAAGGTGGGATAGTCGTGATAAATGATGACTAATCTAACCATCTTGCGAATGATAAATGGTAGTTTGACGCTTGACAAGCTAGGTGGAAGCTTGGGAAGAAGCGGGTCAAACGGATCAAATACGCGAGAAAAGCATAATCGGATGCAAGGTAAGTAAAGCTTACATCTTTTAAATAGAACATCTACTTATGTATTTGATTAAGAACAAGGTGACCTAGTATTTGAAATGAGTCTTTGAAATATGGAATTCCAACGCGAATCGATATGGGTCGGAACAAATAAAAATGGTAGGAAACCATTTTGATGGTAAAAAGGGTAAAATGGTAAATTGGTCACGTGTTGACGAATAAACAATGAGTTTTGAAAAGTTACCTTATGGTGTAAACCATAGTGAGTAAAAAGGGTAAAAAGGTAATTTGGTCACGTGTTGACGAATAAATGATGAAGTTTTGAAAAGACACCATATAGCGTAAGCCATAATGGGTCAGACGAGTAAGGAAACGACTTTTAAAAATATTACCACATGGTGTAAACCGTAACGAGTTAAATGGGTGAGATGGTAAATAAATACCTTCTCACAATATATAATATTTGGTCGTCCTAATGCAAAAGGGGTAGGTCAAGAGGTGGGTAAAATGGTCATTTATGCCAAACGGGTCAAATGGTGATGTTATCACCATTTGACAATAATGACTAAGGATTGCTTGTCGAGTCATGTGCTCACAGGGAAGAATATCGTATGGGATTGCATTGCTTTTAATTATCAATTAATAATACAAGGTATTAAAAATAGGTCAATATTTTGACTCGAGCCAGGTATGTGTAATGGGTCAAACTTTTAATGAGGACTTAAGGTTCGAGGAGAGTTAAATGAGTTATGGGTGAACATTGAATTTACTAAAGCGATGTATATCTAGTAATTTGGATTTGAGATATTATGTTCTTAGGAACAGAATGAAATTAAATGGAATGCGGTTAAAAGTGCCCTTATGGTCAAAATAAGCTTTTAAATGTCCTTCGTAGTTAAAAGGACTACAATTGACTAAAACGCCCCCGAATGGTAAACCGGGCAAACGACCCTTAAGGGTAGTTTAAAAATGAGTTTTATATTTGGGTAGACTCTTTCGGTGGTATAAACGTGAAAGGCGTAAGCCTATTTTGCTTAATGCCTCCTAACTGGTCATTTTCGTAAATTGTCGAACCATAGGGCATAATCGGTATATAATTATTTTACTATAATAATCCACCATAAATATAGTTGTGATGGAAGATAACTGGAAGTCTTAATGTGGAAGTAGCAGGTATGGAAAGAATAAGCGAGATGTAAGCTTAGTGCTAAAATTTTGAAAACAGGTCAAATAATTATATGCGGAATCGGGTAACAAATGCGTAATTCATAAACGTTAAGAATGTGGGTTAATTACGTAGGCAAATGTTTTACGGTCATTTAGAAACAAGTTTGAAGTGAATCGGATGAGAATTGGAGAAGTTACAGTACTTCTTGTGTAAAAAGGGCATTTCAGGGATTTTTGTAGCTTTAAGCCTACCGTAAGCTACGGTAGGGAGAATCTGGAAAGAATAGAACAAGTAAACCGTAAGCTACAAGGGTGAGCCATAGCCTACGGGATTGAAAAGAACTTACAGAACATGCATACCGTAAGCTACGTCAAGGTACCGTAGCCTACGACGGGTCCTGAGTTGACCAAATTGATTTATTTTGCTTGTTTTGCATACGGATTTGTTTAGACAACATTTAAACATCCTATAATTGATGTTTCGATGGTTTTGTGACCCAGGTTTCTTACTAAGGAAAAATGGATGATGATCAAGTCGCGTAGCGAACCGAACACAAACCAAGAACCAACGCTTTCGCATTTAGAATTTTTGGACTATTAATCTTAAAGAAAATTGTCGTATTATGAATACACTTTCGTATGAACGAAGATTAAAATTAACTCGGTTTTGGAATAATTATGTATTTGCATAAATGTGTATATATATATGTATATAAATGCAAGATTTATAAAGTTGACGTGATTATACGAGATGGGTCTTACAAGCATCGTCGGTGGAAAACCTTAAAAATGCCGTCACGTCAAAGATCCACGATTTGCCCCCAAAAATGACATCGAACGCTCCTCCTCGCTCTCTCACGTAACTTGTTCAAAGATGTTCTTCCCCACGAATGCTGCTCTTCCATCTCTCCTCCACACCAGTGACATCTCAATCCTCCAAGTGAGCCAAAAAAAAAATCCAAAAAACAAGGACATTTAACCAACATTACAGAAAATCTGTAAATTTCGAAGAAATGATGAATATAGTCATTTTAACCAACCTTTTAAGCCATTTAACAAACATTTTTATAATATATAATCATTTAACTATTACAAACTAGTTTTATGTCCGCATGTAACGCCCGTCTAAATTAATCAAGATTTTAATAATTAAAATACACATTTGAATGCTAAAATGTGACTTTACAAAAACTTGTCACACTTACATCCCCATATGTTTACAACATTTCAAAAACATATTTGTAAGTGTTTACATAATTCACTTATAACAAAACAAATCAAGATTTGACGCGGAAGCTTCATTTAACGTGTGTTCGGTTCTTGCTCGACGCTTGATCTTCATCCGGGACTCTCGACATTCACCTATGATCAAAACCAACTTAGAAGTCAGTTTTGATAGTTAAATAACAAGTACAACAAGGTAATTGGGTCAAATAATCAAAATAAACAAAATAATCCAAAATTTCAAGAATTTACCCCGTCGCCGCGCGCTACGACAAAGCCTTTTGGACGTGGCGCGACGCCACGGATTCATTTTGACAGAATGTTTGCATCAGTTGCTGCATATTCCCAGCCAAGCTTGATTTTACGAAAACGAGCATAACTCTTTCGTTATTGATCCGATTTACACGGTTATTTTTCCTACGTGATTGTAATTTAATTCTCCATCACATGGAGTTAAAATCCGACATCCGGATTAAATAAATTTGAGATTTTTAAGCCTTCGACTTATTATCCTTTTTACTAAATTTTGATTCGTCTATGTGTTTATCAAACAAACATGTTTGTTTGACCCCCCATTTTTCACGAACCCTTTATCTCCAACATTGCCTATCATATTAGGTTCCAGTCATGGGTTCCTACGCATTATTTACCCATTTTACTTATAATCTTACTTTGACCCATTAAGGGTATTTATGTCCTTTTAAGCATAAATCACGCCCATTTCTCGTATGCCTCATAATTTCAACAATTCATATTGATTGGTCTTCCACCACAACTATGATTGTGGTGGATTTAAAGTAATAGACTATTTATTCTGAGTTTTTATCCCTCGGATATGCCATTCTACGGCGAGACGCATTTAAGGCATTCAACCCACCCTTGAAAGTTTATGCCTTCAAATCTTATATGCATCTAAAGGTTACAAAATCATAATATAAGTTTCTAAACAACCTCTAAGGGTTGTTTACCGGTTTACCCATCAAGGGCTTTATGGTCATTTTTAATCCCTCGCTTTACGACGAAGGATTTTGGCTACTTATTTAACCGAAATTGTACGTTTAACTACAATCATATTTATACGTACCTGACTCGGGTCAACATATTGACCCGATTTATACCTTGCTTTTATTATCACAATTTCTATGGCGACGAAATCATCCGAATTGCTAATCGTTCATGTTAACATAAGGCTCGACAACCACATTAGTCGATATTGTCGAATGGTGTTACCACCACCATTTGACCCGTTTGGCCTATACGGCCAAACCTTTACATGTATAGCAAAAACATGGTTTTTAATCACCAATTTGCCCATCCGACCCTTTTCGAATTTTTCCTTTCATTAATCCCTTTCCGTACTTATTTAGCCCATTTCGGCTTACGCCATGAGTACCTTTTTAACTTCGGCTTACATTAGTCAACACTTGACCAAATTCCATTTTTACCCTTTTTCTTAATGTTAGATTACATTACAAGGTAATCTTATCGAAAACTCATAATTTCTTAGTCCTTTTATGACCTAGTTACCATTTCGCCCCTTTTTACCATAACCCATGGTTTTTATTATTTATATTAGTCCGAGTCGCATCAATTGCGTCGGAAATCGATGTTTCTCGTATTATATTTATCGCATTTATACTCATAAAATAAGCAAATATTCTACAAGGGGGTGTAAGTTTCACTTACCTCTCATCCGGTTTACGCTTCTCCTCTCGTACTTGATTTATTTGACCGCTTCTTTCCCAAGCCTCCACCTAGCTCGTTTAAGCGTCAAACTATTGTCAATCATTTACAAGGCGGTTAAATTAGTCATTAACAATCACGACTATTCCACCTCACTTATTTTCTGTGTCGAAGCTACTATTCGACTTCATGATTAGTTAACTTAGTTTATCAAAGTTAACTATTTTCAATCACATGGTTTACAACATTAAGTCTAAATCGACATGATGTCTAGAACCCTTATCACTTCATATTACGCATAATTGCCATATCATTCAAATACACGTTTTCACTCTAAATTTCAACACTTTAGTTCTCATTTAGGCATTTTAACAAACACCTAATGTGCATAATTTTACATATTTACTAACTAGTTCATAACTAGTTATTTTTACCAAGATTTACATCAAAAATCAACCCTCTATGTCTAGCGTTCATGAGCTACAACTAGAACTTATATCATAACATCCATATTCATCACTCTAATCCGAGTGTTCATCATATTATCATAAAACCCACCTAGCACATAATAGGGTAATTATCAAATCCCTAGTTTTGACACCAATTCATCAAGTTTTCAACTAGGGTTTGTTTCTAAACATGAATTTCATCACAACAACGCTCATAGATTCATTATTCATTCCAGAATTTCAACTATGATTTCTCATCATAGTTTCAAAGTATCACTAAATAGCAAAATTCAACATACCTTGTAATCCCCATGACTAGGTAATCACGAATTTGTGTTCATGCATCTGATTTGGGCTGGATTTAACCTTCAATTTGTTGATTTTGCTGAAGTTAGGGTTTGAGCCCTTTGTTCTTGCTTCTGGTCGATCGAACACACACACACACATGTGTGTGTGTGTGTTTTGATTTTTATTATTGTTTTAATTAAAACATTTCCTAAGTTGCCCACTTTTAGTCCCTCATATTTAGAAGTTTCATAAAGAGGGTTAAAACCTTGATCTTTATTCATTCACTTGATTACACATAAATAACTAGGTTAATTATTCCTAGTTGACTTAGTAGGTTCCGGGTTATAACCCGTTTCATTCTAAGTCCCGTTAACTCGGGCCTTTCGTAACTTTATTTTCTCATAAACATTCCTTCACCCCTTTTTATTTAACATTAGATCTATTTATTTAGAAACCTTAATATTCACCGGGTAAATTTTACCACTAACGGTACTTTACCCGTCTTTTAGTATTAACGACGTTTGATTACCAAACCCGTTTTCGGGGTGTTACACCGCCCGCGTTGCCGAGCGTGAGGCCGAATATTTATCAACCAATTAAAAAACACTACCATAGTTTTGTTAGAAAAAAATAGCTAAAACGATAGTAAGACTGCAATTTTGAGCTGGAGCAAAACGGAATTTATCAAGACCAATGAGTGAGTGCTAGGCAGCTTTCTGACACGAATAAAAATTACATCAAGTCAACCAATTAAAAAAAAAGCACTTCCATACTTTTGCAACACGAATAAAAATTACATCAAGTCAACCAATTAAAAAAAACACTTCCATACTTTTGCAAAAAAAACCCTTAAACGATGGAAAGACTATTTTAAACTGTGGGCAAAAACGTAATTTTGAACTGCGAAATCATAATTTGTCAAAAAGCTAAAATGATGACAATATTATAATTTTTAAACGGGGGAAATTGTAATTTTTAACAGGTGACATATTCGTAATTTTAAAGTAAGGGTAAAATCGTATTTTATTCGGGCCAATAAAGGAGTGTCATGTAGCAGCCTGACACTATTCCCTCTCATTAGAATTGTAGTGCATATAAATATAAATAAAATATATATAGTAAATGTTATAAGAAAGTTTGACATATTTTTAGGGTGAAATTTTATTAACATAAAATTAATTCAAAGCATTCAATGATCATATGCAAAGTATAATATTATATATTCACTATATTAATATTAATATTGGACGAAATAAATTGGTATCATGCAATAATCATATATAGAAATAATATTATATTTATTCACTATATATGTGTAATATTGGACTAAATAATTTAGCATTGGGGTAAAAATTCAGTTTAGGAAATTTGTGTGTGATATCAAACTATATACATGTAATGCACTAATGTTTAGGTTGGGTTAATTCGTAGATTTTTAAAATTTAATTTATAATGATAATGATTTTTTTTAAACTAAACCTTATCAAAGCATTATTTGAAATTATTTATTAGATTAAGATAAGAATTAATCTATACTTTCTATAAAGGAGAAATCCCAATGACATAAGAAAAGCTGATGTGTCAGCAGGAGAGGCTGTCCAACAATGCTTTTCTTATGTCATTATTACATCATAAAGTCTAATATATAAATCACTTTAAAATAGATTTAATTTAATTTCAAACCACTGCCTTGTGTATTCAAATGTTAAAGGTCTGGCCCACATAAGAAAAGGGCAAACCACTGCCCATCTACGAGAAAGTAGCAGATGGTTCCTTTGGCAAACGTATTCCCCACAGCAGATGTTTTGAAATTGCGGGTAATTTGAAATTCAAAATGCATGGGGATATGTAATTTTCAATTAATGTATGTCACTCACTCACTTCTGTCAATCATCTTCTTATATAAACTGATTTGTATTCTCATTTCACTCTTCATATTTACATTCTCGTGTTCTCTTCTTTTGTATTTTCAAAACACATTTCTAACGTATGTATCTCTCCCTCAAATCGCTTCTTCTCAATACTCGACTTTTGTTCATAAAGGATAAGAGAAAACTGAAGCTCTCTCTGACCCACTTTCAGAACAAATTTTGGGGATATGTGGTTTGCCTTGATCATGGTAGTGTGATATATATGATTATGTTTGTTTTTGTTTTTTATTTTTACTAAAGTTTTGTTATCTGAGTTATGACTAAATGATGATTGTGAATGATCTGCTGCAGTTGATGATGATGATTGTTCTACGGTTGTTTGCAGCATCATTGTTCCAACATCGTTTAAAGTATATTTTTTTTGCTACTCCAATTTTGAAATTTTGAATTTTGAATTTTGAAGTGATATACTCTAATTCTCGCTTTATATTTCAGTCTAATCATAGTTGTTTGAAATTCATACAATCTGCTGCGGGTTATTATAGGTTTGTATTAAAAGAAACATAAAGTTAAATTAAACACAAAGAAAGATTATTAAATGTACATTTAAAATAATTTTTGCTTATGACTAAATGATGATTATATATGACTTTGGGCAGATGATGTTGATGTAGAACCCGCAATAGTTCCTACTAAACGCAAGAAAGGATCTGCTACTGCTGTAAGATAAGATTTTATCTTACTAGAGTAATGGTCTTTGCTGCCTTTTTTGTATTAAAAGAAGCATAAAGTTTGGTTTAAAGCAGTTCTTTATGAAACAAGTTAAGGATTAAGTATATGAGGACAGGGCTACTCTTCAACAGCTGAAGAAGTGTTTTCATGTACTGCATCTTGGTCTGTTCACGAGAGATCAGGTTTCTAGAAACCTGATGTTGATGCATTCAGTACTTCCGTGGAGTTCATGGCGATTGTCGAACATATACATTGATGGAGTTTAAAGCTAAAAGCACTAAATTTTAAGCTAAAACCATTAAATTTTTGTTGTTAGGTTGGTAAATTTCTTGGTGTTGTTGTTAGATTTTAAAGTTTCGTTGTAATTTTAAGCTGAATAAGCATTATTATGTAATTTTTAATATCATCTGATTATTGTAGATCGGTACTTTTGATGTAGAAGTGAAATTGTCTCTGAGTTTAATTAGATTATGTTGATGTTGTATCAATTTCTATTAGTGTATAGATCTGTCAAAGTTAAAGTTTGCTAAAAGAGAACATCTGCTCTAAATCATCATCTGCTGATCTAACGGCTGTTTAACTTGCTACTGTTGCCAACATCTGTTGTTGCCTAATAGAGCTTTTCGAAGAATTTCCTCCTCTCAATTGCCAACATCTGTTTGACTTGCTACTATTGCGAATATCTCCTACTTTAACAGATGTTCGCAATATATTTGTATTGCAAATGAATAGATTTTATCTGAGTTATGACTAAATGATGATTGCTGATGTGTCAATTTTTTATCTGAGTTAAAATACATTTAATTTCAAACTACTGCTCTATATTTAAATGTCAAAGGTCTGACCCACATTAAAGAGTGCAAACTACTGCCCATCGCCAAGAAAGTATAACTTAGCAGATGTTTCCTTTGGCAAACATATACCTTAGCAGTGGTTTTGAAATTGCCGGTAATTTCAAATTCAAAATGTCTGGGGATATGTACTTTGCAATTAATGCACGTCACTCAATCAGTTCTGTCTTATGGTAAAGGTGTCTTATGGTATATGAAGAGGTTAATTGTAATTATAATAACGTTTTTAATTTTATATTTTTCCCAGGGAAATGCATTAAAAGCCTAACGAGTGTCGCATCATATTCTTTCGTCTGACGATATATTTAGTCATAACCGCCTTCATTGGGTATATAAAATACATTGGGCAGAGGTTTTAATCATTACTGTTTTCATCCATCTACTCAATCATCTTCAAAAGTTTTGAGTTTATCAATATCATTACAATTTCTTTTACTTTCAAAGACGCATTGGTTCACTGCAAGATGGGAAAATTTAAGTTTCAAGTGATTGTTGACGAGATTTTCACAAGGCTTTCTGCAGAAGATATTGGTCGTTTCAAATGTCTTTCCAAGAATTTTATAGGGAATTGTCAAGTCATGGATTTCAGATGATGCATGCTCTCCGAAGTGGAGATTCAGTACAAAAGAAACTACTCTCCTTTAAAGACACGTCAATTGTCGTTGACGACATAGTTGCTGGTAATTTGGATGTTGTTAGAAGCAAAACCTTAAGTTTTCCTAACAATGTCCACCCTAGCTTCTTACGTATTCTATCGTCATTTAATGGTTTGTTGTTAGTTTGCAATGAAGGGATTTGCTGTGAGCTGATTCTTTGGAATCCAACTACCAGGCGCTATAAGGTTTTGTCTGATGACTACTTCAATTACAATCATGATCGAAACCCTGATGCTGGTGGAATTTATTTTGATCAATTCAATGATCTGAAAGTGTTGAACATCAGATGTTACCGTAATGTAGCTGCTGCTCATGTTTACTCACGACGTCGTGAGTCATGGAGAACAATAAATTTCGGTAGCGCAAACAATTATAGTTCAAGTGGTTATTCATGGTCTACAGGAGTTTATGATGATAAAACCATATCTTTTATGGTTTCAAATTATTGGTATCCACTAGGTGAGAGGAACATCGTTGCTTTTGATGTTCTGAGTGAGACTTTCAGAATGCTTCGTTTTCCATAGAGTATTGTAGTCAATCCTTGCCAAGGGCATTTTTTGACCATCGCAAAGAAGTTGCATTTGATTGTTATTGGAAAGTCTGCTGAGCTAACTACTGATTTGCTCAGATATGAAGAAGAAGGCTGGATGAAGGTGTTTGTTTTCAATAATCCTCGTGTAGTTGATTATGTAGATAGGCGCCGAAGGACTAATATAATTAAAGACAACAAGTGGCTAATAACAAGCATCTGGGGGAATATGGTAGAAGTTGATCTGAGCAACGAACTTCTGAAATACCTCCAACATGTTGACAACTACAATGGTCCGAAAAGAACTTTACTTATCGAGACTACTGTTTCACCAACTGATTAGGAATTAGTATGTTGTATTTTATTGAATGTTGTTTGCTGTTTTGACAATTGTAGTTTTTATATAATTAGTTGTGTTAAAATTATTAACCATGTTTGTTATTTAAATTAAGTAAATGAATATTTATGTTTGAGAGTGTAAAAGCTTGTAATATTGGCAAATGTCTGTTTAAATGATCAAAGCTCTGTTATTGGGAACAAATGTTTGAAAATAAAACAATGGTTGATACATCTGTTGACTTGGGTCAACAGATGGATGAACTTTGTATGCTGTTTCGTCCATATTTGGAATTAGTATGCTGTATTCTATTGATTGCTGTTTGTTGTTTTGAACTTTGTTTATTATATAGTTACCTCTGTTTGATACTTGTAGTTTTTATATAATTAGTTGTGTTAAAATTATTAACCATGTTTGTTATTTAAATTAAGTAAATAAATATTTAGGTTTGAGAGTGTAAAAGCTTGTAATATTGGCAAAGGTCTGTTTAAATGATCAAAGCTTTGTTATTTGGAACAGATGTTTGAAAATAAAACAATGGTTGTTACATCTGTTGACTTTGGTCAACAGATGGATGAAAAGAGATGTTTGGAACTACTATTGAGATAAAGCAGAGTGTTGTGGAGAAAACTGTGGTTGAAACCGATGTTTGGTTAAAACGGTGGTTTAAAACCACTGTTGGGTTAAAATAGTGTTTTGTGGAGGTTGAAGGGGATTGAAACGACTGTTGGGTTAAAATATTGTTTTTTGGAGAAGGAACATGCTTGAAAATAAAACAGTAGTTGATACTTCTGTTGACTTTGGTCAACAGATGGAGGAAAAAGATGTTTGAAACCACAGTTGGGTTAAATGTATTTGTTGTGGAGAAAATATGGTTGAAACTGCTGTTGGGTTAAAACGGTGGTTTAAAACCACTGTTGGAATAACAGGCAAAATCCTGTTTTTCTATGAATAAAAGCATTAAAATGTTTTCAGAAAATAAAAAATGCATCCTTAAAAATAGCTAAAAATGAAAATTTTCATTAAATCCTTAAAAGTCTGCCATAACCACTGTTTTTTTCAAACATCTGTTCTGCTGAATATTATCCACTGCTGAAAGTCAACCTCTGTTCTCTCGTTTTCTTTGTTAAAGACTGTTGTTAAACCTCAGTGTTTTAATCCATTGATAGGCTTTCCACAGATAGTTATAGTCAGCCACTGTTTTCATTTTCAGCACTGTAAACCACTGATATTGATTCATCAGTGGTTTCCTAACAACTGTCATCCATTCTTAATCAGAGGTTGTCACGTGGACAATACTTAACAGATGATCTTTTGTAACTGCTACCACGTCAGCATTCACTTTGTTGGTACTTCAGTTGTTTCAACAGATGTTATCTCAACAACTGCCATCACTACTACATCAACCCACACTCAATCCACTGACATACCAAAAACAATAACACCACCACAAAAACCACCTGCCAAAAAGCAGAAAACAACAGTGGTTGAAACACTAGTTGTTTCAACAGCTGTTAGTCAGATACCCACTACTTCAATCACTGCCACTCAACCCACAAATACACCACCAACTTCTCCAAAGCACAAAAAGAAAAGGATAACAAACATTGTACTAGAAGATGACACTTCCCCAACTCTAACATCTACACAACCACTGTCCCTTGTCACCATTCCAAACCCTGTTCCATTATCTTCAGTTCAACCCTTCAATCAAAACACTGCCATTGTCCCTGCAGGAGTACAATATCCTCTAGATCTTCCAGCAGTCATGGAGGAAATCAAATCCTTCTACTCTGAAGATGATCCTGAAAAGAGGAAACTCCCATCTGTTCAAGGTTATCCTTTGCCAAGAAATATAGAAGAATATCTCAAAATAAAGGCCCAACAAGCAGAGGATATATCTAAAAGAGACACAGAGGGAAAGTCTGACAAAGAGATTTAAAGAAATTATCAATACCTGCTCACCAAAGTTAGAACTTTAGAGTAGTTCTCAAAAGTCCTTTGTCAGAAATTATCAGAAAAAGATGATGAAAGCATGAGAAATGACTATCTTGAATACATCATGGCATACAAGAAGTACAGGGCAGAAAAGTATCAATACAAAGAATTGACCATTAGTGAACTGCAAGAGGAGACAGCCAGAATTCAAAAGATGATTCAAGACAAGGTAAAGCAAACTCCTCCAGTTTGGGCCAATTACAAGAAAAATGTATCAGAAAGGACCTTGAAACTGAAAAGAATGAAAGAAGGGCTGATAACTGCTGATTATGGGTCAAGAAACCAGGTTACAAGGTGGACAGAAGAAAAGGTGTTAGCTACCTACAAAAGGTTGGAAGAGTTAAGGAAGAGAGATCCCACTGCTCCTAAAAAGCCTGATTATCCGGAAGCAGTGGTTCCAGTCAAACAACAAAAATTGCCAATCAGGAGACCCACTGCTCCACATGATACCATCCTTTATCAAAGAAGGAAACAAAAGCAGGTGGATGAATTAACAAAAGAAGACAAGGGTCAAGAAGAATACATCATCAAAATGGTTCTTCAGACACTTATGGAAGAAAAACAAGACTCGACACAATCTAAACTTTAAGTTTTTATACTCTAAACTTTAAGTATTTACCGACTGACTTATTTATTTATTTTATTTATAAGTCTATGTAAATATAACTATACTCATTATTTATATTTGTTATGCATGGTTTTCTAAGAAACGACCCGTGTTTGCACACGGGTCTTACCGCTAGTGATATATAATAAAATATAATTAAAAATTTTAAGATTAAATGAGAAAATGACACGTGGCATTAATATGAGTCTTTTATTAGAATTTAGATTATTAAATGAGAACAATTAAAAATATATATACCATGTGCACTTATATTTCACAAATGACACGTTTTTAGTCTTAAAAACATAAATTTACATGGTTTTCACAGTTGGTACAACTGAGCAAGCAACCACATGATACATGTCAGCTCTAAACAAAAAATGGAGTATTGTTGTATAGAAAAGTTAAGATGATCAACCATCTTTTTTTAACCAATAGAATTTGATCATCTAAACCCTAAAAATGGTCTCTTTTTCTTAAACATGACCATATAATGTTACACATATAAAAAAAATCCAGTTGAAAGAGTTATCTTAATAAAGAAAAAAGCTGATCAAAATGATATTTTCGTTATTTCTTTTGTTAGATACGCTTTGCCTTTAAATTGAAGTTATATTTGTTAATTGTTAGCTGCTAGGCTTTTAATTCTGTTAATAATAATAAGTCTCTTTAGTTTCTGGTTAGGCCTTAGGGGTCCATAAGTGAGTAGTAATTAAGTTAACCTTCAATTATAATTAGGTACAAAACAAACACGTAGGTAAACATAGTTATGTTGTTAATCCGAAGGGTTCGGTTAATAAAGAACTTTTTTTTAACTTTTAATGAGATAATGAATACAAAATAATTGATAGAATTAGATGAGTGTACCGTACCAAGAGTTAAGCTGTCTGGTTTGTCGAGGAAAAAAATACTTATTTTACAGGGACTTTCCCAAATCCAAAGTCCAACAAGATTCTCTACTTCTGTCTTTGTCCATACTTCTTTTTTAATGCGATTGCTATTTGTATAAAGAAAAGTATTATATTCCGTTTTAAATATTTTAAATATTGTTCTTTCTCACTAAAAACAAAAATAATAAACTTTACAAATAGAAAAACAATAAATCAAAATATAAGGCTGATTCTATACACCCCCCATACCCCCACTTGTGAGAGGAAAACTATCGGTCCTACGCAGGCCCCACCTGTAAGTATGTGAGAGGAGGGGGGTGAAAAAAGTAATTAGGTGGGGTGTAGAAAGTAGCACCCAAATATAAATGTATGCTTAAATTGACAAATAAGATGGTTTAGTAGCAGGAAATACGAATGCTAGTTTTACGATTTTTAATTTCTTTTTTTTTATATACATAATTTACCAATTTGATGTGTAATTAATTTTAACAAATTTAATCTTTTATCATCAATAAAATAAGTATTTTACCCCTTACTATTAAAAATTTTAAAACTCAACCTCTAATAATTTATTTTACTTCAACGTTTATTCACATTTGTTGATAGTTTTAAAACTCAACCTCTAATAATTTATTTTACTTCGACGTTTATTCACATTTGTTGATAGTTTTCATAAAGTGGTCAATAAATATTGTGGGCATATGTAATAATAATAATAACGGTTTCCTAATTATCAGACTTTTCACGGATAGATTATGATTTTCTCTTCAGAAAATTGCTTTAAAATAAAATTTATCGAATGTCCCCGAAGAAACTAATTTTTACTTTTTAAATTTAACTAGTTGATTTTCCGTCCGCGCGTTGCAGCGGGGACCCAATGACTGTAAAACGCGTGTCACTAACGGCAAGCAGATATCGAATATCAAAACATAAATAAAAATGTCGTGAAAATGATAGTCACTCCGTCCTAAAAAAGAGATTTTAAATAACCTAATATATATAATAATAATAGGACCCACACGTCCTACACATTGGAAATTCGGTTGTTTTCAGTTCAGTTATTACGGCGCTAACATGTTAAAATATGGATGAGCTCGATACCGATAACGACAACGAAAGTACCGATCCAGAAAATCATCGAAATTAGGTACAGGCACCAAAAATGCTCGGTACAATACGGTATGGTATTTGAAGGTAAAAATCAATAAATACATATATGGGGCTAGACCGATGTCGAACCGAAAGTAACGATTCTAAAAACGCCAAAAGGTAGGTACCAAATTGGTATCGAAAATGATTTGGTATAGTAAATTTGGTACCGATACGATACCGGTTTGATTACATGATTTGATACGATTGCTCATCAATAATCTAAATATCCAAGTTAATTTTATATGGTACAATTCATTCATTACAGAAAAAGACAAAAAATAAAGCAAAATAAGTTGTGTGTATAAAACCTCATACAAACGAAATACAGTTTACTTACTGTGTGTCTGTGTGTATGAAAAGTAATCTAAACGGCGCAATTACTTGCATTGCTACGTTGCTACAGGATTTGATGAGCTCGGTTCCAACCGGTACCGAAAATACCGTTACCGAAATCCCCAAAAGTGGGTACCGGTACCAAATATACCTGGTACGATACCGGTCGGTACTGGTACGGCACTGGTATTTGAGGGTAAAAACCGATTAATACTGGTGCCGAACCGGTACCGAAAATACACCCGGTTTGGTAAATTTAATACCGGCACCGGTACCCGATACCATTCATTCAATTCTATTTTTATTACTGTTAATGCCATTCTGTTTTTAATATATATTTTAGGGTAAATTACTTTTTGAGTCCCTGTGTTTTATTGGTTTTAACTAGTTGAGTCCAAAAGCAAAAAGTTTAACGACCTGAGTCCCTATAAGCATTTTCTTTAACCATTTGAGTCCAAATTTCTAACACCATCCATCAAGTCTGTTAGCTACAAGGATAATTTAGTCATTTACACACAAAGTACAAGTCTTATATGCATATGAGTATAAGAAACAAGTCTTTAATGCATAAAATTTTAATATATAATATATATAAAAAGAAATTACATTATATATAATATAAACACACACACCTGCACACATTTTCTCACACACTCTTCTCTCTATAAACACCACCACCATCTCCACCACTGCCCCACCGTCCAGATCCAGAAAGGATGCAAAACAAACCCTAGATAAAACAAACCCCTGATTCTATGTTTCCAACCATCAAAATCACACACAGACGATCGAAAACAAACCCTAAACCAAACATATCCCTAATTCTCTATTTCCAAATCACCCAAAAAACATTCACAATGAAACCCTAGCTCAACCAAATCAAAATAAAAAAACTCACAATCGAGAACGGAGTAAAGAGGCGGATCCTTGGAGGCTTGTAGCCATGACTTGCAGACGAGCAGGTGCCGTTCCATCGCAATTCAACAGAGGGCTGTACGCCCAATTATTGACACCTCTTCCAGAAGCTTGGTAGGGGTGTCGATGTTGATGGAGGTGGTTGTGCGGTGTTGATGGAGGTGGTTGTGCGATGGTTGTTCCTATTCTTTCTCGTTCGGAGCTCGTGGTGGTGCGGCGGTGTTGATGGAGGTGGTTGTGCGGTGGTGATGGTGGCGGAGGTGGTGCGGTGGTGATGGTGATGGTTGTGGTGCAGTGGCGATCGCTGTGGCGGTGGTGATTCGTTGTGGCGGTGGTGATTCGTTGACGGCGTAGTGGTGGTGGTGACGGTGGAGTGCGGTGGCGACGGTGCTGCTGATGGTGGAGGTGTGGCGGTGGGATGGAGATGGTTTAGCTAGAGAGAGAGAAAGAAAGTTCTGGAGTCTGGATATGATAGAGTCTGGATATAATCTAGAGAATATATGTATATTCAATAATAAAATGGTTTTTTAATTAAAAGGGTAATTTTGTCATTTAACAAAAGTTAACATAATAATTTTAACATTGTTAGAAATTTGGACTCAAATGGTTAAAGAAAATGCTTATAGGGACTCAGGTCGTTAAACTTTTTGCTTTTGGACTCAACTAGTTAAAACCAATAAAACACAGGGACTCAAAAAGTAATTTACCCTATATTTTATTAGTGTTCATTACATACTCTTTTTAAAACCGTAACCGAAATCCCCAAAAGTGGGTACCGGTACCAAATATACCTGGTACGGTACCGGTCGGTACTGGTACGACACTGGTATTTGAGGGTAAAAACCGATGAATACCGGTGTCGAACCGGTACCAAAAATACACCTGGTTTGGTAATTTTAATACCGGCACCGGTACCCGATATCTTTCATTCACTTCTATTTTTATTACTGTTAATTCCATTCTGTTTTTAATATATATTTTATTACTGTTCATCACATACTCTTTTTTTTTTTTTTTGAAAGGTTAGATTTATTCAACAGACGGAACGTCTAACACCCCCCCACCAGGGGGCCCCGTCGCCCCACTCCGGCTTGCATGACTGGGTTGTCTTAACCGGGTCCCCGTCAAGGCATCAGAGTTTGGCTTGGGCTACTGTTAATTCCATTCTGTTTTTTAATATATATTTTATTACTGTTCATCACATACGCTTTTTAATATATAGGTTTCTGTTTTTAATATATATTTTATTACTGTTTATTACATACTCTTTTTAATATATAGGTAAATTGTAAACTCACACCTGATGCATATGTAATGAGAAAACTAACAAGCTGCAATAAGTTTATTATGATGACAAAATTCAGAAAACATTATTTTTTTTTTAATTTTCTTTTGCTTGGGGAAGGGGAAGAGAGAAAATGTGTTAGGGGTTGTTTATTTAGCTCTTAATGAGCTTTTAATGGTTCAGACCTTTTACTGATACAATACTTAATGCCAATGGTTCACATTGTTTGTTACGCGAGCATTTGTCTGGACGGTTCAGACGTTTGCCTCTGAATGGTTAAGCATTATACTGAGTTTAAATGGTTAAGACTACTAATCTAAATTTGTCAAATATTTGTCTCTGAACGGGTAAGCATTATACTGACTTTTAATGGTTCAGACATCTTACTAGTTTATCACTTAGTGATTCAGACCTCTTACTGGTTTAGCGCTTAACCATTCAGAAGTTGTCACACAGCCCTTAGTGATTAAATGCATTTTTCGTATATTAGAACTAGGTTAGAACCCCGTGTGTTACACGGGTTAAATTAATATAGTTTTATATATTAAGTGATAAAAAATATTTTTTTAAAAAGAACTTGTGTGTTGCACTGGTTGAATAAAACTGTGTATTATAATGATTGAATAAAACTGTGTATAACACAGGTTGAATAAAATGTAATTTAATCGATTAACTCATACAGTCATCAAAATGTGTCTTAAAAAATGAATGTTGATGCACTGTTTATTATTTATAACACTGTATTTTACTTTGTTTATTTATTATTAGGTTAAAACATATGTATTATACGTGGTTGGATCAATAAAATATTAAATTAAGTAGCTTTTAATAAGCGGCAATAATTGTACAACAGGGAAAAAAAGTATGAAAATAATAAATGAGATAAGTCCTTAAGGGGATAGCCTAAAGTGGTGTATTCTCCAGCCAAATGGTTAGGGCTGAGCAGAAAACCGAAATAACCAAACCGTAACCGAAATAACCAACAAAACCGAACAAAAAAACGAACCGAAACGAAAACCGACGGTTCGGTTTTCAGGATTTTTAAAAACTAAAAATTTTGGTTCGGTTTTCAGATAACCATTTTCAATAACCGAACCGAAACGAAAAAAAAAACCCATTTATTTTTATGTTTAAGTGTAAGTTGTTCAAGTGTTTAACCCATACTATTAGAAATTATTAATTTTATTCTTGAATATTAAGTATTTATAATAAAAACATCAACATGTTTATTTATAATTGAGATGATTTATTTATTGCATACAACAATAATAAAATTTAATATATAAATTACAAAATCTCCGAAGTAGTATAAAAGAAAATGTCTTAAAAAAACTTTGGAGAAACATAAAAGAGATTAGAATGTTAGGTTTATGTGAACATTTTTAATTAAAAGGTTAAATATAATAACTTAAATGTAAATATATAAGAAAGATTCTTAAATTTAAATTATACTTTTTATTTTTGAATCTTACGTAATTTTGTTTCAAAAACTGAACCGAACCGATGATAAAACCGAAACCGAACGGTTTTAAAAAAACAAAAACCGACATTTTGGTTTTGGTTTTGCCCACAAACCGAACCGAATCGAACCGTACGCACCCCTACAAATGGTAGTAGGTTCAAATCCTATTAAGGGCATGTGTGATATGATTTTAACGTTAAAATAAAAGTAGATGAGATAAATGTTTTGTAGTATTCAAACATGGATCTAACCAATGTTTTAAAAACCGGTTTTTAAGTCATACCGGGTTGTGCTCTAAAATGGTTCAACCGGTTGAACCGGGTTGTATCGGGCGGTTAAACCGGGTTACTAGTTAACCCTATAAATTCCATAAAATACAAATTCATCTCAAAAAAACAATCCAATCTCAACTACGATTTATGTAACTGGTCATAGTTTTATCTAAAAACAACTATTTTTATTGTAAACTATTAAGCATTTTAAGAATATTTTTATTAGTTATAAACAATATTCGCATTGTATGAGGTGTGTAACAATTTCAACAACGACGAAATATTGGAATATAAGTCACTTGGTTAATTACCGAAAATATGGAAGATCAATATTACCTTAATATTGTATTTTATTAAAATTTAAAAAATGAAATCTTAAAATAATGCAAACCGGTTCAATGGTTTTAACCGGTAGAACCGGATTTACCGCCGGTACATAAGACGTACCGTATTCGGGTTTTACCGGCCTTTATCGTACCGGACTCGTGTCTGATATCCGGTTTAACCGGTATAACCGGCCGGTTCATACCGGTATTTAAAACATTGGATCTAACTGGCAATGGTATAGATATAGCGCACCAATCACTACACAAACTATTTTTTTAACTTTTCAGAACTAACAAAGTATTATATAGAATATAGTTTCTTATTTATAAAAAGGAACTAATGATATATATATTTCTTTTAATTACCTCGAATGTTTATCAACAAACATAATTATTAATTCAAAAAATTTATCTATGAGATTGTTATGGTTTGTTTCAAAATCTACGAATCTAATACTTTAATTAATATTAATAACTAATTATGTGATATAATGACTACTTTTAATTATAAATTATAAAAAATAAATATTTAAAATTAAATAGAAGAGAGCGCTCAAATGAATGACACGTGTCCCTTTAGAGGTTTCTTTTATTATATTGTATAGATAAAAATTAAATTGTTTGATATATAAATTTATTTAAAACTTAGGCATAAACCAATCGATATTTGTTTCACGAGAAGAACCGGGTAGCTTTCTATTAAAATAAAATAAAAATGATGAGACATGATTTGAAGAGTTCATAGTGAGTGGGTTTGTATTATTTAATGTTGCGTGTGAGACCACATATTTAAATATCATGCGATTTTGTTTTGGGCATTGCCAATTATCCTCCTCGTGTCACGGCCTATGTCCGTGTCTTACAAAAAAGCCATCCGCATGTTCGCTTTCTACATATAATATGTTAACATGAGTTCGGATAAAATACTATATAATTCATACATGTAAGTTTATAATTTTTTTTTTTTTTAAACAAAATATCGAAATTTCATTCATACTTGCCAAGTTACATCAAAACAAAAGGTAGCCGGGCAACAAGCTGCGCCGCCACCCCTTTCTGAATTGCAAACCCTAATCTGCAAAAATTTGAAATTCAAATTCAAAACGATATAAATTAGTATATGTATTTGAATAAATTTTGTTTATATGTTTACGTTTATCTTATTATCAAATTCAAAACGATATAAATTAGTATATGTATTTGAATAATTTTGTTTATATGTTTACGTTTATCTTATTATCTTATTTGTTTGTTAGGCACCGCATATCTTCAACATCATTAACATCATCAATTTTGTATTTGCTTAAACTAAACAAAATTATTACTCATTAAAATATATGATAGGGACCATCCTCAAGACAATAAGAGTTATAGAATACATCAGAAGTTACTAAAAACGACTCGATAAGAAAAAAGAGAACGCGTTGAAGGTTATTTATCGGCATGCATCCAACACTTGCCCACCTAGCCATTGACACACATCCGTTGCACAAACATGACAAGCTATCCCAACTCGAGGCCCAATAAGGATTAAGTAATGTAATTGTCACACCCCAATCGATGACGGAAACATCGGGACGTGGCACTAAGCGAAACAGATTGTCCATGAGTATCCATAACAACTATTAATTACCAGATATTTAAACGTCATGTCCCATACCACAACATATCCAAATAAAACAGTTATTACAAATAATTGTCTCAAAAACAAACACTGTTCCGACAACTCAGATTTAGCATGACATAACTAGACCCCTAACTCGATTCACCAAAGCACAGCATTCCTAGCATCTTAAGCACATGTCACATACGTTAAAATAGAGGTCAATACACATAGTGTAAAGGTGAGCATACAAGTTTAATAGTAATAATAGAATTCGAAAGCGTTTACGCATAACCAGCATGTAACATGTATAATGTGAATCAAGTAGGTTATCGACAATGAAATATGCACAGAAGTGACTGCGAGTTCTAGAATGCCCAACACATATCACCACTGTGACATGCGAGAAAAGCCTTTAACAACCCATGTCCACGACAGGTGCTGAGTCCAAACTATAGTACTATCGTTGCTAAGGTGTCAGGCAACTATCACTGTGTAAACATAACATACAAGCATTCATCGAGTAACACGTATAACATGCAGTAACGGTTAGCGTATAAAAGTGTTTGCGTTGTGTGATCGATGTGATTTGATATAAGTAACGTATAACACCCAAAAGTGCGTAAAGCAAAAAGGGATCGAGTATACTCACAAATCGTGTTTAGTAAATAAACACTCTCTTGGATTGAAGGGAGCGCTGAGAGATTAGCCTGAACAGAATGATAGCATAAGCGATAAGCGACACGTAAAACGATGCGAAGTGAAAGGGTGTCGAAGTGCCATCCGAACGGATGGCAATCCGATCGGATGGCCATTCGGTCGGTGAGCCACTCGTTTGGGATGGATGTGTTTGTGTATGATGGCTTTGAAGTTTTCGTTGTAGCATTTTGAAATCAGAGAAGTATCTCTACCTTTCAGGTCGCCCGGTCGAACGGTCGTTCGATCGGATGGCGATCCGTCAGTAAGACATTCTCAGAGAACAAGTTCACAGCAGGATTGTCATTCGATCGGATGGTCTTCCGATCGGTGGCAATCCGTTAGAACTGATGATCTTTGAAAATTGTTAAATTGCTTAAGTGTTGGAACCATAAGTCAATCCGATCAGACGGCAATCCGTTTGGGTGACTGGTGCGTTTTGAAATTCGTTAAGTTTTGAAAGTTTTGTGGTTTGATCGAGACGGCATGGCTACGTATTGAACAATCAGGAACCCCACCATGTCCAGACCATCTGATCGGATGGGAATCACCCCAGTCCGATCAGTTAACTGTTCATGACAGTTTGTTCATGTTTAACCCGAAATCGGTTGTCTCTTTGATAGGAATCAGATCTTAGACCGACACTTCACTAGTAAATGAGTAGAAGGCTTGAACGAGCTCTGATTCTATCGGTTTTGAAGGCATTGAGTGTAAAAGAGTTGAAAGAAAGTTATGAAACCATCTTTCAATCATTTTAACCATGAAAATGTTTAGATCTATGCGAAAATAGTGTTAAAACATGTGGAAATCATGTAGATCTGAGTTGTTCTTGGTGGAATGAGGCCAATCCTTGAAGTTCATAAGAACCCCATGATGACATCATCCTAGAACACCTCAAACCCGCTGATTTCACAGTTAAAAGTGAAGATTCAAAGGTGAAAATGATGAAGAAGTGCGTTTAGATCATAGAAGTACATGATTTTGGGAAGAAACTTACAAGAATCGCGAGAAATCGAAGGAAAATAGAGCTTGAGCACGCTGGTCGGAAGAGAGAGCTGTCACATCACAAACTGTGATGTGATATGGGTATTTATAGATTGCCAAAAGAGGAAAGGTGCGCACATGAGATGGATTGGATGGCAACCCGATCGGATGGCCATGCGATCGGATGGTCATCCGTACGGATGACCATGCGATCGACTGGTTACCGCGAGTCGGTTTTCAGCGTTTCGTTTTGCGTGTTGAGCGTGGCGAGGCGTTTCGAGTGAGCGATGCGATAGTATTACCCATTAGTTACACAAATAACTTAACTACTATATCTACCATACAATCAACATAAATAACTTGCGTTTAGCGTTTGCGATTAGATTGCGTTCCGATTGCGATTAATCACCTCAACATAAACATAACACACACAAGTAACACATAATAGCACACACACGTAAAACAATATCCAGAACACATAATTCGAGTTGCGATGCAATAGCGATGCGATTAACGATAAGTCGATCAACGATTAAACCTCGATTAAATAGTGATCATTTACAAGTACTCCACATAATACAACTAAAGCGATATAAAATAGAATATCGATGTCCTACCCCAACTGATGGCGGAAACATCGGGGCGCGGCACTAAGCGAAACAGATTGTCCATGAGTATCCATAACAACTATTAATTACCAGATATTTAAACGCCATGTCCCATACCACAACATATCCAAATAAAACAGTTATTAGCGTGACATAACTAGACCCCTAGCTTGATTCACCAAATGTCACACCCCAACCGATGGCGGAATCATCGGGGCGCGACACTAGGCGAATCAGATTGCTCAAGAGAATCCATAACAACTATATTGCGATAATATTTAATACATTCGTTATCCCATACTAACAAATAATACAATCACATAAGTTATCACAGATTTCTTGTCCTCTCGAACAATACAAATCCGACAACCTAGATTTTAGTTGAGTTTCTAGACTTCCTAGCTTGAATTGATATAGTCTGCGATCTAACCTGCAACATACGTTAAAAGATTTGTCAATACAAAAGTATTGGCGAGTATACAGGTTTGATATGTATAGCGTAATAGATTAAAAGTGTAGCGAATTTCCACATGCATAAACGTAACACACGACATATATACTCACAAAGCTGATACTACCAACTAAGTCCTCGATGCTCGAATATGCGATGGCAAACTAGACCCCGTCGGGCGCAATAGTACTATACTAGTCATGGTGGGACGTCGCGAGTATGAGCCCTAGCACATATGCAACTAGCATCACGTATATCTATGCATAACAGTTATTCGCAGGTGATAATTCGATTGATTGAATAATTCGTTTGATAAGTTCGATTGGTTATAAACGTATGTTACACCCAAAATGCGATTAAAAAGGGTTCAAGTATACTCACAGTGCGTATTTAACGGGAATACAACTTGATTGGGTCGGTTGCGAGTATATCTGCGTTAAATCATTGAAGGATACAGTAAACGATGCACGGTTAAGCGAGAATGGCGTCGAAAAGTCAGTTATCCGGTCGGATGGTGCTCATTCGTTCGGATGGGCTCATCCGATCGGATGACACATGGATCTGGATCGGATGGCTATCATCCGGTCGGATGACAGGCTATCCGATCGGATGACCTGAGCTTGGATCGGATGACCTGAACCTTGGATCGGATGACTTGCACTTCGGATCGGATGTCAGTCAACCGGTCGGATGACATGCTATCCGATCGGATGACATGCTATCCGATCGGATGACATGATATCCGATCGGATGGCATGTGGTCCGTTCGGATGGCATGTTATCTTGGTCGGATAACACGTCTGTTTTTGCGTTCTGATTAACGGTTTTCGAGTGTTTTAGGTAGGAATACGTGCGGCTTTACTGGAATAGTGTAATTTCTCACTAACATTTGAAATTCCGTCCGTTCCGACCCGTTCTAATGGCCGGGAATCACCCCGTTCCCTCAGATCTGGCCGTTCTTGACGGTTTCTCATGGTTAACTCGAAATCGTTCAGTTCCTTGGTTAAATACATAGATTTAGATGAGATTTGTTATCAAAACATGTGGAAATCACTTAGATCTGAGTAGTTTATGGTGGGATGAGGTCACAACTTGAAGTTCATATGAACTCTTGGTGACATCACCTTAAAACACCACACATCAGTAGATTTCACGGTTAGAATTTGAGTTTTGAAAGATAGAATGATGTAGAATTGAGTGTAGATCATAGAAGTACGAGTTTTTAGGTTGAAATCTTACCGGAATCGCGAGAAATCGAGAGGAAAGGGTCCTGAGGCGTGCTTGGTCGAGTGGGAGCTGTCACATCACTTGAACAGTGATGTGACATGCTATTTATAGGCGAAATGAGGAGCTGAAGTGGTTTTGGGTCGGATGGCCCATCCGCTCGGATGGCCCATCCGTTCGGATGAGGCTGTCCATCCGGATGGCCACTCCGGCGCGATGGCTTTCTTCGTTTTTGATCGTTTCGATAGATTTTGAAGTACGTGCTTTCTATATCATTATCATATATACCTATATATATCACTAGGGGTCGTATTTACGTATCCATATACCAAAGTTTCGATAATTATCAATCGGTTTTCGTTTCGAGTGTGCGATTATTAGCGACGTTTCACGGCCATCAAAGAGGGTAGTATAGGTCCTTTCTCGATGTTATCGTGAACGTTATTGCGTGTTGTGACACAAATACTGACGGGGTACCATTCACTCGTATTGTCATCATCGTCACGATGACTGGAGCTATAACACTCACCCGAGAGTCTTTGTTAGCGTTAATTGTCTGCGTTTCGACACATCACGGCCACTGAGGAGGGTAGAATAGGTCCTCATCCAATGTCATCGTGAGTGTTAGTGCTTGTGATTGGTGTAGTATAGTGATATTGTATTTCGAAAATATGCGATTATCCTTCGAATAGCGATGTATGCGATATAGTTACATTATGATCTGAATCTCTGGTGCTAGGCGTAACGAGTATATCGAGTAGTAACAATGCACAAAATTGCGGGTTGTTACAGTCTCCCCTACTTTAGGAAATTTCGTCCCGAAATTAATCCAATAGGTAGACTTCTGAGAGTTGATCTTGTATGAGTAGCGATACAGCGAGTGATCTGACCGTGAGTTGACGAACGAGAGTGCTTCGAATAAGAAATCGATTGCGATAGCGAGAAAGTGGCGTAAGAGACAATTTTAAAGGACTTGAAAAGGGTTCTCATGACGTAAGAGACAATTTTAAGAAATCGATATCCCACGAGTTGGCATTCCAGAGTACCTCGTGTCGTGAAGAATTCGTTAGTTCGATGCGATTGCAATTTTAAAGGACTTGAAAAGGTTTCTCATGACGTGGGATTAACTGAGTCGATCGTTAACCAACGTTACAAGAAGCGTTCGTTTTAGATATTCAAAAGGAATTTTGGATGGAAATCTCGAACTATTTCCTTTTAACGTATGGTCAACTGAGTCGATGTTAACCAACGTTGCAAGGAAGTTTAGGTTTTACACATTTTAAGGAATTCGAAGATGAAAACGGGGGTTACGAAAACTCTCCTACGACATGGGTCCAGCTGAACTCGATGTCGAACCAACGTCTCAAGAAAGTCTTGTTTTTGATATTGCAAAAGTTTTAAGGAAAATTTTGGACTCATGAAAGCTCCCCTTGGTCATGGAGCTAAGCTGATTCGACGTTACTTCCACATCGTGAGGAATTTCACTTGTCCATGGTTTTTAATAAAATGTTTTATAAAAATCAGTTTTAACCGTTTGAAAAAGACAATTTAGCATCAGGCCCCACTAGGCACTTTCCCACGGGAGTTCGTTAATATGATTAAAACATTTATATATAGGAAGTACCAGCGGCGTATCCACCATGTTTCTCCCATATTACTTCCGTTTCGTGAGGCAGTGTCATGGGTGCCGATGGATAGAATTGCGTTTCCTTGATCCACTCGATAGGATGTCGGACCAAGTAGAAGATAAAAGCGATTAGTTTTGGTGACGAGATGGATTGCGAATATAGTGATGATGGCGCTTGTGAGTAGCTTGATGACACGAAACATCGAGTTAATGTGTCGGTTAGGCGACGAGCGATAAGCGGTAAGCGAGTAGCGCGTTTTCGATTAGATTCCATATTAAACCCACATGGCACGTTTCCACGAGAGTTTGCTAACATGTCGAAACATCATGTTTAACCAGGTTAGTTTTGCCTCGTGAAGCGGTGTCATGCGTACTAATACCACACAGACTGAAATGCACACCAAGCGATCGATAAGCGGTACGCGACACGCGAGTAGGCGGTAGACTATACACGATAAGCGATAAGCGATTAGGTGATTAAGCGAATAACACAACACCAACAATGACGGCGATGGTAAACGAATTTCGATAAGCGGCAGTTGTTGCGTTGCAAGCGATGGAGGTATGCGCGATTCATGCGGTTCGATTTGATTGATTAACACCACAGAGTTTAACCAACATCAGACCCCACATGGTCTTTTTCCACGAACGCCCGCTGATATGACTAAAACACCTTGCTTTAACCATATGAGTGTCATTTCGTGAAGCGAGGTCATGTGTGTTGACTTAACACAAACATCACAAATAA
Source organism: Helianthus tuberosus (assembly GCA_030545235.1). NCBI lineage: Eukaryota > Viridiplantae > Streptophyta > Magnoliopsida > Asterales > Asteraceae > Helianthus > Helianthus tuberosus. The sequence continues at coordinate 31,125,478 of CM060409.1, forward strand.
CGGTAGGCGACAGCGATAGGTTGATACACAGCCAGTGATATAGATTCACATAACAAGCGATAGAGATTGCGAGATACACATGATAAGCGATTGCTATTAGTCGAGTTTTGTTTCGAATAAGCTTAACGTTACATTGCGACGCATCACGACTATCGAGGAGGGTAGAATAGGTCCTCGCTCAACAATATCGTCTGCGTTTATGTACTTGATGAGTCTTTGTTGCGACAGACTTACGACCATTCTTGCGTCGATGCAATTGCCCTGCGAGGTAGACTCTCCAGAGTCCATCGATGGGGCGATCGCATTGCATTTGCAGACTTACGACAAGTCTTGCGATGATGCGATTCAGTTGTTACGCCTTGCGATTGAGTGTAGTGTGTTGAAAATAATCACAATAGTATAATAGGTCTAATAACGTTCAACTCCACGTGGCACTTTCTTCACGAAACTTCGGTAGTATGATAGAGCACACCTTGCTTGACCCCTACTACTTAGATCCTGTGGTTTGGTGTCATACTTCGTCGTAACGCTTATGGCACCTTAGAATTCGCTACGATCTACGTGCACTGACCCAAATAATCCCGTGTGCACCCGTGATTAGTCGTTCCTTGCACGTTTATCGTACCTCGTTCTAAGAGTGTAGTGAGGGTAAAACACATTATTTCGTGATATAGTATATAGTATGTGTGTGAATCTAGTCTAAGTGCGACGACTAGAGAGTGAAAGAGAACACGAGAACGAGAGTTAATGCTACGCATAGCGGCACCATCGAGTAATAGAGTTGTTGGGATTGAACCCTACCAGAGGAACAGATAATGTAAAGCCAAAACCAGGTCACAACAGTGGATTCACAATAAGCAGCGGTTTACACTTTGCTCTCCCCTTGAAAGTGATTTATAACAACTGATGGTCTCTATCTGCTGCTCATATTCAACTGCTGCTGCCCTTTCAACTACTGATGAAAACCCTGAAGTATCTAACACTGCTGGTCCTATCTACTGATGATAAAGCACTGCCCAGTCAAGGACTGATCAACCTTGAGGAAAGCACTGACATAAAGGGAGAGCAGTTGTTTAGTAAATTGTTTGTTTTATGTATAGTCAGTGGTTAGGTTAGCAGTGTTTGTGTAAGGACAGTAGATACAGGTTGTTAGGCTGTTAGACGTCGTTTTCATGGTGACGTCAGCTGAGATACCTCAGTGGTTTGGTTTGCCTATAAATGTAACAGTGCCCTGTACTGTTACATTTGATTGACTGAGCGAATTCTTCTCCTCATGTCTAATCCTTTCATCTTGTGTGCAACCAACCTTGTGGCATCAGGCTGAGGGGGAGTATAGTTTGTAAGCATGACTGTAATCCTTTGCTTTGATTTGTAATCTTTTGACTCTATGTGAAGCAATTGTTTATCAAACTATTTCCTCCGTTGATTGTGTTTACAAAGTTTGTTTTCATTTCCGCTGCACCTAACATGTTTTCATATTAATTGATCATTCATTTTGAACAAACAAACACTATCATGAGAGCCTCCGATCCTAACAATTGGTATCAGAGCTTGGACAGTCAAATTCGATCTAACAATCAATTTGACATAACCGTTCGGCTCAAAATTCATTGATACTAAGGTTGGTTGTATTTAGTTGAAAAACAGAGTACTGTGTAAATCATGTTCAAAATGGCTATTCGAAAACTCTGTAAATCAACCAAGATGTCATATGACACACAAATTTCACACAACAAGTAAATTCATGCACAAGACACTCATGGTTACTAGATCTGAAAGCAATATCTGTTAAACCATGAGATTATTCTTATTTTCTAAATTGATTTAAACTGTTGATGTGGAATATGCGATGCTTTCATTAAATACTAAAGTACAAACCTCAGATTAACAAAACCTATGTTCATAAAAGCATTGTTGTTTTGTTAATACAAAAAGAGGGAAATTAAAACTTTAGTTATTTAGATCTTATGTGTTGAAAACAAGTTGAGTTCCTAAAAAGGACAAAATCAACTATGTTCAAATACATTAAGAAAACAGGGGTCAACATAGTCCGCATCATATGTAATGTGAGATTGGGTGGAAAACTTGTGAAAACATGACCAAGTCTCTCAAAACATTACTGTAAAATGATTTTGGACTAATATTCACAAAAACTCAGAAGTGTGTATATCTCAAAACTTTTGAAGTCAAAAGAAAAGAGTATAAACATAAAACACTTATGAGTCAAAGTTTAGGGTAATAATGGTTATTAAGCAACTATGTGCATTTATCTGTTCAGAAAAGGGTTTTGATCCCAGTAAATGAACTCCAAAGAGGACTAGACAAATGTTCAAAATTTTATCCATGTGTCCTCATGTTTGCAATTGAATGACAAAGAAAATGGTACCAAACAGTGGTCAAAATGTATTCCAAAAGTTTCCTACCACTGTTGTCAAACTACTGACCATTTTTCAAAAATTTGTGAGTGATGTGATTATATTCTCTATTGAAATTATACCAGATCTTTTTGATACTGTTCTTAGAAAATCCTTTAACCATTTTTTTTGTTCAAAGGATTTTCTCGAATACTCAGGATTTATCATTCATTTTTTTTAAGAATGTTTTTGGAACTTCTGCTTGTTTTTGTTGGCAATAGTTTCAGCTCCTGACAGGATGTGATACCTTATTTTTGTTGGTATTATTGTCCTCATACATGGGTCAAAAGGAAATGGTACATATGTCATAATCATGTCATACTCAGGCCTGCTCTTAAATTTTCATCAAAAATTGATTGCAAACTGTGCTTGAATTACTAGGGTACTCATGTCTTAATTAAATATTAAACGAAAATGAGTTGTCTTAGCAAAAAGTTTTCATCATCTGGGGTACTAAACCACTGTCTTTCAAAATTGACATGTGGCAAAACCTTGAATGAAAATCTTCAAAACTGTTGCTGAAACACCTGTTCTTCAGATTTGTGCCATTTACCCTAACCACTGTTGTGTTCCAACGTCTGATCTCTAAACACTGTCCACTGCTGAAAGTTAACCACTGATCCCTTATTTTCTTGAAAAGCACTGATGCTCAAAATCAGTGTCTTATCCACTGATATGCTATCCACTGATAGTAAAAATCATTCACTGCCCATAATTTTTACCGTTGTAACCACTGATGCTTGATACGTCAGTGGCCCTTAAAACAACTGTTCTCCATACTTCATCCACTTCATCAGTGTTTGACACGTGGTCAGTTTTTAGCCCTCAGATCTTAATAACCGCTACCATATCAGCGATCATTTTTAAATAAAACCCTGCCCTAAACCCCAAACAGGGTTTTACACTGTCGAATTGAATTCCAAAATTCTCTTCTCATAGCAGTTTCCAACCCTTCTTCTCAAACTCTCCAAAATCCTCCTTCGTTCTTCTCCGCAACAATGACAAAATCAAAATCAAAACCTAAATCACCATCACCTTCCAAAAAGGTCGCTCAAACGGCCGAAGAACCCATCGAAATACCATTCAAACAATCCCACAACTATCTGGGTTTACTCACAAAACCTACTGATAATCACACCTTTGACACCATCATTGATACATTATCTGCATCAAAGTACAAAACTTTGTTGACAGCAAATGCTCCCATCTATCTGCAAACCCAGAGAGAGTTTTGGAAAAAGGCGTCGCTTGAAAAACAAGACGGAAAAGTCATAGCCATTAACTCCTTAATACAGGGTAAAGCAGTTCAAATAACCCCACAGTCGATCTCCGAAGTCTTTAATCTCGACGATCAGAAAGGTAAACTCTCTTTTGAGAAAGCCGAGATGAAAACTGATTTCGTAAACAGGGGGTATGCAGAACAATCAAAGGTTGATACCTTACAAAAAGGTTATTTTCCTTCTGCTCCAAGATTTTTATTTCACACACTTCTGATGTGTGCTTCGAATAAAACAACATCTTTCAACGAAATACCATTGAAAATTCAATGCCTGGGTTACGCTATTTTGAATAATAAAGACTACAACTACTCCCAGGAGATTTTCAATGACATGGTGAAAAACGTTGAAAGTAAAGCATTTTTACTTTTTCCAAGATTTTTGAGTTACTATTTTGAACAAAAATTTGAAAAGGAAAATTTAAATTTGCTAAAACAAGGTGTTCATTGTCAAATAAAAAGCTTAACAAAAGAAACATTTTCAAGGATGATGGCACCAATATAAACAAAAGCAGGGGTACCTGAGCAGATTTTAGTGGCTACAACTGCTCCTCAGGTATCAGCTGCTGAGCCCACTGCTCCAGGTGATCATAGCAGCACAACCACTGCTTTGAAACCCACACCTGACATAACCAAAAAGACCAAAAGAAAAACATCCAGAAAACCCACCAAACCCAAAACAAAGGCAACTCTGGAAGATGAGATCCCAGAGGAAATGCCTGTGACAACACAAAAGTCACCACAAACCACTGCTGCTACTTCCTCACAGCAGTTGGAAGAAAGATCTCAACCCATGCCTAAAACTCCTCCTGCATCCTCACAAAAGGATCAGGTTGTAAGCACAGGGACACCACAATATGAAGCTCTGAATCCACTTGGATCCATCTTCCTCAGTCCTGATCCCAAGGACATGTCTCTTTCAACCCCCATCCCCTCACCAATAATAATGCCACAATCCATGCTACCTTTGTTGCATGCAGCTGCTATAGCTCAGACACATACCAGTTCCTCTCTATCACCTGTCACTGAGAGTATACCCCCACAGGTGACTGGGCCTGATGCTACTACTCCTGCTATCCCAGCAACAATTGAGGAGGTTACACCCCCTGAGTTACAAGTAACTCTGGGCGGTAGTTCAAGTGGAGCAGCAACTACAACTGGTGGATCAACAGATTCTCAGTTGGACAATTGTTTCATAAGTAAGACTCCCTTGAAGGCAATTTCTTCAATAGCACCACTGTTAACCACTAGTGAGCCTATTTTGACCACTAGTAACATCAAAGGTTTATCAAGTGCTGAAGAAAGAAGTCCCCAGTACCGAGAACAAGGGGCATCAATGGGTGAATTTTGGGACTCTGTTCCTAAGACACACATTGATATAACCACTGCTAGTGGGGATTCAGATGATCCTACTAAAGTAGGTGATGATTCAAAATATCAGGAATTGGCGGGCAGAGTTGACAAACTTGAAGAATCAGTTGCTGAAATAAAGGAGATGGTGCAAGAGATATTAAAAACTCAGAAAGCACAAGCCACTGCTATTCCTGCTCAAGCACCCGCACAACATGCATTTGCTGAAAATGAGCTTTGGAATATTTTTCAACCCATGCTTGAAGCACAACAACTTATGGCTGACAAAAAGCATGCTATTCAAGTACAAATGCTGACCAACATGGTTGAATCAAGGTTCAAGGACACTCAATCAGATATCAAGGCTATAAAGGCAAGCATGCAAAGTGTCTCTGGCAAAGCTCCTTCTTCCATATCATTCCTTGATAACCCCCTACAGATAATGCCAAAAAGGGGGAGAATATCAAGCTGTTGAGAAAAATGAATACGAAGGGAATAGAGCATGGCCTTCATATTGGGCCTGAAAAAGAAAAAGAAAAGCAGGTCTCAAAACCTGTTAGCCAAACAGCTGATACAGCAGTAGTTACAAAAACTGCTGTCAGTAGCCAAACAGCTGCTATGTCATCAACACACACCACTCTACCACACACCACTACAACCACTGCTCCACCATCATCATCTACAATCATACCATCACCATTGCCTCCTGTCATAAAACAGAAGACAACAGATGTTACAACATCTGTTGTAATGACAACAGTGATTGAAACACAAGTTGTTTCAACCACTGTCAGTCAATCACTGCCACAAACCACTGCTATCCAATCTACCACCACTGATCCACCCAAAACATCATCTGCTTCTTCTTCATTAAAAAGGAGAAGAAATCTCATATCAGATGATGATTCACCACCATCACCACCAACATCACCACTTCCATCCCCTGCTCAAAAGCAGAAGACAACTGCTGACATATCAGCAGTTGTAATGACAACAGATGTTGAGACACCAGTTGTTTCAATAGCTGTTAGTCAGTCATCTTCCACTGTTTTCACCAGTCTTGCATCACAACCTCCTAAGCTTTACAAACGAAAAAGAGAAACAACTCAGGACACTAATGAAAATTATGATCCTGTTGCTGCTAAGAATCCACTGGAATTAGAAGCTGTGAAAAATGAGATGAAACAATTTTACACTGAAGATGATCCTTCAAAAAGGAAATTTCCTTCTCTCATAGGTTTCATCATTCCAGAAGACATGAATGAATATCTTGAAATGAAAGTAAGACAAGCAAGGATAAGAGCCAAAATTGAATGCAAGAATCAAGGCAATGAAGCTATTTTGAAAAGAAGAGAATTCATACTCAACAAGGTTAAACAAATAAAAGAATATGCAAGTGATTTGAACAAGGAAATGTCAAGCATATCTCCTGAAGCAGATCAACGAAATGAATTGAGGAAGGAATATCTTGCATACATAATGAAAGAGAAGTTCTATCCTGCTGAAGAAACAGATTTCAAAGATTGGCCAATAATTGCATTAAAGCATGAGGCAAAAAGAATTGAAAAGATTAACAATGATCCAAGAAAGAAGAAGACAGCTCCAAATTGGAATAAATACAGGAAGCTCATAGCTGATCTTACTTCTGAATACAAGAGAAAGAAGCAGGAGTTGGTAGATGCAAGAGTGGATTCTGCAAGTGCCATAGCAAAATGGACCAAGCAGCAAACAGACGAAGCTTATGAAAGACTTAGGAAAATGAGGGACACTCCTAAAAAGTCTGACTACAAAAAGCTAAAGGAACAGGTCAAGACCTTTGAAACACAGATCAGCACAGCAGAAGCCTTTGTTACAAGGTTGAGAAAAGAAAGGAAGGAAATGCTGACTGTTGGAGAAGAAAGGCTTAAAGAAGATGATCTGATTGAAGAAGCTACCAAGAAATTGGCTTCAGATAAAGAAAACTTAGCAAAACTACAAGACCTTACCAAAAGGGTCAAAGTAGTAAGCAAACCATCATCAGCAGGTATCACAGACATTGAGCTTGATCAACAACAGAAACAAGAGCTGCTTGACAAAGAAGTTGCAGAAGATATAGCTGCAGCAAACAAAGTCATAGAAGAAGCTTTTAAAAGAATGTCTGAAGTTCAAGATACTGCTTTACAGTTTTTCTCAAGGCCAAATGCATCCAGCTCATCAGGAAATAAATCTCTCCCAAGAAACCCATTTGGTTGAAAAATACTAAAGTGGATGTCTGATCAAAAGACCCACGTATTGACCTTGGTCAGAACCAATGGAGAAGTGAGGCATATATCAAGGAATCAAGCACTAGGCCTGGGTGTTGAAGATCAACTAGATCTCCTTGAGCTTACACTGTGCAGGGATGAAGATGACACAAGTTCCAAGGAATTTAAAGAAGAATTTAAAAGACATGTAAGGGAACTTCTGATGAGGAATAAAGATCCAGAATAATGACAGGTTTTGGCATTATCTGTTCCAGGGGGAGATTGTTGGGATTGAACCCTACCAGAGGAACAGATAATGTAAAGCCAAAACCAGGTCACAACAGTGGATTCACAATAAGCAGCGGTTTACACTTTGCTCTCCCCTTGAAAGTGATTTATAACAACTGATGGTCTCTATCTGCTGCTCATATTCAACTGCTGATGAAAACCCTGAAGTATCTAACACTGCTGGTCCTATCTACTGATGATAAAGCACTGCCCAGTCAAGGACTGATCAACCTTGAGGAAAGCACTGACATAAAGGGAGAGCAGTTGTTTAGTAAATTGTTTGTTTTATGTATAGTCAGTGGTTAGGTTAGCAGTGTTTGTGTAAGGACAGTAGATACAGGTTGTTAGGCTGTTAGACGTCGTTTTCATGGTGACGTCAGCTGAGATACCTCAGTGGTTTGGTTTGCCTATAAATGTAACAGTGCCCTGTACTGTTACATTTGATTGACTGAGCGAATTCTTCTCCTCATGTCTAATCCTTTCATCTTGTGTGCAACCAACCTTGTGGCATCAGGCTGAGGGGGAGTATAGTTTGTAAGCATGACTGTAATCCTTTGCTTTGCTTTGTAATCTTTTGACTCTATGTGAAGCAATTGTTTATCAAACTATTTCCTCTGTTGATTGTGTTTACAAAGTTTGTTTTCATTTCCGCTGCACCTAACATGTTTTCATATTCATTGATCATTCATTTTGAACAAACAAACACTATCATGAGAGCCTCCGATCCTAACAAGAGTAGATTCAAAACTTAGGAATTAACGTCGAAAATCGTATCATTACAACTTTATCCTACGCTTGCTAGATGTTTGATGCTGAAGGCTTTTGCTGGAGCTGTTGTTGTTGTACTCAAGTTCGCGGTTTGATGCGGCAGTTGTGGGTGAAGTGACCGTAACGGTTGCAGTTGCTGCAATAGTGACAGTCAGCCCCAACTGGATGATGATAGGTACACGAGTAACACTGAGGATGAGCTCCGGTGTAGGCTCGTTTTGGAAACATCGGAACTGTTCGAAGAGGCTTCGGCTGCAGCAGTTCGGTTGTTGATGAGCTCGGGCTTGAAGTCTTTCGTTTACGGCTGGGTTTGTCAGTGTCTTGCGAAGAAGTGTCGTCGTTGGAGGATTCATCCGAGGACTCATGTGTAGAATCTTTGGTTGATTCGTCGGAAGATCCGTCGGCAGATTTGTTAGAAGAATCGTCAGTGGATTCGTCAGAAGAATCGTCAGCAGATTCGTCAGAAGAATCGCCAGCAAATTCGTCAGGAGAATCGTTGACAGGATCGTCTGAAGGATTAATGGCGATTGCTTGATGAGCTTGCTTGACAGGATTCTTTGAGAAGAACCCTTCCATGAGTCGTTTGTTGTTGATTTCTGCGGCTAAGCGGTAGGTTTCTTCGATGGTAGCAGGTCTTGCAGCTTCGACAAAATCACCCACACACTCAGGCAAGCCGCGAATGTACTTCGAAATGGCTTTTTCTGAAGTGTTGACTTGACTTGGACAGATTATGCTAAGCTGTTTGAACCTTGCGGTGTAGCCAGTGTTGTCACTTTCGAATTGCTTGATTTTCCAGAATTCGTCTTCCAGCTTCTGAATTTCGTGAGGGGGACATTACTCTTTCTTCATGAGCTTTTTCAGCTCATTCCAGGAGAGAGCGTAAGCTGCAGGGATTCCACGTTTGTTACGTTCGGCGGTCCACCAGTCGAGTGCTCGTGATTGAAATACTCCGGTAGCGCAAGTAGTACGGAAACTATCGGGACACCCACTTTGACGAAGGGTAACTTCGACAGAATCGAACCACTGGAGTAGCTGAGTCACACCTCCTTCACCCGTGAATTCCATCGGGTAACAGGATTTGAAGTGTTTGTAAAGAAAAGCAGATTGCGGCGCTTCCGTCTTGGAGTCTTCCGAGGCTCGAGGGTTGCTGAGAGAGTGCACTCCAGCGGCAATTTGAGGAATAAGCTTAACCACTTCCTTAGTCACAAGTGATGCAATCCTCTTATCGGCGCTTCGTTTGGCTCTTCTCCTAGCTACTCGTCTCGAGGTAGAGTTGTTGGAAGGCATCTAGACAGGAAGAGACTTGGAATGAGATTCGATCATAATGATTTTTGAGTTTTGCGATGCGATTGAGCGCGTTCAAAACTTGATGCGATAGTATGTTAGTAATGCGAATCACATAGGAGCCACATAGGAGACACGAATTTCCTAAGTTCTCACACAACGACTTGTTTGTTTATACGTAGATATATATATTTATATAATTGTAATTTGTAATCATACACATACAGGGCGATTTAGAATATGCGAGGACGCGTTGAGGTGATAAAACGATAACGAAGGCGATAGATTATGCATTAGTTTCGTTGTGAACATTCGGGTTTCGTTTTAGATTGCGATGGCTGTGCGAATTGTGCGTTTATAAAGCAGGGAGTGAAAATCGTTAAATCGAGAAATCGATAAAGCGTAAAGTTTCAAAACTTAAATAAGTTCCAACCATTTGTAAGATCGGCGGGTCGTATGATAGAGTGCCTTGGGTGTTTAGGCGTCGACTACCCAAGGTAACCCAACTATATTCAACAAGTTCGAGCATGCGCGTTAACCTAGAAGACTTCATGCTTCCACTGGGATGCAGCTCATGACATTCGTCTTCCTAGTCATTGCGTGGCTCGAGTTATCGTGATAGTCGAGTCCTTGGTGAGAGCTTTTTGAAAACCAATTTATAGAGAGTGGAACGGCTTATTAAGGTACGGGTTTCACCCCTAACTTAACAGCTTTGTTCCTAATTGTGGTTATGCTATTCGAATAAATTCGCGAGTTTCCACTAGATTCTGAAATAGGGACTTTCGTCGAGATGTGGATGTCACTCCTAACTCGATGAAAGGTTCTCGTGCTAGAAAAATGCGCTGAGTGAGCGGTCTCGTCGAGAGTTCTTAGTTTTCACACCTGATCTCGACTGGATCACTCGGTTTCGTTATGCGAGTATTTTCGAAAACGCGTGTATTGTGTCAGCCTTAGGAAAGGCTAAGTAGTATTCCGGCCTTAGGAAAGGCTCCTTCGTGTGAAGCTGTAGTACGCGGTGTTCACACAAAGTTGTAGCTTTTAGCAATTTCGATCGAGAGTATCGAGTAAGCCCGATATAAACCCCACTGGGTTCGTACGAGTCGGCCTGTTGGTACTTAGACTATAGACTAGGTCAATTTCTAAGACGTCAACCCGGACTAGGTCGACTCTGGCCTAATTCCCTATAGTTATGGCTCTGATACCAATCTGTCACACCCCAACCGATGGCGGAATCATCGGGGCGCGGCACTAGGCGAATCAGATTGCTCAAGAGAATCCATAACAACTATATTGCGATAATATTTAATACATTCGTTATCCCATACTAACAAATAATACAATCACATAAGTTATCACAGATTTCTTGTCCTCTCGAACAATACAAATCCGACAACCTAGATTTTAGTTGAGTTTCTAGAGTTCCTAGCTTGAATTGATATAGTCAGCGATCTAACCTGCAACATACGTTAAAATATTTGTCAATACAAAAGTATTGGCGAGTATACAGGTTTAATATGTATAGCGTAATAGATTAAAAGTGTAGCGAATTTCCACATGCATAAACGTAACACACGACATATATACTCACAAAGATGATACTACCAACTAAGTCCTCGATGCTCGAATATGCGATGGCAAACTAGACCCCGTCGGGCGCAATAGTACTATACTAGTCATGGTGGGACGTCGCGAGTATGAGCCCTAGCACATATGCAACTAGCATCACGTATATCTATGCATAACAGTTATTCGCAGGTGATAATTCGATTGATTGAATAATTCGTTTGATAAGTTCGATTGGTTATAAACGTATGTTACACCCAAAATGCGATTTAAAAGGGTTCAAGTATACTCACAGTGCGTATTTAACGGGAATACAACTTGATTGGGTTGGTTGCGAGTATATCTGCGTTAAATCATTGAAGGATATAGTAAACGATGCACGGTTAAGCGAGAATGGCATCGAAAAGTCAGTTATCCGGTCGGATGGTGCTCATCCGTTCGGATGGGCTCATCCGATCGGATGACACATGGATCTGGGTCGGATGGCTGTCATCCGGTCGGATGACAGGCTATTCGATCGGATGACCTGAACCTTGGATCGGATGACCTGAACCTTGGATCGGATGACTTGCACTTCGGATCGGATGACAGTCATCCGGTCGGATGACATGCTATCCGATCGGATGGCATGTGGTCCGTTCGGATGGCATGTTATCTTGGTCGGATAACACGTCTGTTTTTGCGTTCTGATTAACGGTTTTCGAGTGTTTTAGGTAGGAATACATGCGGATTTACTGGAATAGTGTAATTTCTCACTAACATTTGAAATTCCGTCGGTTCCGACCCATTCTAACGGCCGGGAATCACCCCGTTCCCTCAGATCTGGCCGTTCTTGACGGTTTCTCATGGTTAACTCGAAATCGTTCAGTTCCTTGGTTAAATACATAGATTTAGATGAGATTTGTTATCAAAACATGTGGAAATCACTCAGATCTGAGTCGTTTATGGTGGGATGAGGTCACAACTTGCAGTTCATATGAACTCTTGGTGACATCACCTTAAAACACCTCACATCAGTAGATTTCACGGTTAGAATTTGAGTTTTGAAAGATATAATGATGTAGAATTGAGTGTAGATCATAGAAGTACGAGTTTTTAGGTTGAAATCTTACCGGAATCGCGAGAAATCGAGAGGAAAGGGTCCTGAGGCGTGCTTGGTCGAGTGGGAGCTGTCACATCTCTTGAACAGTGATGTGACATGCTATTTATAGGCGAAATGAGGAGCTGAAGTGGTTTTGGGTCGGATGGCCCATCCGCTCGGATGGCCCATCCGTTCGGATGGCTATCCGTTCGGATGGCCCATCCGTTCGGATGAGGTTGTCCATCGGGATGGCCACTCCGGCGCGATGGTTTTCTTCGTTTTTGATCGTTTCGATAGATTTTGAAGTACGTGCTTTCTATATCATTATTATATATACCTATATATATCACTAGGGGTCGTATTTACGTATCCATATACCAAAGTTTCGATAATTATCAATCGGTTTTCGTTTCGAGTGTGCGATTATTAGCGACGTTTCACGGCCATCAAGGAGGGTAGTATAGGTCCTTTCTTGATGTTATCGTGAATGTTATTGCGTGTTGTGCCACAAATACTGACGGGGTACCATTCACTCGTATTGTCATCATCGTCACGACGACTGGAGCTATAGCACTCACCCGAGAGTCTTTGTTAGCGTTAATTGTCTGCGTTTCGACACATCACGGCCACTGAGGAGGGTAGAATAGGTCCTCATCAAATGTCATCGTGAGTGTTAGTGATTGTGATTGGTGTAGTATAGTGATATTGTATTTCGAAAATATGCGATTATCCTTCGAATAGCGATGTATGCCATATAGTTACATTATAATCCGAATCTCTGGTGCTAGGCGTAACGAGTATATCGAGTAGTAACAATGCACAAAAGTGCAGGTTGTTACACCAAAGCACAGCATTCCTAGCATCTTAAGCACCTGTCACATACGTTAAAATAGAGGTCAATACACATAGTGTAAAGGTGAGCATACAAGTTTAAATAGTAGTAATAGAATTCGAGAGCGTTTACGCATAACCAGCATGTAACATGTATAATGTGAAGCTAGTAGGTTATCGACAATGAAATATGCACAGACATGACTGTGAGTTGTAGAATGCGCAACACTTATCACCACTGCGATACGTGAAGAAATAACCTTAACAACCCCTGTCCACAATAGGTGTTGAGTCCAAACTATAGTACTATCGTTTCTAAGGCGTCCGGCAACAATCACTGTGTAAACATAACATACAAGCATTCATCGAGTAACACGTATAACATGCAGTAACGGTCAGCCTATAAAGTGTTTGCATTGTGTGATCGTTGTGATTTGATATAAGTAACGTATGTAACACCCAAAAGTGCTTAAAGCAAAAAGGGATCGAGTATACTCACATTCTTAATAACTAAACACTCTCTTGGATTGAAGGGAGCGTTGAGAGATTAGCCTGAACAGTTAACGATAGCGTAAGCGAATGAACGGCGCGTTAAACGGTGAAAAGTGAACTAAGGGACGAATGGTCATCCGATCGGATGACAACCCGAACGGATGGTCATTCGATGAAATGACAATCCATTCGGATGGCCATTCGGTCGGACTGGCATTCGTTTGGGATGGATGTGTTTGTGTATGATGGCTTTGAAGTTTTCGTTGTAGCATTTTGAAAACAGAGAAGTATCTCTACCTATCAGGTCGTCCGGTCGAACGGTCGTTCGATCGGATGGCGATCCGTCGGTTAGACATTTATCAAAGAACAAGTTCACAGTAAGATTGTCATTCGATCGGATAGCCTTCCGAGCGGATGGCAATCCGCTAGAAACTGGTGATCTTTGAAAATCATGAAAATGTTTAAGTTTTGAACCATAAGCCAATCCGATCGGATTGACGTTCGATCGGATGGCAGTCCGTTTGGGTGGCTGGTTCGTTTGAAATTCGCTAAGTTTTGAAAGGTTTTGCGGTTTGATCGAGACGGTATGACAATGTGTTAATCAACGGAAATCCCACCAAGTCCAGATTATCTGATCGGATGGGAATCACCCCAGTCCGAGCAGTTAACTGTTCGTGATGGTTTGTTCATGTTTAACCTGAAATCGGTTGTCTCTTTGATAGGATCTAGATCTCAGACCGACACTTCACTAGTAAACGAGTAGAAGGCCAGAATGAGCTCTGATTCTATCGGTTTTGAAGGCATTGAGTGTAAAAGAGTTGAAAGAAAGTTGTGAAACCATCTCTCAATCCTTCTTCACCATGAAAATGTTTAGATCCATGCGAAAATAGTGTTAAATCGTGTGGAAATCATGTAGATCTGAGTTGTTCTTGGTGGAATGAAGCCAAAACTTGAAGTTCATAAGAGCTCGTGATGACATCACCCTAGAACACCTCAAATCCGTTGATTTCACGGTTACAAGTGAAGATTCAAAGGTGAAAATGATGAAGAAGTGCGTTTAGATCATAGACGTACAAGATTTGAATTGAAAACTTACAAGAATTGCGAAAATCGAGAGAAAAGAGGGCTTGAGCACGCTGGTCGGACGAGAGAGCTGTTTCATCACTGTTGGTGATGTGACAGGGGTATTTATAGGGTTTCCAAAAGAGGAAAGGTGGCACATGGAACGTATCGGACGGCACATCGATCGGATGGTCATCCTTTCGGATGACCATTCGATCGAATGGTCCGGCGGGTTAGTTTTTGGCGTTTCGTTTTGCGCGTTGAGCGTTACGATGCGCTTCGAGTGAGTGATGCGATGGTATTACACATTAGTTACACAAGTAACCTAACTACTATCTAACATACAATCAACATAAATAACTTGCGTTTAGCGTTTGCGATTAGATTGCGTTGTGATAGAATTGATATTGTGATTAATCACCTCAACATAAACATAACATGCACAAGTAACACATAATAGCACGCACACGTAAAACAATATCCAGAACACATAATTCGAGTAGCGATGCGATTAGCGGTAAGTCGATTAGCGATTAAACATGCGATTAAACCTCGATTTGTTATAGATACTCCACATAATACAACTAAAGAAAATAATTAATAGAATTCGATTATAAGTCAAGAAGCACAAATCAGTAATTAAGCAAGGAGTGACATATCGCAATTAGCAATCTTTTCTTCCTTTGACTTGTACTTTAACTTCAAAAGTCGGGATGTTACAATTGATTACAAGTCAAGAAGCACAAATCAGTAATTAAGCAAGGAGTGACAGATCGCAATTAGCAATCTTTTCTTCCTTTAACTTTGACTTCAAAAAGTCGGGTTGTTACAGTAATTATCTTGTAGTTTCTTGTTGTGACTATATCTGGCAAACAAACTACAAAATTGACGATTTAATCTCCGATAAAAACACTTACTCTCCAAATCTTGATGGCGTAAGCTCTGTCTACAACACGATTTCATCAAATAGATGGTGTGGAATATATGAAGACCTTCATTTTGGTTGTTAAACCAACCAATGCGGTTACAAATGATTATTTTTATAACAATAGTTCCTATTCTCAAATTATTGCTAAAAGTAATAAAAAAAATAATTAGAAATTATATTTTTGGTCTCTCCATTTTTTTGGTTTTTACATTTAAGAGGAGTTTACATTTGATGTTTCTCGTATACATTTTATACACATATATAGATATGTGTATATGTATATTATATGAATGTATGTATGACATCCAAATAAAAAAAATCAATGTGATAATGTATTCTTATAAAATAAATCTCGTGATTCAGCCGGCTAATCTCCGATTATACTTCTTTGTTCGAATGTTTGTTGATTCTGTTTACATATCATCATTCCAATATCATGTGTTTGAACTTCTATTTACATGTTATAGTTCCAGTATCATTGTTCTAACATCGTCGTTTCAATGAAGCTTCCCTTCACACATCAACCTTTCAACATCGATATTGCAGTATCATTGTTGCAACATCGTGAAAAGTTGCATGTGCTACCTTCTTTGATGGGAGAGTTGCATTGTTCGATTTTCGTTAAATCGAAAGTCAGTTTTTCTTATTTCAGCGAGATTTTCTTCTTTTTCAACATCGATATTGCAGTATCATTGTTGCAACATCATGAAAAGTTGCATGTGCTACCTTCTTTGATGGGAGAGTTGCATTGTTCGATTTTCGTTAAATCGAAAGTCAGCTTTTCTTATTTCAGCGAGATTTTCTTCTTTCATACAAAGTATAGATTGGTGCAATATCGTGAAAAGTTATGTGCTACCTTCGTTGAGAGGAGACCTTTGCATTTTAGGTTTGTTTCTTATTTTGATTACCTGTAGTTTAATTTGATTATGAACAAACAATTGTTGATGATGTTGATAGTTTTTATTGACACTGACATTTTAGAATATGTTAAGATGCATATTGAGATTATTAAATTAAATAAACATACATAGAAAAATAAAAATTTACTGAAATATTTATAAACTATTACACGCTAGAGTTCACACTTGCTAGGATTTCGTAGACTCTGGCCTTTCTCCATGTGATTCCATGCTCTCTTTTGTTTTTCAGATCAGTTAGCATGTTGCAGATTTTCTGATCCTGTTTTAGTAGTTGTATCAGAAACTCTTCTGCATTCTTCTGGAAATCTGATGGAGGAGATTGGAGGACTTCGTCGAGCAATGCTATGTTGTTCCAGGTTTTGTTGTAATTAGTGTCATTGATTATGTCGACTTTTGTGTTTAGTTCTTCGTCTGTTCTTTTTTCTTTGAGTGACCACATCGAGAATTGTGTTTTAACATCGCTGGTGTCTGACCAGCGGTAGAAGCTGAAGTTTTCCATGTAGATTTTTGTTGGATTTTCTGATTTGGAACAACTTTTGACTGACAGTGATTTGTAGGACAATTTGTTGATGTTTTGAATCAAAAGTAATCATCGGTCTTTTATAGAGTTTAAAAACGTGTCTACATGGTAATGAAGAGGTTAATAATTGTAATTATGATAATCTGCTTTTGTTCTTTGAAGTTCGAAAAATTGTCCCTTGGGTTTCTTGATATTTAATTTTACAGTTTTCCCATAAAAGTTGGGGTTTGAAAAGGTTTTTGCATTAAAAGACTGCTGTTTTGAAATATACACTAATATGTTTATATTAAATCTACATGTTTTGATTGATTAGATTATTAAATGTACAATGACTTTAAGTGTGATTTCTTTCACTGTTAGATATTTCAGTATATAAACTCATAGCTACTTCACCTATTTTTCATCACGTTTTCCTACGAAGATATCATACTTTCAGGAAAGTCGAGTAATATAGTTTATTGAAATGGCGTCATACACTTCTGGGAAATCAGATGATCTAAAGCGGCGTTTTGTCAGGCAAATTGAGGAACAAGTGTATGAAGATAGGGCTACTCTTCGAGAGCTGAAGAAATGTTTTGATGGATTGCAAGTTGGCATGTTCACGAGAGAGCAGGTTTCCATAAATCTGATGCGGATGCCTTCAACTTCCATTCGTGAGCTTTGTGTTGTCAGTAATATAGAGTGCGGTGATAGAGACGTGGAGTTCATGGCGATGTTGAAGGACATACATCGAGAGGTTCAGCAATCGATGGAGTTGAAGCTAAAAGTTCTTAATTCTTGCTGTTGTTGCTAGATTTGAAAGTTTAGTTGTTCACTGTGTTATGTAATTTTTGGACTTTTAATGTCATGAATAAATGTATAAATTTTAATCTTATGAATCTATGTTGTTGCGTTTTACTTTTACTTATTTAGTGTTTGAGTTTGATTTAGATTATGTTGATGTTGAATTGTGTCTGAACAGATATTTGGTAAGTCAACATAGGTTTAATAGGATCAAGGGTTGGTTTAATGGTTTAATGGTGAACAGATGAGTGCAAAGATATAAGAAGGTATAAAATTTGATCATTGATAGCAGTTTTTTGAAGAATTTGTGCTCCTGCAAATTACAGAGAGTCAATATTTGGAGTTGTAAAAGGTCTGTTGTAGTTAAAGTACAGTAAAAGAGAACATATGCTGATGATGAAAGATTGAAGAAGCAAAGGTCTGTATGGGAGACCAGATGTTAAAGAACAACAGATGATATTCAAAATATGTTGAGCCAACAAAAGGTTTTTATAGTAACAGTGGTTAGGTTAATAGCAGATGTTGGGAGTTTGTTAGTCCATTAGATTAGATGTTGCACAGTATGTGAAATTGTAATTGTAGACCTTTGTATAAGCATGCTGCTGTTGTCATATATTCGAACCTTCTTATGAAACAATTGTGTATGCTAACAACTGTTGATTTACCACTGTTGAATAAATTTTAATACTATTAATCTTTGTTGTCTCATCTTCATTTTAATTATTTCAGTCATTCCTAAGTATTATTATATAATTTTGAATAACATCTAAGGATTGCAGACTGATATTGATGTTGATGTGTAACAGCTAGAATATTTGTTCATCAATAACAGTTTTTTGGAAGAATTTACGGTAAGACCTAATTACAAAGAGTCGATATTTGCGGTTGTAAAAGGTGTGTTGTAGTTAAAGTCTGAAAAAAGAGAGCATCTGCTGATGAATAAATGTCTGAAGATGCAAAGGTCTGCTATGGGACAACAGATGTTAATGAACAACAGATGATATTCAATCTTAAAATGCTCAACAGAGGTTTTGATACTAACAGTGGTTGGGCTAATAGCAGATGTTAGACTTACGACTGTTGAGTTACAGCTGTTGAAAGCAACTGTTTTTGAAACTTCTGCTTGACTAAAAATACATCCAATGCTAAAAGGTACCGACTGTTGTCATCATTTATGTTTATCCTAATGACTGTTGATTTACTCTACTGCTGATTGTCATCCATTATCACAAGAGAGGTTCTGACGTGGACATATGTTAGCTAAAAATAAAACAACTGCTGAAAGTTATCATATGTTCTCATAACTTCAGTTTATCTAATGACTGTTTGACTCACACTGTTCCCAACTTCTGTAGTCGACCAACAGAGGTTTCCAAACAACTGTCATCGGTTGTCGCAAAAGAGGGTGTGATGTGCACAGATCTTAGCCATCAGATATTTGTAACTACTACCACGTCAGCCTTCACTTTTTCTCTCTATATAAAAGCTGTTTCATCCCTAAATTGAGCTTCTACCACTGCCGTCTCGAATTCAGAATTCTCAAAAATAGTTTCCAACATATTAAAAACCCTCAAACTTAAACCCTGTTTCATCCCTAAATCACCTTCTTCTCCGATCATGTCTCTGAACATCAAAAACCCTCACAACTACCTCCCCATCTTCGAGAAAACCAGCAAAAATACTAGTTTTCACTCAATAATTGATCTTTTAACGTCATCAAAATACAAATCAATCCTTACTGCTGATGCTCCGGTTCATACAGAAACACTCTGACAATTTTGGTTTAATGCTGAAATAGAGTCTGAAGATAATAATCTAGTTGCCATTACATCAAAGGTCGGGAAAAGTGTGGTACGAATTTCTCCATTTACAATTTCCACTACATTTGCATTGGACGACTTGGGAGGTAAGACCAGTTTTGAAAAATCTGAACTTCATACAGAGTTCATTGAAAGAGGGTATGATGCACAATTAAAGGAAGTTTATGTACAAACCAAACTTCCCTCCGCCAATGAAATTTTATTTCATACCCTTTTAACTTGTCTCTCAGCCAAGACCACCGCATTTAATGAGATACCTTTAAACATTCAGTATTTGGGTTATGCTATTTTAACAAAATCTGATTACAATTTATCACAAGCACTGTTTTCTGATTTGTTGAATAATGTGAAAAATGTGAAAAAATTGAAAAAAGGTGTTCGTAGTAATGCTTTTCTGTTGTATCCAAGACTTCTAAGCTACTACCTACGAAAACAAGTGTCACAAACAGATTTTGAACAAGGTGTAGCTTTTCAAATAAATAGTCTTACAAGTAAAACTTTTACTAGACTTATGGATAAAGAGTCAAAAGTTTCAAAAACAGAAACAAAGGGGGATGAGCCTGTTTTAGATGCGTCCACATATGTTGCTCAAACCTCTATTGTTGAGCCAACTGCTCCTGGGGATCATGACACTACAACCGGTGTTGTGAAACACACACCAGGAAAACGCAAAAAGAAACCTGTCACGTCCAAAAAGCCCACCAAAACCAAACAAAATAAAAAGGTTCCTCAGGAAGATGAGATCCCAGAGGTTAATCCAGTGACAACACAAATGTCATTTGAAACCACTGCTGCTACTTACTCACAGTTGTTGGAAAGATCTCAACCCATCCAAATTCCTCACGTATCCTCACAAAAGGATCATGTTGTAAGCACAGGGACACCACAACATCAAGTAGACCTTTCATATGAAAGTATGTTTAAAAGTCCCTCTCTCAGGGCAATCTCGCTTTCTACACCACAACCCTCTTCTCAAGTTCCATCAACAATATTACCTCTGTTTGAAGCAATTGAATTCAAAAACAAAATAGTTCCTCTAATGCACACATTACTGAGAGTAGAGCGCAACAAATGACTGTGTCTGAACCAACTCAATCTGCTATTACGAAACTCTTGGTGGTAGTTCAAGTGGAGCAACCACTACAACTGTTGAACCCATTGGTGATCAGTTGGACAGTGGTTACATCATTAAGACTCCCTTGAAGGCAACCACTGATGAGGTTACAACTGTAATCTCTGCTTCAGTTGAAAGTCCCCAGAACCAAGAAAAAGGGACATCTGTTTCTAATGATATGGAGATTTATCCTATTATCAAAACAAATACAACCACTACAGGTGGGAATTCAGATGATCCTATTAAAGTAGGTGATGAATTAAGTTATAAGGATTTGACGGTTAGAGTGTCTACCATTGAAACAGATGTTGCTGAAATGAAAGAATTGATTAAGCAAATGATAGAGCTTTTTAAAAGTCAACCTACCACATAGGAAATTGCCAATGAGCATTGGGATTCTATGCAACCCATCCTTCAAGCTCAGAGGAATTTGGCTGAAAGTAACCGCAATTTCAGTTTTCAATTTATCAGAAATTTGGTTGATGCGAGGTATAAAGACACACAAGCAGACATTATGAACATTAAAGAACATCTGTTGAAACTTACTGGCTCCACCCCTACATCAATCTTTGAGAAAGATGATGATGATGATGATAATGATGCCAAAAAGGGGGAGAAAGATTCACTGAGAAAGTTGCCACCAGATTCAAAAGCTAATCCTACAGATATTGTATCTTCTGCTCAACCTAAAGCCAAACCTTCTCCAAAAAAAAAAACCACCACAAAAGAAGGAGAAAATAGCTTCAACACCATCATCACCCATTCTGTCAATAGATGCTGATATAACAAAAGTATCAGCAGAAGTTTGTCAAACATCTGCCATGATCATTTTCACTACACCAACCACACTCCAACCACCTCCAACATCACAAAGATTTCCCATACATTCATCTTCACCACCAAAACATTCTCCTTCACCAGAAATCATCTCCACACGTAAGAGAAAAACTCATATTGTGTTAGAAGATGATGAGGATATTAAATCAGCTATCCATGTATCATCTGCCTCCATTCAAAACAGTCCATGCTCATCATTTCCACCCAGAGAACCTACTTCATCTCTTCCAATTGCTACACTACCATCAGTCATTCCTCTGGAAGCTCAATATCCGCTGGAGTTAGTAATTGTTAAAGGTGAAATTGAATCATTTTTCACAACAGAGGATCCATCTAAAAGATCCTTCCCATCTCTTTATGGCTATAAGAAGCCTCAACACTTAGATGAGTATCTGAAATTAAAAGTATCACAGGCTGAGGTTATAGCAACAGAGAATAGCACAGGGATGGATGACAGGGATTACCAGTGGTTCTTATCATTTTAGCTTAGCAAAGTCGTAAAACTTGAAGACTATGCTAGGGACCTGAGTAAATCCATGTCTGAGAGGCCAGTAACTCCTGAACTTCAGATGAAGCTGAGGGATGATTATGTTGCACACATTATGAAGTACAAACCATATAAAGCAACTGAAGATCAATTCAAAAACTGGTCAGCATATGCTCTTAGAGAAGAGATCGATAGAATCACAAAAATGCGCAATGATCCTCTGGTAAAGCCAACTCCACCTAATTAGAAGAAAGTCAAAACAATGGATTCAGATGAGGCATTGAAGTTTAAAAGAATGAGAGCAGAGTTTGTGGCTGCTGGTTATTGTCCAGCTAGATCCATTGCCAGATGGTCTAAACTGAAGATAGTTGAGACCTACAAAAATCTGGAAGAACTTAGAGCTGAAGATTCAAATGTTCTTCAAAACCCAGTCTATCCTACAACTTGTCACACCCCAACCGATGGCGGAAACATCGGGGCATGGCACTGAGCGAAACTGATTGTCCAGAAGTTTCCATAACAACTATAATTACCAATTATTTAAAGCAACACGTCCCATACCATGTCATAAAAGATAACACAATTATTACAGAAAAGATCTAGTCAAAGTGTTCTGTTCCGACAACTCAGATTTTTATTACAGACAATTGTTTATTGTTGACCTAGGTCTTTCCTAGCCTCGATTTCACAGCAAAGTAAGCAAATAAGCATCCTAAGCACCTGTCACATACGTTAAAGTAAAAGTCAATACACATAGTGTAAAGGTGAGCATACAAGTTTAATAGATATAATAGAGTTCGAAATCGTTTACGCATAACCAGCACGTACACAGTGTAAAATGAGGCATGTTAGTTATCGACATGAACCTATCGATACCAATGACTGCGGGTTGACTGCCCAAGGCAGTTCGCGATACACACTCACCACTGTGAGCCATGTAACTAATTGTCCTTAACAACCCCTGAGTGAACAGGTGCTGAGTCCAAACTATAGTACTATCGTTGCTAAGGCAGGTAGACAGCATTCCATGTGTAAACATAACAAACAAGCATTCATTAAGTCACGTATAACATGCAGTAATTGGTTAGCGATAAAAGTATTGCGTATTGTGTTTGATGTGATTTAGAATAAGTAACGTATGTAACACCCAAAAGTGCGTAAAGCAAAAGGGGATAGAGTATACTCACAGCAATTGATGGATCGAAGGGAGCGCTAGAGAGTAAGGTTAGCCTGAACAGTTTGATAGCCTGAACATTGCCTGAAGGTACCGAAGAATTCGTAGTCTACTGCGATGCATCACACACTGGCATGGGGTGTGTGCTTATGCAGAAAGGCAAGGTTATTGCCTATGCTTCACGGCAGTTAAAGGTGCATGAAAAGAATTACACCACCCATGACTTGGAGTTGGGTGCCATTGTATTTGCACTGAAGCTATGGAGGCACTATTTATATGGTATCAAGTGTGTGATCTATTATGATCACAAGAGCCTCCAACACCTGTTTAATCAGAAGGATTTAAACATGAGGCAGCGCCGTTGGATGGAGACTTTGAATGATTATGATTGTGAAATCAGATACCATCCCGGCAAGGCGAATGTAGTCGCCGATGCCTTGAGTCGAAAGGAAAGGGTGAAACCCATCCAAATCAATGCCAAGAGCATTGAAATAAAGAACAGTTTGAATGAAAGGTTGTTAGCTGCACAGAAGGAAGCTGTGTTGGAAGCTAACTACCCTAATGAAAAGCTAGGGGTAACTGAGGAGCAGTTATCTCTTGGCAAGGACGGAATCCTGAGATTAAATGGACGAATATGGGTTCCAATTTATGGGGGACTTCGAGATGTTATCCTCCAGGAAGCCCATAATTCTAAATATTCCGTTCATCCTGGAGCTGATAAGATGTACCAGGATTTGAAAACAAATTTTTGGTGGATAGTCTTGAAGAAGTCTATAGCCACCTATGTAGCTAAATGCTTGACATGTGCACAAGTCAAAGCTGAACATCAAAAGCCGTCAGGTTTGCTACAACAACCTGAACTTCCCACATGGAAGTGGGAAATGGTGACGATGGATTTCATCACCAAGTTGCCCAAGACCAGAAAGGGAAACGAAACGATATGGGTGATAGTGGATAGACTGACTAAGTCAGCACATTTCCTACCCATCAAGGAGACCTATAGCTCCGACATGTTAGCCCAATTATACGTCGATAAGATAGTAGCTCTACATGGCGTACCAGTGTCTATTATCTCTGACAGAGATACTAGATACACATCACATTTTTGGAAAAGTTTCCAACAATCTTTGGGCACGCGCTTAAATTTTAGTACGGCTTACCATCCTCAGACGGACGGCCAGAGTGAGCGTACTATTCAAACATTGGAAGACATGCTTCGTGCATGTGTGATTGACTTGGGTGGTAGTTGGGATAACCACCTACCGTTAATCGAATTCTCCTACAACAATAGCTACCATACCAGCATTAAGGCTGCGCCTTTTGAGGCATTATACGGTAGAAAGTGTAGAACGCCCGCTTGTTGGGAGGAAGTTGGAGACGTCCAATTGTCAGGACCGGAAATAGCCTTTGAAACGACTGACAAGATTGTCCAGATTCGTGACCGTCTCAAAGCTGCCCGTGATAGGCAGAAAAGCTACGCAGATTTAAAGCGTAAACCTTTTAACTTCGAGGTAGGTGACAAGGTGTTGCTTAAAGTATTACCCTGGAAGGGAGTGATGCGATTTGGTAAGAAAGGCAAGTTAAGCCCGAGATACATAGGACCTTTTGAGGTCATCGAACGGGTCGGATCAGTTGCCTATAAGTTAAACTTACCTGAAGAGCTCAGTGGTATTCACGATGTATTCCACATTTGCAATCTGAAGAAGTGTTTCGCTGATGAATCGCTGGTCATACCGCATACAGATGTACACATAGAAGAGAGCTTAAAGTTTGTTGAAAAACCTGTGTCGATCGAGGATCCACGGGTTAAGAAGCTTCGAAGGAAGCATGTGCCTATTGTAAAGGTAAAACGGGATGCCCGTAGAGGTCCCGAATACACGTGGGAGGTTGAGTCCACAATGAAAGAAAAATACCCTCATTTATTTCAGTAAATCTCGAGGTCGAGATTTCTTTTAAGGGGGTGAGGATGTAACACCTCGAAAATTCACGTCCTATAATGTGTTGACACGTGTCATAAGTTTGAACGTGTGAAATAATACTCTAGAGGGACTAAAGTTGACAAATATGAAAAGTATATGAATATACGGGTTTAAAATGTCAACAGTGAATAAATATACTTTACAGTAACCCTACATGATGCTCATACCTTCAAACGAATAAATCATGGATCATACGAAGCTAAATATGAAAGAAAGTGAGAGATTACAAACTACAGGGGTTAAATGTGTCAACATGTTTAAGTTATACCTCTGTGTGACCTTTTAGCAAACCCGAAGCTTTGTAATGGTTAATTATGCTCACTAGAATACATGATAGAAATTTCATAAAGTTTCGTTATCGTATGAGAAAGTTATGATCAAATTCGTATACAAGGGGTTAAAAGCGTCAACGATGAAGTTTATGACTTTTCGGGTGACAATAATGTTAACCGAGGACTTAACAAAATGGGTATAAGTCTTGAAGCCCTTCTAAGCCAATTTCAGGGACTCATAATGCAAGATATAATGTCGAAACAATGTTATAAAGGACCAAAACCAAAGAAATCAAAAGATTGGATTTGATCAGAAGGGGCATCGCGTCACGCGAGGCACCCTAGGGGGGCTACGCGTGGCGCGAGGGGCCCTCTGATATGCAAACTTTGGGCTGATGTTGCTAGGTGTCTGCTATGAGCATTATAACTGACTTATAATCAATTTTCCTCATCTTAGACGACCCCTAAATGACTCCTAGGCCCTTAGGGACATCTGGGGATGATCCATGGCCATTGCTAGGCTTGTGTGTCAACAATCTATGAGTTTTTGAACACTATAAAAGGCCACAAGGTTGCAACATTGTGATCACACCTTTCTTCTGCATTTCTGGAGCTTTTGGGAGTTCAAGAGCAGACCTTAAGCCTTCCTAATCGTGCATAGGACTTCAGTAAGTATGCTTAACCTTTCTTAGTTAAGTTTTTGCTTAGTTTTAGCTTAAAAGTCAAACCGTCGTAATTAACGGTTGACTTAACGATTAATCATTAATGGTCCAGTGATTAGTCGAATTGAAAGTAGTTATAAGTTGGTAATTATGTGGGCAATAAACCCTTAAAAGGGCACCCTCTGATTCCCACTCTATCTAGGTCAAATGTCGGGTCAAACTTGTTATTAAAAAGTCAACAGAATGCTTAATTTCCAATTTATGCATAATTAGCAATGTAGAACCCATACAACCTATTTGATCATTAATATAACTTGGTAATTAATATAAGAACATGTCTAAACATGTTCAACCCGACAATTTTCAGTAGAGACCCGGTTCGGAACCGAACGTCGCATAAATTGACTTTTGCTTTGACTTTCAGTTCTGACCCGTTTAAGCATGTTTTAGAAATTCCTTAGAGCTCTAATTGGACCAGGTTACATGCTAGTATAACCCTATGTGATTATACACCATGGTTCATTAGTTATCCAATTAATATGCATAAATCCGTTAATTGCCTATATGTTGACCATTATGCCCTTTTCACCATAAAACGTGATTTTTTAAAATATAAAAGAGTAGAAACCTTAGTTACTGATTTATAAACTTGCACCCAAATTTTGACATCAGTTTGAGGTGCAGATTGAGAGTTATGCTCATTAGCGTAATTAGAAAGCTTCTTTAGCGATTAAACGACATAATTAGCATATAGCCTATTTAAACATACTTTTTGATATCAAACTTATTACCCACTGATGTAATATATTATTTTGGGATTTTTGAAGATTTTTAATTAATTTTAGGCTGAGCATAACTTAGAGTTATAAGCTTGACCCGGTAATTGTCGGTTTTGCCCTTTTGGGCTATAAAATGAGTTTTACATATCTTTTGACCCCAAAACCTTTTGCTACTGATTTCATATGATAAATAAATTATTTTAAGCCTTCTGGAATAATAAAAATATCAGCTTTCTATATAGAACCCGGAAACGGCTTCTAATCGCCTTTTTAAGCGTTTTTAACGCATAGTATGTACTAAAACTATTTTAAACATACAAGGTTTGATACCTACTGATATTTTAGGTAAATTATAATATTTTAACAGTAAGCAAAAGTTGTTAAACTCAGACTTCAGTTTTGAGCTTTTCGGCTTATGTGAAATTACCAAAATGCCCCTACGATGCATAGTTTGGTTATAATTGATAAATTTCACATATATACTTTACCCTACTATTATAACTTATTAAATTGAGTATTTTTGCTGATTACATCAGACCTGTAACTCAGGATAATACTTAAACTCTTTTATAGCCTTATAATTGACCAAAGTACCCCTACGGGGTGTAGTTTGTGTTTAAATTCGTTTCGGGCATAATAAAAGATATCTTACTGATGTCACAACATATTTGAGGCATATTAACTTAGGAAACCTGTATATGGCTCTTACGGTTACCCGTTACGCTTCTTGCGCGTTCGGTTCAGTTTATGTAACTAGTTTGCATAAATTAGCCGAAACGGGTCAAACTTTATCATTTTTATCTCAAAATCCAGAATGTGTATAAAATACCCATATTAAGCAAGTCTTCAAACTTGTCGGGTCTAAATCACATTCTATCACGGTCTTCGCTTAATCGTGCGTACGAACCGTATCTTTAAAACTAACCGGTCTAAGTTTAGGCTTAATTAAAGACCTGTTAGGATTCTAACAGGTTATTATAAACCTTCGTTCCAAAATAGGAGGACCAGTAAAAGCTACTTGCATTTGCTGTTTGTGAATTATACTTGCAAAGGTAAATACTTTTAACTTATTTTCCCTTATACGGGCTTGGGGTACGGTATATAAAATACCGCTTGGTCGGGCATTCGACCTTAACCGATTGGTGGTTAAGTATTATCAGGATGACCCGTTTAAATATGTTTTGTTTGCTTAACGCCTTTGGGGGGTTAATGACCATGTCCCGGATATCCTTGGCATCATTTTACGAAATGGCCACGACCTAAGCGCGGGGTGTAGGCGTACACCCGTCAGTGCATAAATAAATAATGTGGTGCGTCTATTGATCTTTAACCCGGCACGATCCGGGCTACTAAACGCATAAGGAACGTGTAATTCTTTTACAAGTTTATATATTTAAATAAGTATCCCAAGTTATAAAATGTTTGTGCCACGTGCATCCAAATCAATTTTTAATCATTTTTAAAATGAGTCGGTTAATTGTATTTACCAGTGTAAACTGACGTATTTTCCCAAAAAGATTAAGTGCAGGTACTACTCGTAATAGGCTGGATTTCTCCTTCAATAAAGAGTCTCGCAAGCTTAAGATGCCTAACGTCTGTTGAGCTACTGTTTCCTATTTATTTTTGATCCTTCTGTGGATAAACTTTCGACTGTTGTGATACTTGATATTACAAATTATTAAAGTTGAAATATATCTTTCATTTGCTTCCGTTGTGCATTTAAATATTGTGTTGTTTGACTATTATGTTGCCAACCACGTCACGATACTCCCCACCGGGCCCACCGGTAATACGTGGAAAGTCGGGGTGTGACACGGGGGCGTGCCCAAGTGTCTGCAGAAAAGACAAAGTTGTAGAAGCTTCTATCACCCACCACGGGGGCGTGTCCAACGGACACGGGGCCGTGGTCAACTCTAAGATTCGCAGAATCTGAGGAAATCTTGATAGTACAGATACGCTTCTGCACACGGGGTCGTGCCCAGCGGACACGGGGGCGTGATCAACTAATGTAGACATACTGCAGTTAATGAAGAAAGAGAAGAAGGGTGGACACGGGGCTATGCCCAATGGACACAGGGCCGTGCCCGAGCTGCTGTTCAGGCTATAAATAGGGGTGCTTGGCTCATTTGCAAACCATCCCTTGGCACACCACCTCTCTCACATTTCACCCACCCTCCACCACCATCACAACACCATTATCCACCACCATCATCCATCATAGAGGTGTGAGTCATCTCGGGATCCAAGATTGATCGTAAGAGTTCTTGACAATCAAAGGCCATGTTTGCCTAAGTCTCTTACATCACTTGGTGAAGACAAGTGTCTAGTGTAATACTTTTTATTTTTAATCTTTTCGCACTTTTTATTTGGTTATGTATTAATGACTTTAATAACTAGTTTCTTATGTTGAAGGTGATTCTTCCTTATCGTTTGTCCGTGGTGTCTTGGCATTATTTTACTGTCTATATAAAATAAAAGATTTTCACCATTCATATCTCCACGGTCTATATGGAGGTATGTTGGCTACCTGGTCGGGGGTTAAGGGAACGGTTTGGTAAGAGTCTTGCCTTGTTCAGTGTATAGATCCTGCAAGGACCTGGGTCAAATTTAGTAGGACCTCCTTCAATACCCACCGGTATTGGATGGCGGGGGTCCAAACTCTTTGATCCCCTCATATGTAAGCTACTATTAAAACTTTAACCCGGCTACTTAGGATTGCATCCCTGCTGACTCAGACTACTTAGCCGAGGGTAACGTCACCTTCAAAAGAGGGGCCTACCACATTATGCATTAATAACTTAATTAATTATCTTTCAATAATCCAACCCTTTAGGATTGTATCCTTGCTGACTCAAACTACTGGGTTGACGGTAACGTCACCTTCAAAAGAGGGGCCTACTACAATAACTAAGATAATCTCTTAAAAA
This sequence comes from Helianthus tuberosus, assembly GCA_030545235.1. Classification (NCBI taxonomy): domain Eukaryota; kingdom Viridiplantae; phylum Streptophyta; class Magnoliopsida; order Asterales; family Asteraceae; genus Helianthus; species Helianthus tuberosus. The sequence goes on from CM060409.1 coordinate 31,155,311, forward strand.
GTGCAAAAGTGCGGAAATAATCAAAGGTTACACTACACACGAGTCGGGTCCAAGTGATTCATCTTGTCTATGTGTTTTTATTTTTATTTTATTTTTCAGCATTTTAGTTAGTTTTATTTTTCTTGTTTAAAAATCTTTTTCTAACTTTTGATTTGATTAGAAGTTGAGGATAAACCGGTACTAAAAGCTCTTGTGTCCTTGGACGACCTCGGTATCTTACCAACACTATACTACGCTCACGATGGGTGCACTTGCCCACATGTGTGTTTAGTGTTAGTAAATATCGTGTTTTATAAATTTAAAACTTGACTAAAAAGTGTAAAAGGGCTTAAAATATACATTAAAAACCTACGACACTTCACACGCATCATCGTCAATGCTTGGTACTCCTGATAGGACTGGAATCACCCCAAATCCGGCCAGTTAACTGTTCGAGACGGTGTTCCATGTTTAACCCGAAATCAGTATTCTCGTGGATAGAATTCAGATCTTGAACCAACACAACCACAAGAATGAGTAGGAAGTCGGTACAAGCTCCGATTCGATCGGTTTTGAATGCATTAAGTGTAAAAGAGTTGAAAGAAAGTTGGAAAACCATCTTTCAATCCTTTTCACTCATGAATATGTTTAGATCTATGAAAGATCTTTGTTTATTTATGTGGAAATCGGTTAGATCTAAGTTGTTCTCGGTGGATTAAGGCCAAAACATGAAGTTCCCAAGAACACCATGATGACATCATCCTAGAACACCTCAAATCTAGTGATTTCTCGGTTAAAAGTTAAGATTTAAAAGATAGAAAGGTGTAGAATCAAGTGTAGATCAAAGAAGTACAAGATTTAGGTTGAAATCTTACCGGAATCGCGAGAAATCGAAGGAAAAGTGAGATTGGAGCGCTGGTCGGACAGGAGAGTGCCAAAAGTGGTAAGTTTGATGGTGACAGGGGGTATTTATAGGGTTTCCCAAAGTGGAAAGGGTGGATCGATCGAGTGGCAGCATGGTCGACTGGCTGATCGATTGAGCGGTAGCTCGATCGAACGGCTGGTCGATCAGCCGGTCACTTGGTCGATTAGCCAATTGGTTTGAGTGTTCGGTGCGACGAGTTTTGTCGTTTTGATTGCGATTGCGGGTGCTGTGATGCGATGGAGTTTTCCTATTCAAATTACTTTTAATCCCAACTACTATATCAGCATACAATCATCCTTAATTGACTTGCGTTTAGCGTTTGCGATTCGATTACGTTTCGAGTTTCGATTGCGTTTCGATTATCCACCATAACATAACATAAATAAACATGCACAAGTAACACATAAGGCACATACACACATAAAACAATATCCAGAACGCATAATTTGAGTTGCGAGTGCGATTGCGATAGCGATAAGCGATAAAACATGCGATAAATATCGAATAAACCTCGATTAGTAATAACTACTCCACATAATACAACTAACTTAACGCATAAAATAGACTAACTACAAGTCAAAGAAGTCAAAACAGGAATTGAGCAAGGAGTGACAGATCGCAATTAGCAATCTTGTCTTCCTTTGACTTCAATCTTGACTTTGACTTTGACTTTTGAAACACGGAGTGTTACAGCCTCCCCTAGTTGAGGGAATTTCGTCCCGAAATTAGGCTGAAGCTGTAACAAATAACTGCGGGTACTTCGCCTTCATGTCGCTTTCGAGTTCCCAAGTGAACTCTGTGCCTCGTTTGCATTCCCATCGGGACTTGCACAATAGGAATGCGCGAGCGTCTGCGCTGCTTGGTTTGGCGGTCCATGATTTCGACAGGCTTCTCCACGAAGTGTAGTGTTTCGTTTATTTGGAGATCATCAAGAGGCACAATTAAATCATGCTCAGCCAGGCACTTTCGGAGGTTCGAAACATGGAAAGTCGGGTGGACGTTACTAAGTTCCTCCGGTAGTTCGAGTCTGTAGGCGAGTTTTCCGATCCTTTCCAGAATCTTAAAAGGTCCAACATATCGAGGCGCTAGTTTCCCTTTCTTGCCGAATCTGACCACCCCTTCCAAGGTGATACCTTTAGGAGTACGTAGTCGCCAACGTCAAATTCAAGGGGCTTGCGTCGTCTATCGGCGTAACTTTTCGGTCGACTCTGAGCATTCAGCAGATTGTCTCGAATTTGGAGGACTTTGTCAGTCGTTTCTTGCAATAGCTCAGGACCGGTTAATTGCGAGTGACCGATCTCGTGCCATACAATAGGCGATCGACATTTTTTTCCGTATAAAGCCTCGAATGGTGCCATTTGAATGCTGGAATGATAACTGTTATTATACGAGAATTCGAATAACGGCAGGTAAGCATCCCAATTACCACCAAAATCTATGACACACGAACGGAGCATGTCTTCAAGAGTACGGATCGTTCTCTCAGTCTGACCGTCGGTTTGAGGGTGGAATGCGGTACTTAGGTTAAGCGTAGTGCCGAGAGCCGCTTGAAACGTTTCCTACAGTCGCGAGGTAAACCGAGCATCACGGTCAGAGATGATATCGCGAGGCGTCCCATGTCGACAAATGACCTCGTTGGTGTAGATTCGGGCTAATTGTTCTACCTTGTAGTCTTCCCGTATTGGCAAAAAGTGAGCTGATTTGGTCAAACGGTCAACAACAACCCAAATGTTGTCGTGACCTAATGGCGTGCGCGGGAGCTTTGTTATGAAGTCCATAGCTATACTCTCCCACTTCCACATAGGGATCGGGGGTTGTTCGAGTAAGCCCGAGGGTCTTTGATGTTCAGCCTTGACCTTTGAGCAAGTCAGGCACTTCCCAATGTAGAGAGCGATATCCCTCTTCATGCCCGGCCACCAGTACTTGTAGCGGAGGTCCTGGTACATTTTGTCGGCACTGGGATGAATAGAATACCGGGATTTGTGAGCTTCATCCATCAATATCTGTCGCAAATTGGTTCGTTTAGGGATCCAAATTCGGTCCAGGAAGTGGAATATCCCATTAGACTTATTCACATGTTGGGCTCCATCGTGATAGATTCTTTCCTTCTTCAGAGTGCGTTCATTAAAACATGCATGCTGGGCTTTGCGGATGAGGGTTTTGAGATCGTATTGGGCTTGGACATCACGAATGCTGAGCAGATAGCTCCGTCTGCTAAGGGCGTCGGCCACGACATTTGCTTTGCCTCTGTGATAATGAATCTCACAGTCGTAATCGTTGAGAAGTTCTACCCATCGGCGTTGACGCATATTAAGTTCCTTCTGGTCAAAGATATGTTGTAGGCTCCTATGATCGGTGAAAATCGTACACTTGGTACCATACAGGTAGTGTCGCCAAATCTTTAACACAAAAACAACTGCGCCTAGCTCGAGATCATGGGTTGTATAGTTCTTCTCGTGGATTTTGAGCTGACGAGATGCGTAAGCAATGTCCTTGTCTCATTGCATGAGGACACAACCAAGACCAAGGTTCGAAGCATCACAATAGACAATGAAGTCATCATTTCCGTCGGGTAAAGTGAGGACGGGAGCATTGCAAAGCATGTGCTTGAGGGTTTGAAAAGCAGTCTCTTGTTCAGTTCCCCAAACAAAAGGCTTGTCTTTATGCCTGAGAGCGGTACGCGGTACAGCGATTTTTGAGAATCCTTCGATAAATCGTCGATAATAGCCCGCTAATCCGAGAAAAAAACGGACTTCAGACGGGTTCTTAGGTGTAATCCAACTCTTAACGGCTTCAATCTTCGCGGGATTGACGTGAATACCTTGACTATTGACAATGTGACAGAGGAATTGAACCTCCTCCAGCCAAAATTCGCACTTGGGGAACTTGGCGTAGAGTCGATTCCCTTGGAGTAGCTCAAGAACCAAACGTAGATGTTGCGCATGTTCGGATTTCGACTTGGAATAGATCAAGACATCATCGATGAACACGATGACGAAGCGGTCGAGAAAAGGTTTACACACGCGATTCATCAGATCCATGAAAACTGCGGGTGCGTTGGTTAAACCAAAAGGCATAACAACGAACTCATAGTGGCCGTATCGAGTGCGAAAGGCAGTTTTGGGTATATCTTCCTCTTGAATGCGTAACTGGTGATAGCCTGAGCGTAGATCGATCTTGGAAAAACACGTAGCACCTTGTAGTTGATCAAACAAATCGTCGATGCGGGGCAGGGGATAGCGATTCTTGATTGTCAACTTATTCAACTCCCAATAGTCTATGCACATCCTGAACGACCCATCCTTCTTTTTGGCGAAAAGGACTGGTGCGCCCCAGGGAGAGATGCTCAGGCGAATGAAGCCTTTATTAAGTAGTTCCTGGAGCTGACTCAAGAGTTCACGCATTTCGGACGGAGCGAGTCGATAAGGAGCTCTAGCAATAGGGTTTGCTCCAGGAATGAGGTCGATACAGAAGTCGATATCACGACTTGGCGATAATCCGGGAATATCGTCAGGAAACACATGAGGAAATTCACGAACCATAGGAACATCTTTCACTTCTGTCTTTCCTTTCTTTTCCTTTTCCGCTACTACAATGTTAGCCAAGAAATCTCTGTATTCCTTGCGGAGATATTTGCTAGCTTGGACACGTGACATGAGCTTGAGACCTTTCGAAGCAGTTTCGCCATAAACACACAATACATCACCATTAGCGAGCGCGAAACGAATCATCTTCTCGAAGCACACAACTTCAGCATGATTTTCACGAAGAAAGTCCATGCCTACTATGACGTCAAAACTTCCGAGTTGCATCGGAATAAGGTCAATTGGGAAGATGTGATTATTGAGTTCAAGAGTACAATCACGAAGAAGAGAATTAACTGCGACAGTTCTTCCGGTGGCGACTTCAACATCGAACGTCGAGGGGAGTTGGGAGCACTTACGACTAAGGAGCTTCTCGAATTCGAACGACACAAAATAGTTATCGGCTCCAGTATCAAACAAACACGAAGCATAAATACCATTCACAAGGAACGTACCATTGACCACGTTGTTGTCAGCCTAGGCTTGGCGCGCATTGATGTTGAAGGTTCTGGCGTGGGCGGCTTATTGATGTTGTTGCTGAGGCTGCTGCTACTGGGGCTCTTGTTTCACAACCCTGTTCGGGCACATGTTCACAAAGTGGTTGGGATCACCACATGCGAAGCAGACTCGGGCGTTGACCGTGGGTGCCTGAGCCACGTGTTGGCCTTGTGGGGCAGGGAGCAGAGCTTGATGAGCAATGGCTTGAGCTAGTGCTTAACGGGAACCAGTACGGCAGTTAGCAGAGAAGTGGCCGTACATATTGTAGTGCACGCAAAAACGGCAGGCGAGACCCACCGGGTGATGATAAGTGCATGTCGGACAGGCAGGGTGGGGACCAGTATACGAACGCTTTGCGGGCGGCGCATAGGTGATTGGAGTTGGAGCTGATCGGTGTTGTTGTTGTTGCTGAGCTGGTACCGCTTGAAGTGGAGCAGCGGTAGTGACAGCACAGTTCTTGTTGCTGGAGCTGCTATTGTTGTTCCTCTTCTTGCGGCGAGAGGACTTTGATGTCAGCGATGCGGTGGCGGTGGTGTCGGCAGTTGGTGCGGCGGTAGCTTGGTGCAGGTTCTTCGAAGCTTTATCCCAGTAACCAGCTTTTACCCGCTTGTTTCGTTGATTTCAGCGGCAAGCAAGTAAGTTTCTTCGATCATTGCTGGCTTTGAAGCTTGCACAAAATCTGCAACACAATCCGGCAGAGCGCGGATATACATCTTAATCGCCATGTCGGTAGTCTTCACTTGATCGGGGCAGATGGTGCTGAGCTGCTTAAAGCGAGCAGTGATGGCAGCATTGTCACCATCTTTTTGCTTGATGTGCCAGAATTCTTCCTCCAGCTTTTGGCGCTCATGGGGAGGGCAGAACTCATCGAGCATAACGTTCTTCAACTCGTCCCATGACAGACCATAGGCTACATCATTTCCGCGCTTGTTTCTCTCGGCGGTCCACCAGTCTAAAGCGCGGGACTGGAAGACACCGGTCGCATTCAGTGTGCGGAGATTGTCAAGACATCCACTCTGACGTAAAGTGACTTCGATCGAGTCGAACCATTGAAACAAAGCTGTAGGGCCTTCTTCGCCTGTGAACTCTTTCGGTCCGCATGCCTTGAACTGTTCGAAGCTGAAAGCAGCTTTGGGAGTTTCGGCTCTGGATTCTTCAGACGATTTACTCATGTTTTCGTACAGTTCACTGACGACTTGGGGTACAACTTTTTCCATTTGCTTGGTAATCATGGCAGCGAGGCGTTTGTCTGCTTGCTTTCGACGAGCATCTCGGGTAGCGCGAGATCCAGATGACAACATTGTCTACAACAGACATCGCCACATGACTCAACACAATATGATCGAATCTCACCTCACAATCCTAATACTACTCAAGCTCGGGAACACGTTTACGTAACATATAGGCACATAATCACAGATTCATATAAGCACAGAAGCACATAAGCACGTAAGGCACAGAAACACATAAGCATATAAGCACGTAATTTGTCTAGAAGCACACAGAGGCACTCAGAATACAGAAACCTATCATTCAAGTTTCGTGATCGTTCAAAAATAGAGGTCGAATAACATAGCGAATAGTATATTATAATCGAATAATATAGCGATCGACATAACGTACGGTGGTTCCTCATGTTAGTAGCGATTTGTTAAAGTTTTGAGATAGAGTGCAGTGCGAGTCGTGTGTGTCGATCAAAGCGTTAGCGAAAATCGAATAAATCTACAAAAATTAAAACACATAAGCAGGTAAATACACATACAAACACATAAAATCGACGAATCATCAGAGTCAGCAGTTGCGGGCTCAGAATCGAAACACATAAGAATCGAGAAATGGATTGTCTGCGGCTATTTAGACATCGACTTACCAAAGTGATCCGACTATTCACAGAGACTCTTGGTACACACTTTGGCCTTCGGAACTGTACTCTAGCCTCGAATCTGGGCGACTGGCATGCATCCCTCCAGTCACATCGTGACTTCAAGTCATTGGTGTCCGTCGAGACTTTGGTGAGAGTTTTGTAAAACCAAGTAAAGGTCGGAACAATTCGTCAAGGTTCGGGTTTCACCCCTGACTTAACAGCTTTGTTCCTGTTTTGATAAAATAAAAGAGAATTATGCGTCAAAGTATGGATTTCACTCCTGGTTCAATGCAAATTATCGTGTTTATAGATGAAAATGCGAGGCGAACAAGCAATTTGGTCGAGAGTTTGTGGTTTTCACACCAAATATCAGCCTAATCGCTCGTCCATTCTTTGAAAACTAAAGTGGAGTGATAGTGTAACGTATGCAAGAATAGCGAGAAATAGCAGTAAGCTCGTACATAATCCCTACCGGATATGCACAAGTCGGTCTGTTGGTTCCTAACTATAGACTAGGTCATTTCTAAGACATCGACCCGGACTAGGTCGAGTCTTGCCTAATTCCCTTTAGTTATGGCTCTGATACCAATCTGTCACACCCCAACAGATGGCGGAAACATCGGGGCATGGCACTGAGCGAAACAGGTTGTCCAGAAGTTTCCATAACAACTATAATTACCAATTATTTAAAGCAACACGCCCCATACCATGTCATAAAAGATAATATAATTATCACAGAAAAGATCTAGTCAAATTGTTCTGTTCCGATAACTCAGATTTTTATTACAGACAATTGTTTATTGTTGACCTAGGTCTTTCCTAGCCTCGATTTCACAGCAAAGTAAGCAAATAAGCATCCTAAGCACCTGTCACATACGTTAAAGTAAAAGTCAATACACATAGTGTAAAGGTGAGCATACAAGTTTAATAGATATAATAGAGTTCAAAATCGTTTACGCATAACCAGCACGTACACAGTGTAAAATGAGGCATGTTAGTTATCGACATGAACCTATCGATACCAATGACTGCGGGTTGAATGCCCAAGGCAGTTCGCGATACACACTCACCAGTGTGAGCCATGTAACTAATTGTCCTTAACAACCCCTGAGTGAACAGGTGCTAAGTCCAAACTATAGTACTATCGTTGCTATGGCAGGTAGACAGCATTCCATGTGTAAACATAACAAACAAGCATTCATTAAGTCACGTATAACATGCGGTAATTGGTTAGCGATAAAAGTATTGCGTAGTGTGTTTGATGTGATTTAGAATAAGTAACGTATGTAACACCCAAAAGTGCGTAAAGCAAAAAGGGATCGAGTATACTCACAGCGATTGGTGGATTCGAAGGGAGCGCTAAAGAGTAAGGTTAGCCTGAACAGTTTGATAGCATAACGATAAGCGACGCATTAAACGAAACAAGTGCCAGTGGGTCGGACAGCAGTTCGATCGGATGGTAGTCCGATCGGACAGCCAGTCGTTCAAGTGACAGTCCACTCAGATGGTCATCCGATCGGTTGACCTTTCGAGTGGATTGTTTCTTCCTTTGGGAAGGATGTGTTTGTGTATGATGGCTTGACTTTTGAAGTTTTCGTTGTAGCATTTGAAAACACAGAAGTGTCTCTACCTTTCAGGTCGGTCGATCGAACGGACGTTCGATCGGAGGATAACCCGATTGGTTGGACACTTTAGTGAGAACAAATCCACAGCAGTTTGTCACTCGATCGGATGGTAGTCCGATCGGATGACAATCCGTTGGTATTGAACATGTTGAAAATTGTTAAGTGTTGAAGTTTAAATGTCTCATGATCGACCTGTAATCCGATCGGATGGTAGTCCGATCGGACGACAATTCGTTCAACGTTTAGACTTCAAATGTTGGTAAACAGTTTAAGTGTGGGACCTAAGGTGCAAGTCGATCGGGTGACAACCCGATCGGATGACAGTCTGGTCAGACGGTAGTCCGATCGGATGGCATTCCGTCCTGGTCGTTCCGTTTCTTCTTACACTTGGTTGTTTTGATAACATGTTAAGCAACAGAAACCTCTTCAATGCTTGGTACTCCTGATCAGACAGGAATCACCCCAAATCCGGCCAGTTAACTGTTCGAGACGGTGTTCCATGTTTAACCCGAAATTGGTATTCTCGTGGATAGAATTCAGATCTTGAACCAACACAACCACAAGAATGAGTAGGAAGTCGGTACAAGCTCCGATTCGATCGGTTTTGAAAGCATTGAGTGTAAAAGAGTTGAAAGAAAGTTGGAAAACCATCTTTCAATCCTTTTCATAGTGAATATGTTTAGATCTATGAAAGATCTTTGTTTGTTTATGTGGAAATCGGTTAGATCTAAGTTGTTCTCGGTGGATTAAGGCCAAAACATGAAGTTCCCAAGAACACCATGATGGCATCATCCTAGAACACCTCAAATCTAGTGATTTCTCGGTTAAAAGTTAAGATTTAAAAGATAGAAAGGTGTAAAATTAAGTGTAGATCAAAGAAGTACAAGATTTAGGTTGAAATCTTACCGGAATCGCGAGAAATCGAAGGAAAAGTGAGATTGGAGCGCTGGTCGGACAGGAGAGTGCCAAAAGTGGTAAGTTTGATGGTGACAGGGGGTATTTATAGGGTTTCCCAAAGTGGAAAGGGTGGATCGATCGAGTGGCAGCCTGGTCGACTGGCTGATCGATCGAGCGGTAGCTCGATCGAACGGCTGGTCGATCGGCCGGTCACTTGGTCGGTTAGCCAGTTGGTTCGAGTGTTCGGTGCGACGAGTTTTGCCGTTTCGATTGCGATTGCGGGTGCTGCGATGCGATGGAGTTTTCCTATTCAAATTACTTTTAATCCCAACTACTATATCAACATACAATCATCCTTAATTGACTTGCGTTTAGCGTTTGCGATTCGATTGCGTTTCGAGTTTCGATTGCGTTTCGATTATCCACCACAACATAACATAAATAAACATACACAAGTAACATAAGGCACACACACACATAAAAGCAATATCCAGAACGCGTAATTCGAGTTGCGAGTGCGATTGCGATAACGATAAGCGATAAAACATGCGATAAACCTCGATTAGTAATAAGTACTCCACATAATACAACTAACGTAACACATAAAATAGACTAACTACTAACTACAAGTCAAAGAAGTCAAAACAGGAATTGAGCAAGGAGTGACAGATCGCAATTAGCAATCTTGTCTTCCTTCGACTTCAATCTTGACTTTGACTTTGACTTTCGAAACACGGGGTGTTACACAACTGTTGCTCTGTCTCTAAACATCGATACTTCGAAAATCCTTCTCTTATCATCTGATATGTCTGAACCAATTGCAAATTTAGTTAGCAACCCACAATCACCAAATTCATCTTCAATAATTCTTTTACCAAGAAAACCAACTGATACAAAAATAGTAAAGTGAAACTCATGCTCAAAAACCCAAGTATTGACTTTGATCAGATCAGATGGTAGTGTTGAAGAGATTAAAATGGATAGTGCATATAATCGGAATGCATATGATCGCCAAGATTTGTTGGACCTTCAACTTGAAAGGGATGATGAAGAAGACATGTTCTCCCTGGACTTTGAACTACAATTCAAAGGACAAATCAGGGAGATGTTGATGAGAAATAAAAATCAGTAACAAAGAAGGGTTTTCGTATCATCTGTTGTATAAGGAGATTGTTGGATCATCAGCTGTTACATCGTCTCCAGTAGCATATTTAACCAGATCACAACATGTAGCAAAGGACATGTTGCCGCATAACAAATTCTTGACTGAGGTTTGATGTGTGTTGTTTAGGCAGGTGATCGTATGTTCTTAGTTAATGTTTGTTAAAACTTAAGTTGTATTCGAATTTTATTAAGTTTGTTAGACATCTTTTATATGTACTTATGCTTATAACATTTTACATTGTCAATGGGTGGATACTCTCTTTTTTTGAATAAGAGAATGGAAATAATCATATATAACTGATATATTAACCGATGATCTATTTTTATAGTTGTCTTTTAGCTATAATAGATAACACGTTTTGGTACAATATCTATACATGTATCTATATGTTCTATTAATATGTGTTATGCATGGTTTTCTAATAAACCACCCGTGTTTGCACACAGGTCTTACCACTAGTATCTATATAATAAAAAAAACCATTTGGGGATACTTGTCATCATATTAGGCCATGTTTTTTTTTTTTTCCTGTCAATCTCTTATGGATAATTATTATTTAGTTTAATCTCTTTTAATTAGTTATTATAGATAACTCTCCTACTATATATTATTTAGTTTAATCTCTTATGGATAATTATTATTTAGTTTAATATCTTCTAATTAATTATAGATAACTCTCCTACTAAATATTATTTAATTTAATCTCTTCTAGTTAATTCTACTTAGTTATAGATAACTATTATTTGATTTAAATTTAATGTATACTTCTCATTTATAATATTATTTATTTGATTTTCTATATCATATTACTAGTCTAAGTCCCCGTGTAATACACGGGTGGCTAAACAACAAAAAATTTATACTTTAATACGTAAATACTTTATTACAGGTTTGTTTGAATATTAAGATAAATAATATCTTATAAAAATTAATTAACGATTACATTTCATATTAATTATCTTGTATACGTCTATAAATAATTTTTTGAAATGAAAGAAATGTTGTATTAAATCTATAAATAAATTCCAATATAGCATGCATAGAAGTTGTATCCAATATAAATGAGCCACAAATTTCCACTTAATCAATTCTTAAAAGATTACCCTCTTTAACCAGACCCACTCTGACCCGTTTTAAACATGCATATTTGATAATGTTATATTTTCAGTTTACATATCACATGAATTGAATAATATAAAACGAATAAACGATATAATTCATAAATATCTAAAACTTATTATAATATAATGAAACTGGGGAGATAAACTCATGGTACTTATCCGGCATGTTCTTGAAGGAGATATTTGAATTGTTCCCTGTTGTCTTCAATTTGCTTTGTAGCTTCCGTATAGCCCCATGCCTCTGCTCCATTTTTCCAATATATCACATAGCAAAATTAGATATAATTAAGACGCTATGTCAACAAAAACTGACCACGTTCACTGGTTTTGTAAAAATGATAATAATTAATTTTTGAAGTGCCAATTTTTGACCAATGATACACTGGGGTTGATTTAGTTTGTTTTTCACCTTAAGTATTCAAATGAGTCAAACTAAAAAGATTTAGTTAAAAATGGAACATGCCAAGAAGTCAAAAGGCATCAAAAATGTATTCCAATGCTTAAAACCTCCTAAATCTCCCTTTCTTTACCCGAACCCAATGTGTTACACGGGTGGCTAAACAGGAAAACTAAGTCCTTTAAAATTGTAAAGTAAAAATTATAATTTTTTATACGTTGAATTATTAAAAAAAATGTTAGAGAGTACACGAAATAATTGAAATACATGAATAGGAAAAAAAAACACAACTCATTGAAGATCTCTTTATAAACAACGTTAGTATTACTTATGCGTAGGTTTACCATCGTTGTCAAGTATTAATAGCTTTACTCCATCTCGTGTTTTAACCCTTGATAAAGCAACATACAATTGACCATGTTTGAAAACAGGTTGTCTTAAGCAATGTTGTAGAAGGCGCTAGGCGCTAGTCGGGCGGTGAGGTACAGCCTAGGGATTAATCGGGATTAATAGGGATTAATCGGAATGGGATTTTATATGTATTTTTTCAAAATTATATATATATACCCAATAATATAAAAATAATACTTCAAAATTCACATAAATACTTCAAGTTTCAGATAGTATGGTTCGATTTTGACTGATTTTGACCAATTCTGACCGCCTAGGGCCGCCTAGGACCGATTTTATCCGATTTTATCCGATTTTGACCGATTAATATAGGCCGATTAATCCGATTTTTGACCGCCTAGGACCGATTTTCACCGATTACGACCGCCTACGACCGACTTTGACCGATTACCGATTAATTGGACCGACTAGGTTAAAATTAGTCAGTAGACTACCGACTAGCGCCTAGGCGGCGATTAATCGGCCGCCTAGGCCGATTTCTACAACCATAGTCTCAAGTACAAACCAACTTTTGATAGCCTTCTCCAGATGCTCCATCCTCCAAGAATCATATATAAGTAATCAACCAATGTCTATAAATATTAACAACTTAATAACAATACTAACTACTATCCATCGTTTTAAACGTGTTTCCGTTCGGGATCGAACCCGAAAGATCGTTATACGACCGGGAAATTCCCAGAAATATTGCACGATGAGGCCGAAAAACTGCGAAGAACCGGCAATGAGCATGCTTTTTCGGGAAGTATCCCTCTGAGATTCGGATTATTCGACACGCTAAAATGCTCAAGATACGAAGCAGGAAATATATCATAAGGAATCCCACCAAGAAACCTATTTCCAGATAAATGAACATAAGAAACATCACTAAGAATCCTAAAATCCAAATCAATATCACCCGAAAACAAATTATCTTCAAGTCGAATTCAAAAAAGCGAGGAACAATTCGAGATAGACGAAAGACCACCCGAAAAATAATTCGAAAATAACATTAACCTACTCAACTCCCCCCTGAAGAAATACCTGGTGGAATCACACCCACAAAATCATTTGTTGAAACATCAACCCATTTGAGTTTAGAATGCATACCCAATTCTTGTGGCAGTGTGCCACTAAAGAAGTTATCCAAAATAAGAAGTGATTCAAGATTAGGAACCATATTTTAAATAAAACCCAGTTACTTACAAACAATTGGCTAAATCTCGGTTCTAATGTTCAACCCAAACCGGTTACATTAATTCTTAAAAACGGAATGTGAATACGTAATACAACAAACGACACTAAGTCGTGTGTGTCTGAAGAACAGTTTCTGCAATCTCTTTGAGCACTTGCCCACTTGCATAGTGATGTCTGCGTACTGGCATGTATACATCTGCACCAGCAACCAATTCCCTCTCAATTTCGTCTGTCTTCCCTAACGTAAAATAAACGGGCTTTCCACACAGCTCACATCTTGCCTATAGCTTAGTTAAAGACTCTGCAACTGGTATCGTATCAAGCACTCCAAAGCTCCTTCTGCAAACCGTACATATAATATTCAATCATCAAATAACAGTATATTATGTGGCTGCGATGAAGTCATGAAACTTTTACATGAAAATTGAAAGGTTTGACGTGGTTACATGTAAATGGGTCTACCACTCTACTTGAACCGTGTTTAATCCCAAACGGGTCAAAACGGAAGTTCATTAAATGTTGCCCAAAGTCTATTTTAGCGTATACAACTTCCACAAATGTTTTGTTTGAGTAATTCAATCTATAATTGTAATTGAAGTTTGAAAAAATGGACAACCCATACTGCAACCTCTTCACAAAAAACATATAGTTAAAGGTGTTCTTTTCTAGGTTCAATCTTTAGATATTTCTTCCCACAAGCATATAAGCAAGACCAATTAACTGTAAAAGTTAAATCGAAGACATGCCCACAAAAGAGTTGATGTCAACCTAGTAACACATTAACCAAATGAAACATCAACCAGCATGCAATTCATATATAATATAATAATTTCTACTGTTTTAGCTTGTTTAGTGATGTTTAGTATGCTGAAATGTTCCCTGTTTTTTGCACCTTTGACGGCTTACGATAAACCCAACCCTTTCTAGGATGTCCTAAACCAAAAAAAAAAAACATTACATGCTTTGTTATCATATATCTTTGTTTTTAGAAGGTTGTATGTATAAAAATATACTTTGAAGAACTTTCAACCAGTCCCCTTTCAGCTAGATATCTTGATTTGACCCAATTGGGATCAAATACTACCCAAATTAACCAATTCGTAAGTATATAAATGTCAATAACATAATAGAAAGAAAATATCAACATTGAAACTTCATTAAACAACCTGGAGCCATTGTCACCAAGACCATGCAATCAAACAACCGTTGCTAGATGCGTCCCTTTTGGCCTCACAACATAAGTCCTTCCGAGACAGCATCATTGCACTTTCTGAGGTTGCATGTATTCACTATGTCATCATCCTATAATTATTAAAGAAATTAATTAATTTAACAATATTTAATGTGAATGAACGATTTAATAAGTTTTATGCATTAAAAAAAAACTCACATGTCATCATAGTTTCACAACCACTAAACAAAATGTCAAGACTGGTAACAGAATATGCCCAATGAACAAAAGAATTTAACATATAAGATGTTTATGTTTATTACTTGATCCATATTCAAGATGCACCAGCTCGAAAATCATCCATCGATCTCATCAAAGGATAATTTCGGTTGAATTTATTAGCTAATGTCAGCATCGAATTTGGAACAACATTACCCATAGGCCATACCAGCTCAAAAATCATCCATCAATCTCTCATCAAAAGATAACCTACAAACAATCAGTCTAAAAGGTTAAATATAAGGAGCTGCATTTTTCTTTTCACTGAAGATAAACAATATTTACAGTTTAGCAAAACCTCAAACATACAAAACCAAATTCAAATCCACAAATCCATGAATATGATTATAGATCAACAAACAGATGGCCTCAATTCAGTAAGTCATGTGCAGAGAAATTACCTCATAGGCTCGTATTTGATGTGAGAAGCTGAAAGAAGCTAATCAATGAATGTAAGCATATTCAAATCAGATGGCCTCATCATTTTCCTTAAACATACACAATCTGCTGTCCTATATGAAGAAACTAATCGGTTCATCATCACTGAAATGATAACTTAAACTAACCGCTCAAAATCAGTCACAACCTAGTCACATTTCAAGACCCGGACATTAAATTAACACACTACGTAGAAGCCTCTCCCCAAGCGGTGAACCAGCTAAACACCAAAATCCACCCACACCATGATACAACCAGTCCCAACCCCAAGATTCAGCTCCCACCCCACGAAAAGACCACTACCCTGACCTGCTGAATTACTCCCACCAGCCTGTACACTAACCACATCTACAATCCATTAAATTTACCATATCATCTCTTGTTACTGAAGGCTCAGAAGAAATAGGCATGACTGTCAAAGAAACTGAATCATAAGCAAACATATTCTTCTCAACTCCGGTCTGCTTAACGAAAGAAAATCATTATGATACAACAATCACAGCTATGCCGGAGTCTATGAACAACTTTATTAGTATGTAAACAGAGATGACTTTTTAAAGCTTAATTTTATCTAAAGAAAGCACGGATGTGCTATGATATGTAATTAAGCACTTATCAACAAAACAACTGATGTACGCAACAAACCCATCAGTTTCATATGTTGGTATTAAATACCAAATACACAACATAACTCATTTGAGGCATTCAGTGGAGCAAGTTGTGTGCAGGCAAGAAGAATCAATTTTAACAATTCTATGTTCAGTTTTCTATAAACTACAAATCAACGGCATCGATTATGAAATTAAAGGAAAAACAGACATTGATCGATCTTCACTTATGCTCCCTTTCTTTACCCGAACCCAATGTCACCAAAAAAATAAGTTTTTTTGTCTAATTACCTTATAATAAAGTTTTTTAGGCTTTTGAATGCATTTTTTTTGTCTACTGAAAAGCTCACCTTAACCATCAAATAGTTCATGAACAGTACTTCGTTCAGTTCATTTGCAGCCCTAATTACAATAATAATCTATTTTTTTATTAAAAACAATTTAGGAAGCTGTATGCATTAAACTTTCAGCACGTTTGACTCGTTTGACCAATTTTGTTTAAGCTAAATGTTTTAAAATGACCCATCTAGAACAGAACAAACCTGACGTAGATCGATCTTCATTAAAACCATCCCGAAAACAGAAACTCTTCTTATTAAGTCAGCGAGGCGACCATCAGCTTGAATTCCCGATCCACGTGATTGCTGTCACAATAACAATTAGTGTGAGCTGAAGTGGGTTGGGTAGTCGGACCACAAACACATCATTTATCATTTTTGGTTATACAAAATCTGTATTATTACAATGTATTCTAAACGTTTGACCAAGCTTGACTCATCTAACCAGTTAGATTCGTTCAACCCATTCTTTTTAGTTAAATCATTTAAAACATAATATGTTTGACCCGTTTAAAATAAAAAATAAAAAATAAAAAATTAACCTACTAATATATAGAAGGTAAGGATGAGCATTTGGTACTTGAGACCAGTACTGTACCGAATTATTTTCGGTACCGATTCGGTACCCACTTTTTGGCATTTTTTGTACCGGTACTTTTGGTCAGTACTGCAATATCTACTATAATAATAAATCCACATTAAAAATCACAAATCCTTGATACATCAGATTATTTTTTGTTCATAGGCAAAAAAATAAAAATAAAAAATACGGATATAAAACACACATCACCTTAAAATAGCTGTTGATATATTCTTCAAAACTGTAGCACCGTAAACAAAACGTCCTATTTCTTTGTTGTTTGCTTGAAAAGCACAACTTTTTAACAGCTACTAAAACTAAAATATGAAGTAATAAGAGAAAACTGGAATATAATTACCGCAATAACATCTGAAAGTGAAGGTTGTTTCTTCTTCGTGTGGAGAAGATGCGACTGCCATTAACTTAGTATACTGGAAAATAAACTTTGGTCATATAAAAATATTAGAATTCAAGAGATTTTGTAACTTACAACATTCATATTAGCAGCCCATATAGCAAATTAATGTTCCCAGTTCCCTAATGTAGAAAGCGGTGCTACTAAATGAGGGGAGACATTCTCTTTAGATAACGATGCCAAATAAGCAATACTTTGTATCGTTTTCCTGAATGTTATAAAGCATACTATAAAGGTAAAGGATTACTTTTTCATACATATATAAAAACAAAATTTTTAAAAAATTAAGGAAATCTTACCAAGACCCATTTCGTCTGCAAGTATCACATGTGTTTGTTTTGACTTTAGACCATGAGAAACGCAAGAAATTCAATCCTTCAAGCTGGTACGGAAGTAGCTCACCTATAGTTACACGTAATCAAGTTTTGAGAACATCTTCTAGCTTATACATATAGCTATTAAAATTGAGAGGCTTATACATATACCCAAAAAGCTTACTTGCGGCAAATAGTTTTCAGCACTTAAATACATATTTAGAAGAGAGATTGATGAGGCAGAACAATAACTTAGGCCCTTCGAGACTACAGCCAAGAAGAAGAAAAGCTAAAACATAAACCCTAACCTTTTTATCAACTTTTTACACCATATCAAAATTATTAGATTTGATATTACATTATTTAATCATCATAATTGAAACAATACACATCTCCAACAACATCATTAGCTGTCCAAGAAAGTAGTAGTTAGTTGATGGCTGGCTATTCACTTAATTTATCACAGCACTTTGAAACTCAAAAGTAAAGACATATGCTAGGAGAAGCATGATAGTCATATGCTAGCTAAGAACAACAAACACTCATGAAAACGTAAATGGTTGATATTTAAATAACATTAATTCATTAGGAGAAGCATGATAGTCATAGCTTGTAGCAATAAACGGGCCACCTGTAGTACGCCCGAAGTTGGTTCCTTCATGACACTATTACAAAAATTAAATTAACAAATAAAGTTAAATCCAATATTATCAAGTGAGTGGGAACTAAAAATAATACATAAAAAAGGTACAAAAAAGGATATTTTCGGCTGTCTTACTCTTGCCTATCTCACTTACTTGGAGTGCCCAGATCTCTCGTCAGCCTGCAAATGAACAAAACTACCGGAGTTATATTAAATAAATGTAAAAATTAAGACATAAGAAAAGGTACTTATGAATACTCTGAACCACCACCAGACTCACCCAATTCTGGAAAACCCTAACCCTATAAATCGAACGCCACAACCACCTTGTCGACAGAAAAAACTGAGCACCTAACAAATCGGAAAGAACATTCAAATATATAACAAATTAACAATCGGAATAACAAATAAAACTAACCTGATTTACACTTTGAATCAAAACTTGCTATCATAGTACCAAATAACATAAACCACATAAGATCAGGCGAAATAAAATCCCCAAAATTAAGGTAATCCACATATAAATATGTAATCAAAATCAAATACAACAAACCTAGTAAAATATTAGCAATCAAATCGAAAATATGAAATACCTCAAAAAGATTTGAAACAGGGAACATTATCGTCTCTCGAATCCTTTGGATGCTTCAAGTGCCGCCAGTTCCGATGACTCCTTCAAGAATCCATACCAAAACCTTAGAAACTGATGGTCACATTGTCTCACAATCAAGGGTTCCTAGGAAAAACCAATATTAAAAAGACATGAAACAAAAATTAACATTAGAAACTTTCATGAATCAGGTTATAAATTGAAAAAACAAACTTACCAGGTTACTTTTGACCGTAGAGATATGAGATCTAGGTTGTTTCAATTGAAAAAAAAAAGAGAACTGATTGGAGGCAAAGGATGAAAAGAAACGCTTGTGTTAATTCTAGATTTAGGGTTCTTGGTATTGCAAATTAGATCCGGTTATCGGACTGACTGGATCACAACAATCGGAGAAGCAGGATACAACTGATTTCAGATGAGATATACAAAACAAAAGAAATTATTAGTTATAAAATCTAAAATATCAAGAACGATAGTTGATCCATTGACAAAATCTAACCTTTATGACGAAGATCAGAGTCGGATTCATAGAGGAATGAATGAGAGGCAGAGAGCGATTCATTGATAACACAGGAATATGAGATTGAAATTAGGGTTTTAATGATTGATTGAAAACGTATTGGAGAAGATTTCTAACTGATTGATTGAGAATTGAGTGGTTTCCATATAAAGCATTTTGCCGCTCAAAAACCCAATTATCTGGCCAAAGAGAATAGCCACATCAAGGTCAAATGGTCAACCATTATTTTGCTTTAGTATAATAGATAGATTATCGTCTCTCGAATCCTTTGGATGCTTCAAGTGCCGCCAGTTCCGATGACTCCTTCAAGAATCCATACCAAAACCTTAGAAACTGATGGTCACATTGTCTCACAATCAAGGATTCCTAGGAAAAACCAATATTAAAAAGACATGAAACAAAAATTAACATTAGAAACTTTCATGAATCAGGTTATAAATTGAAAAAACAAACTTACCAGGTTACTTTTGACCGTAGAGAGATGAGATCTAGGTTGTTTCAATTGAAAAAAAAAGAGAACTGATTGGAGGCAAAGGATGAAAAGAAACGCTTGTGTTAATTCTAGATTTAGGGTTCTTGGTATTGCAAATTAGATCCGGTTATCGGACTGACTGGATCACAACAATCGGAGAAGCAGGATACAACTGATTTCAGATGAGATATACAAAACAAAAGAAATTATTAGTTATAAAATCTAAAATATCAAGAACGATAGTTGATCCATTGACAAAATCTAACCTTTATGATGAAGATCAGAGTCGGATTCATAGAGGAATGAATGAGAGGCAGAGAGCGATTCATTGATAACACAGGAATATGAGATTGAAATTAGGGTTTTAATGATTGATTGAAAACGTATTGGAGAAGATTTCTAACTGATTGATTGAGAATTGAGTGGTTTCCATATAAAGCATTTTGCCGCTCAAAAACCCAATTATCTGGCCAAAGAGAATAGCCACATCAAGGTCAAATGGTCAACCATTATTTTGCTTTAGTATAATAGATAGATTTGATTTTCTATATCATATTATCTTCATTGTTTATATTACTTAACATGTTATATAAACAAGTTTTAGCTTTCTTTTACCCAAAATATTACTTATTTTTAACAGACACTTACTTTTTATTTGTGATATACAAATTTACTCTTATTCTTTTCGATGATGTAATTATCTCTAATAAACTTTAAAGTCTTACCATAGTATATATAATACTAGACATAAAATCGGAAAACATTTTGGATGGCATCAATAACTTAAGACATAATATAATTTTATGTATAATATGCACTTTTTAGTAATATAATACCAAACAAATTTACAAATATACAATCATTGATTTCGCAAACAATAATAAAGTCCTAATTTTTTAATAATAAAAAAATATATAACTAAAAACATATGAGATTATAATACAGTTAACCGATTTATCATTATACAACCTCCCAACTATTCAATCATATTTTTTCCCATCCTACTTTAAATCTTATCCTACTTTAAATGTCGAATAAAATACATCTATTTTTCTTATAAAATATTATCCTTAAATTTAAATTGTTAATCTATTATAACTAATAAATGAAAGTTATTTGGGCCACGTGTCATTAGATTAGGGCATCACTTTTTGCCTTTTCCCGCCCAACACTACCATCCCTTTTATTTTCCCTTTTCTTATTCTTCTTTCTCACAATTAACCCAAACCCTAAACACTCTTTCTCTCTGAAGATCATCGGCGACAAACTTCTCCAGTGTTTCAATCATCAATCATCGGCTTTCAAGCCTTTATACTCGACGGTAATCTCTAACTTGTGGTTTGATTATTATATTTAATCGTTTGATTCGTCTGATTTGGTTAATCGTTCGATTCTTCTGATTTGGTTAATGGTTCGATTCGTCTGATTTAATCGTTCATGTATATAGATTTGTTTTTGGTTCAATTTCATTTTCACAGGCTTATAATGGAGGTGCGTCATAGCAAATCGACGTCTTGTGAACAGTCATAATCGTCCGTTGTAGAGAATTTCAAGACATGACCTCTCTGGTTGTCGTGGATACATCGGAATATGCCGCCGGTAGTTGTAATGTATCTGCAAATTGCTGATTTTACATTATTTGGTAAATCAATAAATTGTCAGTGATTGTTATGCGTTTTGTGCTCAGGTAGGGTTGTTTTGTAGAAAAGAGATTGGGGATTTGCCCAGCTTTGGACCCTCGGCCGCCGGTAGTTGTAATGTATCTGCAAATTGCTGATTTTATACGTTTTGTGCTCACGTCGGAATATGTCGCCGGTAGTTGTAATGTATCTGCAAATTGCTGATTTTATTTGGTTTGGTGTAAAAATATTAGGAACTGGTCTATAAAGGAACACTATATAGAAAGTTTATGTTGAATTAAAGAATATATTAACGTTTTCTAAACTAATTTTACATTATTTGGTAAATCAATAAATTGTCAGTGATTGTTATGCGTTTTGTGCTTAGGTAGGGTTGTTTTGTGGACAAGAGATTGGGGATTTGCCCAGCTTTGCACCCTCTGGGGCCCCATCAAACTATATTAGTTCGTCCATTCTTAAGTGTGTGGCTCGAAATGTTTCTCCTCCGTGGCGCCAACATGATAAAGATGGGCACTATGTGTTTGCAGTTGGAGATAATCTAACCACTCGATGTAACTACCTTTCACCACTATCAAACAAGTTTTTATTATTGATTTCTTACTATACCATATTCGTCTTTGTATATGATGAAGGGGCGATACCGACACCATGTTTTTATGTTTGGTTTATACTTTGATTATAGTTTAATAGGAAACAAAGCTTAAATGTATTTTAATTTTCCTTCACAGTGTTTTAGTTTGTTACATACAATATTATAAGCTAATGTTTTTTTGGCATTTATTTCATGATGTATTGTACTATTGTTGTTTTATCTGCCATGTTTTGAGTGCTTATTATTTTTTTCTCATGATTTGCAGATAAGATTCATGGAAAAATGGGCGAAGGTAAGTTTAATTTGTAAACAAATCGTAGATCGTATGCTATTTCGTATTGATAATGTGTAAAATTGTTTCATTGATGTATTTTTAATTTTAATTCAGGTACCTTTGGGCAAGTTTTAGAATGTTTGGACAAAGAAAGAAAAGATATGGTTGCAATAAAAATAGTTTGTGGTATAAAGAAATATCGTGAGGGTGCTATGATAGAGATTGATGTGTTGCAACAACTTGGTAAACATGGCAAAGGGGGCAATCGGTGAGTGACATTTAAGCAACATGCATTATTTATTATATTGTGTCGTTTAGATATTGCATATGAGTTGTTTTATGTTTGTGTCTGGGTTTGTGGTGTTAAATTGGTTTATTCTTTGCAGTTGTGTGCAAATAAGGAACTGGTTTAACTATCGTAACCATATATGTATTGTAAGTATACGATACGATGATTAATATGGTGGATTTGCTTCCCCCAATTAACAAAGATTTTTAGGGTTAAGATGTTGGGTGTGTTCAAATGGTGTCAACATGTTTTTGAGAAGCTTGGACCAAGCTTATATGATTTTCTACGCAAAAACAATTATAGCTCATTCCCAATTGACCTAATCTTCATGTTAAGGTATTATAATAAATTACAGTCTAATTGAATTTAGTTGGCTTTGGTGTAACAAATTTAAAGTATAAAGACTCAAATATATTACTTTTGCAGGTCGATTTGACTGAATATGAGGGTAAACTTGAATTTGTATTTGATGATGTGATGAATGAAGATGTCAGAATCGATAATGCGGGTATATAAAATTGTGTCTTCATCTTCACGTTGCACTTTTTAAGATATTTTGTCTAATACTTTTATTCTTTATGATGTAGATATGACAAACTATTGAGCCTATAATCCTAATTATCTTTCAAAGATGAAAAGCAACTTGCTTTGTTATTCACTGGTTAGAACTCACATTTCAAAATGCGTAATTATGTGAAATATGTTAAAAAATTAAGTTATTTGTATATTTTATCAAATGGCTGATTATATGTAATGGGTGATTATAGAACTTACATACATTGTCTTTTTAGTGCAGGTCAAAACAATCATTTCCTTTTCATGATTCTCCTAGCCGAATTCATAATAGTCGAGTCGTGTTACATTTTGGGTGCATCTCAAAGTAAGCTTCACCATATTTTTCTCAAATCTTTCTCATATGCTCTTCTGTAATATATTCATAATTACATTCCATCCCGAACACTTGATAGTGATGGGCAGAAGGTATCAATTGTTGTTTCAAGCACTACCTTGAAACTTTTCAGTTGCAAATCATTTATTTGTTTAGGCAAGGTTGTAATGTTTTAATTTTTTTTTATCTAGCAGGTTGTTTGGACCGTAACATTAGCTACTAGCACGATGGTATTTTCCATTCTCCAAGTACTTTGGCAGGTACCGTGCTATTATATACCATACCAGATTACGAATGTTTTTTTTTTTAATTTTTATCATATAATGTGAAATTATTAGGCGGCATTTCTGGCATGGCATATCTACTCTGTGTGTTTTAATATCAGAACAGATGAGTGGGTAAGTTCTTTAAAAAAAATATGATTTCACCGAAACAGTATAAAAAAAGATTAAGGCTTTATTTGAGTTTCACGGATCTATAGAAAGCTTTCGGTGAGAGCAAGAAAACTCGCGATTCATCTCTGTATTTTACATAAAACCTATAGTTTTTCAAACAGTGTTTTAATCCGAGAAAAAGTGAAACCACTGTTTTAGGTTAAAACAGTGTTTTGAAACCACTATTCGGTTAAAACAGTGTTTGAAACCATTGTTGGGTTAAAACAGTGTTCTTAAAACAATGTTTTGAAACCACTTTTGGTTTAACAGTGTTTGAAACCACTGTTGGTTTAAAACAGTGTTTGAAACCACTGTTTTAACCCAACAGTGGTTTCAAAACACTGTTTTAACAACACTGTTTTAACCCAACAGTGGTTTCAAACACTGTTAACCCAAAAGTGGTTTAAAAACACTGTTTTAACAACACTGTTTTAACCCAACATTGGTTTCAAACACTGTTTTAACCCAAAAGTGTTTTAACAACAGTTGTTTGACTTTGGTCAAACAGTGGTTTGACATTGGTCAAACAGACTTTTGAACCACTAAGAATCATATTTTTGCAGTCAAACAGTTGTTTGACTTTGGTCAAACAGTGGTCAAATAGCGTTACAAGAGTCCAGCTAGGATGAAGTCGAGATTTGATATATAGTTTTGATTATCTGCTTTATATGAAGAAAGAGATGGTTCAAAATTTCTACATTATCATGTTTCATATTCCGTTAATTATATTGGAGATATTATCAATACACACCATTGATTATTTTGTTATAAGTTTATTTCATGAACTTCCTCATTTCATTTCATATTAGGATCACTATCTAACATATATGGGGTCTTCAATGCTGATTATAAGTTTTTTTTTTTTTGGCTCTGTAATTTCAAATTAATTGATTATTCTATTCAGTAGTCCATCTTTGTTTGTTTATGTATCTCTAAGAGTTGTTTAATTTTTAAATACTTGAAGTGTTCATGTTATATGTTTGTTTCTGAAACAAAGTTCATTTGATTCTGCATCAGAAAAAGATATCACATAATATATGGTTGTGATCGTATCCAAAAAAGTGGCATTCTACTTAATTTGTATCCTTGTGGCAATCTTTACAAGTTTGTTTTTAAGCTTTATGTATATTCCTATTTTAAAGTAGATTAAAAACCCATTTTTCTTTGTGTTGAATTTTTTTATTGGAAAAGGGCCTTTGCATACCACACAGATCGTAGCAAGTAACGGTCATTGTTCAGATTCTATTTCATCGCTTCTACTGCACGTCAAGGTATGTTTTTTTTTGTTTCAGTTGATGTAATTATAGGCGCGTGCCTAGGGAAGGCAGGGCGTAGCAAAACCCTTTGTGCGTAGCAACTAGCAAGGTGCCAAAGGCCCAAAAGTGCCTAATGGGATAAAAACAGGCATGAACCAGTAAAAAAAAGCTGTTTGATTGGGCAGTGGTGATGTAAGTATATACATTATTAAAATCTCAAATGTATGGTTATTTTATTAAGGTCTAATTACTAAGTGTCTCTGATTGAAATCTTGAATGAAGACATAGGGTTAGGGCTTATTAAGTTCCACTTGCACGTTGATCAAGCAATGAATTTGAAAATAAACTTGAATTATTATGAGGTATGATGCAAATTTGAAAACACAATCAATCAACATAGAGTATCGGATTGAAATTGTCTTAATCGGCTTGATGTTTTCATTGGTCTATTTGGTAGTGTTAACAGTTCGGCTTGATGGTTTTGACAGTAATTTGGTATTACTTCCCACTAATCGTCTCACTCCACATTAATTCTTCATTTTCCGAGCTTAAAACTATTATTTTAAAGGAAGAACCGCCTCTTGGCAGGTCAAGTTTTCAGATTATAGGTTACTTATTGCTTGGTATTGCATGTTGTTTTTGGTAGGTAAAAGGTTAAATTGGACACTAGACCAGTAAGAGGTCAAGTTGCAAATCCCCGGCTGACAAACCCTATCGAGTTTTTGTAATAAATGTTTTCCCCGAGCGGGTTTAATCTTACCAGTTAAATAAAAAGAATGCTTAAGCATATAGTTCTTCTACTGAGATTTTGTTTACTATCGTACACATTTTGTGATTATTTTTTACAAGTGATTGATGTAGAGTTTTGTTTCAAATTTTAGAGACTGCAATGGTGGAGTATTATGGCCTTGAGAGCGGGTTCGTACACTGGAAAAAAATGTAGAAAAGGAAGAAATGGGTGCTAACCAAAAAGATGGTAAAAAAAATCTCAGTCCCTCTTAATTCAAAGTATGTATTTTTTATACCTATGTTAATAACAGTTTTAGTACATATTTGTTCAATGTTTCCATTTAAATTTGATTAGTGACAACTGTTAGGGGATCCGGGATCTTAACTTTGAAGTTGTTCACGTTGATCTTGCTTTTGTATGTCACTTAGTTTTGTATTTATTTTATTTATACATGTAGGATCAATATGTTTGTATTATTTTATTTATATATTAATAATTAATGATTAATGTAAATAAATTTCTCGAGCCCGGGAAGCAATCCCGGGCGATAACCAAATTTTGTATTAAGATATTATTTATTTTTATTTTCATTAATAAAAAATTATTATATCGATTGTATTACATAATTTTTAAATAATCATCTCCGTAATCATCATATCTATCGCGTATCGCGTATATCCATTAGTTTTTTTAAATATAATTTTCTTATTATTTGGTATATAAAATCATATTTGTTCAACCCGTGTAATAAATGAAGATTTTTAAAGATATAACTTTTTTATTATTTGGTAAACAATATTATATCTATTCAACCTATGTAATATACATGATTTTAAAGATATAACTTTTTTTTATTATTTAGTATATAAAACTACATTTCTAACCCGTACAATAAATATGGTTCTTATAAATATAATTTTTTATTATTTAATATATAAAATTACATTTATTCAAACCGTGCCATAAAAAAAGAGTTTTAAAGATATATTGTTTTATTATTTAGTATATGAAATTTATTTATTTAACCTGTGTAATACATTGGGTTATAGTCTAGTATAAAAATATTTAAAGGTATTCATACAAATAATCTTCTTAAAATACTCCCACGTTCCCTATGATTTTGGAGTACTTCTTATCTTATCGCATTTGGCATGAATCTTTGTTCTCATTATCTCTTAAAGTAATCATCATTCTAAATAATAAAATCAAGTTTGAGGGGAAATTAATAAAAACGATAATAGCTTGAGTTTTAAATAACGAATTTGGTCGTATTGATTGATGAGTCGCATCGAATTTGAAAATACAAATCATTAAACAAATGGAATATGATTGTGTTCACAAGATAAAGATAACATCTCTTATTTAAATAAGATTTATGTATCTCCATCTCATATATATTACACTGCTGCCTTCTAAAAAAATATTTGGTGGAGCTATTTTTGATATTATTTTACAGTTAATTAAAATTTTTGATTTCTTAATTTAACATTTTATTATACTTAGTTTAATATTAACTATAAATTTCCTAAAAAAAATATTTTAAATTGACATTTCCACCGCCTCGTAGCCCATAATTTAACAACTCCGTACAACTCTTCTGTTCATACCGTCGTGATCATGATCGAGAACAATATTCTTTCAAATTATTAAAATGTTTTAATTTAAAAACGGGTCATCTTAAATTCACAAACATACCGTCTCTTAAATGCTCCCATGCTTTCAAATTTCAATCAATCTTATCTTCATTTGAGGATAAACACAAAATTAGGTTTTGACTATTATTATTATTATTATTATTATTATTATTATTATTATTATTATTATTATTAGAGTAAATTACGTTTTTGGCCCCTGTGGTTATATCAGTTTTACTATATTGGCCCAAAATAAGAATTTTTAACAGATTTGCCCCTGTGGTCCCTATAACTAACCGTTTTGGCCCCTAAATCTAACCAAACCCTAACTCTGGTTAATTAATTGGCACATGACTTGCACATGATGGGCATATTAGTAATTTCCCCTCCCCTTCTTTAAAATTGATATAACCACAGGGACCAAAATGTAATTTACTCTAAATAAATAAACTAATTTAACACAAATTCACCCCTGTTCTCTCTCCTACTACGTTTTCTTCTCTTGAACAACACCAACACCAACACCAACACCAACACCACTACCCATCCTCCCTCCATTGTAGCAGACGAGTGGCATTTGAGGGTCTAGGATCACGACGAAGGTGGTGGTCGGTGAAGAACCGACGACTGAAACTCAGACCGGTGGCGATGGTATGGTTTAAGGGCTGGGTAGTGGTAGCTATGGCCGGAAATCGAACCACTACTCATCCCCCTCCATTGCAGTAGATCCATAAAGAAATGACGGTCAGAACTCGATTAGTCATCCCCCCTCCATTGTAGCAGATCTGAATGTGTTATATCAAAGATTTGGGATGTGATGTCAAGGTTTGGGTGGAGATTTGGGCGGAGATCTAGATCTAGTGACAGTTATGATGAACTGTGAAGGTTGTGGGTGTAGCAGTGATGGCGGAGGTGATGGCGACTGGGTAGTGGTCATTGATGTTGGTGGGTGTTGATGAAGGGCTTGGGTGTTGATCACAAGCAGAGCTCGAATAGAGAAATGAGGGTTTGGGGCAGCCCATGATCTCCGATTTCTCCCCAATATTCAACAACCCTTGCATTTGATGGAGGGTTTTGTTTGTTTTGCCAAGTTAATTTAATTGCTTTTTTTTAATTTGCAGTGGGTACTTTATTAGGATCTTTAACAGGGGTTTTGATCGGTCAAGAAACAGAGAGTGGGTTTGTTAGGGATCTTTAAAAAATCTTATTTTTTATATACTTGAAGATCTGGGTTTGTAGTGTTCTATACTTGAAGATCTGGGTTTGAAGTGTTCTTGAAGATGATGATGTGTTTTGAAGAGCTGGGTTTGAAGTGTTCATGATGATGTGTTTTGAAATCTGTTGATTTAATTATTGTTTTATTTTTTATATTGTCAGTAAAAGTAAAGAGGGAGGGAAATTACTAATATGCCCATCATGTGCAAGTCATGTGCCAATTAATTAACCAGAGTTAGGGTTTGGTTAGATTTAGGGGCCAAAACGGTTAGTTATAGGGACCACAGGGGCAAATATGTTAAAAATTCTTATTTTGGGCCAATATAGTAAAACTGATATAACCACAGGGGCCAAAAACGTAATTTACTCTTATTATTGTTATTGTTATTGTTATTACTATTATTATTGTTATTATTATTATTATTAGGTTTTTTATTGCATTATTTTTAATATACTTTTAAGACTTATCATCGTCGTCATCATCATCATA
Source organism: Helianthus tuberosus (assembly GCA_030545235.1). Lineage (NCBI taxonomy): Eukaryota > Viridiplantae > Streptophyta > Magnoliopsida > Asterales > Asteraceae > Helianthus > Helianthus tuberosus. The sequence goes on from CM060409.1 coordinate 31,184,784, forward strand.
CTCAGTAAATCGACCAATAGCAAATTTAAGGTAAGATCTGAGAAGAGTAAGATGTAGACAACCTTACTGTACCCAGCAGAATAGAGAGACTGCTTCCACTAAGACTCCCGACTCGATAGTGGTTTTGCATCAAACCTTAGTAGAACGAGCCATAGCACGGGCTACGGCTCAACCTCGTATTCGCAGTGTAATTTTTTTTCTTTTTTTCGGTTTTATACATAGGATCTTCCTAAACATATATGAGGATACCCCTATGAGAAAATTATGAAAGATATTATTAACTAAGCCTAAATAACTAGTTTTATATTAAGCTCAAATTGTAATAATTAATAAAGCCCAAATAATAAAATAATCCATTGAACCATTGATTATGGGTGGCAATGTCCTATTGTGAAACCAAACGTCGCAAAACACAATCGCATTCTGTAGTCTCTCATAGTCGCACGAAAATCAGCGATTTCGGTCCGGAAATCTTAACAGCGACTTCGGGCGATTTGATTTCTTGTGAGTTTTACTGTCCTCGTAATCTTTCATAATTGATAGTTTGATTTCTTTTATGATGATTTTTTAGACTTATAGTTTATCTAGAAATTCTTTTATGATATTTCACATATAAGAAAGGTATCGAACATAATTTGAGAAAGGAAAATTGGTATTTAATAAACCAACCTTTGCCCAGTTGGTAAATAATAATCCAACCTACAAAATTGGTATATAATAATCCTACCTATCAACATGTTGGTACTCAATGAACTTCCGTTAGTTTTTTTTAACTGAAGTTAGTTTTTAAGTTTTATTTATTACACAAACAGTCCCTGTAGTTGTAATTTACTAGTTTTAACTATGAGTTAATAGCCAAAATGGTCCCTGAGGTTAATAGCCACAGCACCGCCACCACCACCGCTGCCACCGCCACCACCGCCGCCACCGCCACCACCACCACCGCCACAGCACCGCCACCACCACCACCACCACCGCACCGCCACCATCACCACCACCATCGCCACAGCACCTCCACCACCGTAAACTTTAAAGTAACTTAGCAGTATTTATTTATTTATTTTTTTTGTTTCTATCGAACGGTTGAAATATGATCAAAAGACTTTAGCAATGAGCTCTATTTTTTTTTTTAATAATGATGTTCACCACTTCCCAGACACAATCTCTTTCTTTAAGGGATACACCCCAAACCCTAAAAGAAAACTTTCAAAACTTCAGCCGCCATGTGCAATCTCTCTCTACAATGAACACCACAACAACAAAACAATCTTCTTCTACTCTTTTTCTTTTAGAATACAACTAGAGGGGTATGGATGTTGTATGAGTGCTTCGACACTGCAAGAAGCCCAAAGTCGAAGATAAAATCGAAAACGGTGGTGAACAAATTGACGCCGGTGGTTATAACGATGGTGGTTGACGGTTTGTGTAGTAATGGTGGTGTTCGCGTGGTGGGTGGTCGTGAAGGTCTGAGCCAGAGGGTACGGTGATGGTGTGACGGTGTGGGTGAAGGTGGTGTAACAATGAAGTAGGTGGTGGACTGGTGATGGAGAGATGGTGACGGAACGGTGTTGACCGGAACAGTGGTGGTGCGGCTGTGATGGAGCGGTGGTCTGATGATTTTGGTTAATGGGTGGCGGAGTTGTGGCGAGGAGACGGTGGTGTTGACGGCGGAAGAGCAGATCTGAAAGTGCAGATCTGAAAGAGCAGATCTTAGTCCGGTGGTGGCGGTGGTGGTGGTGGCGGCGGTGCTGTGGCTATTAACCTCAGGGACCATTTTGGCTATTAACTCATAGTTAAAACTAGTAAATTACAACTACAGGGACTGTTTGTGTAATAAATAAAACTTAAAAACTAACTTCAGTTAAAAAAAACTAACGGAAGTTCATTGAGTACCAACATGTTGATAGGTATGATTATTATATACCAATTCTGTATGTTGGATTATTATTTACCAACTGGGCAAAGGTTGGTTTATTAAATACCAATTTTCCTTTGAGAAATTATCACCGATATTGTTGTTCAAGCGAATGGAATGAGAAAAGAAAAAGTATAGAGTAAACCACACCTTCTATTGTTGCTCGATTTATGCAACATATGTTTTTTTGTTGTTTTTTTTCCTTTCTTTATCTCTATTTATTTTATTTTCCCACCATGTTATGTATAAGTTATAGCATAGTGAAAGTTGGGCTAGTTTAATATTATATGATTGGGCGGTAAAAAAATCTATTAGATATTTGTTTTATTTTAGTTATTGTTTGTTGATTTTTTTTACTGGATTAGGATCAAATACAAAGGATCTTAATTGTAAGAAGTGTAAGAAGGATTTATAGAGTGACAAGTGTCCAATAACCTAAAAAACCCACTACACAAAAAAACCCACTAAAAAAAAAAAAAACCTTAAACATCCACCACCACCAACCCCCCCCCACCCACCCCGCCCACCCCCCCCCCCCCCACCACCTCACCCGCAAAAAAAAAAAAAAAAAAAAAAAAAAAAAATTTTTTTTTTTTTTTTTTTTTTTTTTTTTTTTTTTGCCGAGGGGGTGGGGGGTGGGGGTTTAGGTTTTTGGGTGGTGGTGGGGGTGGGGGTGGGTGTTTAGTTTTTTTATTATTTTTTTTTAGGTTTTTTTGGGGGGGGGGGGGGGGGGGTTAGGTTTTTTTAGGTTTTTGGGGGGTGGAGGTGGGGGGGGGGGGGGGTTAGGTTTTTTGGGGGTTTTTTTGGTGAGGTATAGTTTTTTTTTTTTTTTTTTTTGCGGGGGGGGGGGGGTGGGGGGGGGGGTGGGGGTGGGGGTGGGGGGGTTTAGGTTTTTGGGTGGGGGGGGGGGGGGGGGTTTAGGTTTTTGGGTGGTGGTGGGGTGGGGTGGGGGTGGGTGTTTAGGTTTTTTGGTGGTGATGTAGTGGGTTTAGTTTTAAGTTATTGGACACTTGTCACTCTATAAATCCTTCTTACACTTCTTACAATTAGAAGTCTTTGTAGAATAACTTGACCCTTTTTTTAATATTGTATGATTGCACGGTAATTTTTTTTTTTTTTTTTGATACTCCTGATTTAATGGACTAGTTCCGCTACTGCTTAGACATAAGACACGTAACACTCAGCAATTGAGGCAAATAAAAATAAAGATTTATATGAATAAAAATTATAAACTTCTTGAATCTTGATAATAGGTTAACGAAAATTGAATTTGATTCGATACCTAAAATTGCTTGAAGATTTTCATGTGGAATATGCTTCATAAAGTATTCTTCAATAATTAAGATAACTAAATTCTGTTAATTGAAATTATGTCTCGTAAATAGGGATTGTACATCGACTTCAATAATTAAGATAACTAAATTCTGTTAATTGAAATTATGTCTCGTAAATAGGGATTGTACATCGAAACATGATTCAAAATGGCAAATACATACGGAACATATCTCTATACTTATAAATAAAAATAAGTATACGTGGCAGTTTTTTCAGCCTCTTCGTTTTGGTTGTTATATGTGGCTATTTTTCAGCCTCTTCATTTTGATTGCCTTGTGATGACACGTGTTTTGGTTTTAGACAATCCCGGCATTACCCGAATATTACCACTATTATATTATAACCGACCCATTAAAGGAAAAGCCCATAATCACTCCACTGATTTAGTTATTCCCTTCTCAGCCATCCTCCTCCAAGACTATAATACATAAACCCAAAATCAAAGACACAAATTTTGGAAAACCAAAACGTAATCACAATCCATAACCTAAAGCAGTTATTCTGTTTCTTTATCCGAACTTGTTAATCCCTCCTAAAATATATCTCATGTGTAAATGTTTGTAAAGAAAATGTAGAGAGAGAAATGGGCCGGTGGCTTTAAGGTGGTGGTGGCTCCCAAAAATCTGTCACGCCCCAACCGATGGCGGAATCATCGGGGCGACACTAGGCGAACCAGATTGCTCAAGAGAATCCATAACAACTATTTAGTGACAATATTTAACAAGTTCATTATCCCATACTAATAAACAAATATTTCAACAAACAGTCATAACTGAAAGCAAGTCTCTTAAACAAACCAGATCCGACAACCTAGATTTTTATTATGGGTTTCTAGACTTCCTATCCATTTGCAGCAACAATTCATCAACCTGTCACATACGTTAAAATAAAGTCAATACAATAATGTAAATGTGAGTACACAAGTTTAGTATAAGTATAGTATAAAAGCGTTTATGCATAACCAACATGTAACACGTAGAGAGGTGAATCAAGTATGCTATCAACAATGACACAAGCTAACCACATGACTGCGAGTTGGAGTATGTGCGATACGTGTTCACCGAAGCGAGCACGCACGTAAAGTGAGAATGTGAACCTTAGCAACCCCTGACTAATCAGGTGCTGAGTCCAAACTATAGTACACATAGCAAACAAGCATTCAGCGAATCACGTGTAACATGCGAGAGCGGTCAACGTTTAAAATGAGTTAAGCGTTGTGTGCGTTGTGTTTTGATAGAGAACGTATGTAATACCCAAAAGTGCGTTAAGCGAAAAAGGGTTCGAGTATACTCACAGTGCGTGTCTAGCAAGTAAACACGTCCTGAAATGGATTGAAGGGAGCGCCGGACCAGCCTGCGTACAGGGACAAAATGTGTAAGTCTTTCAAAGTGCTGAAACGGTCGAAATCGGAGTGTCGAGGGGAACCAGAAGCTTCGTACAAAGTTGTGCCTTCGTACGAAGGCGTGCCTTCGTGCGAAGGTGGGGTCTTCGTACATGTGTGGCTTCTGTTGTCCAAAATCGAGTGTTCTTCGCGTCTTTTGCCACGGCCTCCGTCCCGATGTGACCCGGTTCAGGAGCCGCCGGACAGAAACCCGTGGTATTTATTATTTGAGTGGACAGCGAAAGTTTAACAGGATCTTTTGAAACTTGAAAATGCCCAATTATTTTATTTCATAAATTGGGACAAACCCCATAATTTACAGTAAAGGTAATTTCACGAGGAAATCCCTTGTTTTACAAAACATGTTTATTTATTTTACTGAGCCACCACTTCAAGTTTGTTAGTGCTCCGTAGCACGTTTTCCTTGATTCACAGTAAGTCACCTAAAACATGTTTTAAAAATATTTTATCAGCGGGGAAATACTGGCGAGTCATTCAGGTTAAATGAAACGACACATTAGTTATAGATTACAGCATAAGAGCGATTACAATGGCTACTATCTTATTTTATATGGCGCCGTGTCACACCCTGGTGACGATGGTCATACCACTATTGGGTCCTTTCACCCAAGTAGTGATGATTATCACTGTTAGGTTGATGAACCAAACCGTGAGAAATTAGTAATGTGCACAATACCCCACTTGCCAGTTATTCAAGATAACCAAGACTTAATCCCTGTAACATAAAACTGGAAAACATTTGGGTATTGTAAAACAATTTTGATAAAAAGAGAATGACTCACATTGCAAGTTTAATTGGGCAAAGTTTAGCCTACTGATAAGCCTGATAACCAAATTTAAACAACAATGCACACGACACTAGGTCAGTAACTTAATACAACATTTACGATAAGCTCACGAAATCAAAACCTTCACGACGAATGACAAAGTATAGCCCTGATTTGGGCAGCACTTAAACATCCATCGGATCGATTTCAATCAATCGGACATTGTATCGTAGCAGTGATCGAGTTAATACCTGTATCGTAGCAGCGTCGTGACACCGTAAAACTCGTTTTTAGCAGAATTGGGACGTTTTGAAACTGAAATTTCGAACACAGAAGCAAGTCCCATGCACAGGCTACTTATAGCAATATTTTGAGTTTTACGCGGCCCGCGAGGACCCCTATCCTACGTGTAGGGCTGGTGTGTCACGAGTAAGGTTGCCACGTGAGCGACACGTGGCCCGGAACGCTTATCCGGTCAACTTTAAGTTGACGCGGCCCGCGTAACCCTGAGCTTATCTTTTACGCGGCCCGCGTGAAATCCAGAAATCTTGTTTTCTTAGTTTTTCAAGAGGATTAGGGTTTCAGGGGTCCGGGTTTTCACTTACGGGTCTTTGATGGACAATTTTGCAGGTCCTCACATCTTTCTTCGAGAAATCGAGGGTGCATCCCTCCAGCCTTAAGCTACTGATTAAACTTAGAGCCGGAGAGGTCATACCTTCGTACGAAGGCGTGCCTTCGTACAAAGCCATGGCTTCGTACAAGCCAGTCTGGCTTCGTCAAGCCTCTGTTCAGCGTGTTTGAGCGTCCGGAGCTGTGTTTTCATCTGAATCGGATGTATTTCGAGTCCTTTTCATGACAGTTTCGACACCACTTCATCCCACTATCCAGTGAACGAAATATGGGTCGGCTTGGTCCGTTTTTGTGTAAAAATCAAGTTTAAAAGTGGTTTTAAAGGGTTTTCACTTTGATCTAACACTTGGTGAATGTGAAATCAGCAGATTTCTGACTTGGGAAGCCGTAGCTATGCCCAATACACTCGGTTAAGTGTAGATCCGTTATAAAATAAGAAGATTTGATAAAAAATATGAAGGTTTTCATGAAAAAGATGAAGTTCTTTGTAAAAAGAAGAAGTTTAGGTGAAAAAGATGTAGTTTGGAGGAAAATAGAAGAGTTTTGATGAAATCGGAGTGAATCTTGTGGAAAATCGTACTGGAAAACGTTGTATAACATGTAAAAATTAGTAAATCGTACTTGAAAACAGTTGGATAGCAATTCAGCAGCGTTTCGTAGTAAAAGAGAGCAAGTTAGAATGAATGAGGAGGGCTTGGCTATTTATAGAGGAGGTGGGATCGCACAGAGGCGTTTGTTCGAAGCTAGCTGCCTTCATACGAAGGCAGTGCCTTCGTACGAGGCTGGCTGGCTTCGCTCGAAGGGCCTGTTTTGTGCAATTAGTTTCTCGTTTCGCATGTAAGATGCTCGTTTAATGCGTTTCGTTGCGTTAGTTAGTTCTGGTACTTTAAGTATTTTAGCAAGGTAATCAAGTGTCGGGTTGCGTTTCAGTGTGATAAATCGAGTTGCGAGAGTGAGCGTTTAAGCGTTTTAAGCGAATAACCATCACAAATAACACAAGTAACATGTAAACACACAAATAATACAAATAATATAAATAAATCCGTGTTTCGAGTTTGCGTTGCGATTAGCGTTTAAGTAATAAGCGTTTAATGTGATAATTGCGATAAATAAGCGTTGTAAAATGCGTTTAAAATAAAGTAAACCCATTGCGTTCATCGAATCTCAGAGTACAAGCGTTCATGAGTGAAAGAACGGTAGAAACAGAAACAACCAAAGTTCAGGTTGTTACAGGTTAGAGGTGGTGACGCTCGGTTTCGTCTCACCAGAACCGCCACCCCCGCAGGCTTTCACGTCTCCAGATCTAGGGTTTTGATGGTGGTGGTGGTGATGAATGATGAAGAGTTTAAGGTTAGAGAGAAGAGAGAGAGAGAGAAATAAAAAAGAGGGAGAGGGGGGATGAAACAAGAGATATGGTTACAGATTTAAATGCGGCGGTTTGGTGGTGGTGATGCTGGTAGTGCTGCGGCGGTGACAGTGCTGCGGCGATGCTACCACATTGGTGGTGGCTAAGTGGTTGCCTGGTTGGTGGTGTTGGTAATTATGTCGCTGAGATAAAGAGAAAAATAATGACATAGCAGTGTGTGTGCTGTGAATACAAAACTGTTTACACTTTTCAGCACATGGTTTTTAAAAATCATGTTTTTACGAGGAACTAAAATATTTATTTTTCATATTTAGCTCGTTTCTGTTATGATATGAAAATGTACAAATTTTCTCATCATGATTTGAAAACGTAAGTTTAACTTGGACTAACATATACATTTAAAAATACTTAATTTAAAATAGAAAGTATACATTTAAAACTAATTAATTATTAATTTAAAATAGAAAGTGAAAGTTTCAAATATAGTATTTCATCTAAATTCAAATATTAGCACCCTTACTAAAAAAATCGGTTCACTTGAACACTAAATTGAAATATTCGAGACATGAATCCGAATATGTTATTTAAATGTCGCTTATGATCTGTATATGTATTGATATTCATTTTTATGGTTCTTGATTGATGTCAATCCTTTTGGTCATTCGGTATTCTGTTTCTGGTGTAGCCAGTGCCCATAGGCCACATATCATAACGAAATGTTATCGTTTTATTTACGTAATAGTTTGCAACGCGCATGTGTGGTTAAATGTTTTAACGTTTATTTTTTGTTTGGTTTAATAGTCCTACTGTGACGTGCATGTCCTCAAAACTTGTAATAAATAAAAATAAAGTATATTTGGTTGTCCATCAACCTCCTTTTTATTGGCGTCTAATATGTGGACACTTAGCAGCTTTTGGTAAAAATATTTAAAAAAATTGGTGATTTGAAAAAAAAATGTACAAAAATTAGTATTTTTTTCTTTATTTATTTATTTTTGAAACGTTTTCTAATAACTTCTAAAAATGATTTATGTTTTTAATTGTGTTTTAACAAACGATTTATTTCTGTTTTCTTAATTACACAATCTATCATGACCAAACGAGATGGTTTATATAATTCTTTGAAATAACTTCTGATTTTGTCGTGATATTTTATAATACGTTTAAAAATAGGATTTCTAGCCCGTGTAATACACGGGTGACTAACCTAGTTATTCATAAAAACCGACCTAATCACCCCAAGCGAGTAGCATATAATTGTAACACGTCATTGTCGGAATCTGATGAAGTTATGGTAAATATTGTATTGTAAGAACAAAAGGATACAAGTGTTAATAAATTTGAAAATCAGTATACTTGATATTTTAGTTTTTATTGTTAGGTAATATATGTTTTGCATGTTTTATGGCGTGTCAAATAAAAAAATGTTTTTGATTAGGTAGGCTAAGAAGAATCATAATCTTTCATTTTTTTATAAAGGAATATTGGATTTTAATAATCACAATTATTCGTCATTAGCCGCCAACAGTCACAATTTCAAAAATAACCACTGTCAGTCTCAACTATTAACATATTGCCTTCCAATGAACCCTGACTAATAAAACCCTAACGCCGTTAGTCTCCGATTTCCGGAAAAACGTTTTTGGCCGAAAAACTCAACTTTTTCGTCACAAAACTCTTTGTAACCTTGTACGGACCTTAGGAACCTTCTTTCTAGTAAAATGCCCAATTATTTAAGTCGTCGGAAAACTCATTTTTTTTTTCTGGAAAACTTCTTTTTGGCCAGAAAAATCAACATTTTCGTCCTAAACCTCTTTGTAACATTAGATCAGACCTTTAGAAACCTTTTTCTGGCCAGAAACGTTTTTCAGAGACCAGAGACTAATGACGTTAGGGTTCTGTTAGTCAGGGTCCATTGGAAGCCAGTATGTTAATAGTTGGAACTGTTGGTGGTTATTTTTGAAGTTGTAATTGTTGGCGGCCAATAACGAATAGTTGGGATTATTAAAATCCAATGACCCTTTTTTAGATCAAAAAGTGTATGAAAAAATAGGTGTGCAAATGTAGTTTTGGAATAGCTACTTATATTGACTTTTTTTTAATTCTTTCATTTTTTTAAATATTTTTTCATACGACATGTTTTTTTTTTTTTTTGTGCTGAATTTATTGTTCTGAATGTTTTGTAATGAACTACTGGATTTTTTATGCTAAAGTTTTCATACTCGACTATTTGTGTCCAATTTTGAGAAAACAAATGAGTGAGAGTTTGTGTGACCAAAATGACTTTTAATCAAGTCATGAGGAGTGTCACACAAAACCTACTTTTACGGGATCTTCTCCATGAATAAATTTATCCTTTAATGATAATTCGGATTCAAATTTGACACTATTTAAGATTTTATTTGAATCAACAAAAATGTCTTTTTAGAATGTTTCTCTAATTTATTCATGAAATAAGATATTTTTTTAATAAGCGCACCTTCTGCGTGTGTTAATGGGTAAAAGGTAGAGTTTATCATTGTCACACCTCAACCGATGGCGGAAACATCGGGGCGCGGCACGAGCGAAACAGATTGTCCAGAAGAAATCCATAACAACTAATTTACCAGATAATTAACATCATGTCCCATACCATAACTCATCAAAGTAAAACAGTTATTACAGACATAGATATCTCATAGACAAATAAAGGTTCTGACAACTCAGATTTAAACTGTTTGTTTGTTTCTAGACTCGTCCTACTCGATTCCACGAAAGCAAGCATCCTAGCATCTCAAACACCTGTCACATACGTTAAAATAGAGGTCAATACACATAGTGTAAAGGTGAGCATACAAGTTTAATAGTATAATAGTAGCGAAAGCGAGTTTACGCATAACCAACATGTAACATGTATAATGTGAAGCAAGTAAGTTATCGACAATGAAATATGCACAGACGTGACTGCGAGTTGTAGAATGCGCAACACATATCACCTTTGTGACATGCGAGAAGAACCCTTAACAACCCTTGTCCACGACAGGTGCTGAGTCCAAACTATAGTACTATCGTTGCTAAGGTGTCAGGCAACAATAACTGTGTAAACATAACATACAAGCATTCATCGAGTAACACGCATAACATGCAGTAACGGTTGGCGTATAAAAGTGTGTGTGTTGTGTGATCGATGTGATTTGATATAAGTAACGTATGTAACACCCAAAAGTGCTTAAAGCAAAAAAGGGATCGAGTATACCCACAGATCGTGTTTAGTAAATAAACACTCTCTTGGATTGAAGGGAGCGCTGAGAGATTAGCCTGAACAGTTAACGATAACATAAGCGAATGAACGGCGCGTTAAACGGTGAAGAGAAAACCCAGTGACGAATGATCATCCGAACGGATAGTCATTCGATCGAATAACAATCCGTTCGGATGGTCACCCGTTCGGATGGCCATTCGGTCGGATTGACATTCGTTTGGGATGGATGTGTTTGTGTATGATGTGACTTTGAAGTTTTCGTTGTAGCATTTTAAAACCAGAGAAGTATCTCTACCTTTCAGGTCGTCGATCGAATGATCGTTCGATCGGAGAGCGATCCGTCCAGTGAGACACTTTAGAGAACAAGTTCACAGCAGGACTGTCATTCGATCGGATGGTCTTCCGATCGGATGGCAATCCGTCAGAAACTGATGATCTTTGAAAATTGTAAAAGTTCAAGTGTTAATGACCATGCAATCTGATCGGATTGTCGTTCGTTCGGATGGCAATCCGACCCACAATCTGATCGTTTTGAATATTTGGTTAAGTAAAAAAGTTTGTGGTTTGATCGAGACGGTATGGCAACGTGTTAAACAACGAAAACCCCACCAAGTCCAGACTATCTGATCGGATGGGAATCACCCCAGTCCGATCAGTTAACTGTTCGTGACGGTTTGTTCATGTTCAACCCGGAACCGGTTGTCTCTTTGATAGGAATCAGATCTCAAACCGACACTTCTCTAGTAAACGAGTGGAAGGCCAGAACGAGCTCTGATTCTATCGGTTTTGAAGGCATTGAGTGTAAAAGTTGTGAGAAGAGTTGGGAAAAACATTCTTTCAACTCTTTTACATTTGAAAATGTTTAGATCTATGCGAAAATAGTGTTTAATCATGTGGAAATCATGTAGATCTGAGTTGTTCTTGGTGGAATGAGGCCAAATCTTGAAGTTCACAAGAACCCCATGATGATATCGTCCTAGAACACCTCAAACCCGTTGATTTCACAGTTAAAAGTGAAGATTCAAAGGTGAAAATGATGAAGAAGCGTGTGTAGATGATAGATGTACAAGATTTGAGTGGAAAACTTATAAGAATCGCGAGAAATCGAAGGAAAAGAGGGTTGGAGGCGTTGGTCGAATGAGAGAGCTGTCACATCATTGTTGGTGATGTGACAGGGGGTATTTATAGGTTTCCAAAAGAGGAAATGTATGCACAAGTAACGGATCGGATGGCAAACCGATCGGATGGTCATCCGTACGGATGACCGTTCGATCGAATGGTCATTCGATCGAAGTGATCCGGCGAGTTGGTTTTCGATGTTTCATTTCGTGCGTTGAGCGTTGCGATGCGTTTCGAGTGAACGATGCGATAGTATTGCCCATTAGTTACACAAATAAACTAACTACTAAATACCATAAATATAAACCTTAAATCTCGAGTTTGCGATGAGATTGCGTTGCGATAGAGTTGCGATTGTGATTGCGATTAATCACCTCAACATAAACATATCATGCACAAGTAACACAAAATAGCACACACACACGTAAAACAATATCCATAACCTATCATTCGAGTTGTGATGCGATAGCGATGCGATTAGCGATTAAACTGCGATTAAATAGCGATTATTAACAAGTACTCCACATAATACAACTAAAGCAAAATAAAATAGAGTATCGATAGTAGTCGTGAAGTACAATTCAATAATTAAGCAAGGAGTGACAGATCACAACTAGCAATCTATTATTCCTTTGACTTGTACTTTGACTTCAAAAAGTCGGGTTGTTACAATCATCAGCGGAAATATGAGTTTAAAAAAAAAGTAATGACAAACATATTATTTTTAATCCTCTAAATAATATATAAACCCTTATACCAACTCAGCTTTAAAATATCTATAAGTTTTAACTAAGATGCACCTAATACTTTATTAAATATCAACATACCCTTTTTTCATATTTATTTATCAAAGATTCAAGTACATAGTCTCCTAAAATTATATAAAAAAAGCTCAAAACTCAATCGACGCGAATAGACTCATGCAAAAACCTCACGCAATAGCCACATCACTTAACACATAATCTTCACTTGGGTGCAGCGCAATGTGACATGCGTGATGGGGTTGTCATATAATTAGGCTGAAATGTACAATATAGATGTAAGAAATTAACTTTATTTGTAAAATGTACGGTTAACAAGATAAACTCCACACTAATCACTCTTAGGGTGAGAGGGGCACTCTCCTAAGAGGGGAGTCCCCTCTCTTACGCACCACCAATCAGATAGTGTCACGTCAACTTCCCTCTTAAACTCCCCTAACACCCCATTTTGATAGCGGCACTCCCCTCTTAGGGGACTTGGGTTTTTTTTTTTATTTGTTGTAAAATTATGCATGTTTATAAATTAAAAAAATATTAATAAAAATAAAAATTAAATAAAAGACATTTCATTAAATTAAAAAAAAAACAACCTAGAAAAATAAAAATTACATTCAAACTAGAAAAATATAAATACAAACTACTCGTCGTCGGAACTCACTTCAAGGTGAGGTAGATCTAAACGTCCGAGATGCTCAACGAGATCGTGTTTTAGTCTCCAATGCGTGTCTTCGTCAATGAGCTCGCTATAAGCTGTATCAGCGAAGACGGGTTCGACTGGAGGATCTTGAATGTGTACCGGTGCTATCGCCCTTCCGTCGTCTTTTATAATCATGTTATGTAAAATAATGCACGTATACACGAGTAACCTTATCTTTTTCACCGTTTTGGAACGCATTGGACGCTTTAGTATTTCCCCACTTCGCCTTTAACACACCAAACGCCCGTTCCACATCTTTTCTTGCGGCCTCGTGTTGCCTCTTGAACTTTTTTTCATTCGGGATGTGAGGATATGGAAAAGACTTCACAAACATGGACCAGCTAGGGTAGATCCCATCAGTAAGATAATACCCGCGTTTGTATAAGTGGTCGTTCACCTGAAATGGACAATATGGCGCCGTTCCGTTTCGTTGAGTAAGAAATAACGGAGATTGTTGGAGCACGTTGATGTCGTTTTGTGAACCCGCCGGGCCACAAAAAGCATGCCAAATCCACAAATCTTGAGACGCCACCGCCTCTAACATAACCGTCGGGTATTGATGATCGCCTCTCATATATTGTCCACGCAATTCTGTGGGGCACATTCTCCAGACGAAGTGTGTACAATCCAGACTACCCAACATACCAGGTAGGTGATGTCTCTCCTCATGAGCCTGATACAATAGCGCAACGTCGTGGCTCGTTGGTCTACGTAAGAATTCACCGGCATACATTGCACAGACCGTCTGGCAGAAATATTCAAGGCACTCACGAGAGGTCCTTTCAGACATCTTTAAATACTCGTCGTTTTCGTCTGGTGGGTTACCGGTTGCAAGTTGTTTAATCGCAGAAGTAACCTTTTGCAACGGCGTGAAACTTTTCTTCATTCTCCCGTCCAAGCCCTCTTGAAACCACTCGTCGTTCGCTTCGACGTCACTAACAATTTTTAGGAACAAAGACTTGGACATACGAAACCTCTAACGAAAAATATCGGCATTAAATTTTGGATTTTCTACAAAATAATCGGCCATTAGTGTTTCGTGGCCACCCTCACGATCTCGAGGGACAATTTTTTTTTACTAGACGATGTCGTGTCTAGTATCTCCGCTTGTTGAATGAGATTTTGGAAGAAAATTAAACTACTATCGTTTGACGGAGAACCTTCATCGTCGGGAAAGTCGGGTAGGGGAGGAAAAAACGGGAACTTGGAATCCATTTTGTGTTGTATTTGATAGATTTTTTTAGAGTGAGTTTGAGAGTGGTGGGTGTGGTAAAAAAATTATTTGAGAGTGAGTTAAGTTGGTTATCTATATATATTCTAAAGTTTAGTTATATGTTCTATTTTAAAACCAAAATTTATGGTTGTTTTAAATGCACCAGCCTATAAAAATCCTATTAATTGCATTTAATTTACTTAATAATAAGTTAATCTATACAAATCCAATTAATAAATTAACAAATTATTTATAATACATCAATGTGTTTAAGGGCCATAATGATTTTAAATTACATAGGTTATTTAATTGAATTAATGAATGAATGTGAATTCTTACTGCATGAAACTGTTGAAAGAGTGAGAGGACATAACCCAAACGATGCATCATCATCATTGGCTCAATTGAATGGATTTGAATGCAATTAAATTATGCCAAATTGAATTAATCTTAATCAAACACCCGTCTCTTTGTGTTCCCCTACATTGAAAGAGTGAGAGGTTAGAAGGTTAAAAAGAGAGATGGGAGTGAGAGAGAGAGAGAGCAAAAAGTAGGGAAGCGGCTGGTGGTTTCTGAAGTCTCACCGGTATACGTTCGGCTAATTCGGCTGCTACGATGGTCCAGAAGAGAGAGTCTGGTGGTTGGTTCTGTCTGGTGGCTGGTTCAGTTTTATATCAGAATCGAAAGCTAAAACAACAAAGCACCATCGCCAACTGTTGTGATTGAGCACTGGTATGATTATCGTTCTTTCATTTGGTTTTTATTTTATTTTTTGTTTGTTATTGTTGATGAGAATTGCAGGCGTTATTTTCGGTTTTGAATATGAATACAAGTTGTTTTTGTGAGATTTAGATGGTTCGAGCAAGGAGTCACACTGAGTCACAAATCACACACATCAAAAACTACAATAGGTATGTCGTTTTTTTGTTTCGCACCAATCTTCTTGATGCTTAGTTTGTGAATTGTTGATGCTTTTTTTCAAACATTTTTTCACCCACTGGGAGGAACTATTATCTACACATGGAATATGAACATCGGAAGTTTATCCGTCGAATGGACTCGCCACGAGTCGTAATTGACATGAATACTGAAAAAACGCTACCATAATCGCGTTTAATGGGATTGCGCAAACAGTTTTATGGTGTCTTTGGAGGATGGGGAATCTGATTTTATTTAACAAAGACATTAGAGGCTAGATTTCGTCAAGCATTGAGTGCTGGCCGTCTTTCTCAGGTAACGAGCTTTAACTCAACTCCAAAATAACTCCAATAAATCATACACACATATTTACACAGACATATATATTGCTCTTTAATTACAAAAAAGTTCTATACAATCCGTTAAACAAAAGTTGCACTTCATACATCATTGCAATATGTAGCAAGTGTACTATATTGGAACAAAAGTTGCACTTCCCATCATACCCCTCTGTCCTTCTTTGTCACTTCTCTTTCTTCCATGAATTGAACTTGATAAAAAGCACCTATTCATTTCCTCATCTTAAATTACATTGTAATAGGATTGAATGCACCGATTCACTTTCTCTAGCATTACATTTTCACCCAATTGTAACACTTTCTCTAGCATTACATTGTAGAGGCTAGATTTCGTCAAGCATTGAGTGCTGGCCGTCTTTCTCAGGTAACGAGCTTTAACTCAACTCCAAAATAACTCCAATAAATCATACACACATATTTACACAGACATATATATTGCTCTTTAATTACAAAAAAGTTCTATACAATCCGTTAAACAAAAGTTGCACTTCATACATCATTGCAATATGTAGCAAGTGTACTGTATTGGAACAAAAGTTGCACTTCCCATCATACCCCTCTGTCCTTCTTTGTCACTTCTCTTTCTTCCATGAATTGAACTTGATAAAAAGCACCTATTCATTTTCGGTTTTGAATATGAATACAAGTTGTTTTTGTGAGATTTAGATGGTTCGAGCAAGGAGTCACACTGACTCACAAATCACACACATCAAAAACTACAATAGGTATGTCGTTTTTTTGTTTCGCACCAATCTTCTTGATGCTTAGTTTGTAAATTGTTGATGCTTTTTTTCAAACATTTTTTCACCCACTGGGAGGAACTATTATCTACACATGGAATATGAACATCGGAAGTTTATCCGTCGAATGGACTCGCCACGAGTCGTAATTGACATGAATACTGAAAAAACGCTACCATAATCGCGTTTAATGGGATTGCGCAAACAGTTTTATGGTGTCTTTGGAGGATGGGGAATCTGATTTTATTTAACAAAGACATTAGAGGCTAGATTTCGTCAAGCATTGAGTGCTGGCCGTCTTTCTCAGGTAACGAGCTTTAACTCAACTCCAAAATAACTCCAATAAATCATACACACATATTTACACAGACATATATATTGCTCTTTAATTACAAAAAAGTTCTATACAATCCGTTAAACAAAAGTTGCACTTCATACATCATTGCAATATGTAGCAAGTGTACTGTATTGGAACAAAAGTTGCACTTCCCATCATACCCCTCTGTCCTTCTTTGTCACTTCTCTTTCTTCCATGAATTGAACTTGATAAAAAGCACCTATTCATTTCCTCATCTTAAATTACATTGTAATAGGATTGAATGCACCGATTCACTTTCTCTAGCATTACATTTTCACCCAATTGTAACACATCTCCATCAAATATTGAGCAGACCAAGAGAGAGAAAGACAAAAAGAGATGTGTGGTGGCGTACGACAAAGCTGCATCGAACCCACAACAATGATGCTGATGCCCAATGCGTACACAACCTGCAGTACATGTTGATAGAAGAACGAGAACTCCATTGCCGGTGTCGGTTTGGTCACTCGAAGAACGGTGGCGTTTTCCAGGAGAGTGCATATTAATCAGGTCTGATAGGTGTGTATGATCTTATGTCATCGAGAAATGAATCCTATTCTTTTTGTATTGTTAGGACTGTGATGTAAAGTATTTTCTCCTTGACAAGTTGACATTATAAATGGCACCAGGATCTAATAGAGTACTTGGATTTTTCTTCCTTATTGCAGTGAGTATTTGACACATGTCATGGAAACCCTCAAATTAGAAGAAACTATAAAGAATTATGAACAATGCAATGAGAATGGGTGGTACGTTTTGAAACTTAAATACATTTTCTTTATTCTTTTACCGTTTTAACTTGTGTGTTTCGTTCCTTGGTACATTTTATGGGTATAGTTGGATTGTTGATTGTCAAAAATGACTATGGCTTCAAAATAATGAGTACGTAAAATGTGATTTTTCCCGGATTTCTGTCAAACAAGTCATCCATTTATGAACATTAAAATTGAAATGAAAACTATAAAAATATTTTTAAACAGATTTTGTGCAAAATGAATCTGTAATAATTTATATTGATGCATTTGCAATGGTTTCACTGATTTATAAATGATTTGGTTGTCTGATTTGTTTTGAATCAGAGTGCATCAAACCAATCTAAGTAAATAAGTAATGAGGAAGTTGAAGTTCTATCATTCACCCATTGCACAAGGTTACTTTTTTATTCTTTCAAACTTCAAGTTTTTTACTTTAGTTTTAGTTGAAGTATCTTAAATAAAGTCATTTGATATAACAACTTCAAAACGAGGAAAAGAGGAAATTGTTCACTCCGTCGCATCACACGGATTCCCCACTAGAATTCAATTCTTGGTAGTTTGCATAGCTTATGGGTTCATACGGTCTGGGCTGGTCTTTGTGCTTTCGTTATCTTGAACTTTATAAATAACAATTGGTTTAAATATGATTAAAAAACCATAATATAGCTGGTTTATTTATGATTAAGAAACTGGTTTAAAGCCAAGTATGATGGCGCGTCCATCAACCAAAGGAGCAATATCACCTCAGCATAACTTTTAGAACTAAACCCTGCTGAGCAAAACTTACGCTACACTTATATTTGTGTGTGTAGTTTTGAGCACCACAAGTTTATGTTTACGGGTACCGTAAATCCTACCGGAAAATTTACGGTACCCGTAAACACACAATTGTGGTGCTCAAAAACTTTTTTTTTTTGAATTTTTTTTACAAATGTGTTTATAATACACGCATCTACGTTTGTGAAAAAAAAATTGGTCCACCTCGCCCCGTACGGTGTAGTTCTCACGGTTCTTACAACTCGAGGTGGTTTTCATTTTAGCGGACCCCTATATATATATATATTTAACATCTATTTTACACCATCTAAAACAATGAAAAAGGAAAAATAAAAATAAAAAATTTGAAAACTGTGACGTCTTTTGAAGGGGGTTGAGAAACCACATGTCCATAGATTTGAAGTTTTGTGAGACCACATGTGGTGGGGCGCAAACCTCTCTCAAAGCGTCTTAAAATGCGGGGGAACACTGTACCCTCGGGCGTTTTGGCCCTTTTTTGACTGGTGGTGCTACCACAAAGCGCCGAATGAGGAGTGGACTTTGGTCAAAATAACTATGGTCAAACGGCTAACTTTAAAAAAAATGGTTTTTGTTTTGAAAATCTATACTATATTCGCACTTTCGTACCGTGTCACGCACTATCTATATCAGTCATCGTTCCCGAAAAGAACAATAACTATTATGCATGTCGTGCATCGCACGGGTGTTCCCCCT
Source organism: Helianthus tuberosus (assembly GCA_030545235.1). Classification (NCBI taxonomy): domain Eukaryota; kingdom Viridiplantae; phylum Streptophyta; class Magnoliopsida; order Asterales; family Asteraceae; genus Helianthus; species Helianthus tuberosus. The sequence goes on from CM060409.1 coordinate 31,203,851, forward strand.
AGTTTATATTAAAAAAAATTGAATTTTTTTTTTTAAAACAACCGTTGCCTAACGTCTCTTCTCGATCCATGTGCCAACTCATCGCGGTGAACAACCACCGAAACCACTCCCCGAATCGGGTCCCCGCGGTGATGGCGGCGGTGTTCCCTGGTCATTTTAGTCTATGTGGTTTGGGCCATTTTGCCAGTTTAGTCCCTGGTTTTATATTTCGTCTGTGGGTCCAAAAAGTTTCACCGTTAGGGCTGTTTAAAAAGCCCGTGGCTCGAGGAGCGCACGAAAAAAGTTTGAAAAAAGCTCTGCTCGAAGTCACCTCGGTTTGTAAACGAGCCGAGCCCGAGCCAAAGTAGGTTCGTGTCACACCCCGATTTCCACGTGTCACCGGTGGGGGAGTATCGTGACGTGGTTGGCAACGTAATAGTCAAACAACACAATATTTATATGCACAGCGGAAGAAATTTTAAAAATATAATACAACCGAATTTAATTATTGTAATATCAAGTATCGCAACGTTCGATTGTTTATCCACAGAACGGATCGAAATAAAATATGAAACAAATAGTTCAACAGACTTCAGGCATCTTAAGCTTGCGAGACTTCTAATGATGCTAAGGAGAAATCCCAGCCAATTTTGCTTAGTACCTGCATTTAATCTTTTTGGGAAAAATACGTCAGTTTACACTGGTAAATACATTCAACTGACTCATTTTGGAAAATGATTGAAAATTGGTTTGGATGCACGTGGCATAAACATTTTTGTTTAACTTGGGAGAATTATTTAATATTATAATCTTGTGAACGAATTACATGTTCCTTGTGCGTTCAGTAGCCCGGATCTTGTCCGGGTTAAAGATCAATAGACACACCACAATATTCTTTTATGCACTGACGGGTGTACGCCTACACCCCGCGCTTAAGTCGTGGCCATTTCGTAAAATGATGCCAAGGATATCCGAGACATGGTCATTAACCCCCCAACGGCTTTAAGTAACAAGACTGTTTAAACGAGCCGATCAAATTATTCAATTACCCACTCAACGGTGGAGGATTTGATGCCCGATCAAGCGGTATGCTATATACCGTAACCCAAGCCCGTATAGGGAAAATAAGTTAAAAGTATTTACCTGAGCAATGTATAAATCACACTAAGAAAAATGCACGTAGCTTTTACTGGTACTCCTAATCTGGAATGAAGGTTTTATAATAACCTATTAGAATTCTAACGGGTCTTTAATTAAGCTTAAGCTTAGACCGGCTAGTTTCAAAGATACGGTTCGTACGCACGATTAAGCGAAGACCGGATAGAATGTGATTTAGACCCGACAAGTTCAGAGACTTGTTTAATATGGGTTTATTATTCACATTCTGGATTTTGAGATAAAACCGTTAAGGTTTGACCCGTTTCGGCTAATTTATGTAAACTTGTTACATAAACCGAACCGTACGCGTAATAAGCGTGACGGGTATTCATGAGAGCTATGGACAGGTTTCCTAAGTTAATTATGCCTCAAATATGTTGTGACATCAGTAAGATGTCTTTCATTATGCCCGAAACGTGTTTAAACACAAACTAGGCCCCGTAGGGGTAGTTTGGTCATTTAAAAGTTTATAAAAGAGTTTAAGTAACAAGCTGAGTTACAGGTCTGATATACTTAGCAAATATACTCAATTTACTAAGTTATATCAGTAGGATAAAATATATATATGAAATTTATCAATTATAACCAAACTATGCCCCGTAGGGGTATTTTGGTAATTTCACATAAGCCGAAAAGCTCAAAACTGAAGTCTGAGTTTATCAACCTTTGCTTACTGTTAAAATATTATAATTTGCCTCAAATATCAGTAGGTATCAACCCTTGTATGTTTAAAATACTTCTAGTACATAATATGCGTTAAAAACGCTTAAAAAGGCGATTAAAGGCCATTTCCGGGTTTGATGCTTAAATCTGATATTTTTATATTTCCAGAAGGCTTAAAATAATTTATTTATCATATGTGATCAGTAGCAAAAGGTTTGGAGTCGTTTAGATAGGTAAAACTCATTTTATGGCCCGTAAGGGCAAAACCGACAAGTACCGGATTAAGCCTACGACTATGAGTTATGCTCAGCCTAAAATTAATTAAAAATCTTTAAAAATACCAAAATAATATATTACATCAGTGGGTAAAATATTTGATATCAAAAAGTATGTTTAAGTAGGCTATACGCTAATTACGCCATTTTATTAATATAAAGCTTTCAATTTGCGATAATGAGCATAACTCTCAATCTACACCTCAAACTGATCTCAAATTTTGCATACAAGTTTATATATCAGTATGTAAGGTTTCTACTCTTTTACATTTCCAAAAATCACGTTTTAAGGTAATAAGGGCATAATGGTCAACATATGAGCAATTAACGGAATCATGCGTATTAATTGGATAACTAATGATCCGAGGTGTATAATCACAGAGGGTTATACTAGCATGTAACCTGGTCCAAATAAAGCTCTAAGGCATTTCTAAATTGTGCCTAAACGGGTCAGAACTGAAAGTCAAAGGGAAAGTCAAACTATGTGACTTTCGGTTCCGAACCGGGTATTTACAGGAAACTGTCGGATTGAACATATTTAGACATGTTCTTACATTTATTACTAAGTTATAACAATGATCAAACAGGTTGTATATGATCTACATTGCTAATTATGCATAAATTGTATTTTAAGTATCCTGTTGACTTTTTCTTAGCAAGTTTGACCCGACTTTTGACCTGGTTAGAGTGGTAATCGGGGGGAACCCTTTTAAGGATTTATTACCCACATAATTACCAACTTATAACTACTTTTAATTCGAGATTTGACTGAGCCATTATTAATTAATCTCGAAGTCAAACCGTAATTACGATGGTTTGACTTTTAGCTAAATAACTAAGCTAAACTTAATTAAGAAAGGTCAAGCAGACTTACAAATGTTTAATGGTTGATTAGGAAGGCCTGGAGAGTGCTCTTGTGCTCCACAATTGATCAGAAGATGTTGAGGAATGAATGATCAAAGTGTTGCACTTTGAGAGCTTTATATAGTGATCCAAGACACCACAACATGTTGACAAATAAGTCTAGGACTGACCACAACATTCCCACAGGTGTCCTACATGTTTAGGGGTTGTTTAGAGCCCAAGGGATATGAGGAAAACCGTTTAAAAGTCAAAAATCGCGTTTAAACAACAACCAGCAAAGTTTCTGTCGCTGGTAACTTGCTTGCGCACCGTAAGGGTCTCTTCTTGCGGTGCGCAAGCCTCCCTCAGCAGCTAAAACTTTTTGTTCTTTGGTGTTTCGAAAGGGCAACCTCATAATCCGACTTTGGGGCCTTGTTTTGTCAGTTTGGGGCCTCTAATATGGGTCTTGTACTATTACATACCCTACCATTTGAATTTGTTTGCTTGGATCCTTTATAAAAGTACCGAAAACTAAGGGTTACCGTAGGAATTTCTTCGTAGGAGTCCACCAATTGAATTATGAATCATTCATTGCTATAATTCACTGAACTTGAACATATCCTAGATGTTTTTAATATGATTTGAGTCTTGGGATTTATAACGAGGTCGTTCAGAGGTGCAAAAGTTAACATGACGACACTTTTAAATCCTGTCAAACATTTTTAATAAATCCGAGTTTATAACGTTTTTCGTCTTACACGACACGTGTCGTTATTTTATTTAACACGAATTATCGAGGTGTTACATCCTCACTCCCTTAAAATAAATCTCGACCCGAGATTTACTGAAATAAATAAGGGTACTTTTCTTTCATGGTGGATTCAACCTCCCACGTATACTCGGGACCTCTACGGGCATCCCATTTGACCTTTACAATAGGTACATGCTTCCTACGAAGCTTCTTTATCTGTCGATCCTCAATCGACAAAGGTTTTTCCACAAATTTTAAGCTCTCGTCTATATGCACATCTGAATGCGGTATTACCAGTGATTCATCAGCGAAGCACTTCTTCAGATTGCAGATGTGGAACACATTGTGAATTCCACCGAGCTCTTCCGGTAAGTTCAACTTATAGGCAACTGACCCGACACGTTCGATAACCTCGAAAGGTCCTATGTATCTCGGGCTTAGCTTGCCTTTCTTACCAAATCGCATCACTCCCTTCCTGGGTGACACTTTAAGCAACACTTTATCACCTACTTCGAAGTGAAAAGCTTTACGCTTCGGATCTGCGTAGCTCTTCTGCCTTTCACGGGCAGCTTTGAGACGGTCACGAATCTGGACAATCTTGTCCGTCCTCTCGAACACTATCTCTGGTCCAAATAATTGGACATCTCCAACTTCCGCCCAACAAACGGGCGATCTACACTTTCTACCGTATAATGCCTCAAAAGGCGCAGCCTTTATGCTGGTGTGGTAGCTATTGTTGTAGGAGAATTCGATTAATGGTAAGTTCTTATCCCAACTACCACCCAAATCGATCGCACATGCACGCAGCATGTCTTCCAACGTTTGAATAGTACGCTCACTTTGACCGTCAGTCTGAGGATGATAAGCCGTACTAAAATTCAAACGTGTGCCCAAAGATTGTTGGAAACTCTTCCAAAAATGTGACGTGTATCTAGTATCTCGGTCAGAGATAATAGACACAGGTATGCCATGTAAGGCTACAATCTTATCAACGTATAACTGGGCTAACATGTCGGAGCTATAAGTCTCCTTGATGGGTAAGAAATGTGCTGACTTAGTCAGTCTATCAACTATAACCCATATTGTATCATTTCCTTTCCTTGTCTTGGGTAACTTGGTAATAAAATCCATAGTTACCATTTCCCACTTCCACGTAGGAAGTTCAGGCTGTTGTAGCAAACCTGACGGTTTTTTATGCTCGGCTTTGACTTGCGCACACGTCAAGCACTTAGCTACATGAGTGGCTACAGACTTCTACAAGCCTATCCACCAATAATTTGCCTTCAGATCCTGGTACATCTTATCAGCTCCAGGATGAACGGAGTATTTGGAGCTGTGGGCTTCCTGGAGGATAACATCACGAAGTCCCCCATAAATTGGAACCCATATTCGTCCATTCAATCTTAAATTCCGTCCTTGCTAAGAGTTAACTGCTCCTCAGTTACTCCTAACTTTTCATTAGGATAGTTAGCTTCCAACACAGCTTCCTTCTGTGCAGCTAACAACCTTTCCATCAAATTATTCTTTATCTCCATGCACTTGGCATTGATTCGGATGGGTTTCATCCTTTCCTTTCGACTCAAGGCATCAGCGACTACATTCGCCTTGCCGGGATGGTACTTGATTTCACAATCATAATCATTCAAGGTCTCCATCCAACGGCGTTGCCTCATGTTTAACTCTTTTTTATTAAACAGGTGCTGGAGGCTCTTGTGATCAGAATAAATCACACACTTAATTCCATAAAGATAATGCCTCCACAGTTTTAGTGCGAATACAACGGCACCCAACTCCAAGTCATGGGTGGTGTAATTCTTTTCGTGCACCTTCAACTGTCGTGATGCATAGGCAATAACCTTGCCTTTCTGCATAAGCACACACCCCATCCCAGTGTGTGATGCATCACAATAAACTACAAATTCTTCGATTCCATCAGGCAATGTTAACACAGGAGCATTGCTCAACTTTTGCTTGAGAATATCGAAAGCTTCTTGCTGCTTAGGGCCCTAAACGAACTTTACTTTCTTCTTGGTCAAGGAAGTTAGGGGTGCAGCAATCCTTGAAAAATTCTCAATGAAACGCCTGTAATATCCTGCCAATCCCAGGAAGCTACGAATCTCCGTAGGCGTCTTTGGCTCTTGCCAATTCATAATAGCTTCAACCTTAGCGGGATCCACCTGGATACCACGCTCGCTAACCACATGTCCAAGAAATTGGACTTCCCGAAGCCAAAATTCGCACTTGGAAAATTTGGCGTAGAGTTTCTCCTGATGCAGGAGTTTGAGAATACATCGAAGGTGCTTCTCATGGTCAGCTTGGTTCTTCGAATAAATAAGGATGTCATCGATGAAGACGATAACGAATTTATCCAAGTATGGCTTGCAAACGCGATTCATGAGATCCATGAACGCAGCCGGTGCATTAGTGAGCCCAAAAGGCATCACTAGGAACTCGTAATGACCATAACGAGTCCTAAATGCAGTTTTATGCACGTCTTCATCTCTAACCTTCAGTTGATGGTAGCCTGACCTCAAATCAATCTTCGAAAAATAACTTGCCCCTTGTAACTGATCGAACAAATCGTCGATTCTGGGTAAAGGGTATCTATTCTTTATCGTGACCTTATTAAGCTCCGATAGTCGATGCACAGACGCATCGATCCATCCTTCTTCTTTACAAACAGGACTGGCGCTCCCCAAGGAGACGAGCTAGGTTTAATGAAACCCTTGGCTAGTAATTCATCTAGCTGTGTCCTCAATTCTTTCATCTCTGTGGGCGCCAACCTATAAGGTGCTCTAGCAACAGGTGCTGCTCCGGGGATGATATCAATCCTGAATTCCACTTGCCTATCTGGTGGCAAACCAGGTAGTTCTTCCGGAAAAACTTCTGGGAATTCAGAGATGACATGGATATCTTCTATCTTCGGTTTGGGCTCATCAATAATCACTTGTGCCATGTAGATGACACAACCCCTCTTTAAACATTTTGAAGCCTTGAGCATAGTCGCTTGCTCAGGTAGCCCGTACTGGGTATCTCCCCGAATGGTAAGTGATTCACCAGACGGAGTCTTTATCACCACTTGTTTCTTGTTACAGACAATTTGGGCCTGGTTATGAGATAACCAGTCCATACCCAGAACTATGTCAAAACCGGCCAACTTAAAGGGAAGTAGAGACAGAGGAAAAGAATGGTTCTTAATGGATATAACACATCCATCTAACACAGTTGAGACGGTTTCTATGGTACCATCTGCTAACTCTACCTCATAGTTTACGCTTAAGGTTTTGACAGGTAAATTCAACAATTTACAAAACTTGTTATCTACGAAAGATTTATCTGCGCCTGAATCAAAAAGTACTCTTGCAAAGACATCATTTACAAGGAAAGTACCTGTTATGACATTATCGTCTTGCACAGCCTCTTTCGCGTCCATTATGAAGACTCTAGCATTAGTCTTCTTAGCCTCTTCAGGCTTCTTGTTGTATTTAGGGCAGTTGGTCTTAATGTGGCCCTTTTCATTGCAACGGTAGCACATTGCGTCTTTCATCTTCTTGCAATCCAAGGTTTTGTGATCCGTGGACTTGCAAATACCGCAAGCATAGGTTTTTGACTGAGTCTGAGAGTTCGACTCAAGTCTGCACTTTCCAAAGTGCTGTTTCTTGCAAATTTTGCATTTGGGCTTCTCACCAGAATTATGCCCATCTTTCCTTGACTCCGATCCTTTCTTGTTATCACCGTTCCCACGGTGCTTCTTGTTCGATCTGCGTGAACCATCATCTTCACGTTTTCTCTTCTCAGCCTCCTTATTCCTCAGCGATCTCTGCCTGACCGCATCCAGAGTGAGGGATAAGGAAATGTCAGCTACGGATCTAAAAGTAGCTGGCCGAGAAGCTTTCACGCTTGCCTTGATTTCCGGGGCTAAACCACCGATAAAACGAGCGATTCTCTTTGGTTCTGGGGTTACCAGATAAGGAACCAACCGGGACATCGTGTTGAAGCTCGTTAGGTAAGCTTGACAGTCAAGGTTTGTCATCACCAATGATAGAAAATCAGACTCTATCTTTTCCACCTCATGCTGAGGGCAGTAATTTTCCCTGATAAGGGCAACAAATTGATCCCACGACATATTGTACAGTGGGATTTTCCCGGTGGCTTGAATCAGAGATCTCCACCATGCTAAAGCTTCACCCTTAAAAGACTGCGACACAAACTTGACCACGTCTCGCTCAGCGCATCCGCTGATATCAACCACCGTATCCATCTCATCCAGCCATGTCATACAGTCGATGGCTCCTTTATCCCCAGTGAAATCCCGGGGTTTGCAGGAAACGAAATATTTATAAGAGCAACCCTTGTCACGGGGTCCCTTGTTTAGTATAACCTGCTGAGATGGAGCACTGTGGTTCGAGGAGTGTCGGTCATCATTTTTCTTCGGGTCGTCCTTCTTGGACGGTGGCTTTGAAGGCTGTGTACATAGGGTCCTACTACGAGTCCCACTATACTCTTCATACTGCCTTTCCAATGCCTGTGTAACTGCGCCGTCTATTATTGCTTTCAACTCAGCACCCGTTAAGTTAATTCGGGCGTTCTCGTTATTCCCCACTGGATGACTATTACCCTCGTCTGAGTTAGCCATTTCAATTGAACTGTTGCAGAAAACAAGGACAATAGTTTATTTGGGAGTTTATTATGGAATTGCCCCTTAGGGAAATTCATTAACCATGGTAAACAGAGACCGTATCTGGTTAATTTATTAATCATATTTATTTAGGATTTTAATATAACTTATCCTAATTATAAAACAATAACAGTTTTATTCGTGGCACAAAAGGCCTAGTCACATGGACACTTTTAATTTATAAGTGATGATTTCAGAGAATCAAACATGAAGGTCTATTGGCACAATAGGCCTAGTCACAAGGACATTTTAAAAATATAAGCTACGATTTCAGAGAATCTAGGCTTTTAAGGTTTGAACCTAGTTCATTACCTTATCTGACAGGGAGTCATAGGTACCTTTGTCCTTTGGCTCATATGGAAATGAGCAGGGCCCGTAAGCACGTATTACCACGTATGGTACAAGTATGATCATCTTAATTGATGATTTACCCCATGATTCAGAGATCATTTAATTGGGTTTGGAATCTTTGAAAGATCCTTATAAAATAACGTGTGTGATTTCAAATGAATCACATCTGCCAGGAGTGTTAACATGTTTTCAGATGTTAACAGAGATTTGAATCTTTTTAACAGGTCTTACCATCTTGGCCCGGCCTTATAATGACCCAAAGGCTAGGTTTCACTCTTTAAGATCCTTAGTTAAAATTTACATACAGATTATTTCAAAAGGGATGATTTTAATTTATTTATTTCATTTATAATTTATATATGCACATAATGGCAAACATGAAATTTATAAAAACAACATTCCATTAATTTATTATAATATTACACGCTGCCCTAAACGGGTCCTTTTCAAATAACAACTTACCCACGCAGGGGCTTTAAACAAACAAACTAGTCCACGCAGGGACCTTAAACAAATAAACATCATACCCACGCAGGGGTTAACGGAAAATAGACCCACGCAGGGGTCAGAACAACACACATACATACCCACGCAGGGGCTTGAACAAATACAGCAAATACAGGCCCACGCAGGGGCTCAACAATAATTGGAAGGATTCAATGATCCTTCTTGTTCTTCCCTTTGATCAAGCTTGCCAATCCTTGGAAGAAGCTCTGTCTCTCCCTACGGTCACGGTGGAAGCCTCGTTCTACTTCATCCAACCTTTGTAGGATTTCCTCCCTTTCTGGGGGAGAAAAACATGGCGGCTGCGATTGTGTCCGGATAATAGGCCTAGGAGGTATCTGGTATCCATGTGTTGGGTACCCTACTCCCCATGGATCTCCATAGGGTCCTTGGGTGTTGTAGTTCGCCGCTACCATGTAAGGGTCGGCCTCCGCGTAACCATAATTGGGGTGATTTGGAGGTTCAAACGGGTTGTATGCCATGGAACCCGTATATGCTGGAATTGGGTTGTCAAAACCCATCGGCGGTGGCTGTGGAACAGCTGGTTGTGAAGGTCCACCCATTTGTGGGTCCTCCTGGTGTGGCGGATAGTGACTGTCACTGGATTGACGTGGGGAACTGAAATGGAAATCCCCTGCTCGTGACGACATGCGCCCACCGGTTCTCCTTCGCCTCGGCGGTTGCGGAGGTGCCGGCTGCACTGGCGGCGGTGGAGGCGGTGGCGTGACTGCCACGAATCTGGAATCCACAGAGGGATCCTGTTCCTGCTGTTGCTGCTGATGAGGCGACGAATGGTGAGGAGGTGTATAATACCATTCATGCCTGGTGAACATCGCCTGAAAGCTATCCGGACCAACATAGGGTGATCCGTGGAACGAAGATCCGTCCGAAATCTCGATCGGGTGGTTTGGAGTACCACTGGCAGGTTCGACAGGGTCCGTATCCTCGTCCATGTCATCCGCGTTATCACCGGAGAAGTGATCGTCTGGCCCCAGTGGGTTAAAACCCACGGGTTCTGGTAAGTAATTGGCCGGATTAAATTGGCCTCGGAAGATGGGTGTGGGGTCACCAAACGAATGATGCGATAAAGATCGCTGTAATGGTATATATGAAGGCTGGGGGTTGTTGGGCTCGTACTCCGGTTGTGGCCCGTAAGGGTTTTGGACCGGAGGTGTAGAGCTGTGTGATACCGATCGTCGGGCTGGTTCGAACAAGTTTCTCCTGTTCTACCGAGGGTCGTCACTCTCGGTAGTAGACGGAGCTCGCGCATGTGATGGTCCAGCTTCATTATCGTTAGGGGCGGTAATTGGCCCCTTGCCTCTTCCTCGTCTCCTGAAGAATCTTGGCGGCATTTTTAATTCCTGTCAATATTTCATGAGATAACAATAACAAAATATAGAATTTAAAGGACAAAACAAAACCAAACAAGGTAGAATTTATCCTATGTTATTTGTCTAGACTCGAAAGTTTAGAATTGTGCAATTGTGTAACTGATATTAAACACAAAAGGCTAGTGTTTAATTCACTCAGTGTTGGCTCTGATACCAACCTGTCACACCCCGATTTCCACGTGTCACCGGTGGGCCCGGTGGGGGAGTATCGTGACGTGGTTGGCAACGTAATAGTCAAACAACACAATATTTATATGCACAGCGGAAGAAATTTTAAAAATATAATACAACCGAATTTAATTATTGTAATATCAAGTATCGCAACGTTCGATTGTTTATCCACAGAACGGATCGAAATAAAATATGAAACAAATAGTTCAACAGACTTCAGGCATCTTAAGCTTGCGAGACTTCTAATGATGCTAAGGAGAAATCCCAGCCAATTTCGCTTAGTACCTGCATTTAATCTTTTTGGGAAAAATACGTCAGTTTACACTGGTAAATACATTCAACTAACTCATTTTGGAAAATGATTGAAAATTGGTTTGGATGCACGTGGCATAAACATTTTTGTTTAACTTGGGAGAATTATTTAATATTATAATCTTGTGAACGAATTACATGTTCCTTGTGCGTTCAGTAGCCCGGATCTTGTCCGGGTTAAAGATCAATAGACACACCACAATATTCTTTTATGCACTGACGGGTGTACGCCTACACCCCGCGCTTAAGTCGTGGCCATTTCGTAAAATGATGCCAAGGATATCCGGGACATGGTCATTAACCCCCCCAAAGGCTTTAAGTAACAAGACTGTTTAAACGAGCCGATCAAATTATTCAATTACCCACTCAACGGTGGAGGATTTGATGCCCGATCAAGCGGTATGCTATATACCGTAACCCAAGCCCGTATAGGGAAAATAAGTTAAAAGTATTGACGTGTGCGTATATATACATAATTTTGCAATGAATTTACACACGATTTGGTTTTAAATTTATAAAAGTGATTATTACTTTTACATCAAAACACACACGAAAGAGGCAAGTGTACCCCGTCACATATGTAATAAAGTATCGGTAAGAACCAAGTATCGATCCAAGGAAATGGGCGGAGAATTAATACTAGACCTTTGTCACTAAACTACCGGTAAAAACATAGGTTTGTTTGATTTAAACTAAGCTAAAGTAAGCATAAATAAATACATAATAAAAACATAATAGAATATAGATAAAAAGCCTTGCTAAATACACAACCACAGCATGTCAACTAAGTCGGTTTTGGCACTAGAAGCATTCGGTCAATATTCCAATTTAAGACAATTAGTATCCCTTTCGGGAATCCTAACATGACAATCATTCGGAAAGTTAAAACGATAAACACACTTTAACCACCTAAAATTGTTCTTTAACGTGCAATTGATAAATGTCTATGAAAATCTCTTAAAAATAAGTTAGTCATCCGTTAGGAGTTTTCTAACCGCACTTAATCAAGGAAAGAGACACCGATAAACACAATGCAACCACCGAGACAAGCATAAACTAGATTAAATCACAACCGAGTTCATTTTACAAATCTTGCACAAAAATTCACTTAAGATAGCAATTTTGGCCTAAACTACTAACTAAGCTAACAAATCATGGTAAGAATTTATAACGACACCATCTAACCCGTTAAGGTCCTTACGTGACGGCAAGCTCTCTTGATTAACAATAATTACATTTTATTAAATCACTAACCATTTCTAGTATCATGATGCATACATTTAAACCAAGTTAAACTAGTTAACCAAATTCAAAGTTTACTAATACAAGATTAATTAAGCTTCATTTTTCAACTATCTTAACTAACCAAGCATCAATCATCCAACAAAATTACTTATAATCAAGAATTCAATATCAATAACAAGGTTGCAAACTAATCATCAAAGATTAACATAGAAAATACTTCAAGTGTCATTACAAACAAAGTTTAACACACTAATGGCAATAATCTAGCAAGGGATTGTTTGTGTTTTTGCCCAAAGGCTACAATAATACATAAACAATAATCTAAGTACTTGAAAGATTAACAAAAACATGGAAAGATTAGAAAATCAAACCATAAACAAGTACTAGACTAAGGATCCGGGTAGTAATCGAGCTAAACGGGACAATGTGGCTTGAATCCGGGTGAAAGCTAACGCCTCCGGAGCCTGAAAATCGCCTGTGAAGCTCTCCAAAAATCCAGAATATCGAACAGAATGTTTCTGTTCTGTTTTTATATTTTTCGCTGTCGCACGGTCGTTCTCCATATGGCACGACCGTGCACTTTAAGCAATTATTGGGGATGGGTCACCATACTGCATACGTCATCAGATCTTTGACCAGATACGATATCGCACGACCGTTCTTCGGATGGAACGGTCGTTCAGTTCCGGGTTCTTGTTGCACGAGCTGCTGGGCCGGGCGTTCATCACCGAGATTTTGGCTGATCTTCGGAGTCGCACGGTCGTTCTTCGAATGGAACGTTCGTGCGTCACCGGTCTGGCCTTGTTTACCTTGCACGCCTAGTCGCACTGCTCGTTCATTGCCGGACTAATCAACATCTGTCGGAGATGCACGGTCGTGCATCAGGTCGCACGACCGTTCCACAGGCCCAGTTCAGTTTCCTTAACAGAATGTCCGCAGCTTCGTCGTTTTGTCCGGAAAGTCCTCGTTTTTGTTATCATCTTGTCTGGTATGCTGTTTTAGGCCTGTAAACAAAAGTGTAGATATTTAAGTATCCGAATGACGGTTTTACGGCCAAAAACGCATAAAATAGGGGTAAAACGGGGGATTAAAATATGTGTAAATTAGCGAATATCAAATCTCCCCACACTTGAACCTTGCTTGTCCTCAAGCAAGCTAAACTAAAAAGCAATAAAAGACATAAACAAACAAGAACGATAATTTACACACTATTTTATTGAAAACTAATATAAACGGTTAGCCGGTTTGTCGAAAGACAACATCAAAAGACTCAAACCCAACAAGCATATGCAATTAAAAAGCGACAACCAAAAAGCCGTGACTTCACATTTAATTGACTCACATGTTAATCTTCACACGACTCACAATGTTCACACACTCGGTTTTATTTATGAAACATACATAAAATGTGTATGTGTAAACACTCAATGCCTAGTCAATGAAATGTGCAAAATCATAAGCTTGTCATAAGATCTCGTCTCCACCAACTAACATGCAAACAAGTGTAAATCAAGAGGTCTTTACGGGTTGTAACGTTAGGCTGTTTAAAAAGCCCGTGGCTCGAGGAGCGCACGAAAAAAGTTTGAAAAAAGCTCTGCTCGAAATCACCTCGGTTTGTAAACGAGCCGAGCCCGAGCCAAAGTAGGTTCGTGTCACACCCCGATTTCCACGTGTCACCGGTGGGCCCGGTGGGGGAGTATCGTGACGTGGTTGGCAATGTAATAGTCAAACAACACAATATTTATATGCACAGCGGAAGAAATTTTAAAAATATAATACAACCGAATTTAATTATTGTAATATCAAGTATCGCAACGTTCGATTGTTTATCCACAGAACGGATCGAAATAAAATATGAAACAAATAGTTCAACAGACTTCAGGAATCTTAAGCTTGCGAGACTTCTAATGATGCTAAGGAGAAATCCCAGCCAATTTTGCTTAGTACCTGCATTTAATCTTTTTGAGAAAAATACGTCAGTTTACACTGGTAAATACATTCAACTAACTCATTTTGGAAAATGATTGAAAATTGGTTTGGATGCACGTGGCATAAACATTTTTGTTTAACTTGGGAGAATTATTTAATATTATAATCTTGTGAACGAATTACATGTTCCTTGTGCGTTCAGTAGCCCGGATCTTGTCCGGGTTAAAGATCAATAGACACACCACAATATTCTTTTATGCACTGACGGGTGTACGCCTACACCCCGCGCTTAAGTCGTGGCCATTTCGTAAAATGATGCCAAGGATATCCGGGACATGGTCATTAACCCCCCAAAGGCTTTAAGTAACAAGACTGTTTAAACGAGCCGATCAAATTATTCAATTACCCACTCAACGGTGGAGGATTTGATGCCCGATCAAGCGGTATGCTATATACCGTAACCCAAGCCCGTATAGGGAAAATAAGTTAAAAGTATTTACCTGAGCAATGTATAAATCACACTAAGCAAAATGCACGTAGCTTTTACTGGTACTCCTAATCTGGAACGAAGGTTTTATAATAACCTATTAGAATCCTAACGGGTCTTTAATTAAGCTTAAGCTTAGACCGGCTAGTTTCAAAGATACGGTTCGTACGCACGATTAAGCGAAGACCGGATAGAATGTGATTTAGACCCGAAAAGTTCAGAGACTTGTTTAATATGGGTTTATTATTCACATTCTGGATTTTGAGATAAAACCGTTAAGGTTTGACCCGTTTCGGCTAATTTATGTAAACTTGTTACATAAACCGAACCGTACGCGTAATAAGCGTGACGGGTATTCATGAGAGCTATGGACAGGTTTCCTAAGTTAATTATGCCTCAAATATGTTGTGACATCAGTAAGATGTCTTTCATTATGCCCGAAACGTGTTTAAACACAAACTAGGCCCCGTAGGGGTAGTTTGGTCATTTAAAAGTTTATAAAAGAGTTTAAGTAACAAGATGAGTTACAGGTCTGATATACTTAGCAAATATACTCAATTTACTAAGTTATATCAGTAGGATAAAATATATATATGAAATTTATCAATTATAACCAAACTATGCCCCGTAGGGGTATTTTGGTAATTTCACATAAGCCGAAAAGCTCAAAACTGAAGTCTGAGTTTATCAACCTTTGCTTACTGTTAAAATATTATAATTTGCCTCAAATATCAGTAGGTATCAACCCTTGTATGTTTAAAATACTTCTAGTACATAATATGCGTTAAAAACGCTTAAAAAGGCGATTAAAGGCCATTTCCGGGTTTGATGCTTAAATCTGATATTTTTATATTTCCAGAAGGCTTAAAATAATTTATTTATCATATGTGATCAGTAGCAAAAGGTTTGGAGTCGTTTAGATAGGTAAAACTCATTTTATGGCCCGTAAGGGCAAAACCGACAAGTACCGGATTAAGCCTACGACTATGAGTTATGCTCAGCCTAAAATTAATTAAAAATCTTTAAAAATCCCAAAATAATATATTACATCAGTGGGTAAAATATTTGATATCAAAAAGTATGTTTAAGTAGGCTATACGCTAATTACGCCATTTTATTAACATAAAGCTTTCAATTTGCGATAATGAGCATAACTCTCAATCTACACCTCAAACTGATCTCAAATTTTGCATACAAGTTTATATATCAGTATGTAAGGTTTCTACTCTTTTATATTTCCAAAAATCACGTTTTAAGGTAATAAGGGCATAATGGTCAACATATGAGCAATTAACGGAATCATGCGTATTAATTGGATAACTAATGATCCGAGGTGTATAATCACAGAGGGTTATACTAGCATGTAACCTGGTCCAAATAAAGCTCTAAGGCATTTCTAAATTGTGCCTAAACGGGTCAGAACTGAAAGTCAAAGGGAAAGTCAAACTATGTGACTTTCGGTTCCGAACCGGGTATTTACAGGAAACTGTCGGGTTGAACATGTTTAGACATGTTCTTACATTTATTACTAAGTTATAACAATGATCAAACAGGTTGTATATGATCTACATTGCTAATTATGCATAAATTGTATTTTAAGTATCCTGTTGACTTTTTCTTAGCAAGTTTGACCCGACTTTTGACCTGGTTAGAGTGGTAATCAGGGGGAACCCTTTTAAGGATTTATTACCCACATAATTACCAACTTATAACTACTTTTAATTCGAGATTTGACTGAGCCACTCGAAGTCAAACCGTAATTACGATGGTTTGACTTTTAGCTAAATAACTAAGCTAAACTTAATTAAGAAAGGTCAAGCAGACTTACAAATGTTTAATGGTTGATTAGGAAGGCCTGGAGAGTGCTCTTGTGCTCCACAATTGATCAGAAGATGTTGAGGAATGAATGATCAAAGTGTTGCACTTTGAGAGCTTTATATAGTGATCCAAGACACCACAACATGTTGACAAATAAGTCTAGGACTGACCACAACATTCCCACAGGTGTCCTACATGTTTAGGGGTTGTTTAGGGGCCAAGGGATATGAGGAAAACCGTTTAAAAGTCGAAAATCGCGTTTAAACAGCAACCAGCAAAGTTTCTGTCGCTGGTAACTTGCTTGCGCACCGTAAGGGTCTCTTCTTGCGGTGCGCAAGCCTCCCTCAGCAGCCAAAACTTTTTGTTCTTTGGTGTTTCGAAAGGGCAACCTCATAATCCGACTTTGGGGCCTTGTTTTGTCAGTTTGGGGCCTCTAATATGGGTCTTGTACTATTACATACCCTACCATTTGAATTTGTTTGCTTGGATCCTTTATAAAAGTACCGAAAACTAAGGGTTACCGTAGGAATTTCTTCGTAGGAGTCCACCAATTGAATTATGAATCATTCATTGCTATAATTCACTGAACTTGAACATATCCTAGATGTTTTTAATATGATTTGAGTCTTGGGATTTATAACGAGGTCGTTCAGAGGTGCAAAAGTTAACATGACGACACTTTTAAATCCTGTCAAACATTTTTAATAAATCCGAGTTTATAACGCGTTTCGTCTTACACGACACGTGTCGTTATTTTATTTAACACGAATTTTCGAGGTGTTACAGTTCGGTTCGTGGCTCACTCATTAGTAGGCCCGTTGACTTGCTCGTTTGGCACGTTTAAAATAAACCCCAAATTATGTGTGTGAGTGTGTGTTTATATACATATATTCTAATATATCTAAGCAATGTTATTTAATTAATAATATGGTTACTTTTTTTTCAAAAGAAATAGATTGTTAAGGTATAGTTTTAATTATTAATATTGATTTAAAAGATATAGATTAAGGTAAGTAACAATAAATCTTTTCTTGTTCATTTTATAGTTCGCTTAAAATTACTATTATGTTTTAAAAGTTCATGGCTTGAGGCTTGCTCGAAGTTCGCTCGAAAAAAGCTCGGCTCAAAATCAACCCGTTTTAAACTAGCCGGCTCGGCTCGATTCGATTTTTAAACGAGCCGAGCCTGAGCCCACCCTGGTTCGGTTCGGCTCGTTTACAACTCTATTCACCGTTGCTATTTTAGTCCACTGGGTTAACTTCATCCATTATTTCTATTAACGAGAAGGGCAATTCGGTCATTTTATATGGCCGAATTACCCTTCTAGTTAATAGAATTACATATCAAATGACCGAATTGCCCTTCTCGTTAACAGAAAAAATGAATGAAGTTAACCCAGTGGACTTAAATGACAACGGTGAAACATTTTTGGACCAATAGACTAAAATGAAACATTTAGACTAAGCTGTCAAAATAACCCAAACCACAGTAACTAAAATGACATTTAGCTCTTAAAAAAATATTTTTAAATATTTTTCGATAGAAGAGAAAAAATTGAAGGGTCCCACATTGTTTCTGTTGGCACTCGTGATGCACTTGGCAAATCCCCCCCCCCCCCCCCCCCCCCCCCCCCTAAAAAAAAGTTAAAAAAAAATCGTGAACCTTTTAAAGTCTGTCTTTATTTTATTGATGTTTCTGTTTGTAAATCTCCCTTAAGTTAGGTATTGGTGCAATCATTGAATCTACTTTATTGGAAGACTTGTGTGATCGTTAGGTAGGGAGTGCATGCAAGCTATATATTAACTATGAAATATATGTTGACACTTTATTATATATATTTATTTTGTCAATCTTTAGTTCACACTATTTCTGATTAAAATCTTTCTTTGTAAATTAATTAAAACAACTATAATTTATCAAAATTAATATCCTAAATAGTCTATATCAATATAATAAGTTTGTTAAAAAGGAGTCTTAATGTTGGTAAATATATATTATAATTAGTGGAATATACATCATTAGATGCATAAAAAGTTTGTTTGATAAATGTAACGGGTTAATGCATCTTATAATTAGCGGAATATATATATCTTATAATTGGTGTCATGGTGTGGTGATTTGATCTCTTTGTCCTGCCGGCTAGCGACCCCATCCAACAACTATTCCTTTTATATGTTTTTCCTTTTTAGTGATAAACTAGTTTTTGCCCCGCCCGCGTTGCAGGACAATAAGCCGAATATTTCTCTCTCACAACATGTATGTCTGTACAGAGAGCAAAATCATAATTATATTTTGAACTGGAGGCGAAATCATAATTTTAAACTAAGAGCAAAATCATAATTTTGAGCTAGGGGAAAAACATAATTTTATTTTAAACTGTGGGTAAAAACGTAATTTTGAGCTAAGGGCATAATTGTAATTTTGAGCTAGGGGCAAAATTATAATTTTATTTTGAGCTGAGGGCAAAAACGTAGTTTTAAACGAATGACGAAAACGTAATTTTAAACTAGGAATAAAATTAAATAAAAAATATGTTGGTTCAATAGGGGAGTGCCACTATTCCCCGAACTTGTAAATGTATATGCAGGTAATTGAATGGAAAATATATGTATTTTCTTAAGGATATAGAAAAAGGTAAATAGATATTTGACTTTTCTTTTAAATAGAAGTGAATTTATACATATCCTAATTTTTGTGACAAGATAAGATTTAATATTTGTTTTAGCCTAACCTTATGACAAAAATGTCACTATAAGATACTTAGGTGACACGGGGTGGGAACGTTATGATCCGTGATACATTTCTATCACTCGTGGAACACCGTTGCCGGCACTTACATAACGAGTGATAGAGTATCACTCGTTATATATATAACGCGTTGAAAAACTTTGGTGATGAATGTGTATCTTGTACATTGTGCATTAATACTTGTACATTGTAATCCCATCACTAGTGATATCACCCCCCTACATTTCTATCACCAGTGATAGAATATTGGGTGCTGACATGACATGATTTGATTGGATAGTGGGAGTGATAGAAACTATCACTAGTGAACCACCCCTCATCCCCTTATAACTATTTGGGAAAACGTCATAGAAATGTAACCAAGTTTGACAAGTGTTCTAATTAAGTCATTCAAACTTTTTTTGTCTATCTAAAGTAACTACACTTTAACTTAATGTTCTCATAGTGTGTAATTACCAGGTAACCAGGTTACTATTTTTTATTTTATTTTTTATTTTCTTTTAATGTTTGTGTGGATATTATTTAAGGATTTTATAAAATTAAAATATATTTTAAACCCTAACAAACCTTGGACCTCTCAATTTTCAATCATCGATCGAATTGGAAAGAACATGTTTTTTTTATTTTGTGGATTTGATTTTCATGATTCAATCATTGTGGCTTCTTAAATTTTATTTCTTCTAGTTTATGTTCTGGTCTTACTGCATCTTCATTGCAGTATCATTGGAATCACTGTTGAATCACTTGAATGGTTGAATTCCAATTTAAAACCATATTGAAATCACTGTAATTTCTTCTATTTGTGATTTACAAATTTAAAAATGTGATTTTTTGGAACCCCTGCTCCATTTTGAAACGTACTGGAATCATACATTTTTGGAACCAGCCTCGAATTCCATTTTATGATTCAAACAATACACAAAAGGTTTTGATTATTTAATAAATTTTTTAGAATAAAAATATGATTTTTTATTGAACATTTCATGTTATTATTTATATTTCCCACATCATGTTAAAAATTATAAAAAGTAATCAAACATGACACATCATCATTAGTAATCTGGTAACCTGATAATTACCTAATATTAAAACAATAAATGAAACTTTAGTGACTTTAGAGAGAAAAAAAAAGTTTCAGTGATTTAATTGGAACAGATGTCAAGCTTGGTTATATTTCTACAAAGTTACCCCTAAATATTTCGCT
Organism: Helianthus tuberosus; assembly: GCA_030545235.1. Classification (NCBI taxonomy): domain Eukaryota; kingdom Viridiplantae; phylum Streptophyta; class Magnoliopsida; order Asterales; family Asteraceae; genus Helianthus; species Helianthus tuberosus. The sequence goes on from CM060409.1 coordinate 31,224,358, forward strand.
AAGTTTTAAAATTCATATATTCCGAAAATTAATTTTTTAGTTAATTCTCCTATATATTAAAAAACCGATGTTTTGAACAGTAGCAATATACATGGTTTTTTTTTAATACATTTATATTATCTTTTTTACTTTTTAAATTAGATAAGTTTGTGTCAACCGGTACTGGTATCAAAAATACCAGTATGGTTATCGGTACATGAAGGTAAAAACCAACACCAGCCTGGTACAGAAAACACCAAAAGTCGCTATCGAATTGATTTTGAAAATCTTTTAGTTCGGTAAATTCGGTACTGCTACCCGGTACTATTTGCTCATCCCAGATCACGGGTGTCGTACGAACAACAACAGTATCATGCAACTTTTTTTGTTGATTTTCCTCAACTTTTAATGATTTCTTTTTTTAGTTTCAAGGGCGGTGCCAACCAATACCGAATCGGTACTGGTACCGAAAATACCAGTTACGGTACCGGTATATGAAGCTAAAAAACGGTAGCAAACCAGTACCAGGAACGCCAAAAGTCGTACCGAATTGGTACTTAAGATCTTTCGGTTCGGGAAATTCGGTACCGGTACCCAGTATCATTTGCTCATCTATGACCGCATGTTTCATACGAACAACATTATTACCATACAACTTTTTTTGTTGATTTTCTTTTGGTTATCTTTTAGTGTTTTTTTTTTCTATATTTGCTTTTTATTCTTGTCAGCGGTTTCCGTGCGCAACGCGCTCGTAGCAATTTCAAAACGTATGTAAACACAGACTAAACAACAAAAGACGTTCGCCGCAACGCGACGATAGTAAAAAACTAGTTTCAATTAAAATCAAAACATTGATAAAAATACAGCAGACTTGCCAAATGGTTAAAATCTTCTTGCTTATAGTCTGCTTTCCCGTTTTTTTTTTTTTTTTTTTTTTTTTTTTTGAAAGGTAACTTTTATTACCAACGAACGATGACCCAAGTCGGGCCGCCAAAGCAAACTACATTACAAATTTACAAAAGAGACCCAATCTTTCCAATCTATGCTATTATGTTTCGATCGACTAGAATACCATAAAAAGCTAAGGGCCTTGATTTCACTTAAAATTCCTTCGATTTTAACCGGGATGTTAGAGAACTTTTGATTATTCCTGGCGCGCCATATACTCCAACAGGACACCATAATAACTCCTTGAATCGCCTCTTTTTTCTTTTCCGAAACACCAAGCCCGTTGAAGATGGAGAGCAAATCCTGCGTCGAAAAAGCGAAGATGGGCGGGATTTTACACCAAGCGGAAATACCATTCCAGACCGAAGAAGCGATATAACAAGCAATGAAGGTGTGGTAAACAGACTCCACACCCGAGTTACAAAGCTGGCAAATCGGCTCAATGCTACCAATGTTCCTCTTCAGAAGGTTATCGGCCGTAGGCACCCTGTTAAGATTCATTCTCCATACGTGTATATTAACTTTAGAAGGAAGCCACCTGCACCACTCAATGGCCGGACTGATAACCGGAGCACGATCAATTTTCAGCAATCTTTTTACCTCTTTAACCGAGAAAACTCCTTTCGGATCGGACGACCACTTCCATTTGTCTAAGCCGCTTCCAAACTGAACCTTCAAGACCGCAGCAGCCAACTGTTCGAGCTTATTCCTCATATCGTCGGAGACCAACTCAGCGGACCAGGCCCAATTAAAAACCATAGAGCCATTTTGAAAACACACTCTTTCTGCCACAGACACTTTTTTGACAGTTTCTAGCCTAAACAAATCCGGATATACTGTTTTTAGCGGTTCATCGCACACCCAACAATCTAACCAGAAGGCAACATCTATACCGTTACCAATAATGCCTTTCGAGTAAGACGATAGAGGACGACCATCCACCTTAGTATTAATAAATACTTTAGCGATATTCGACCACACTCCGGGCGAGGAATTTTTAAAAGGGATGCATTCCCATCCTCTCCGATTCGAGTGAATAGCACCGATTATTTTTTTCCATAGGTTATCACCTTCATTCTTGAGTCTCCATCCCCATTTAGCCAAAAGAGACGTGTTGACAATATCTAGCTTGTTTAACCCCAAACCCCCGTCTTTAATATGTCGAGTGACCGTATCCCAAGCAACCCAATGCGTCTTTCTATCCTCCGACGATCCTCCCCATAAAAACTTTTTGATTAAACCTTCCAAATCTGATATAACCTTCTTCGGAGCTCTATAAAGAGAGAAGTAGTATGTCGGAAGGCTTTCGAGCACTGATTTTATTAGCACCACCCTTCCTCCAATCGATAGGAGTTGAGACTTCCACTTAGAAAGGTGAGCCCGGAAAGTCTCCATGACCGGGTGCCAATTAGAAATCTTATTCATGTTGGCTCCAACTTTAAGACCGAGATATGTAAAAGGCGGACAATCTGGTTTACACCACAACGCTAGCCATCTCCCCAATTTCTATCATTTCCACTCCTAACCCATAGAGGTTGGATTTGTCAAGATTGATCTTTAAACCTGAACATAGATAGAAAACACGAAGAATTCTCACAACGTTGGAGATCTCCGCTCTAGACCAGTCTCCCATCACAATAGCATCGTCCGCGTAGAGAAGGTGGGAGATAATTGGCCCATTGTTAGGGGTAGGAATCCCACTAATGATATCAGTCTCTAAAGCTTTGTTAAACATACAGGACAAAGCCTCCATCACCACCAGGAACAGAAAGGGAGAAAGAGGATCGCCTTGTCTCATGCCCTTCTCGCACCTAAACGTGAATGTAGGGGAGCCGTTAACCAAAAAGGAAGAATTGGCCGAATTAAGAACCCCCGAAATCCAAGAGATCCACTTGCTATGAAAACCCATTTGAGAAAGGATACTACCCACGAATTCCCAACTCACGTTGTCGTAAGCCTTCTCAAAGTCGATTTTTAACAAGAAAGCCTTGGACTTTTTCTTCTTAATCCAAGATATCACCTCGTTCACTATAAGCGGACCATCCAAGATAAGTCTCCCTTTGAGAAAAGCCGATTGCGTTTCCGAAATAACATCATCCAATACCATCCTCATACGATTTGCAAGAACCTTCGATATCACCTTGCTAATCACTCCCATCAAGTTTATTGGCCTATAGTTGTTTAGAGAGACCGGATCTTTAAACTTAGGGATCAAGGCGATAAAAGAAGACCCACTTCCAAGATTGATGTGGCCGTTGTTGTAAAACGAGTCGAAAATATTACTGAAATCTTCCTTAAACAAATGCCAAAAGTGTTTGATAAACTTAAAATTCATACCGTCCGGACCCGGAGCTCTCTCGTCCCCACATTCAAAAACCGCCTCCTTTATTTCTCTTTCACTGAATGGTTCAATAAGAAAATTCTTATTAGCTTCCGAAATCTTCTTAATGTTATGACACACTAAAGCCGGCCTATTAGTAACACCGTCTTTAAATTTGTCTCGAAAGAAAGACAAAATCTCTTTCTTAATAAGTTTAGGATTAGAGCACCATTCTCCATTAATGTTGAGGCCATGAAACGAATTGACCGCTTTTCTACTATTCACCAACGCATGAAAAAACTTTGAGTTCTCGTCCCCCTCTACAGCCCACCTTGACCGCGATCTCTGTTTAAGGTCGTAACTTTTCCTAAAATCAGCTTCTTGCACGAGTTTTCTACTTTCCGCCAAAATCCACTCTTCTTCTTCAGATAAATCCCTATTCTCCATTTCTTTCTCTAAATCCTCCATTTCGGATAAAGCCGAGCTGACGCTTTCTTTTTTTTATCAAAAACTCATCTCTCCAGGTCTTTAATCTAGCTCTTAAGTGGGCAAACTTAGCCGTGAGACAAGAGTCAGGGGAACCAAAAGAGACGAAACTCTCAGATGCCTTAGTAACAGCTTCCTCAAAACCCGGCTGATTCAACCAGGAACTGAAGACCCGAAAAGGCTTAGGGCCAAAATTTTGATTATCCACCACCAAGACAATGGGGCAGTGATCAGAATGTCTCCCCGAAAGAACCCTAACACAAGCCAACGGCCAAGCATTAAAAAACTCTGGACAAATCAAAAAACGGTCCAATTTGCTTAACTTCCTGCCATTATCCCTGTAACAAGTGAATTTGCGGCCCTGGAGCGGATATTCCAATAACCCATTCTAAAAAATAAAGCTATTAAAATTCTCAGCACATGCAATTTTGAAATTGGAATTTTTTCTTTCTTCCTCATAGCGAACAGCGTTAAAATCACCTGCTAAGACCCACTTCCCATCGTAAGAACCCAAGATGACCGAAAGTTCATCCCACAACAAACTTTTGGCAGCCGTGCTCTGAGGCGCGTAAACATTTACCAAATTAACCACCTCCCTCTTCCCAGTTAACTTACCTCTGATCAGCAGAAAACATCTGTTCTGAACCGTGGACTCCACTAAAAAAGTGGTCGGGTCCCAGATCCATAACAAACCCCCAGATAAACCGACCGACGCAGCAAAAGAAAACTCAAAATTATTATTACCCCACAAACCGATTAAAGAAGCTCTAGAGATAGATTCCAACTTTGTTTCCTGAATTGCTAAAGCCCCAATGTTATTCTTCATTCTCAACTCCCTAATCCAGATAGCCTTAACACCCCCACCCAAGCCTCTAATGTTAAGGGACATTAAATTCATTGATACACAGCGTACATACCTTCGGACCTAACCGCCTCCTTGATGAGCTCGCCATGATTCCCGATCTCAGCTCCCAAAATGTTACCAATATTAATAGTGGCATTCACCTCGTTCGCTATATCTGTCTCAGCTGGACTAGCTTCAGTTTCAATTCCCAGCAGCGAATTAGGAGGAGTGGAAGAATCTTCCGGAAGCACCTGTCTTTGGGTATCGCTGTTCACAAGGCAAACTCCTTGAGGTTGTAAAACCGGATCCACATTAAGGTCTAAAGTGAAATCACCATCATCTCTAGCCCGTTTTTTCGGCCTTTCACAAGAAATTGGGCTGGTTCTCCCATGTTGGCTTTGGGCTTTGGATCTGGGCCTCAATATTATATTCCTCTTTTTGGGTTTGACACCCTGATCAGCTGACAAAAAGAAAAAAGGATCACTTTTATCTATATTACCGCCACCTTTGTCTTGGGTCCCACAGTTTTGCATGGGCGGCACCCCATCAATCTTGGAAGCTGAAACGTTAACATCGATCCCCTCTAGGCTATTATTACCTCTTTCCGAATCACCGACACCAATAACTGCATCGAACCTTTGGTTTTCCTCGTCCACCTGTCTAAACTCCGGCGACATTACCGGACTTTCTTGAACCTGAAAATCGTTGGCACGTTCGGGATTAACCGAAGACAGAGCTTCATCTTCATCTTCCATACTGTTAACCTCTCCCACAGAATCCGGGGCCCAATCGATGATCTCCTCTTCTAACCAAACTCTGAACATTTTATCTCTCCACTTCAGGTTCACGTAGTCATGAATTCTTTCCCCCTCTCCAACCAGTAGTCCGATCCATGTTGCTGACAAGTTTTCATCCCCGACCTCCATCTTCGATCCATGCACAATTTTGCCAAAGTGCTCGGCAATATTATTAATAACATCGTTATCTGCAAGATGCATGGGAACACCTGAGACCTTAACCCATGCTAATCTCTCAAACGGGAGCGGTTGACATTCCCACGGATCCAAAGATAGAAACCACTCTTTCCATATATGGTGATCCAGCAAAATTTTTGAACATGATTCAACAGCATCAAACCTGATGAACATGGAAAGACCTCCCATATAAGTAAGGGAAACACCCCTGAAACTAGTCTCAGCGATGTACTTGTTTAAGTTCCTCAAGACCGCGAGATCCTTGCATCTCCCGACCAAAGCATAATCGATAAGTTCTTTGAACGCGGAGGTCTCATCAGCAATTTCAACACATGCTTTCGGAGCTTGCACCGTCTTGCCCAGAACCTCGGACGAGTTGCTCCTTGAGGTGAACAATTCACTAAATAACTTCCCTTTACCGATTTGGTAGGAGGAAAACAGTTTATTCGGAACTCCCTGTGCTGGTCTCTCCTGTGTCTTCCCTGTATCTCTTTCTTCATCTATCTTCCCCCCGACCATACCAGCATTCTCCTTTGCAAACCTAGCGAGATTAGCAATGAGTTTGTGTCCTCCCATCTTCGTACCATTGAGCGCACGTTCCATTTCCTTCACGTCCGGGACATCCTTGAAGCTTACAAACCTGAAGCGTCTTCCCACTTTGTCTACCTTCCTAGCAATGTAGACCCCCGTGACCTCCCCGAAAACTTTGACGAAATCAGCAACATCCCAGCTGTTGCATCCCCAGGGAAGGTTTGATAAGAAAAATTTGGAAATGTTCCTGCCTTCCGACTTGTAGCCCGCGTTACCTTGATTCCTATTCTTCTTCTTGGATGTGACAACGTTCCAACTCCCTCCTTCGTCCCCCACGTTCATATTGAAAAACGCGATCTAAGGAGTGTAAAGCGCGAATGGATGGATCGAAACCCTGTTAGGGTGAACGGAAAGTTCAAGATTGACCCAGTGAACAATCAAGACGATCCCCGCACACTAACCGGAATAGCTATACCATCGTCGAGCGACCTTACCCCTACCTCAGAGAGAGAAGAGAGTGCATGCGTGTCTGCTTTCCCGTTCTTATTCATACTAGGCTACTAGCAATGGAAGCATTGCATTTAATCATCGGCAAAGCGGCTAATAATGGGGTCTTTAATGCAATTAGTCTCTCAAAGAGTGGCTCAAGAATAACTCACTTACTTTTTTTTTGCTGAAGATGTGCTATTTTTGGGGAATAACTTGATTGAGGAGTTCAAAAATCTAAAACGGATTCTTAGACTATTTCACTTGACATCCGGATTGAAAGTCAACATGAATAAAAGCAGGGTCTTTGGGTCAAGACTTCATTAGCGAGACATCCAATCAATTTTTTTTACCACAATTGAAATATTAATTTATAGCATTTCAGATTAAACAATTATATACAATGTAATCGAAGAATTTACATCGAGATAATTGGTAAACGGGCAACAAGTTGCGCCGCTACCCCTTTTTGAATAGCAAAACTAAGCCTTTTAAAAACTACGTTCATAGATCTCGGGGTCATAACATTACTATGACAATCGCAACGTCGTTTCGATGCTCGTATGGTTCTCTTCCCTTCTCTTCATTAGGTCTTCATATAGAGCGAATTAAGTCTTCATATAGAGCGAGTATGAAAAGAGAAGTCCATTTGCATGTAGTTTTTGAAAAAAAAAATAACTCACGTCTATCCTCTTGGAAAGCTAGACATATATCTTTTGCAGTTAAAATCACTCTCATCAAAGCAGTTTTGGGAAGCATCCCAACATACTATTAATCTATGTTCAAAGCACATCAAATCAGTTTTGGGAAGCATCCCAACATACTATTTATCTATGTTCAAAGCACCAAGGAAGGTTATACAGAAGATGGAATGCATCAGAAGGAATTTCTTGCGGGGTACGAACGACCAAGTAAAGAGAATCTGATGGCTAGCATGGGAAAGAGTAAAAAAGGATCGCAATAAAGGAATAATATGGGTCGGAAGCATCAAAGACACGAATATAGCACTTCTAACAAAGTGGTGGTCGAGGATGAAAACGAAAAATCATCTTCTATGGACCAAAGTAATTATATCAATTCATAATCGAGGCAAAGCTTAAAAGTTGGTCCCATTATGCAAATCCATATCGGGCCTGTGGAAATCAATCGTTGACGTCCAGAAAGACCTTCAAGACGTAGGCATCGATATACATTCAAAATGGAAAGTTAAGGTTGGGAACGAAACACATACTCGTTTTTTTGCTAGACAACTGGTCAAACAACAACTTTTTGTGTGAGACGTACCCATAATAATTCAAGCTAGCGAAACAAAAGCACATTACAGTGGAAAAACAGTGGAGTTCGGAGACAGATTCATGGCATATTCAATGGAACGAACAACCAACAACAAACATACAACTACAACAAATGCCATAACTAAATAGTTTTCTTTAGCAGGTTCATGTAACAACCCGACTTTTGAAAGTCAAAGTCAAAGGAAGAAAAGATTGTTAATTGCGAGCTGTCACTCCTTGCTTAATTATTGATTGTACTTCTCGACTTGTAACCGACACTCTAATTAAGTACATGTTAATAAATCGTTGTTTAATCGTTAATCGACTTATCGCTAATCGCACCCGCTATCGCATCGCAACTCAAATGATAGGTTATGGATATTATTTTACGCGTGTGTGCTATTATGTGTTACTTGTGCATGTTATGTTTATGTTGAGATGTTTAATCGCAAACGCAATCGCAACTCTATCACAACGCAATCTCATCGCAAACTCGAGATTTAAGGATTACTTTTGTGTTATTTAGTAGTTAGGTTATTTGTGTAATTAATGGGTAATATAATCGCACCGCTTACTCGCAACGCTCAACGCACGAAACAAAACGTCAAAAACCAACTCGCAAAACCCATCCGATCGAATGACCATTCGATCGAATGGTCATCCGTCCGGATGACCATCCGATCGGATGGCCATCCGATCGAACCACCCTTCGATCCCACTACTGCACCGCCTTTCCTCTTTTGTCACCTATATATAGCCCTGTCACATCACTGTTCATGATGTGACAGCTCTCTCGTCCGACAACACGTTCCAGCCCTCTTTTCTCTGAATTTCTCGTGATTCTTGTAAGTTTTCGACCCAAATCTTGTACTTCTATGATCTGCACGCACTTTTACATCATTTCCACCAACAAATCTTAACTTTTCACCATGAAATCGGTGGATTTGGGGTGTTCTAGGGTGATGTCATCATGAGTTCTTTTGAACTTCAAAGTGTGACATCATTCCACCAAGAACAACTCAGATCTAAGAGATTTCAACATGCTTAAACACTGATTTCACCTAAATCTAGACATTTTCAAACTTCACAAAGATTAAAAGAGTTGAAAGATGATTTCATAACTTTTCTTCCACATTCTTTTACACTCTTTAGCTCAAAACCGATAGAATCAGAGCTCGTTTGGGCCTTCTACTCGTTCTATAGTGAAGTGTTGGACTGAGAATGGGTTTCTATCGAAAGAGACGACCGATTCACGAGTTGAACATGAATGACCGTCAAAAACAGTTAACTGATCGGACGGGGTGATTCCTATCCGATCGGGTGACTTGGGCTCGACAGAGTTCCGTTGTTTAACACGTTGTCATAACGTCTAGATACAATTACAAAACTTTCCAAACTTAGCAAAATTTCACAAGTTTTCAAACGAACAGGGTTACTGAACGAATCAATGTCCGATCGGACAGCCATCCGATCGAACGACAATCCGATCGGATGACCTATGGTGTTCAACACTTAACAATTTTCACAAGGAAGACAAGTTCAGCGAACCGCCATCCGAATGGACGGCCATCCATCCGGATGACCATACGACCGGATGACCTGAATGGTAGAAACACTCCTTTGTTTTGAAAATGCTACAATGAAAACTTCAAAGTCACATCATACACAAAGACATCCATCCTAAACGAATGGCAACCTACCGAATGGCCATCCGACCGGATGACCATCTGTCCGGATTGCCATCCGATCGGAAGACCCTTCGTCACTCCGTCACCCGCATCGTTTAACACACCGCTCATCGCTTATGCTATCGTTCTGTAATCAGGCTAACTCTCCAGCGCTCCCGTCAATCCAAGACGGTGTTTACTTATTAAACACTATATGTGAGTATACTCGGTCACTACGAGTTTGTTGTTATGCCCTTTGGGTTGACCAATGCTTCCGCAGTTTTCATGGATCTAATGAATCGCGTGTGTAAACCCTTTCCTGACCGCTTCGTCATCGTGTTTATCGATGATATCCTGATCTATTCCAAGTCAAAAACCGAACACGCGCAACATCTCCGTTTGGTTCTTGAGTTACTCCAGGGAAACCGTCTCTATGCCAAGTTCTCCAAGTGTGAATTCTGGCTTGGGGAGGTTCAATTCATCGTTCACATCGTCAATAGTCAAGGAATTCATGTCGATCATGCGAAGATCGAAGCCGTCAAGAGTTGGGTTACACCGAAGAACCCGTCTGAAGTTCGTTCATTTCTCGGATTGGTTGGTTACTATCGCCGATTCATCGCTGATTTCTCAAAAATCGTTGTTCCTCTTACCACGCTTACGCACAAGGACAAACCTTTTATTTGGGGAACCAAGCAAGAGGGGGCCTTTCAAACTCTCAAAGCTATGCTTTGTAACGCTCCTGTGCTTTCGCCACCCGACGGAAACGACGACTTCGTAGTCTACTGCGATGCCTCTAACCTCGGTCTCGGTTGTGTTCTCATGCAACGGGATAAGTTTATCGCGTACGCCTCTCGACAGCTCAAGATCCATGAGAAGAACTATACAACCCACGATCTCGAGTTTGGTGCAGTTGTTTTTGCGTTAAAGATTTGGCGACACTACCTTTATGGTACCAAGTGTACGGTCTTCACCGACCACAAGAGCCTGCAACACATCTTTAACCAGAAGGAACTGAATATGCACCAACACCGATGGGTTGAACTTTTCAACGATTACGACTGTGAGATTCGTTACCATCCAGGCAAAGCAAATGTCGTTGCCGACGCTCTCAGTCGACGAAGCTATTTGCATAGCGTAAGTAATACTCAAGCCCATCACAATCTCGAAGCTCTTATCCGTGACGCCCAACGTGCTTGTTTTACTGAACGCACTTTGAAGAAGGAAAGGATCATCAATAACGGCGAACAACTGGTGAATAAATCGAATGGTATATTCCATTATCTAGACCGAATTTGGATCCCCAAGCACACCAACTTACGTCAAATCCGGCTAGACGAAGCCCACAAATCGCGATATTCCATTCATCCCGGTGCCGATAAGATGTACCAGGACCTTCGCTACAAGTACTGGTGGTCGGGAATGAAGAAAGATATCGCTGTCTACGTTTCGAAATGCCTGACGTGTTCGAAAGTCAAGGCTGAGCATCAACGCCCCTCTGGCTTACTCGTGCAACCCGAGATCCCGATGTGGAAATGGGAGAGTATAGCTATGGACTTCATAACGAAACTTCCGCGCACGCTATCAGGTCACGAAAGCATCTGGGTTATCGTTAACCGTCTTACCAAATCTGCTCACTTTCTACCAATACGGGAAGACTATAAGGTAGAACGAATAGCACGAATCTACACCGACGAAGTTATTTGTCGACACGGGACACCTTGTGATATCATCTCTGACCGCGATGGTCGATTCACTTCGCGCCTCTGGGAAACGTTTTAATCTGCTCTCGGTACTACTCTCAATCTTAGTACCACTTTCCATCCCCAGACCGACGGTCAGACTGAACACACGATTCGTACACTCGAAGACATGCTTCGTTCATGTGTAATAGATTTCGGTGGTAATTGGGATTCGCATTTGCCTTTAGTCGAATTCTCTTACAATAACAGTTATCACTCTAGCATCCAAATGGCACCATTTGAGGCATTATACGGAAGAAAATGTCGATCGCCTATTGTGTGACATGAGATCGGGGATGCGCAAATTACCGGTCCTGAGTTACTGCAAGAAACGACTGACAAAATCCTCCAAATACGAGACAACCTGCTGAAAGCTCGGAGTCGTCAGAAAAGTTACGCCGATAGACGCCACAAGCCCCTTGAATTTGACGCTGGCGATCACGTACTCCTAAAGGTTGCACCTTGGAAGGGGGTGATCAGATTCGGCAAGAAAGGAAAGCTCGCGCCTCGATATGTTGGACCCTTTAAAATTCTGGAAGGAATTGGCAAGGTGGCCTACAGACTCGAACTACCGGAGGCACTTAGTAATGTCCACCCGACTTTCCACGTTGCAAACCTCAAAAAGTGTATAGACGACCAAGATTTACATGTCCCACTTGAGGATCTACAAGTGGACGAAACATTACACTTCGTGGAAAAGCCTGTCGAGATCATGGGCCGAGAAACCAAGGTACTCCGACGCACACGCATTCCCATTGTGAAGGTTCGCTGGGAAGGCAAACGGGGCGCCGAGTTCACCTGGGAACTCGAAAATGACATGAAGGCAAAGTATCTACAATTGTTTGTTACGCCTGCGCCTTAAATTTCATGACGAAATTTCCTAAAGTAGGGGAGGCTGTAACAACCCGACTTTTGAAAGTCAAAGTACAATTCAAAGTCAAAGGAAGAAAAGATTGCTAATTGCGATCTGTCACTCCTTGCTTAATTATTGATTGTACTTCTTGACTTGTAACCGACACTCTAATTAAGTACATGTTAATAAATCGTTGTTTAATCGTTAATCGACTTATCGCTAATCGCACCACTATCGCATCGCAACTCGAATGATAGGTTATGGATATTGTTTTACGTGTGTGTGCTATTATGTGTTACTTGTGCATGTTATGTTTATGTTGAGGTGTTTAATCGCAAACGCAATCGCAACTCTATCACAACGCAATCTCATCGCAAACTCGAGATTTAAGGATTACTTTTGTGTTATTTAGTAGTTAGGTTATTTGTGTAATTAATGGGTAATATAATCGCACCGCTTACTCGCAACGCATCGCAACGCTCAACGCACGAAACAAACGTCAAAAACCAACTCACAAAACCCATCTGATCGAATGACCATTCGATCGAATTGTCATCCGTCCGGATGACCATCCGATCGAACCACCCTTCGATCCCACTACTGCACCGCCTTTCCTCTTTTGTCACCTATAAATAGCCCTGTCACATCACTGTTCATGATGTGACAGCTCTCTCGTCCGACCAGCACGTTCTAGTCCTCTTTTCTCTCGATTTCTCGCGATTCTTGTAAGTTTTCGATCCAAATCTTGTACTTCTATGATCTACACGCACTTTTACTTCATTTCCACCAACAAATCTTAACTTTTCACCCTGAAATCAGTGGATTTGGGGTGTTCTAGGGTGATGTCATCCTGAGTTCTTTTGAACTTCCAAGTGTGACATCATTCCACCAAGAACAACTCAGATCTAAGAGATTTCAACATGCTTAAACACTGATTTCACCAAAATCTAGACATTTTCAAACTTCACAAAGATTAAAAGAGTTGAAAGATGATTTCATAACTTTTCTTCCACATTCTTTTACACTCTTTAGCTCAAAACCGATATAATCAGAGCTCGTTCGGGCCTTCTACTCGTTCTATAGTGAAGTGTTGGAATGAGAATGGGTTTCTATCGGAAGAGACGACCGATTCATGGGTTAAACATGAATGAGCGTCAAGAACAGTTAACTGATCGGATGGGAACGTGGTGATTCCCATCCGATCGGGTGACTTGGGCTCGACAAGGTTCCGTTGTTTGACACGTTGTCATAACGTCTCGATACAATTACAAAACTTTCCAAACATAGCAAAATTTCACAAGTTTTCAAACGAACAGGGTTACTGAATGGATCACCGTCCGATCGGATGACCTATGGTGTTCAACACTTAACAATTTTCATAAGGAAGACCAGTTCAGCGAACCGCCATCTGAACGGACGGCCATCCGTCCGGATGACCATACGACCGGATGACCTGAATGGTAGAAACACTCCTTTGTTTTGAAAATGCTACAACGAAAACTTCAAAGTCACATCATACACAAACACATCCATCCCAAACGAATGGCAAACCGACCGGATGACCATGGCCATCCGACCGAATGACCATGGCCATCCGACCGGATGACCATCCATCCGGATTGCCATCCGATCGGATGACCCTTCGTTACTTCATCACCCGCATCGTTTAACGCACCGCTCATCGCTTATGCTATCGTTCTGTAATCAGGCTAACTCTCTAGCGCTCCCTCAATCCAAGACGGTGTTTACTTATTAAACACTATCTGTGAGTATACTCGATCCCTTTTTGCTTTAAGCACTTTTGGGTGTTACATATGTTACTTATGCTGAATCACATCAACCACACAACGCAAACACTTTTATACGCTAACCGTTACAACATGTTAAACGTGTTACTCGATGAATGCTTGTATGTTATGTTTACACAGTGATTGTTTCCTGACACCTTAGCAACGATAGTACTATAGTTTGGACTCAGCACCTGTCATGGACATGAGTTGTTAAGGGATTTTCTTCACGTGTCACAGTGGTGATATGTGTTGCACATTCTATAACTCGCAGTCACGTCTGTGCATATCTCATTGTCGATAACCTACTTGCTTCACTTAAAACATGTTACATGCTGGTTATGCGTAAACTCGCTTTTACTACTATTATACTATTAAACTTGTATGCTCACCTTTACACTATGTGTATTGACTTTTACTTTAACGTATGTGACAGGTGTTTAGGATGTTTGCTCTACTTGCTGGAATCAAGCTAGGATGGAGTCTAGAAACAAATCTAATAAAATCTGAGTTGTCGAAACATTTTACATGTCTTTGAGAAAACAATGTCTGTAATGACTGCTTTTATTTGATATATTATGGTATGGGACATAATGCTAGATATCCGGTAATTTTAGTTGTTATGGATTTTTCTTGGACAATCTATTTCGCTCAGTGTCGCGCCCCGATGTTTTCGCCATCGGTTGGGGTGTGACAGTTCACTTGTCAAACAATGAGGACGTGTGGAGTTGGGAAGGAGGTGAAGTTTCAAGATTCAGTGTGAAAGTTATAAAGAGATAAATGAGAGATTGCAACAACTCACATAATAACACTCAATCTGGAACAATTGGGTTCCAATAAAACTTAACTTCTTTACTTAGAGTGTTATTCTAGATAAAATCCCTATTAGAGTGGCGTTGAAAAAAGAGGATTGTACTCTATGGTGGACGTGGACGAGTGCGTTTGGTGCGACATGGGCAAAGACAACCCAGATCATATTTTTCGTTAATTTTCAACTAGCAAAAATTATGTAGCGCGAAACATACAATGGTAATGTTCCTTTGTAGGCTCGGTTTTGTTTTTAAGATACACCCAACCAACGTATTTGGCTTTAAGATTATCATATGCATTCTTGATTTGTTTTATACAAGCCAAACTTTTTCTTAAGAACTTTTCCTAAATTATTTCATAAGTCTTTATGCAAACTCAATCATTTTCTACCCACCGTGTTTATCTCTTTAATGCAAGTCTCTAATAAGCATTTTAGATGCTCATTTGACCATTGTTATTTCTCTCCCATTTCTATTAATCAACAAACAATCAATTACCATACTTGGCACGAATCATGTCAATCCATAACAAATACAAAAACTCTAATCAAACAATTTATCAAGATGGACATCTATATTCCATAACAAACACAAAAAATTAACATAATCATAAGCAAAATCAGAATCAAAATATAAACTTTAATAATTAACTTATGAACTAACGTTAAACAACAAAAATCGGGATTTAAACACCAAAATTAACATATTCAAAAGCAACAATTTCCATACTATAAATTTTCAACAATTGTATGCATAGAAAGGGTGTACCCAATGCTTAGAGAGATTTTCAAAAACAAAACTTGATTTTTCACTTTTAACCCAAGCCTATTTGATTTTTTTTTACTTTAACCCAAAAGTTTTCGTCTTTCGCAATTTAATCGCAATTTAACTTCACAGTTTTTTACTTTCAACTTTGGTCCCTTATATTTTCCATCTTACGCAAATTTTTCGTTTTACGTTCCACTTTAAATTCTGTGAGTTTATACGACGCAACGTGTGTGCGGTTCAACATTTTTACGTTGTCTATTTTTTCCAGTTCGATAGGTTCATTGCAACGCACGAGTCCTAGGTCAACTTAGTTATTTTTTTTCTATGTTTTACATTTTGGTCTAAGTTATTCGCATTAACACGCCGCAAGTTCAATGTTGATGGCCCCGCCAAACGCGGGGGGTGCTTAATACTAGTTATAATCAGAATTTAACAACCAATAATTAACATAAACAATTAATAACATTAAACAAAAAAAAATTCTTAAAAAAACATACATACCTGTTGTCGGCTAAAGGAATGGCAGTGACGTGGCAGGGGAGGAGCAGTGGCTGAAGGAATGGCAGTGACGGAGCGGCGGCGGCGTGGAGGAGCATCGGCGGCGGCGTAGGAGGAGGAGCGGTGGAGAGGAGGGAGGAGGAGGAGCGGCGGCTACGATGGCTGGGGTGGAGGATGGAGAAGGGAGGATATAGAGAAGGAGCTAGGGTTTTTTTTGTGGTTGTGGTATCTGAAAAAAAAAAAAAGAACAGAGAAGAGGTAAGAAGACCTAAACCCACATCTGCACAAAAAAAAGGCGCACAAACTTTTTTTAATGAAATGTATTCGAGAAAACAAACAGTCTTCACACCCAAAGGTTTGCGCATGGTCTACGCGACACAGACACAAAAGGCCAGGAAACTTTTCTTAAAAAAAACAAACGGCGCCCCTTAGAAACTACCTTGACACGAGGCTTGTAAAGGTTTTGCATCAAGTTGTCCCAAGAGAAACTAGTCAAAGGGATTAAATTGGTGACTTTCCCTTACTATTAAGTATTAATCATCAATCTTTCATTATTTTAAACCTAATAGGAATCTTTCTTTTACTTGAAATGAAAATATTGCCTTTAAAATTGGATTATATTGTTTTTAACTAACGAAATTATTGCTTTTAGTAAGATCCCAACCCCCAACAATTTAAATGTGTAGCTTGCAAGTTACACCACCTATACATCAGTCATTAAGCAACATCATTATCTTTTCTCATTTTCTTTATATTTATTATACAACTCACACTTTTCTTAAACTTTAAAATTAAACAAAGAAATAAAAGTATAAAAGCATAAACTCGTATTGGGTGGTCACCTTAAAGTTAATAATCACTAGATAATGCTTTGAAGAGTAGCAATTACATTATTATACACTTTTTTGTATATTTATCCATTTTTAGTTACTTTCTATTTTTCTTAAGAGTTAAATAAATTTGTAACAAACATGCATCCAGAAACCCTATTTATAACACTAAAATAACTTGAAACTAAACATTATAATATTGTCCCATCCTAGCAGCCTTGCTTCCCTAAGCTAGTCATCATCAAACTGGGGTCGGGTCGAAAGTTTATATATGGTTTGTAATAGCTGACCCGAATGGTAACAAAATAGCCAACATCACCTCCTTTTTGTAAGCCAATCAAAAGGTGTTTCAATTAACATATTCCTTAATTAGTTGATTATAAAATCCATTAATTTATTTGTTAAAATCTCATAAAATGTATCCTTTTTTTTTTTTGAAAATTCTCATAAAATGTATCTAGTAACTTTTATTGTGTTAGTATGTTAAAATCTCATAAAATGTATCTTTTTTTTTTTTTTGAAAATTCTCATAAAATGTATCTAGTAACTTTTATTGTGTTAGTATATAATAGAGGGAGAATTGCATATACCTAACTTCATTAATTGTATATAGTCAACCAACATAAAACTAAAATTGTATGTATTCTCTTGCTTAATGATAAAAATATACAATTTATTCACTTTAATTTATTTTATTAAAAAGTCCAACATAAACAAGGAAAAATACCAGGTAAGAAATGAAATCATAATATATAAACACGCTAGAGAAGTGAGTTTAAATGCAAAGTAATAATTAAGAACCAGATAATAAATTTTAGCTTATGAGACTATGTGCTGTTGTGATGAGTTTTATTATTGAGACTTTCTGTGAAAAAAAAAGTGTTGTTACGTAAACATACTTTCTTTTTACTCTTCACATCAATATAGTGTTTTGTGGGGTGTTTTTATATGAAATACGGTACCAGATTGAGGGGTGACTATATATGATTGAGTATATATTATTTAATAAAAAAAACTCATCAAAAGAAGCCCCATGCCCGCGGTTAGCTCCACGCAAGAGTGGCAAAATCCCTTTCAATCCCCTTTGCAACATTGTAACGGTGTAGGGGCGCTATGTTTGTTGATGTGACCCCTTTGAGAGGATCGAAAACTATAGATTTCATGCGATTGAAAGAAAGACGATCGCTAATCTATGACCAGTGATTGGTCAAATTTTTTTAGAGAAAACAATATGTCGCACTTTTTCTCTTTCAAAAATCTAATAAACATAAGATCCGTCAAATTGTTTATCAAAAAAACTCCTAATGGAAACTATAAATAAATTCGTTCATGAATTGTCACCAAATAATTTCAATGCAAAACATTTTACTAATAAGACCAAGGGGTGTGCCATATCGCCTCTGGCCACCTCAGCCTCGTTAGCGCCCCCTACCCATCCCCTGCTCGCCAAAGGGGGGCGCTCACGATCCTCCGCCAGCCTAGTAACGAGCGCTAATGGCAACTGCAGGTGGGACCCATTGTTTTCAGCCAATCAATTTTTTTCTCTTTAATTTTGGTTTTTTTGTATTTTGTTTAATAGAGCGGCTTTAAAGGGCTTTAAACCACTGCATGCAAGTTAAAAAGATTGGTTTTAAAGCCGGCTATGTGACATGGCTTTGATGTAACTCTGACATGGCACTATAAAACCCCTAGGGACTTTAAACCATACCTCCTACCTAATTCTTTTTGCAGTAAGGCTGAAGGGTGTGGTTGGAGCCCCTTATGGGCTTTATCAGGCCACGTAGGATCCACGTTAGTCATGGAGCCCCTCTTTAATTTGCAGGGTGTGGATGAATCCCCCTATTAAACAAAATTAAAAAAAATTGATTGGATTACATGTTGTGGGCCCCACCTGAACACATTAATCTTCTCGTTACCATGCTAGCACCTCAACCATGGCGCCCCCTCTTAAAATGGAGGGTGTGGTGATGGAGCCCTATGGGGCGCTATACATAATGAGATAGCGGAGGTGGCGCCCCCACACCCTCCATCCTAATGGCAAAGGGTTATCGTTTAACAGCTAATGGATTACGGATGATGATGAGGCCGGAGGGTGTGGGGGGCGCCACCCTCGCCATGTCACCGCCTATAGCGCCCCCGGCGCTATACACCCACACCCTGCACATTAAGTCGGGGCGCTATAGGGTCCTCGCCAACATGATAATGGCCGAAAATTGCGTGGATCGAGACATGAAGGGTCAAAATGACCGTTTTAAAACGTTCAAAAAAAAATTAAATTTTTTATCTATATATATATATATATAAAAACCTTACACCAAACACACCTCTATCTCAAAAACCTTACACCATAAAACACACCAATCACAACTAGAAAATGGCATCCGATTCTTCGAGCTCTTCATCCGATGGTGGTTTCGACGACATGGTTATCGCAATGACGCAGGAGGTGATTAATAATTTGCAAGAAGAAGTCCAATCCTCTACGTCGCGTATCAGGCAACCGCCTCTTGAACGGGATCGGTTAGGTGCTCATGAACGTCTAGTGCACGATTATTTTTGTGAAAATCCGTTGTACGATGATGGCCAGTTTAGGCGCAGGTTTCGTATGAGCCGTCGTCTTTTCGTTAAAATTTCTAGTGATCTTGCGGGCGAGTTCCCTTTTTTCACGCAAAGAGAAAGTGCAAGTCACAAAGTTGGTTTCTCTGGAATACAAAAGTGTACAGCAGCAATCAGGCAACTAGCGTATGGCACAGCGAGTGATGCGTGGGATGAATATTTAAGGATGTCGGCAAGAATGTGTCGTGACTCTCTTGAAAATTTCTGTGAAGGTAATTATTTACATATTATTATAATTTTTTTTAACACTATTATTTATCTAAGGTTATTATTTTTATTTACATATTATTATAATTTTTTAACACTATTACTTTTGTAGGTGTTATCTCTCTGTACGGGAGACGCTACTTGCGGATGCCAACCGCCGCGGACGTTCCACTTCTATACGAGGCCCATCAGCGCATACACGGTTTTCCTGGGATGTTGGGGAGTCTTGATTGCACGCACTGGGATTGGGCGTCATGTCCAACCGCCTGGAAAGGGCAACATCATCGTGGTGACCACGATGGTCCCACCCTCATATTACAAGCGGTCGCTTCTCAAGATTTATGGATTTGGCATGCGTACTTTGGTATGGCCGGTGCGAACAATGACATCGCTGTTTTAATGTCCTCGAATCTTTTCGACGATGTCATAGACGGTGTTGCACCAAATACTTCATTCTATGCAAACGACGTGGAGTATAAGTATGGGTACTATCTCACAGACGGTATTTATCCCGAGTGGGCGACGTTGGTAAAAACTCTTTCGTGTCCAGATGATGAAAAAAGATTGTATTTCAAGAAAAAACAAGAGTCAGCAAGAAAAGATATCGAGCGGGCTTTCGGTGTCTTAAAAAAGAGATGGTCTATCATCGCCCAGCCGTCGAGGATACTTGAAAAAAGAAAAATGAGAAACGTCATGTATACGTGCATCATTTTGCATAACATGATATTGGAGGATTCTGGTAGAGCGTTTTGTGGAGAAAGTTATGATGAAAGTATCCAACCGACGAACCCAATACTAACATACGCTGAAAAAGAAGCTATCCGATCGAAGGTACGAGACAGGAACACACACCATAACCTTCGAGCCGATCTGACCGAGCACCTATGGTTTTATCGTGAACAAGGAGGAGACGACGAAGACGACGGGTGACTTTTTTTTAAACTCTGGCATTGTATGGTTTTTATTTAAATTATGACATTTTATTTATATTATTTCACTTATGGTTTTTATTTAAATTATGACATTTTATTTATATTATTTCAATTATGGCATTTTATTTAAAATATATAAATTATGTGGTATAAATTAATATATGAAAATTAAAAGATTTTTAAAATAACAAATAATTAGGCAATGATGAGGGGGCTCCATTCCACACCCAGCAAATTAAGTGGGGGGGGTTATAAAGCCCTTTGGCTGATGTGGCGCCTAGGTGGCGCTGAGGTGTCCTTATAAGGCCCAAGGGGCTCCATCCCACACCCTCTAGCCTGAGTGACACGTCAGCCAGCAACTAGACCTCACAAATCAGCCGTAAAGTGCAATGGATTAGGATGACACATCATCCATATGTGGGTCCACTTAACACGTAGGACTTCGATACAATCACGATAATATATGTATCATGAGGGTATTTCACTATTTCAACATTATTTGACCTATTTCTTATTTTGTTATGAGTGATTCAATTATTTAAATGTATATTTTCTCTTTAAATACTATATTTTATATGTGTTGCATAAATAAATTAGATAGATGTTACATCAAATTATAGTAACACTTAACAACAAAAGATAATTTTACAACAATCTCATCCACTTCATATTTATAGATATGAAATTTTGGATATATACATTAAGATTTGTAACATAATCTCCTACAAATCGATTTTATAATCAAAACCACACGTCCACACATATAAAAAAGTACATACGACTTATAATATCTTACTCATAAAATACAGAATTATTCAATCTTTTTTTTTTATAAATTTATAACGTCAATAAAATATGAATATATGATAAACATATAATAAACAAAGCATGAAGTCTAGAATAGTAAATAAATTATAAGTATATGAGATTTTGATAGAAAAATTGAAAATCCAGTCAAACTAACGATCATGTTCGATAGTTTAACCGGTCGATGCCATAACCAGTCGGCCCAGATAAAAAACGATTTAACAGTACTCGATCAAACCAGTGATTTTCACTTCGACAGTTCCGAGCTACCAATCCAATCCAATCCATTAGGGGAACACTATGTTGTTACTTGTTAGCCAAGAAAATACTATCATGTTGTAGATGAGTTTGCCACTCATTTTGGAGTATGGATAGGTATCGGTGTCCACATCTTATAAGGGCCCCTCTTGATTGGTCTTTTGTCATCCAATACAATAGTAACTTCACAATTGTGGGCCACATTCTAGAATCAAATTTACTTTTTCTTTTCTTCTTTAACTTATTGGGCCCTGATTTTTTATTATGCAATCCCATCATGTCATGACATTTGATTAATTTGTGTTTGTGAATAAATAGATATAAAGTTTATGATGCATATTATCTTGTGAATGAAGCTATTGATGGGAATGTTGAAGGGGTTAATTAAGTTGGTTAAGAAAATGGGCCAAGCCCATGTTCTTTTGGGTGTGCATGAGCATGACCGTATGTCATATTCCATGGTTCCATAATCAAACTCAACCACAAACCCCACACAAGAAATCTGGCACCTAACATTCCTGCCAATTTTACATGTGCACCCTTTTCATTTTGTTGTTTGAAAAACCATTTTGATCAATTGGTGCCATGAAAATAACACACACACACATATATAATTTAATAAAAAAATTACATGAGCTAGGAAGATAATTATTTCATTTTCATCCCTAGTTTAACAACTAATGAAAACTTATCTATGTTGGCTGCGACAACGTTCCCCTTACTTACCCCAACCGGTTATGAGTGACGTTTGGCGTGATGCGGAGAATATCCCCAAATTGCGACCATGTATGTATGAGAGTACAAGCGAGACAATAGAGCTAGTTTTTGTTTTTTGTTTTTATTTTTATATGAATTATATCATAATTTTTGTTTTCTTTGGACTTGTATAGGCACATACACACACACATATAAATTTCTCATGGACAATTTAGAGCATGTATATCATTAACGTTATGAGTTGCAAACGTATCAACATTTATATCCTTATACCATAGGAGTAGATAGGATTGTTAAGTTGAGCTACACTCAACCCCGTTTTTTATATAAGTCTAACGACCATAAAAAACCAATAATAACATAGTTTGCATTATTTACATATAGGCATACATTTTTAAGTAAGGTTTAAAATATTTGGTTAGACTTTAAGCTACACCTTTACAAACTCAAGTTCGCTCATTGTATATTTCAAACTCGTTTTTATGTTTGCGCACTAGTTGAACATACTCAAGTAACGCTAAATATGCTCAAGTAACGCTAAAGTTAGATGTAAAAAATTGAATTGTTTCAAACTCGTTTTTATGTTTGCGCACGAGTTGAACATGCTCAAGTAACGCTAAATATGCTCAATTAACGCTAAAGTTAGATGTACAAAATTGAATTGTTTGTAAGAGAGTCCGATGGATTAAAATGGTTATTACATTAGATTATTATCTCAAAAGTTAGAATTTTACCTTATATTCAATTTAAAGTAAATAACATAATAAAATATACTTCGAATGATACGATCTGCACCTTTTCAAATAAGTGGGCATACAAAAATGTTATTTAAATATGATAGGATTTTCTAGGAAAGGATAACTACTTGTTATCCATAAAAAGAAATCATATACGCAACTTTAAAAAGGAAATATAAATATCAATATAATAATTGTATTGGATGTTTACTTATAAAAGTGAATTCATGCATGAGATTGGCACAGTCAGCAGACAATATTGCAATAACTATATATACACAATAAATATAATTATATCACAATACTATAATTGATTAACGTATTTGTCATCTAATCACTTATATTAAGCTTATAAAATTTAACATATTCTTATAAAACATACATAATACACTAATCAAATATAAAATTTAACAATATTAATTTATGTCATTTATACTTTTTCTTTGCTCTCTACCACAAACATAAAAAAAATCTTCGCTGATCTCTATACTTTTCAGTCTCGAACTACTTATACAAATACTCACCCGTTCAAAGAAAGAGTTGATTTGAGAGAGAAAATAATAATTTCAAAATGGGTAAATGCATCCATTAGGGCCATTTGAATTAGACACTAATGTTAACTTAAAACGGCTATCTAACTGATGACTTTTGTTCCTCACCACCACCTATTAATTTGTTGTTGACACTGCTACTGACATCACCACTTTCAGGCCTCATCTCCCCCTCCAGCACCTCCACCATCGCCACCACCACATGTCACCACTAGTCGTCATAAAGAAAATATAGCAGGTGTACCTATGTTAAAAACCCATTTTGGCTCGACCCAAATTCATACCTTTTTAAAATGATCCAGTCTGATTCAAACGTATTTTGCTCAGACCCTATATTGACTCGAGTTCTTTCTACCTTGTTGCCTGACCCGCCCAGTACCCCAGTTTGTGCAATGGGATAGAGAATATATGTTTGTTTATAAAAAAAATAATACATTTTATATTTATAAACTAGAGATATATTTATGAGGTTATATAAAATGGTGTTAATAAAAATTATGAAATGACATGTTTATCCATGATTTAGAATCTATAGGGTGAGGGGGAATGTGAGGTCCGTGAGGATGAGATGAGGTCCTACTTCATCCATAGAGGAACCTTAAATGTATATATGTGGGCTTCCTTAAATACTCGCCTTATCTTTATTTCCCTTAAAATCCAACACGTTTTTTCAACCATCTAATTGGGAGTCTGGGACAACAAGAACAATATGAGATCATAACACCATTACCTATCTATATCTTATCACATATTCATTTCAACCATCGTTTCCTATATGGTTTCAAATTATAAAAATCAAGAAAAAAGAAAATCAATAAATATTATATAACGAATCATCATATTCATATTAGATTGTTTTTACTGTGGTAGTACAATTTACTTTAGAGTGAGTCTATTAAATTCAGATTATGTGTTATTTGTAACAATTCGAATGAGTAAAAAAAAAACATATTAGGGAAAAGGCATGAGGGAAATGGTTAAAACCGCATAAATCATAAATTTAGGGGTGTAAACGAGTTGGGCCGAACCTGACTAGGCTCGAGCTCGGCTCGTCATGTTTTTTGGAAGCTTGAGCTCGACTCACGAGTTAAACACAAAGCTCAAGCTCGGATCGACTTGGCTTGAGATATTTTGAGAAAAACCTCAAACGGGTGGAGCTCTCTTCAATATTGCTTAAACAACACAAAGCTCGGCTCACCAATGTCATCATCATTATTATCTTCCTATACTAATGAATGAAAATCTTTTTTGGACACATGTCACTTACTGGTGCTTTCTCACTTTATTTTCCAATTTATCTCTCATGTTAAATAATAATAGTAGTAATTTTAAACAAAAATATTAGATAAGAGTGAATTGCAAATTTTGTCCTTTATCTTTATAGTGAATTGCAGGCGGTGTCCTTTATCTTTCAAATTGACGAGTTTTATATTTAATGTTTTAAAATCTTGCACTTTATGTCCTTTAGCCCTAACCTAGTTAGATTTTTTTTGTTAAATCTGATCATGTGACTTGCACATGAGGGTATTATTGTCACTTCATTTTTCAGGGACTAATTGTGTAAATTAATTAAATACATAACCATTAAAAAATAAAAAAAAAATAGATATCTCTCTATCTCCCTTTCTCTCTCTCCCTCCCTACCATTTACCACCAACATCCACCATCTACCATCACCACCACCACCACCACCACCACCACCTATCTTTCACAAAATGAAGGATGCTTCAATAACTAGTGGTGGTCCTACCTTTTCACATATTGTAAACCAATGGACCTTTTATTATTATGATCATATAATTTTAAACAAAAGATTAGATAAAAATATAAACGTTTATTTTTATTATTATGATCATATTAAATAATAATAATAATAATTTTAAACAAAAAATTAGTTAAGAATACATGTTTAACAAAGTAAATTGTTATAATAAGTAAATAGTACATTAAAGTTCATTTTTAAAACATAAATCTATAATAAGTAAATGGTACATCAATGTTAATTTTTAAAAGATAAATCTTGATGATTGTTTGTATTAACATATAACATTATATTTTATCCAACACATGTAGTATACGAGTTTATTTAAAAATATATCTTTTTATTATTTATTATATAAAATTTTATTTATGTAACCCGTGTAATACACGGGGTTTAACCTAGTTATATTATTCTATATATAAATAAGTAAGCTTTTTGTGTATAACCACTTGTACCTTGTGCTTTGGGACTTTTTCAAAAAAAAAAAAACTTGATTTTTTTACTTTTAACCCAAATGTTTTTACCTTTTGCAAATTTAACCCTACATAATTTTTTTAACTTTAATCCAAAACTTTTCATTATATGCAATTTAACTTCACAATTTTTGTCACTTATACTTTCATCTTTGGCAAATTTTCGTTTTACGTATAGTTCTAAATTTTTCGAGTTAATACGACGTAACGTACGAGTGTGGTTCAACTTTTTTTATGTTTAGTTTCAATTTTTGCAAGTTAACACGGCGCAATGTGCATGTGTGGTTCAACGTTTTTACCTCTATTTTTTCATATTTGACAGGTTCGTCGCAACACGAAGATCCTAGGTCGAGTCAGTGTTGGTGGTCGATGACGGTTGTGTGATATTAGTACTATTTGACACTGTTTTATGCCTCGCCGCAACGCGGGGTGTGCTTTGGGGGTTTTCCAAAAACAATGGTTATGCATATGGTTGTCGTAACCTTGGCTTTGGGGGTTTTCCAAAAAAAATGATTTTTTTTACTTTTCACCCAAAAGTATTTCATAAATTACTTTTAACCCAAAACTATTTGTTTTTTTACTTTTAACCAAAAACTTTTTATCCTTTCCAATCTATCCTCACAACTTTTTTTTACTTTCAACTTTGGTCCTTTATAGTTTTCATTTTCCGCAAATTTTTCGCTTTATGTTGGTTCTAAATTTTGTGACTTAACACATGACAACGTGCGTCTTTGGTTTAACGTTTTTACATTTCGTTCTAAATTTTGCGAGTTTACACGACGCAATGTGCGTGTGTGGGTGAAGGTTTTTACATCATCTATTTTTTCCCGTTTGACAGGTTTAACATAACGTACGGCTCCTAAATCGACTTAGTTATAACTAAAGAATCTCCGCCGCATTGCGGTGGGTCTCAATTCTAGTTATATTATATTATATTTATAACTAAAGAATCCCCGCCGCATTGCGGTGGGTCTCAATTCTAGTCTCAATTCTAGTTATATTATATTATATTATATTTATAACTAAAGAATCCCCGCCGCATTGCGGTGGGTCTCAATTCTAGTTATATTATATTATATAATTATCAATTTGTAACATGTTTTGGCAACATGGTGTTGTACCATTAGATTAAATGGTGTTCTTAGTAAATTTGTACTTTTTCTCATAATGCAAGTTATACAATTATCAATTTGTAACATGTTTTGGCAACATGGTGTTGTATCATTAGCTTAAATGGTATTATTAGTAAATTTGTACTTTTTCTCATAATGCAATAGCAGTTGTATAGGCAAACTTCAGTGCACTAGAGACCAAACTAGGGATGAGCAAATGGTACCGGTATCGAATTTACCGAACCGGTTACATTTTCGGTACCAACTTTTGACATTTTCAGCACCGGGTTTTACCCTCAAATACCGGTACCGAACCATACCGTACCGGGTATATTCGCTACCGGTACCCACTTTTGGGGATTTTCGGTACCAAGCTCATCCCTAGACCAACCCAAAATCTTTCTTCTAAGTGTTATAGCCAAGGTTTGAACAGTTAATTAGGATATGCATAATGAACTACTTGACTTTTCAGTCAATGAGATAATATTTTCATGAAGCTTGAAGTACTGTTTTTTAAAGCCTTATCCTTCTCAGGATAATGCTAATCTAATCCAATATGAGAACATAGTTCAGAAGCTTTTGGAAATTAACGAGAGCGGTGGAGCTAAAGAAGATTCTTTGTCACCATCAATCATCAACATTTTTTACTATAATGTTGTTTACCTTATGAAACATGTCTATATGTTTTTTGTAATTCAACTTGATTGATGTTTTTTTTATGTTTTGAAATGTCATAAGTTTTACATGGTTAATCAACTTGATTAATGTTTTTTTAAGTTTTGAAATGTTATAGGTTTTACATGGTTAATGTTTAATGTTCTTTTTTATGTTTTGAAATGTCATAGGTTTTACATGGTCAATGTTTAATACTATCTAACATTACCCTCCACAATGTTTGTATACGCCGCGTCTTAATTTGTATGCCCCAG
The DNA here is from genome assembly GCA_030545235.1 of Helianthus tuberosus. Classification (NCBI taxonomy): domain Eukaryota; kingdom Viridiplantae; phylum Streptophyta; class Magnoliopsida; order Asterales; family Asteraceae; genus Helianthus; species Helianthus tuberosus. Next base: position 31,252,252 of record CM060409.1, read on the forward strand.
ACGCAACACGGCGGGGTTCCATCTAGTTATATATAAAAAAGTAAAATTTTGTTTGGGTCAAAAAGGATCGCTATAAAACATGTGTGCATTTGTTTTGGCTCAAAACCCAGTTCCAACCAGAAATGGGCTCAAGTTAAAAATGGTCGGGTTTTTTTTTTCAAATTTGAAACAAAATATATACTAAAATGAGTTCACCCTCTATAGTTGTTCTTTTTTGTGACGGCTAGTTATAAGTTTATACACACTTTATTGCTTATTAGTTATTTAATAAATCACCGATATGATTTCGAAATATACTATTTTTAATATATTTTATGTTTTGTAAGTTTTAAGATAAAAATGCTAAAACGACTAGCTAAATACAGTTTATAAATATCTGTGTTGAGACATGTTAAAATTAATTGTCTGTAAAATGAATTGATTTGTCTTGTTAGAAAGAGTTAAAGGAGATGAGGAGAGTGAAGTAGGATCACATGAAAAAGTGAGGAATACTGAGAGATATTTTAATTGCTTGTTTAATGCGATGCAGGATTGTAGGAATAAGAAATTGAATACTAACGGAGGTGGGGTGGTGATCACTCATCACTCACAACATCCAATCAAGTTCCGCCATGTCATCAATCATTATTCCATCACTCACAAGCTTTTTTAGTGGAAATGGTCACCACTCACCACCACACCCAACAATACCCATCACCCACAACACTCATCAACACCCAACAATACGATCACTCACAATACCTTAACGCGTGAAAAATACCACGTGTGGTGAAGTTAACGAGTGATCATTTGGGGGTGGCGGTGGTGTTTTGGATATTATAACGAGTGATCACAGGGAAAACCATTCCCACCCCGCCTGCCCTAAAAGTTTTCTTTTAACGTGAAAATGTTACTTCTTTAATTATCTTCTCTTATCCAGGTTTGAATCAGATCTAAGAGATAAAGTTTTTTTTTAACAGTAAATGTTACTTCTTTAATTATATCCCCTTGTGCAGGTTTGAATCTAATTTAAGTGACATGTCTTTACCAAGTGGACATCCCAATTGGATTGAATAGTGAAAAACTGAAAATTAGCTGCTGGAGTAGTGGGGTCGGACTTCAAGGTTATTCTAAATGGGCTAAGAGCCTGAGGGGAACTAAACTAGAAGTGGGCTGGTCTTGGGCCTGTTGAAACACCGAAAATATAAAACATGAAGCCAGCAGGTTAAAAGTAGAGGTGTACAAATCGGGTTTTTGTTAATACCCGGTTTCGGGTATGGAACCGGTTCCGGGTATGATCGGGCATTTGAAAAATGGATATTAAGAGAAACCGGGTAGGGTTCGAGTACGGGTATTGAAGAGAAAAGTCATACCCTTGTACCCGGGTAGAGGGTATAATCGGGTTCGGGTATAATCGGGTATTAGAACCAGGTATAGATGCGGGTATTAATACCCGATTTTAAAAAAATATGTTTTTTTTTTATTTTACATAAAAATAAATGCGTTTAGAAATTAAATTTGGTTTGTAATTTGTAAAAGTAATTAAAAACAAATTACAATAACATAAATTCACTCAAATACAAATTATTTATTTTATATTTTGCATTTTTAAAAAACTTAAATATAAAAGTTGCAAAGTAAACACAAAAATATACCTTAAAAATTCGGGTATTCTATCGGGTATTAAAAAACCAGTAACGGGTATAGGATATAACTGGTTCCGGGTATTTTCGGGTATAAATCGGGTATAGTTTCGGTTACTGGTATTTAGCTTAAAATGTATACCCTATCCATACCGTACGGGTAGGGTCGGGTTCGGTTACGGATATACAATACCCGGGGTACAAAAATAACCGGTTTTGGGTTTTTTTATCGGGTCCGGTTCCGGATACGGGTTTTTGTGCATCTCTAGTTAAAAGGGGACGTTCGCACACGCAACGTCGCAACTAAAAGAAAAGAGAAAAACTTGAGGGCTTATAGAAGGTAGAAGTTAATAGGAAAAAAAATACTCGTTGCTTTATATATAAACACACATAGGATGAGGATCATTACACAATATTAACCACTCCGAGAACAAAATGAACAACTCTAAAACACTAAAAATTTGACATTTAAGGTTCATATTTTTAAAATTTTATGTTTCTTACATTCATATGTGTATTATTTATACATAAAAAAACCATATGTTTTTACCTACACATAGCCTATATATGTAGGTAATTTAACCTACACATAGCCTACATATTTAGTTAACTTTTGTTTTTTACATTGTATACTTTCGTTTCATGGTTTGAAACATTGTATTGTTGCAATTTTAATTTCGATTGGTTTGAATTTTGGATATTGTTACTCTTAGGTATATGTTTTAAACGGTTTGATTGTTTTAACTGTTTTTATTTTGTTGTTAGTTTTAGGATTTAATTGACAATCGGTTCCGGCAAAAACCGTTTAAGCGAGAACCGTTTACCCGGTTCTGAACCGAACCGGAACCGTTACAATGCGGTTCGGTTCCGGTTCTTATAATTAGCATTAAACGGTTTCGGTTCGGTCCGGTTCTAAACCGTTGCACAGACCTAGGCACGATGATACACCAGTTGTCTATCAGTGCTCCAAATTTTCCGTTCAAAAAAATAAATAAATAAACAAAAAACAAACAAACAATATATATGTCTACGTGACTAACAAATATAACAAGTTCCACTTGGTTGAATGACAATTATGCTTAAGGCTAGACGGTGTGGGGCTCGTCCCACCCCCGTCGAGGCCCGTCGCCAGTGGCAACACCATCCCCCCCCCCCCCCTCCCCCCCCTGAACGTTGCCCTCCCAACGTTGGAGATGGCCACTACAAGACAAAAATTGATGTATTCTCCCCTCACACACACATATACATACAACTCATATATATATATATATTTTAGGCCCATCTCTCATTTACTTAGTTTCATCCCCTTTGCCCCATCCTCACACCATCCTACGTGGCGCTTACGTGGCGGGTCATCCTCCAAGGATGATCCTCAACGATGCCGCATAGCCTAATAATTTAAACTGATGTTAATCATACACATGTGATTTATATTCGTTATCGTGTGATTAATTCTTGCATTGATCTGACAAATGTTTTGTAGTACGACAGCTGATCATGTCCAATACACCTTGGTTAGTTTAGTTAAGGATCAAATGGTTGGTGTGTATGTACAATGTAACATGGATCGTGTTCTAGGTCAGTGATATGATCAATATAAGTCTGGTCTAAATAATTGATTAAACATTGTCCTTATCAATTAGCTCTTGCAACTAAGTAACCAAACCTAAAGCTAGAAGTGATTGATTTCTTCATAACCTTAAAGCTCTCTTGTGTCATAGTGTGTTTCTTGCTTCTAAATTCAATTGTAGTGTTTCTTGCTTGTCAAGTGTAGTGTTTCTTGCTTCTCAATTCAATTGTAGTTTGGTTTAACTTACATTAATTCAACAACCTTCAATTAAATTTTTTGTATTTGCGTTTATAACTAAATGATATGTGTAATGTTAACCACATGCTCTTCGTGAATATGATACTTTACTTGTCTTACCTAATTAGGTAATTTAGATCTTTGCATGACTTTACGACGGTTCAGCAGCAAAGGTGGCCCCACGCTGTTGATTTGCCAAGCAGCAGGTGGTGGATGAGTCGTGGTGATGGCCCATTTAGACCCATTTTAAGTTAGAAAGTTCTATAAAAGTGCCCCATTTTGACAAATTGTAATTAACCCATTTCTTGATTGATGGTTATGATTGGCAGGCGTAATTTTAGACAAAAAAAAGTGTTTTATGTTGACAGCCTGACCCGAAAGAAAGAAAAAAAATGTTTCGACTAGTTACCACGTATTAAAAAGCTACTTACAAATTGGTCATTAGAAACGACGACAAGAAATTGTTACAACAAAACCATTAGTACATTCTACTTTTGCAAAGTTCATATAAATAGACTGGTAAAATATGGATTGATATTAAAAGAGTATAAAAATACATTAAAAAGTGAGTATGCTATGTTACATTAATTTAACTCGCTCTTTGCTTCTTCCAGGATCATTTGATTCGAGACACCCGATGAGAAACCTAGCTTTAGCATGATTTCATCTAGACGTTTCACGTTTGTAAGGTATAGATAACCAACCTACATAATGGGTCAATAACAGTAATAATCAAAGAAAAAATTAAGACCTTAAACTTCTATTACCAAGTCCACTTAGGTGTCACTTGTTTAAACAAAATTTGTCAACAAATAACAATGGACATAAAAACTGACCAACGTTTCCAAAGATGATGCTCTGTTGTAAATGGCTACACCAGCACGTTTTTTGGTTCGCGTTTTAGAGGAAGAAAGATTCTTTCCCCACCGAAGAACGTCCCTGTATGAGACAAAAAAAAAAAAAAACAAAAAATGTACTTTTTTATTTACAGTGAATAATATTACTTCATAAAATGAATGCCCAAAATGTTAACCTGACAAAGGTGACAACATGGTGCATAATTAACCGAATCATGGTAAAACTGACCTTTCTTCATCTGATAAAACTTTATCATTCATTAGTTTTTGGAGCATTGCATCCTGTTATGCACCAAACGAAAATATCAATATATTGCCTAAAATGAAAGTAGTAGTGTAATATAGAATATAATCCACATTTCATACTTGGGCTTCACATCTTACGACAGCCATCACACGGTCGTTATATTCTTCAATATTTAGTGGTGGAAACAGAAAATGCCTGCGCGCGTATAGCTGCACACATGAAAATACCCTTGACTTATCTGTTGTGTTCTTAATTAATAAAAAAAATTCTAACACTCAGCATCATCAACTATGACTATTAGGACTTTAGCCACCAGATTTAGTTCATTAGTGCAGTCGATAATCAGATTCTGATAATACAGTATCACGTAATCCCTATCAATCACACATCCAAACTCCCGCTAACTAGTGTAAGATAGATGATGGTCGAAAAAAAAGAAACATCACTTGCTAATTATATATTATGCATATAACTTTTCGACATGATTGAAGACAAACCTCGTATATGCAATCTCCAAGGTATGCTAGTGCGGCAGCATTGTATGTTGAGCGAGGTTTTTCCACTTTTGGTGCGCTTGGCATCCATGTCTCATAGCCCAAATACGTCTCTTCCAAACAAGCTGTTGAAATTTACAATTTTAATCAGGACAAACACATGCAACTGGTAAAATCCGAATGCCCCCATGTCACCAGAAAAGCAATGATCATTACTCTGTTACTTAGATTGCAGTGAAGACACAACCCTACTTGATCATTATGCATGCACACCAGGTGTTCGATGAAATCCCTCATGCAAGTAACCATGCTTTTTATTAAAAACACAGCAATTGAACGTCCCGATTTCAGTTAAAACCAACACATGGAACAGGTAAAATCATGATGCCAAAAAGTTGACAGATAACAATGCTCATCAATCATTCAATCTTACTAAAGAATGAACTCTACCCAATACATGCATTATGCATACCATGTTTGGAAGAAACTCCACACTGGATGCACGCGATAACGCGTTTCTTCCTATGAGGCGTGTAACAATGTGTAAAAAACAATCATTTATCTGTCATTCCATAATATACAACTCTTTTGAGTACACGGCTACACGCACACCAGGTGTTCGAAGAAATTCCTCACTGTAAAGGGTATAACAATACCTTTATAGAGAATGCCCCGTTCTAATTCTCAATTTCAATTATAACACTCTCTAAAGTCACCAGATAAAAATGCTCATTAAACTATAAAACAACAATATACAACTCTACTGATTACGTGCACACCAGGTGTTCGACGAAAATCCGCACCGACAAAAATGCAAAAAAAAGTGATACCTTCATTTGGGCTTGGAGATCTGCGACTGAGAAGGGCAGATACGGATAATAAATTGCGATCTGTTGAGTTGGATTTAAGGGTTTGTCCGGTGTTTGAACTGGTGGGAGCAACAGTGATAGGGTTTTTGGGGTAAGTACGGTGGGGGCTGTAGGGGAGTCTCTGCTGTGTGTCCCATGAAGCTCTGACCTTCACTGAAATTGCATGGAGAGCAGTAACCGCAGTAGCCATGTGTTGGCTTCGATTGTGTTGGGGGTGGTGAAGGTTTTAAGATAATTGTGGGTTTTGCTTGTTAGTGATAACGGCAACGGTATTTGAATTTTCATTTTTTTAATTGGTTCTTGTCTACAGTTCAGCGTGTGGTCCACAACAACTTTTTGACCCCTCGGGTGAGACTTTGTTTTTAGTAGTTTACGGTTTTCTATTCAGAAAGGGATGGCGGCGCAGTTTGTTGCTCATCTACCTGCCATCTTTATGTAATTTGCCCTGATGATTGAAATGAAATATATGTTAGACTTAAAAAAAATTTGGTTTTTTTCTTCGCTAAGTTAAGTATTATATAATCTAATACTATATAATAAAAAAAACCAGTTTTGGGACACGTGTCATCATATTAGGTCATGTTTTATAGATAAGTATTATTTTAGTTTAATCTTTTCTAATTAATTATAGATAATCCTCCTAATAAATATTATTTAATTTAATTTCTTATGGATAATTATTATTTTGTTTAATCTCCTTCTCATTTATAATATTATTTATTTAACTAATAGAGTAAATACGTTTTTGGCCCATGTGGTTATATCATTTTTACTCTTTTAGCCCAAAAAGAATTTTTAACATCTGAGCTGCCAACTTTTTTTTAAATCTTTTTGGCCCCTAACGTCTTTGGTGGGCTTTGGTGACACGTGGCTTGGGGGGGCAGACATTGGGCGACTCACATTTAACAGGGTAAGGTGGGGCGTGGGTTTGGTGGGCTTCGCTGGGCTGACCAGTGGGCTGTTTGTAAACAACAAATTTAATTTTTTTAATATTTTTAAATAAAGAAAATTACATAAAAACCAATTCCTAATTTTTATATTTGTTTTTTATCTCTTCTCTCATCTCTAACACTGTTTGTAACTCGTCACCCTGTAGGTGATCAATCGGCTGGGATAGCAATTTCAAATCATCACGTCTTTGTCTCAGGGCATCTCTAGCGGCATCTCTAGCTTCTTTGCTCTTTCGTTGTTCGGCCCTTTGTTGTTGGAAGAAGTTGAATGTATCTAACTTGGCTGAAATGTCATCCAACTGGTCGCTGTATATTCCCCTACGCAAGCCCGAACTCCCAGTTGAAGGCGATGCCGTATCAGATCTTGATTTTTGAGCACGCCTTTTTGAGGCATCTCTTCCATACTCTGGCCGGTTTGGGCTTGGCGAATCATCCAAAAGGTCCTCAAACTCTTGATCTTGTGCATCAGATTGGGCTTGGGATGAGGCCCTTGACCTTTTGGAAGACGTGTTACTTTCGCTACCACTGGGGATATTCGACCACTTTGGATGGAACTTACAAATCTCCCAACAATGCATGAAACGGAAGTCGGTCCCCACATTTGTCTTGAATTGAACCAATGCATTCATCACAATGTCGGCTTCGGTTTCACCACTTTTTGGGTTTTGTTTTGCTTTATTTAAAAAACCACTATATTTTGTAAGTTGGCCGCTTATCTCGGTCCACTTCGAGGATAAGCTATCGTTTTCACGATAAACCTCTCTTCCCAATTCTTCATGGAATACTCTACTAACCCCTTGCCACAAATGGGTTCGATGTTGAGAATTTCCTATTTTTATAAAAACAAAATTTAATATATTACAAAGTTATATAAAAAAAAACCATTAATAAAAACAAAGTTTAAGAATACCTAAAGTTGCATGTTGAGATTCTTGAAACCAACCCCTCGCCAATGCAAGTTCTTCAGGAACGGTCCATTTTAGTTGTTTTCGCTTAGCGGTTTCAAGTGCTTTATCCCCCTCGGTTTTTTTTCTTATGGCTTCTCTTTTTATGGGTTTCGATGCGGAAGGATCATCGTTGGGTGGTTGAGTTTCGGGGACGGTTTCGTTTTGTGAAAGGTCGATGGAGTTTGGTGAAAGGTTGATGGGCGTTTGTGTAAACGGGGTAGGTATCGCATCATCGGTGTGTGGGAAGTTAGTAAACAAACAATTCCCAAGATACGATGCATAACTCGCTTCTTGGGGCATAGAAGAGTGTATCAAAAATGGACGAGGCATTGGAAGAATGGGTGGTGGGCTAGGATTATTTTCTTGGAATGCATACGGGTTGGTCGGGTCAAAAGGACGGTTATGAGGATGCATTTTTTCGTTTTGTAGAAGGAGAATTGGAGATGATTATAGAAGATGTGGTTGAATGTGGTAAAAAATGGAAGAAAAATGTGAGTTTTATAGTGGAAAAATATTTTTTTTTTAAAGATAGCCGTTGGCCAACGGCTAGCCCAACGGTTACTTTGGTTTGTCCAGTGAGAACCCGCCATGTCAGCTTGGCCAGACCGCCCCACGCCCGGCTTGAAACCCAAGCCCCAAGGGCCACGCCCAAACCCAAGCCCACCCGGGGTGGTGGCTTGGGCGTTTTCCCCCAACCCACGCCCAAACCCCCACCCCATACCCCACGGTCTAACCACAGGGGCCAAAATCATAATTTACTCTAACTAATATTATTTATCATTTATACATTTACGGGGTTTAAATATTTATCATTTATACATTTACAGGGTTTAAATAATGGGTTAAATCTATTGAGACTTCGTTAACAAATTTTGCAACAACAAAATAATCTATTTATATCAATCTAAATTTTTATCTATATTATACGATATAATAAAACATTAATGTGTGACACATGTCGTTCATTGTAGATATTTATTTTATGATTTTCTCGCCTCACTTCCAAACTAATCTTATATCAATTAAATGAATAATGAGCTAATATTAAATTTTATCCTACTTTAAATTTCGAATACCATTCTTCTATTTTTCTAATAAAATATTATCCGAAATTGTAAATTGTTAATTTAAAACATTTTAAATAAAACAAATTATTTATCACGAAAACCAAACTGTGTATTAATATATTAAATATTTTTATTTTCACTATACAAAATTACATTTACTAACTTTTTTATTATTTGGTATATAAAATTACATTTATTTAGAGTAAAATGCACGGATAGTCCATGTGGTTTGGTAAAATTTCACCCTTAGTCCCCAACTTTTGGAAATTACACCCTTGCTCCCTGTGGTTTGACAGTTTGTTACACGGATAGTCCCTGGAGTGGATGGGGGTTAGTTTTCTTAGTTAAGTTGGTGTGAAATGACTATAATACCCTTAATATAAAATAAAATAAACAAATCAAGTATTTAAATATATAAAACATATATGTGTGTATATACACACACTTACTGAACAATATGTATCTCTCTTTCTACTCTCTCTCTCTCTCTCACTAAAAACCACCACCACCGTCACCTGCACTGCCGCCATCACCACTCCCCACCACCGCCATCCCCTTCCACCACCACACCTCCGCCTCCTAAACCCATACCCACCTCCACTATCAACCACCCATCCCCAAATCAACCATCCCTATCCACCTCACCCTGTCGCCTTCACCAACCCCACCACCCTCCACCACCGATCGTACAAATAATCTGAAACAGATTTCAAGATGAAGCTCGCAACACCTGCAAATTTCAAATTTTGTACAATTTGATACAGGTTCTACGAAAATTTGTCAGAATTTAGGGTTTATTGGGGTTTAATTAAATTAGGGCAAATTGTTTTACCGTGTGAAACGACTACGATTGGGGGTTATGGAGGTGCACGATTGGGGGGGGTGCTCTGTGATTGACTCGAATTGCAGTATTTTGGATGGTTGTTACCTGTACCTAGGTTTCTGATGGGCGTTTTGAACAGTTATGATATCTGGATCTCGCGGCCGGAGTCCGTAGGTTTCAGAAGATGAAGTGTGGTGTACATGAAATTTGAATTGTTGTTGCAGGTTTCAGAAGAAAGAAGCACACGAAATCTGATTTGTTGTTGAACCTGAAATAGTTTGTTGATGATGAAGAAATCTGATTGAACTCGAGGTTTCAAATCTGAATCTGAGTTGCACTTTATCTTCTTCAGCGATTTGGTTAAGATTTGATATTGTTTGTTTTTGTCCGTGTTGCAGAAATAAACATAGAAGAAAAAGAAGTGTTCCGTTGTGTTGATTGATAATTGAAAACAAGAAGTTGCAGGTTTGTTGTGTGAAAACTAAAAAGGATGGTTGTTTTGTGAGATTTGGTAATCCAGATTTGTTCAGTAAGTGTGTGTATATACATACATATATGTTTTATATATTTAAATACTTGATTTGTTTATTTTATTTTATATTAAGGGTATTATAGTCATTTCACACCAACTTAACTGAGAAAACTAACCCTCATCCACTCCAGGGACTATCCGCGTAACAAATTGTCAAACCACAGGGAGCAAGGGTGTAATTTCCAAAAGTTGGGGACTAAGGGTGAAATTTTACCAAACCACAGGGACTATCCGTGCATTTTACTCATTTATTTAACTCGTGTAATAAATGAGGTTTTTAGAGATGTATTATTTTATTATTTGGTAAACAATATTACATTTATTCAACCCGTGTAATACATGTGGTTCTTATATATATAACTTTTTATTATTTAATATATAAAATTATATTTATTCAACCCGTGCAATAAAGGAAGTTTTTAAAAATATAATGTTTTATTATTTAGTATATAAATTTATTTACTCAACCTGTGTAATACACGGGGTTATAATCTAGTATATTATATATTATATGTTTTCGAAGTTGTATATACAGTAGCAGCTGCCAGCTGCTGATCCACGTGTTATTATATTATTTTATTATTTGGTAAACAATATTACATTTATTCAACCCGTGTAATACATGTGGTTCTTATATATATAACTTTTTATTATTTAATATATAAAATTATATTTATTCAACCCGTGCAATAAAGGAAGTTTTTAAAAATATAATGTTTTATTATTTAGTATATAAATTTATTTACTCAACCTGTGTAATACACGGGGTTATAATCTAGTATATTATATATTATATGTTTTCGAAGTTGTATATACAGTAGCAGCTGCCAGCTGCTGATCCACGTGTTATTATATAACTGGTTGAACTTTCTAGCTTTTCTTTAACTCCACCCTCTCTCTCCCTCAAAAGACACCGTAACCACTACCATCGGCGTTCTTCACCTACAATCCCACTCCATCTCACCAGTGTCTGCCGTATCACATTTCACCACTGTTATCCCCCAGCGCAATTTTGATTGTCAGCTCGCACATCTCCGATTAAAACCGGTGCCAATTGCATAACAGCCAACGAGGCAGAAGGTGCGACATCGGTAATGGTTGCGGCTTCAAGTAAGGAAATTCCAGATATGACGAACTCTTTTCAGATTTGGTGATGGATCGATGACAAGTTGTTTAGTGGCAGCAGTGACGAACTTCGTTCGGATCTGGCGTCTTTCTGTATCTCTTAAAGAAGGTGGCATGGTGGTGTGACTGGCAGTATAGATGAGAGCGGCCGGATTTGAGGTGAGGGTGGCCATCGGCTTCAAAAAGATAACGAGATCAGCCGTCGGTGATCGTGTTGGTGGGTGGCGATGAAACGATGACAATATAGAGAGAGATATCCACTTTGGTTAATTAAGTTACAGACAGAGAGAGGTGAGAATATTATCCACTTACTTTGGTTAATAAAGGTCAACAGAGTTGTAAAGCACAGCTAATTTTCTTTTGGGGTGTTAGAACAATGAAAAATCCATATTAAACATATTACAATACCTTCTTTTGTTTTGAGGTTCTTATTTAGCATGGTTACTACAATACTTTCTTTTAAAGTGAAACGACATCAATAGTTACCATTAAGTTTATATTATTGTCAATAAATTAAATTAGAAAACAAATAAAACACATATAAAGTTAATTTAGATAGAAACGAACGATGTAAAACACGTGTCAATATCCTCTTCTTTATGTTTCTTTCGTTTGATATACAAAGTGGTCGCGTTGTAGCCAGACGAAACAATACCGACTAAAACCCCGCTGCGTGGCAAATTACTATTGGTGTTTTTTTTTTCATTTTAAATTTATATAATATAGTTTATTGCGCGAGATAATCACCAAAATTTACGTAGTTCAATTGGTTTTCGTGCCTACTCACATAATTTGGCAGCTGGCTATTGGACCTTATTATTATAATTTTTCTGTTTTCGGTTGTATATTATATATATTATTGTTACACGCACTATTGCAATGCTTTCGGGTTCCGTTTCAAATCATGGTAAAAGTGTTTTTTTTTTCATCCACGCGACCTTCATTCTTTCACAAAACTAGTTTTTTACTATTCCCGCGTTGCGGCGAACGCCTTTTGTTGTTTAGTCTGTGTTTACATGTGTTTTGAAATTACTACGAGCGCGTTGCGCACGGAAACCGTTGACAAGAATAAAAATAAATATAGGAAAAAACACTAAAAGATAACCAAAAGAAAATCAACAAAAAAAGTTGTATGGTAATAATGTTGTTCGTATGAAATCTGTGGTCAGAGATGAGCAAATGATACTGGTTACCGGTACCGAATTTCCTGAACCGAAAGATCTTAAGTACCAATTCGGTACGACTTTTGGCGTTCCTGGTACCGGTTCACTACCGTTTTTTACCTTCATATACCGGTACCGTAACTGGTATTTTTGGTACCAGTAACGATTCAGTATTGGTTGGCACCGAGCTCATGTTGTTGTTCGTATGACACCCGCGATCAGGGATGAGCAAATGGTACCGGGTAGCAGTACCGAATTTCCCGAACTAAAAGATTTTCAAAATCAATTCGATACCGACTTTTGATGTTTTCTGTACCAGACTGGTGTCGCTTTTTACCTTCATGTACCGATAACCGTACTGGTATTTTCGATACCAGTACCGGTTAACTTAAAGTAAAGAAGATAATAAAAATAATTAAAAATACTATATTTATTATTATAACCTTTTCTATTTTGCTACTCTATATTTATTATTATTTTTCTATTTTGCTGCTACTGTTCAAAACATAGCTTTTTTAATATATAGGAGAATGTCAAATTCTAATACCTTTGTGTACACGTGACTATCAAATTATTATGGATATTCATATGAACTAGATTTACATTAATATTGTTATTAAATATGTTAATATAATTAGTATATATATATATAGATATACTCACTTTTAAATTTCTTTAATTCGTTTTTCTTAACGTAGTATTATACAACGACGTCGCTTTTCGAATGTATCTTCATTTACTACGTTTTTCTACTTTTAAATTTTGAGAAACAACCCGTCGTAACACATCATGTCACACCCCCAAAATACCACATGCGGGAACCCCCGCGAGGCGTGTGACGTACCAGGATCTAGCCACCAATCACATTGAACTCATACATGATTTAAATAAAAACTTTCATTTATTAAGGTAAAGTATTACATTACATAAAATATAACTCATCGTATTCAGCGGAAGCATAAATCATTTGTTAAGTGTTACATAAACCGTATGTACGAAAACCATTAAACTTGTCTCGCGAACCCATGCATTACGACCCATGACCACTCCAGCATCCCAGACAGCAAGTTCCATGATCCACATAATCTACTGTAACAACTCTCATCAAAAGTTATATTTATTTAATCAAATTGTCCAATAGGAAACCCTAATTGAGAAACCCAAGTGATTCTGTATAATCCCTAAAATTTTCAGAACATTTGGAATTAGAATCAGGGCCCCTAAAAATCAAAGGGGGTAAACCCTAATTGACGATTATCTCTAAAATGCGTTGTCTAAACTGAAAATTCTCAAAATAGCGATTCAGCAGGCCTATACTAGTGACAAGGCTACCCTAGGGTAGGTTGGTACCCCAGGCGTGTCGCGACAGAATCCAGGACATCTTCCGCGACACGCGGGAGATGTCAATTTCATGTATAAATACAGGGGCTTGGGACTTGAATTATGGCTTCAGTTCAACGTTAAAATTCCTTACGTACACAAAGTTAGACACTATTTACTATAAAAACACACACTGATCACGAAGTGCTGCCACAATTAAGGGTAATAACTCGATCGCTGCTACGATTCAATGTCCGATCGATTAAACTATCCAATGGATGTTTAAGTGCTGCCCACATTAGGGTTTATGCTTTGTCATTCGTCGTTAAATCGATGGATGTTTAAGTATCGCACTTTGTCATTCGTTGTGAAGGTTGTAATCTCGTGAGTTATCGTAAATGCTGTATTAAGTTACTAACCTAGTTTGTGTGCCTGATTATTTAAACTAGGTTATCAAGGCTAATCAGTAGGATAAGCTCTGTTAAATCTGCAATGTGAGTCATTCTCTTTTTATCAAATCTATTTACAAAAGCATGTTTATTTCAAAGTTATAATTACGGGGATTAAGTCTTTGTAATCACCAAATTACAGCCGGTATGTGGGGTTTTGTATACATTACTTGATAATCGTCACCATTGGGGCAGCCAATGGGGGATATGACCATAGTCACATATCCGGTCGAGTGACAAATACCGTGGGTAGTTGGTTTGATATCAGAAACATTGTAATCGCTCTTAATACTGTAAATTATAACGAACGAGTCGTTTTAGAAAATAGAATGATTCACTCAGTATTTCCCGCTGACAAAACCTTTTTCAAACATGTTTCAGGTGATCTGTTGTGATCCAGGAAAAGTGCCGTGAAGCACTATCAGCTTAAGGAAGTGGCTCAGTATAAAATAAAGAAACATGTTTTGTAAAATAAAAGATTTCTTTGTGAAATCTTAATATTGTAAATTATCGGGTTTTATCCCGAATTGTGAAATAAAATAATCGGAAAATATTTCAGTTTTAAAAAGATCCTGATGAAAACTTCCGCTGTTAATTAAATACCACGGGATTTCTGTCCCGCGGCTCCTGAAACGGGTCAAACCGGGTCGGGGGCCGTGACAGAAATAAGGTGGTATCAGAGCCACTGATTTAAGCCTATTAAGTATTTAGAAATACTTAATTTTTTTACTGATTGCCAATTATGTGATTATGTGTTTTATTAACTGATTATTTGTTAATTACAGTATGGGTAAACAAAAGCTGTCAAACATCTATCTTAAACTAGATAGGTCATCCAACGAGAAGGGAAGTTCATCCCAAACAAAACCTTATGTAATTCCTGAAGAAGGAATATTTGTCCGTAAGGCACATTACGAGGAACCACTTTCTCCTAATAAAAGAAGTTTGATTATTAGGAAAAGTCAGGAGGAAATAAGGAAAAACCGAGAGAAGAAAGTTAAACAAGAAACCCAGGACTTAATCAATAAATCACATTGGGAGGACAAATTAGATGAGAAATGGGCAAATCTTTATATGCTAGCCACAGTAGCAGAAAATGCAAATATCTAAATACTCAATAGTTTTAGCACTTTTATTTTCCAGAAACCTTATTTAGTAAATAAATAAGTTACAGTAAATCGTAGTATAATTTACTTGTCAGTTGTTTTATGTATGCAATAATATTTATGGGTTATCTATAAAATTTTGTTATTTTAACATTTGGTATGTATTTTGCATATATGCTAAACAGCATGAATGAGATATCAGAAGGTTTAGAAAATCTTAACCTCTATCCCGTTAAGATAGAAGTTTCCAAGGAATTAACCGGTTACTTCGCTGATAAAGAAGAACCCATGGAATTTCAATCCAAACCACTGGCAAAACCTAAACCCAAGAAAAGAAGCAGATTTTTGGGCTGGAGGCGTGTACGAAGGAAAAAGCCAGCAACAAGAAAGGTTACTACAACTGAAGATCCAAAAGACAAAGGGAAAGGGGTAGAAATTGAGGAAAATATTAATCAAGTAGAGATAGAAGCTGAGAAGAGTTTTAAGAAAACAGAAAGAGAAGTCGGAGAAAGTTCTAGACAGAAACAGAAAATGACTCCCTGGGAAGTTTTAGATCATAAACTAGTAATGAGTGACCTCATCGGACCTGCCGATGGAAACCTTGAACCAGCTAATCCAAACCTTATATTTACTGAAGAAGATCTTTTTAGTTACCCACTAGAAGTTCCAATACCAATCAATCTGGAACCTGCTATTCCAGATCCTATTGTCCAACCTCAACCACTACCAGTAGAATTAGATGAATGGTGGACAACTGATTGGCAATACCAAAATCTTTTAAACAACCCTGATACATTTTTCCCACAAGTTGACTCAGAACCTCCACTATATCCAACTATGAGCCCGGAGAATCTGACTGAACTTCGTCTTTGGGGCGAAGAGTTAATTGATGCAGGAAATAGGATTAGGGATATTGGAGAAATGGTTACTTGGAAGTATGACGAAAGGGAGCGTCGTTTTTAAGAAATTAGCTGACCAGATAATGGGAGTTTGCAGGAATATGTGTTAATAAATAATCATAATAACCAGTATGTGTAATAACTTAACAATAAAACGTTGTATGATAATCGTGTGTACGAGGCATAATATAATATATAGAAATGAAACCTGTGAAATCGATAATTTTTGGTTATACATGTTAATGTGATTATGTGCAAACTGTTTTATTATATTTATAATTATACTAATTATTTATATAAAATTAATTATCAGATGGCAAACATTGGTAATGAACCAGTAAATGAGGTTAATCAGTCTGAGCAACATCCAGGAGATCAATATATGACTAGACAAGATATCGAAAATATTGTTGCTCAAGGGATAGCCAATGCTATTCCAGCCATCGTTGCTGCTGTAAAGAATCCAATCGAACCGCAACAAATCGTTCCTAGTAAACGTATTTCTGAAGATAACTTCAGTAATAGTGTAAACGGAGGCAATGATCATGTTAATCATAATGGGGAACCACATCAAGCTCCATTACCAAAGAAAATGAAAACTGCAACGCCTGGTTGCACTTCCAAAGAATTTCTTTCTTGTAAACCCACTGAATTTGCAGGCAATGAAGGAGCAACTGCATCACTGCGTTGGTTAGAGAAAACCGAAGCAGTCATTGCAATAAGTAAATGTGCTAAAGATGATCAGGTCATGTACGCATCAAATCTCTTCAAAGAAGGAGCACTTGAATGGTGGAATACTGTGTTACAATCAAAAGGAAGAATAATAGCCTGTGCCATGACTTGGGAAGAATTTAAGGGTTTTGTAGAAAGAAAATTTTGTCCCGAGTATGAAAAGGAACAGATGACAAATAAGTTTCTAAATCATCGGATGATGGGTGTAGATTGTCGCGGTTATACTTCGACATTCTTTGAATATGCTAGAGTGGTACCAACACTGGCTTCGCCAGAACCGGTACTCATTTCTCGCTACATTTGGGGACTGATTAGTGAAATCCACAACATTGTTAAAGCTGCGAGACCTCGCACTATTGACGATGCTGTGGAATTAGCTAATACCCTAACTGACGAACTGGTACGTACACAAGATGAAAACAAGAAGAAATAATTGGCTCAGAAAATTACCCAAGGATTTCGTGTGGGTAACAGTAGTAATTTCAAGAAAAGAGGAACTGGGCAATTCTCAACTCCGTCATTCTGCCGAAAATGCAAGAAGAAACATTATGGAAGATGCGATATAACCTGCAATTTTTGTAAAGTTGTAGGACATCGTGAAGAAAAATGCAGAAAGAAAACAATAGTTTGCTATAACTGTGGAGAAAATGGACATTATAAAACAAAATGTCCTAAATTAATCAAACCAACAGATAACAAAACCAAGGCGACTGACGGAACTATTAAGAAGAATGCCAGGGCATTTCAGCTAACCACTCAAGAAGCAGAACTCATCCCAGATGTGATAGCGGGTACGTTCTTAGTTCACAACATTTACGCCAAAGTATTATTTGACTCTGGTGCGAACCAAAGTTTTATAAATACTTCATTCTGCCAAGCTCTTAATTTACCTTTAACCAATATTAGGCAGATTTTTACAGTTGAAACGGCAGACGGAAATTCAGTTAAAATAAATAAAGTTTTGCAAGAAGAAAACATAGAACTTTTAGGACATAAATTCTCTGCAAAACTATTGCCGATGAATTTAGCTGAATTTGATGTTGTATTAGGAATGGATTGGTTAGTAGCCAACCATGCTAGAATCCTTTGTGATCATAATTCCATAGAAATTCAATCACACACCGGGGAAGTAATTAGAGTTACAGGAGATAACCCACGTAAGCCCGTGAAGTTCATATCAGTAATGAAAGTTGCTAATTATGAACGAAAACAAGGAATAGTATATATGATTTCAGTAATCATTAGTACTAAGGGAAAAGATCTTAAGGAAATACCAGTAGTCTCAGAATATCCAGATGTATTCCCAGAAGATTTACCGGGATTACCTCCGGATAGGGAAGTAGAATTTAGGATTCATCTAATTCCAGGAACTACACCGATAGCAAAGGCACCTTATCGGTTAGCACCCACAGAAATGTTAGAACTAAAAACGCAATTAGATGAATTACTAAGTAAAGGATTCATACAACCTAGTTCATCCCCGTGGGGAGACCCAGTGCTATTTGTTAAGAAAAAGGATGGTTCAATGAGAATGTGTATCGAT
This sequence comes from Helianthus tuberosus, assembly GCA_030545235.1. Lineage (NCBI taxonomy): Eukaryota > Viridiplantae > Streptophyta > Magnoliopsida > Asterales > Asteraceae > Helianthus > Helianthus tuberosus. The sequence continues at coordinate 31,270,804 of CM060409.1, forward strand.
TATAGAGAACTGAATAAGGTTACAATTAAGAATCGATACCCATTACCTAGGATTGATGATCTGTTTGATCAACTTCAGGGGGCTAGATATTTTTCTAAGATAGATTTACGCTCCGGATATCATCAATTGAATGTACAAGAAGAAGACATACCTAAAACTGCTTTCAGAACTAGGTATGGTCATTATGAGTTTACAGTCATGCCCTTTGGGTTAACAAATGCACCTGCTGCATTCATGGACATGATGAATAGGATCTGTAAACCATATTTGGATAAATTTGTAATTGTTTTCATATACGATATACTTATTTATTCCAAAAGTCAGATAGAGCATTGTGAACACCTTTATGCACTCTTAACTTTGTTAAGAAAAGAAAAGCTTTATGCCAAATTCTCAAAGTGTGAATTTTGGTTACAAGAAGTACAATTCTTAGGACACATACAAATGGAAGGTTCCACAAACAGCAATGGAAATTAGAAGTTTTATAGGTTTAGCTGGGTATTATAGACGGTTTATTAAGGATTTTTCCAAAATAGCCGTACCATTAACTAAGCTAACCTGTAAAGCGGTTAAGTTTGAATGGGGACCAAAGCAAGAAGAAGCCTTTAGAATATTAAAGCAGAAATTAACAAATGCACCAATCTTAGCCTTACCAGAAGGAACTGAAGATTTTGAGGTATATTGTGATGCTTCAAAATTAGGATATGGATGTGTGCTTATGCAACGCAAAAAGGTGATTGCGTATGCTTCAAGGCAATTGAAAAAGCACGAAGAAAACTATACGACTCATGATTTAGAATTAGGAGCCGTAATTTTTGCCCTTAAGATTTGGAGACATTATCTTTACGGAAGTAAATTTACTGTCTACACAGACCACAAAAGTTTAAGATATATATTTGGGCAAAAATAATTAAAACATGAGACAAAGGAGATGGATGGAGATCCTAAGTGACTACGACTGTGATATTCAGTATCACGAAGGAAAGGCAAATGTAGTTGCAGATGCCTTAAGTCGTAAGTATTATGAAAAACAACGACGAGTTCGTGCTCTCAGATTAAATCTACAAATAGATTTAATGGAACAATTGAAGAATGTTCAAATTACAGCAATCAAGGATGATGCTAAAGGAATGAAAGGAAGAATAAAGGAATTAGAACAAGGAGCAGATGGAATTTGGAGATTCCACAAAAGTAGAATTTGGGTACCTAAGCAGGGAGATTTAAGAACTAAGATTTTAGAAGAAGCCCATAAATCTAGGTATACTATGCACCCAGGGAACAATAAGATGTACCAAGATTTAAGAAAGAACTTTTGGTGGATAGGAATGAAAAAGGATATAGCACGATATGTTTCTAAATGTCTCACTTGTTCACAAGTTAAGGCAGAACATCAGAAACCCTCAGGTCTACTACAACAATTAGAAATGTCTGTATGGAAATGAGAACTTATAACAATGGATTTTGTTACTAAGTTACCCAAAACCAGAAAAGGTAATGATGCGATTTGGGTAATTGTGGATCGATTAACCAAATCAGCTCACTTTTTACCCATGAAAGAAACCTTTAGTATGGAAAGGTTGGCAAAATTGTATGTAGATGAAGTTGTATCCTTACATGGAGTTCCACTCTCCATTGTTTCGGATAGGGATAGTCGTTTTACTTCTCATTTCTGGAAAAGTTTCCAGCAAGCTATGGGAACTCGATTAAATCTGAGCACTGCATATCATCCCCAAACAGACGGACAAAGTGAAAGGACAATCCAAACTCTAGAAGACATGCTCCGAGCATGTGTAATAGATTTTGGTGGAAATTGGGATGATCATTTACCATTAATTGAATTCTCCTATAACAATAGCTATCATTCAAGTATTGAAACCGCCCCATTTGAAGCACTGTATGGAAGAAAGTGCAGAACTCCAATCTGTTGGGCAGAAATAGGAGAAAGTCAATTATCAGGTCCTGAAATAGTGCAAGAGACGACTGATAAGATTACTCAAATCAAGGAAAGACTGAAGATGGCTCGTGATCGTCAAAAGAGTTATGCAGACAATAGATGCAAGCTGTTAGAATTCCAAGTTGGCGATAAAGTACTATTGAAAGTTTCTCCTTGGAAAGGAGTAGTTAGATTCGGAAAGAAAGGAAAGCTAAGTCCAAGGTACGTAGGACCATTTTCAGTGATCCAACGTATAGGACCAGTTGCTTATCGTTTACAACTACCAGAAGAATTAGCAGGAGTACATGATGTATTTCATGTATCCAATCTCAAGAAATGCTTATCAGATGAATCACTGGTAGTACCTCTTCGAGATATAGAGGTAAACGAAAAGCTGAAATTTGTTGAGAAACCTCTTCAAATTGAGGATCGAAAAATCAAGTTTCTCAAACACAAACGACTAGTTTTAGTCAAAGTCAGATGGGATTCAAAGAGAGGAGCTGAATACACTTGGGAGCTGGAATCAGAAATGAAGCGAAAATATCCTCACTTATTCTAGTAAATCTCGAGGACGAGATTTTTATTAAGGTGGGGAGAATGTAACAACTCTCATCAAAAGTTATATTTATTTAATCAAATTGTCCAATAGGAAACCCTAATTGAGAAACCCAAGTGATTTTGTATAATCCCTAAAATTTTCAGAACATTTGGAATTAGAATCAGGGCCCCTAAAAATCAAAGGGGGTAAACCCTAATTGACGATTATCTCTAAAATGCGTTGTCTAAACTGAAAATTCTCAAAATAGCGATTCAGCAGGCCTATACTAGTGACAAGGCTACCCTAGGGTAGGTTGGTACCCCAGGCGTGTCGCGACAGAATCCAGGACATCTTCCGCGACACGCGGGAGATGTCAATTTCATGTATAAATACAGGGGCTTGGGACTTGAATTATGGCTTCAGTTCAACGTTAAAATTCCTTACGTACACAAAGTTAGACACTATTTACTACAAAAACACACACTGATCACGAAGTGCTGCCACAATTAAGGGTAATAACTCGATCGCTGCTACGATTCAATGTCCGATCGATTAAACTATCCAATGGATGTTTAAGTGCTGCCCACATTAGGGTTTATGCTTTGTCATTCGTCGTTAAATCGATGGATGTTTAAGTATCGCACTTTGTCATTCGTTGTGAAGGTTGTAATCTCGTGAGTTATCGTAAATGCTGTATTAAGTTACTAACCTAGTTTGTGTGCCTGATTATTTAAACTAGGTTATCAAGGCTTATCAGTAGGATAAGCTCTGTTAAATCTGCAATGTGAGTCATTCTCTTTTTATCAAATCTATTTACAAAAGCATGTTTATTTCAAAGTTATAATTATGGGGATTAAGTCTTTGTAATCACCAAATTACAGCCGGTATGTGGGGTTTTGTATACATTATTTGATAATCGTCACCATTGGGGCAGCCAATGGGGGATATGACCATAGTCACAGATCCGGTCGAGTGACAAATATCGTGGGTAGTTGGTTTGATATCAGAAACATTGTAATCGCTCTTAATACTGAAATTATAACGAACGAGTCGTTTTAGAAAATAGAATGATTCACTCAGTATTTCCCGCTGACAAAACCTTTTTCAAACATGTTTCAGGTGATCTGTTGTGATCCAGGAAAAGTGCCGTGAAGCACTATCAGCTTAAGGAAGTGGCTCAGTATAAAATAAAGAAACATGTTTTGTAAAATAAAAGATTTCTTTGTGAAATCTTAATATTGTAAATTATCGGGTTTTATCCCGAATTGTGAAATAAAATAATCGGGAAATATTTCAGTTTTAAAAAGATCCTGATGAAAACTTCCGCTGTTAATTAAATACCACGGGATTTCTGTCCCGCGGCTCCTGAAACGAGTCAAACCGGGTCGGGGGCCGTGACAATAACCTGCGAGCATGCACACACGTGTATCAGACAACGCTTGTGAGTTCATAGTTTTACGAAAACGTTAGTTACCAAGTGTTTAGTTAATCCATTGAATTTACAATGTTGATAATACCCCGAATACAAGACGGCTCCTGGTTTACATTGCCCTTTCTCCAATGCTCCTATCAAAGCATTGGTCATGACTAGGTCATTAGTTCAACACCCGTCCTCCCAGGTACGGGGTGAGGTTGCCAAACCTAAGTAGCGCTACTAACTAATACCATGTTACCTCCCCGGTAACCAAATAACACAGAGGGACTTTAAAGGTGATAGGAAGAGTATATTATCCAACATCCCCGTTTTTACCCAAACGACATATCCCTCCCCGGGATACCCACTGACTGTCCCAACCACCGGGACACATGCTCAAAAGATGAACTCACCTTAGATTTGCTCGGTAAGTCAAGTTACGTATTCAGGTCGGTCAACCAAGTCCTAATACGATTACCATTAATAATTAGTTCACAAGTACTTACATCACGTAATTAACATCTTGTAGAGTATGCACATGATCTCATAATACATCATACGCATTTAACTCACACATACTGATTCATAACATAGCCTTACATTGCATGATTTTGGTTCATTATTTTAATAATGATAAACACAAAATGGATCATCATCAGCGAATACATCACATGGGCTGCCCCTTTTTGTACCGACATATGTACTTTGGGTTTTGTTAATAAGTCAAATCATCATCATCACAACTAAAGGACTACATTTAATGGGTCAAAACCCAAAATCAAATCATCATCAGAAGTCACGTGGACTTCTATTTACCATTATTCTATGTGAACCTAAGACCAATGGGTATGGGGTTCGGCACCGGGCCGCCCCCCCCCCCCTTTAGGCACGTCGCACACCATTTTAAATGTTTTTTTTACAGTAGGTATAAGTCATGAACTCAGAATCCCAAATAAGTTCTCAAAACTATCTGTGAAATGACCGAAATGCCCATACGGCGCATAGTTTGGTCGTAAAGCATAAACCACACATATATTTGACATCTTACTGATATGATATCATAATTTAAACATTTTTACAGAATGTTTATGACCATGACATCAGTTTACTCGCAAGCTCCTTTTATAAGTTGTAAAATTACCAAAATGCCCTTATGAGGCATAGTTTGATTTTAAAACCTTAACGGGCATACAAGTTGATATCCTACTGATATTATAACTTGTTTAAAGTGTACTGGCATATGGAACTTGTTCATGACTCATCCGGTGTGACAACCCTCACCAAACCAGGTATCCGTACGAATTAATTAATATTTAATTACTGCTTAATTACTGTGCTAGCTTACAACTGTGATTAAACTGCTTACTGAATTCTGATACATACATGCTCATGCATCACATTTTATACTGTCACTCTATTATTTATACACCAACACCAGTGACAACCTTGATGCACAACAAGCACAGTGAGCACACTACGGGATACCCATTAAACATGCTGACATAACCAGCATCAGGCAGACACTGCCTCTAAGGCCAGTATGAGCCGGGAATAGTTTACTACACAGGTAGTGAGTGTAGGGAGGTGAGGATTGTAGAACTACGTCACTAGGTGAAGTTTATAGTGACCAGGATGTGCCTAAAACGTACTTTAAGTACAAAAATTCTGCACTTAATACAAAACTCAGCATTTTAAATTACTAATAAAGTGCAAAAACATGGCAGAACGGTCCCGTATACTTTCCTAAGTACCGGGAATAATTTGTGTTGCAAGAATATATATAAAAGATCCTTGTTGGACTAATTAAACACTTTAACGGGACGTTACCTAACCGGATAACCGTACATTACCCGAGACACTAAATTTTTGTCAATAACATTATTTTACTAATTATGGCTTGTCATGATCCCCGTATGGCATAACACCCGCTAGAAATCAATTCACCACATTACTTACATCCTAACTTACACATTACCAATTTAGTTACATTTTGTTACCTTATACCCCCCCCCCCCAACCGAAAATTGATTCATGTGGACCCACCATATCATCCCTCCATACTTCCAATATTTGTTTAGATTTTAATTCAATTGTTTAATAGATTTCTTACTTGTAGATCTACACAAAATATTAGAAACATCATATAAGATCTTGGTTCATGAATCTACATCATTTCACCAAGATTACACACTCCATTCACTTCTCTCTCCCTCTTGTCTCGGCTGCCCCAAACCGAAATCACCACCACCTTTCCAACATCTTCATCTTCTTCCTTTACATGTCCACTCAAGCTTAGTGTTCATCCATGGAAGGTGCAACTTGAAGGGATTTCAAAGGAGCAATGTTCTAGGATTTTCATCATCTTTTTCTCATCATTTTCACACAAGAATCATCCCTAGCTAGAGGCTAGTAGTAAGTTTCCTTGCACTTGATTTCATCTTGTTCGAAAATTATGGCATGTAGTATGATGTATTGTTGTTTAAATTACTAAATTACAAGAACACTAGAAAATATGAAACATGAGTTATGAACATATAAGCTACATAAAAGTTTACTTATGTCTAAATCATGAAGCGGAATCTTGTTGGTTTGAGGGTTGGTTAAATCATACTTGATGTTTAAAAGTTGTTTTCTTGTTAAACCCGTTAATCGGACACTTGTAACACGATTAATAACATTTAAACTTTAAAATAACATGCTGATGTACTTTTCCAGCCGCCTTCAACAGGCTGTAAACGGACTTTAAAAACTCGAAAAACGGAATTTCTGAAGCCTAAATTGTGTATTTTCGAAAAACGAAGAAAATGGCGCTGGAATCGTATTTTTCTGAGGTCGGTTACTATTTTAAAATTCTGTTTTCGTGACAGCAGCTAAGGCTGATTTTAACTGCAGTAAAATAGGTCATACGTTTTCGATCACAACTTAAAACCTGAACCGAACCAGCCCCTGAAACTTTTATCAAAGATGGTCACGGATGTATTTGTGACCCCCGAACTGGAATTTCGATAAACGGACTTACGAGGAATTTTTGACGAATTTTTCCGTAAACTATGATCAGAATGTAACAAATCTGATCACAGTTCGGTAAACGATTTTCTATAAATTATTGATAATGAACTAGACCCCGAAATTTTTACACAATAACTTGTGGGTCGATTAGGACGGTTCGCAAAAATTTGGGAATTTTTGGAATAAGTTAAGTATTTTATTTACTCATCCGAAAACAGTCCAGTTTTTCACATATTGAAACTGAAACGACAAGGGTAGTATTTTGCGTGTTAAAACGTAAGGGTTGATTGTTGATGATCATGGGTTGATTTCAAAAAGAAAAAGATGTGCGTATTTAGCACGGACACTCCCGTTTTTAGGGGAAATTCTGGCGAATTTTTCTAAAAATACCAAGACTTAGAAAAACTATTTTTCTAACAAGTATGTTTAACTTTATTTCTCGGAATTAAACCTCGCCATGAGTTTTGACATAAAACTTTAAAGTGTTGAATATGAAACTTGTAAATATATTTTGTCAATACTTTAAGTCACCAAATACATAATACATGTACGAATACCCCATCCTTGGGAAAGAATCTATGTATACGATAACCAAGAAATATAAACACGAAATAGTTGTCTAACTATTTCCCCAAGAACGTTAAAACTCTAAGCTAAGGCACGATCGTTCGTCTAATAGATATTAGCACGTTGTAGGTTGTCGTGCTACAGACCGAGTTTGAGTTGCTGTTATCGAGGACGCATTACTGTGAGTTCATGCTCCCCTTTTTCTTTTAACTGTTTTCAGTTTTACAACTTCGGGGGTGAAATACATGTTACATACCGATTACAAACGTTTTATACACGGTATGATTAGCTAAGGAACTTACTACTAGATCACGTGAATGGATAGGCTATTATCGTAAGACCATTAATCCTTGTATAAGGACCGAGAGGCATGAGTGATAGATCTATCGGGTGTTGCGAGCCCCACACATGGGCCAGCGTGTGGCTGCATGTGGTGACTATGTCGTTCCGCCGGAAGGACCGGTATGAAATCCGCGTTACAGGTTTGAGTGCTTCCTAGGCTATGTCACATATTAATGTATTAGCTACACATTAATCGATCTCTTTTTCCTTACTGCTACATACCAAGAACATACATTTATACGGGTACATTTTTAACGATTTATACATACCCACTTACACATGAACTCGCTCAACATTTTTGTTGATTTTTCCAACTTACATGTATTTCAGGGAACTAAGGATCTGGCACGGTATGCTACGTTTTCACGCTGCGTTAGAGTTATGGGATCATCCAAGTTTAGGGGTTGTGACTTTTACCTGGACGAGTTACAGTTCTTAAACTACGGCTATTTTAAGATTGTCTTTCAAACAATGTTTTTATGTTATTAGGTTGTAATTTCCGTTGCATGTGTCAACGCCTTAAGACAATGTTGTGGTATTTTACTTTTCAAACTTAAATCAATGGATGATCTGCATGGTTTTATTTTCATATAGCTTTGTTGTGATTAAGCTATGGTATTAAGAAGTCACACCAAATAAACCCACGCTTCCGCAAAGCCAGGGTGTGACAGCTTGGTATCAGAGCTCTGATCATAGCGAACTAGGATTCCTTCTCGAGTCTAGACTATGATCACTAGGGCTCTCACGAAAACATTTTTACACTGCATACCACTTAAGTCTAGATCCAAAACTTTTTACAAACAAATGTTGAGCACATTTATTTATTATTTATAGGCTCAGTCTGGGAGGCTGAGGCTCGGTCTGGAAGACCGAGGCTCGGTCTAGTAGACCGAGGTAGTTGGCTAGTGGGACTAGGAAGAACAGTCTGAGAGGCCGGGAGAATTGGCTAGTGGGACTAGGAAGAGCAGTCTGAGAGGCTGGGAAGATTGGCTAGTGGGACTAGGAAGAGCAGTCTGAGAGGCTGGGAAGATTGGCTAGTGGGACTAGGAAGAGCAGTCTGAGAGGCTGGGAGGCTAGTGGGACTAGGAAGATCAGTCTGGGAGGCTAGTGGGACTAGGAGAATTATTTGATTGCTTACCTGGTGACTAATGTGTTTATATGATTATATGATTGATTGTTATACGTATGTGTGTTTGTGATACAAACGTCATGCCTTCATCATGTACTAGAAAGATGGACACTACGAATCCCATGGCCATAGTATCAGACGACATAGTTTCATCAGAGCACGAGGTGTACATTTCCAATACTACCGGCACTGACGATGACGACTTTCAGCCCTTTGCGCTGCCTGATGTCGTAGCAGAGACTGCTGATGGCCATCTTGTTGGGAATTTGCCACTCGCGGTGGTCCCTGCTCATATGCCCCTTGCCGCTTATCCCGTTGTTGAGATGCCCCCCGACGTTGTCTCTGACGACGATAACGATTTATTAGAGGAGGACCCATTTGAGGACGAGGCCCTATTGCTGCTGGTAATAGCCTACCGCTTGCTGACGCTCCTGCAAGAAGAGGCTCATGCCCACTCACCTGTCCCAGACTCATTTAAGTCTGTGACGTCCGCATTTTTGCATACACCGGGAGTGCAACACCACTCACACGACGCCGACCCTGATATGGCATCATCAGCTGCACCAGTTCTCGCACACAGCATTGAGTTTGATCGCAATATTGAGGACGATTCTGTTTTTCCACCTGGTTTTGATCCAGACCATGACATTGAGTTCATACACTTAGACCGGCCCTTGGAGGATTCTGTAGTCCCTGTCAACCCTATGTTTGTTGGTCCAGCTGATTTTGAGATGGAGTTTGTTGATCCGGAGCCGGCTGTGACCCCTGAGCCAGGCGTTGCTCCTGACCCCGCATTGGAGCATGACCCTGTTCATGCCAATGCACCTGCTGTTGCTCCTTGATTGATCATCTGCTTGGACGAGAGAAAATTGGGGTAACTGTGCAAGACAATTTGTTATTACGGGGGTCCACGTAATAACGACTTGTAGTGCACAGAAATCCTGGTGGACTCTGCGGGTCAAGCTAATGAAAACCAATGTAGCAGGAAATAACTAAAACACGAATGACCAAGGCGATGTAGCCTCGAGTTCATTCTATTACAAGCAACAAGCCAAACTGGCAAGCCTATGTGAAGGCTCAGAAACTATTACCTCACTCATACATTGAGTATATTTACGTGTGACATTGGGTCGTTACATGATGGCTTATGGTGCTATGTATCTCATAGACAATTGAAATGTTGTCTAACCCGCTTCATGCCACTTCGACAGAAGAGAATGCCACCCAGGCGTGACAAACACCAGTACGTTGCCAAGGACAGAAGCCGAGCTGCAGGAACGCATCTCACAGGCAAATGCACGACATGAAGCCCTCCGTTCTAAGCACAGCGATGGCATTACTGGAAGTAACCCTCCAACTGGCTGCACCTATAAGCAGTTCCTGAACTGCAAGCCTTTGAACTTCGACGGAACAGGAGGCGCCGTTGCATTTGTTCGTTGGTCCAAAAAGATTGACTCCATTCTAAGAATGAGTAACTGTTCGCCCCAACAGAGTGTTACCTATATCCCGGGGTTATTTTTAGATAGCACACTCTCATGGTGGAACCTTCAGTTTCAGACCTTTGGTACAGATGCTGCTTATGCACTGAGCTGGGACGAGCTCAAAGAAATGATGAAGAAGAAATACTGTTCTAGGGCTGAAATCCAGAAGCTTGAGGTGGAGTTCTGGCACTTGAAAATGGACGAACCAAAGATTCCTAAATACGTCCAGTGATCTCACAACTTGTCTAGGGTCGTCCCCTACTAAGTCATTGATGTTGTATGATACAGTTGTGTACTTGTAAACTTTACATTGTGGTCTCGATTTATGGCAATGCAATCGCAGTGTTCTCATCACTTGTGATGTTTGATTTATTGTTTATGTTCTATGACATGAGATGTTATGTGGTTGATTTATTTATAGCATGAGATGTTATGTGTTGATATTGTTGAATACATACGTACATTTTACTTGCTATGACCTAACCTACGTGAAACATCTTTTAGAAGATGCCACCAAGACGCGAAATGCGCATGCCCACCTCAGAGGCGGAACTTCAAGAGATAATTGCTGCAGCTATAGCACAGCACGAGGCCCTACGCTCCGAACCTAGCAGAGGTACCTCAGAAAATAACGGTTGTCCCTACTGGCACTTCCTCAACTACAAGCCTCCGAAGTTCGACGGCACTGGAGGTGCCATAGCTTTTGTGAAATGGATTGAAAGTATGGATTCCATCTTTCAAGTGAGCGGTTGTACGCCGGAACAACAAGTCCCATACGTTTCTGAGCTGCTTCTAGATGAAGCCCGATTATGGTGGAATCTTCAGATCCGTATAAAGGGCGCTACTGCAGCATATGCGTTAACCTGGGGTGAACTGAAAGGAATGATGCATAAGAAGTATTGCTCCCAAACGGAAACCTAGAAGTGGGAAGATGAATTTCGGAGCCTGATGATGGAAGGTCCGAAGGTGTTGGAGTACGTGCAAAGACTTCATGATTTGTCACGAGTTGTTCCGTACCTGGTGAAACCAGAATTAAAGAAATTGGAACAATTCATTTGGGAACTGGCGCCTCAAGTCTTGAGCTTGATGACAACATCAACGCCACCAACAACTGATGCTGCAAGTAAGATGGGTTTGGCACTCGCTACGGAGGCACTTAGACTAGAAGAACTTACAAACCCTGCCAAGAAGAAGGAGACTCAGGTAAAGTCATCCGGAAAGAACAAAAGAAAGCTCACCGAAGATACCCGAACGAATAATGAGAACAAAAGAAAGGGTTATATGGGCACTCTGCCCAAGTGTAACACCTGCCAGCGTCATCATTCTGGTCGGTGTGGGCCAAAAGTATGTGAAACTTGTGGAAAGGTTGGCCACTTGAAGGATTTCTTGCTGGGCTAGTGCTGGCCGGGAAGGCCAAGGAGGTCTTGGTAATCGGAACCACAATCGAGGAGGTAACGGAAACGGGAACCATGGAAATGTTGCGAATCAAGCTGGGAATTGGAATGGCCGAGGGCCAGGATGCTTTAACTGTGGTGATATCGGGCACTTTAAGAGGAACTGCCCAGAGTTGAACCAAGCCCGTGGAAGAGTGTTCAATATCGAAGCGAGGGAAGCGCGCCAGGATCCCAATGTCGTTACTGGTACGTTCCCTGTAAACCAACGCTATGCATCCGTTTTATTTGATAATGGTGCCGACTATAGCTTCGTATCGTTAGAATTTAAGAATATGCTTGGGTTAGCCGATAGTAAGTTAGATATTCCCTACTCAATCGAATTGGCTAATGGGAAGTTAGTAGAAGCCAATGAAGTGATCAGAGGTTGTGCAATCGAGTTGGGAGAACGTGAGTTTACTTTGGATCTACTACCAGTCCAGCTGGGGAGCTTTGACGTGGTAGTAGGAATGGATTGGTTATCAAGCAACAAGGCAGAAATTGTTTGTCACAAAAAGGTCGTTCATATCCCGACCGAAGAAGGCGAAACAATTGTGGTACATGGCGAAAAGCGCGATACGCCGTTAAGAATTATCAGCTGCCTCAAAGCGCGAAAGTGTTTGCAAAAAGGGTGTGCTGCCTTCCTGGCACACATTGTAGACAAGAAAGCTGCAGAACCGAAGATCGAAGACATCCCTGTCATGAGGGAGTATCCGGAAGTCTTCCCGAAGGACTTTCCTGGACTGCCGCCTCAGAGGCAAGTGGAGTTTCACATCGATTTAGTCCCAGGCGCCGCGCCTGTGGCTAAGGCACCTTATAGACTTGCCCCGTCTGAGATGCAAGAATTGTCGACACAACTTCAAGAGTTGTTAGACAAGGGATTTATCCGACCAAGCTTCTCGCCTTGGGGAGCTCCGGTCCTGTTTGTCAAAAAGAAGGACGGTAGTTTTCGAATGTGCATAGACTACCGGGAGCTGAACAAGCTGACGATTAAAAATAGATATCCTCTACCAAGAATTGATGATCTGTTTGATCAACTGCAAGGTTCAAGCTTTTACTCAAATATCGATTTGCGATCTGGATACCACCAGTTAAGGATACAAGAGGAGAGTATCCCGAAGACAGCCTTCAGAACTCGTTATGGACACTACGAGTTCCTTGTTATGCCGTTTGGGTTGACAAACGCACCTGCAGTCTTTATGGATTTGATGAATAGAGTTTGCAAGCCGTACTTGGACAAGTTCGTGATTGTGTTTATCGACGACATCTTGATTTATTCAAGGACAAAGGCTGAGCACGAACAGCCTCTAAGAGCTATTTTGGAGCTGCTGAAGAAAGAACAGTTGTATGCCAAATTCTCTAAGTGCGAATTTTGGCTACGTGAAGTCCAATTTCTTGGACATATGATAAATGGAGATGGAATCCATGTGGATCCAACCAAGATTGAAGCGATCAAAAAAAAAAAAATTGGGAAACTCCAAAGACGCCAACCGAGATTCGACAATTCTTAGGCTTGGCTGGTTACTATCGAAGGTTCATTGAGGATTTTTCAAAAATCGCTCAATCACTGACGCTCCTCACGCAAAAGGATAAGAAGTTTGATTGGGGAATCAAACAGGAGGAAGCATTTCAGTTGTTAAAGGATAAGCTCTGCAATGCGCCAAATCTTAGCACTACCGGAAGGTACAGATGATTTCGTGGTATACTGTGACGCCTCACGTCAAGGATTGGGTTGCGTTTTGATGCAACGCCAGAAAGTTATAGCTTACGCGTCACGCCAGTTGAAAGTACATGAAAAGAACTATACCACACACGATTTGGAACCAGAAGCAGTGATATTTGCACTACAGATCTGGAGACACTACCTATATGGTACGAAGTGTACAATCTTCACAGATCACAAGAGTTTACAACACATATTCAACCAGAAAGAAGCTCTTAAGGAAATAAATATTGAAGATGAGTATCTCCGTGGGATGGAGAAGCAATTAGTACCAAACAAGGAAGGAACGTTATGTTCTATAGGATTTGGGTTCCTCTGTTGGGTGGTTTGAGGAAAGCTATTTTTGATGAGGCACACAAATCACGGTACTCTATACATCCCGGTGCGGATAAGATGTACCAGGATCTTAAGGATTATTATTGGTGGCCCAGGATGAAGGGCGATGTTGCTGTTTATGTAAGCAAGTGTTTAACGTGCGCCAAGGTTAAAGCTGAATACCAGAAGCCTTCGGGACTTCTGCAACAACCTGAAATTCCCAAGTGGAAATGGGAACAGATTTCAATGGATTTTATAACGAAATTGCCCAGGACGCCCAGGGGTCATGATACTATTTGGGTGATAGTTGACCGCCTAACAAAGTCCGCGCACTTCTTGCCAATCAAAGAGAAGGACAATACGAGTAAACTTGCGGAAATGTACATAAGAGAAATCGTTGCACGTCATGGAGTGCCTCTCTCAATCATCTCTGATAGAGATGGGGGAATTGTATCAAGGATTGGGCAATCCTTCCAAGAAGCTTTTGGCTCACAATTGAATTTGAGCACTGCATTCCATCCGCAAACTGATGGCCAAAGTGAAAGAACTATTCAGACATTGGAGGATATGCTGAGAGCATGTGTAATGGATCTTGGTGGTAGCTGGGATAAGCATTTACCACTGGCCGAATTCGCATACAACAACAGCTACCACACTAGTATTGGAGCCGTGCCATTTGAAGCTCTTTACGGACGCAAGTGTCGATCACCACTATGCTGGGCTGACGCAGGTGATAGACAGCTTGTTGGTCCCGAAATCGTCCAGGAGACGACAGACAAGATTGCGCAGATTAGAAAACGCATCAAAGCGGCTCGCGAAAGACAGAAAGCCTATGCAGATCCAAACCGGAAACATTTGGAATTCCAAGTTGGAGATATGGTTTTATTGAAAGTTTCACCCTGGAAGGGGGTGGCACGCTTCGGAAAGCGTGGGAAGTTGAATCCGCGTTACATTGCCCCTTTCAGAATTCTGCAAAGGATTGGGCTTGTAGCCTACAAGTTGGACCTACCTGCTGAACTCCATGGTGTTCACGATACATTCCATGGATCCAATTTGAGAAAAAGTCCAACACAAGATACAGTGATCATTCCTGCTGACGAAGTACATATCGACGACACGCTCCACTTCACTGAAGAACCTGTTGAGGTCACGGATTGGAAAGTTAATAAAACTCGCAGGAGCAGTGTCAAACTCGTCAAAGTTCGTTGGAATGCTAGGCATGGACCTGAATTCACGTGGGAACGTGAGGATCGAATGAAAGCGAAATACCCCCATTTATTTCCTAAGAACCCTGCATCTAGTAGCAGAACTTAAATTTCGGGGCGAAATTTCTTTAACGGGGGGAGAATGTGACAACCCTCACCAAACCAGGTATCCGTACGAATTAATTAATATTTAATTACTGTGCTAGCTTACAACTGTGATTAAACTGCTTACTGAATTCTGATACATACATGCTCATGCATCACATTTTATACTGTCACTCTATTATTTATACACCAACACCAGTGATAACCTTGATGCACAACAAACACAGTGAGCACACTACGGGATACCCATTAAACATGCTGACATAACCAGCATCAGGCAGACACTGCCTCTAAGGCCAGTATGAGCCGGGAATAGTTTACTACACAGGTAGTGAGTGTAGGGAGGTGAGGATTGTAGAACTACGTCACTAGGTGAAGTTTATAGTGACCAGGATGTGCCTAAAACGTACTTTAAGTACAAAAATTCTGCACTTAATACAAAACTCAGCATTTTAAATTACTAATAAAGTGCAAAAACATGGCAGAACGGTCCCGTATACTTTCCTAAGTACCGGGAATAATTTGTGTTGCAAGAATATATATAAAAGATCCTTGTTGGACTAATTAAACACTTTAACGGGACGTTACCTAACCGGATAACCGTACATTACCCGAGACACTAAATTTTTGTCAATAACATTATTTTACTAATTATGGCTTGTCATGATCCCCGTATGGCATAACACCCGCTAGAAATCAATTCACCACATTACTTACATCCTAACTTACACATTACCAATTTAGTTACATTTTGTTACCTTATACCCCCCCCCCCCCCAACCGAAAATTGATTCATGTGGACCCACCATATCATCCCTCCATACTTCCAATATTTGTTTAGATTTTAATTCAATTGTTTAATAGATTTCTTACTTGTAGATCTACACAAAATATTAGAAACATCATATAAGATCTTGGTTCATGAATCTACATCATTTCACCAAGATTACACACTCCATTCACTTCTCTCTCCCTCTTGTCTCGGCTGCCCCAAACCGAAATCACCACCACCTTTCCAACATCTTCATCTTTTTCCTTTACATGTCCACTCAAGCTTAGTGTTCATCCATGGAAGGTGCAACTTGAAGGGATTTCAAAGGAGCATTGTTCTAGGATTTTCATCATCTTTTTCTCATCATTTTCACACAAGAATCATCCCTAGCTAGAGGCTAGTAGTAAGTTTCCTTGCACTTGATTTCATCTTGTTCGAAAATTATGGCATGTAGTATGATGTATTGTTGTTTAAATTACTAAATTACAAGAACACTAGAAAATATGAAACATGAGTTATGAACATATAAGCTACATAAAAGTTTACTTATGTCTAAATCATGAAGCGGAATCTTGTTGGTTTGAGGGTTGGTTAAATCATACTTGATGTTTAAAAGTTGTTTTCTTGTTAAACCCGTTAATCGGACACTTGTAACACGATTAATAACATTTAAACTTTAAAATAACATGCTGATGTACTTTTCCAGCCGCCTTCAACAGGCTGTAAACGGACTTTAAAAACTCGAAAAACGGAATTTCTGAAGCCTAAATTGTGTCTTTTCGAAAAACGAAGAAAATGGCGCTGGAATCGTATTTTTCTGAGGTCGGTTACTATTTTAAAAGTCTGTTTTCGTGACAGCAGCTAAGGCTGATTTTAACTGCAGTAAAATAGGTCATACGTTTTCGATCACAACTTAAAACCTGAACCGAACCAGCCCCTGAAACTTTTATCAAAGATGGTCACGGATGTATTTGTGACCCCCGAACTGGAATTTCGATAAACAAACTTACGAGGAATTTTTGACGAATTTTTCCGTAAACTGTGATCAGAATGTAACAAATCTGATCACAGTTCGGTAAACAATTTTCTATAAATTATTGATAATGAACTAGACCCTGAAATTTTTACACAATAACTTGTGGGTCGATTAGGACGTTCCGCAAAAATTTGGGAATTTTTGGAATAAGTTAAGTATTTTATTTACTCGTCCGAAAACAGTCCAGTTTTTCACATATTGAAACTGAAACGACAAGGGTAGTATTTTGCGTGTTAAAACGTAAGGGTTGATTGTTGATGATCATGGGTTGATTTCAAAAAGAAAAATATGTGCGTATTTAGCACGGACACTCCCGTTTTTAGGGGAAATTCTGGCGAATTTTTCTAAAAATACCAAGACTTAGAAAAACTATTTTTCTAACAAGTATGTTTAACTTTATTTCTCGGAATTAAACCTCGCCATGAGTTTTGACATAAAACTTTAAAGTGTTGAATATGAAACTTGTAAATATATTTTGTCAATACTTTAAGTCACCAAATACATAATACATGTACGAATACCCCATCCTTGGGAAGGAATCTATGTATACGATAACCAAGAAATATAAACACGAAATAGTTGTCTAACTATTTCCCCAAGAACGTTAAAACTCTAAGCTAAGGCACGGCCGTTCGTCTAATAGATATTAGCACGTTGTAGGTTGTCGTGCTACAGACCGAGTTTGAGTTGCTGTTATCGAGGACGCATTACTGTGAGTTCATACTCCCCCTTTTCTTTTAACTGTTTTCAGTTTTACAACTTCGGGGGTGAAATACATGTTACATACCGATTACAAACGTTTTATACACGGTATGATTAGCTAAGGAACTTACTACTAGATCACGTGAATGGATAGGCTATTATCGTAAGACCATTAATCCTTGTATAAGGACCGAGAGGCATGAGTGATAGATCTATCGGGTGTTGCGAGCCCCACACATGGGCCAGCGTGTGGCTGCATGTGGTGACTATGTCGTTCCGCCGGAAGGACCGGTATGAAATCCGCGTTACAGGTTTGAGTGCTTCCTAGGCCATGTCACATATTAATGTATTAGCTACACATTAATCGATCTCTTTTTCCTTACTGCTACATACCAAGAACATACATTTATACGGGTACATTTTTAACGATTTATACATACCCACTTACACATGAACTCGCTCAACATTTTTGTTGATTTTTCCAACTTACATGTATTTCAGGGAACTAAGGATCTGGCACGGTATGCTACGTTTTCACGCTGCGTTAGAGTTATGGGATCATCCAAGTTTAGGGGTTGTGACTTTTACCTGGACGAGTTACAGTTCTTAAACTACGGCTATTTTAAGATTGTCTTTCAAACAATGTTTTTATGTTATTAGGTTGTAATTTCCGTTGCATGTGTCAACGCCTTAAGACAATGTTGTGGTATTTTACTTTTCAAACTTAAATCAATGGATGATCTGCATGGTTTTATTTTCATATAGCTTTGTTGTGATTAAGCTATGGTATTAAGAAGTCACACCAAATAAACCCACGCTTCCGCAAAGCCAGGGTGTGACATCCGGTTACCCGTTATCACCTATACGCGTACGGTTAGACTTATGTAACTAATTTACATAAGTTTACCAAAAAGGGGTTTAACCTTACCGTTTTGACCTCAAAATCCAGAATGTACATTGTTTACCCATATTATACAAGTCCTAGTACTTGTTGGGTTTAAACCACACTCTATTCGGTATACGCTTAATCTAGTGAACCTATTCTTAAGTATCGGGTCATATCTAAAGGAACTACCTTTGGCCCGTATACATTCTAATAGATAATAAATCTGTTCATTCCAGACTATAGTACCCCCCAGATAATCGGACTTGGGTCAATATACTTAGACTTGCGGCTTTTTGCCAAATATAGTCTTATTGATTGGAAGCTAGCAAAAGGTAAATACTCTTGACTTATTTTAGTGTAAACTTGGGATGATAATTATGATTCTTGGGACGGTTATTACATAAGTAAGTCGTCTATGATTGCGCAAAAGTGTAGGAATACGGTTTAAATCCGTTTACTTGATAATTACTGTTATTGGGGGTTATTGATACCATGTCCATACAACTCAATGGGATAATCAAGTATATAATTTCGTAACAAGAATAATCCCAAGATATATTTAAAAGAACACCTACGGGTTATCTATATGTATAAAACTCTTTTTGAAAAACTATTTTTTCAAAGAGTCAGTTAATTGTATTTACCAGCTTTGGCTGACTTATTTTCAAAAAGATTGAACAGCAGGTACCGAACCTTATTATAGGCTGGGATTACGAGTCGGCTAGAATGAAAGCTAAGGAATTTGCACTCCTGATGCTTAAGTCCTATGATGTCTAAAGCTCTGTTTATTTGGATCCTGCCTGTGGGCTTGTATCGAACGCTTGTAATACTTTTATACATTCAAGCTTTATTTTAATAATTTCAATCCAATACTTCTGCTGCATATTATTATATTGTGATAACTGTTATCCAGCCGTCACGTGTGTACCCATCCGGTCCCACCGGAAATCGGGGTGTGACATGATGGAATCTTGATTTTGGATGTTGATTAACTTACTGTTGAGCACCATCTTTTTTATAATTTCTGGACCGTAAAAGATGAATATATTGTAGTGAAACTGGTGCTGTATGAGTTGGAAATTAGATGTAAGGTAACATATTGACATGCAAGCTGGTTCGTTCAATGATTACAATTTAGAAAGATTATTTTTAAATAATATTTGTTTTGTTATTTAAAAATAACCTTTTAATAATAATATTTGTTTTCTTTAAATAGGGGTAAATAAGTAATTTCAAATAGACTTAACAGAGAAACTAACAGACATTCACTCCAATGACTATCCGAGTAACAAACTGTTAAACCACAGGGACCATTAGTGTAATTTTCAAAAGTTAGAAACTATATATATTATTTTATCAAACCACAGTTGGAAACCATATGTGTTATTTTACTAAACAACATGGGACTATTCGTGCCTTTTACTTATAGTAAAAAGTAGAAAGTTTGAGAATATGACGCCATCTCCCTAGCAGGCCTGGCCCAGTTCTCACAGATACCAAATCTAATGTCATTCGGCCCAGTTTCACTTTCACAGTGTCACTCCTCTCTGGATGCATCGCTTGTAGAAAGGGCAATCGATCAATCGTCCGACGGTGAACGAATCCAGCGAAGAAAAACCACAAAAATGAGTAACGAAACCCCCAAACTCTACGTTCACAAGCCTAAGAAAGGTATTTTCATCGATTCTCAATCTTTAATCTGTTTTTCGTATATTTTCACTGTAACGGTTGATTTGATTGCGAGGAGTTATTGATTTTGTTCTACTGTGTGAATAATAGCTCAACTGAAGAAACATCTGCAACAACAATCGCGATCTTCACCGTCGCCGTCACCGGCACCGGTAACGGCGTCATCTTCCTCATCAATGGCTAGTCAATCTACTGCTTCTTCGTCTTCGCGCGTTCCTCCGACACCACCGAAGGAGTCACTTGCACGCCGTTATAAGTTCCTCTGGCCGCTTCTTCTTGCCGTTAATTTTTCAGTCGGAGGTATATATAATATATTGATTCAGTTATTTATAGGTTGTTACTTGTTAGGATCACAGATCACTGTAGTTTTATAGGCTTTTGTTGATTTCAGTATTTGCTGATAAATATAGAATGAATT